>OU015747.1:52194099-52209970 GCA_907169655.1 Acomys percivali | reverse complement strand
TAAAGGCTGTGTTCCACCAGATAAAGGCTGTGTTCCACCAACCAGAGGCTGTGTTCCACCAGATAAAGGCTGTGTTCCACCAGGTAAAAGCTGTGTTCCACCAACCAGAGGCTGTGTTCCACCAGAAAAAGGCTGTGTTCCGCCAGATAAAGGCTGTGTTCCGCCAGATAAAGGCTGTGTTCCGCCAGATAAAGGCTGTGTTCCGCCAGATAAAGGCTGTGTTCCACCAGATAAAGGCTGTGTCCCACCAGGGAAAGGCTGTGTTCCACCAGGTAAAAGCTGTGTTCCACCAGGTAAAGACTGTGTTCCACCAATATGAGGCTGTGTGCCACCAACCAAAGGCTGTGTTCCACCGGGTAAGTTCTGTGTTACACCACATAAAGACTGTGTTACACATGTAAAGTCTGCGTTCCACCAAGTAAAGGCTATCTTCTACCAATATGAGGCTGTGTATCACCAGATAAAGGCTGTGTTCCACCAACTAGAGGCTGTGTTCCACCAGGTAAAGTCTGTGTTCCACCAACCAGAGGCTGTGTTCCACCAGGTAAAGTCTGTGTTTTACCAGGTAAAGTCTGTGTTCCACCAATATGAGGCTGTGTACCACCAGGTAAAGGCTGTGTTCCACCAGGTAAATTCTGTGTTACACTGCAGAAAGACTGTGTTACACATTTAAAGGATGTCTTCCACCAGGTAAAGAAGTTTGTTTGTACTTTAATCATATAGCACCAAAGAGAGGGCAAACATACCTCAGGCTATGTGCAAGAGAGTTCACTGGAATATAGGAAGTAAAGGTTGCAACTCCTATTTATTATTAACTTTTTATTTAAAAACTTTGTGTTGTAGTATGGCATGTTATACACTAACTAAATATATTAGGCACACACAGAAATTTAGGTTTAGCTGCCCTGCTCAGTCAGATCTGTGGTCCCTTTGCCCGCTTCCACCCTCTACACTATCTTGTGACATCTTTGAGTAGAGGTCTCAGGGACCGGAAACTGAGAGGAGTGACCCCTTTTAATATTTCTACATGGTTGCAGTAGCATTTTCTAATCTCCATTGTGCTGATAACCCTAGGAAAAGCTGAGGTTTGAAATAGTGTAAGCCAGTCTAAAATGTAAATTAGCACAGTGGTCAGTGTTGTAGGGTATTCACTGGAGAAGACTGCTCAGACATGGGGTTAAGCCAACAGAATGTCTTTACTAGGCAGCAGCCACCATACAGGGCACTGGGGATCCTTGTATATCATTAGCCCTTTCTCAGGATGAACTTTTAAGCATAAAAATCATGTTCAGGGATGACATACTTCAGTAAACAAGAACAGCTAGCCAGAAGTGGAACTACGGAAGCCAAAAAGCAAGCTTAGTACATTTAGAGACTTTCCCAGAACTATGGACTTTAAAGGATTAAGCCTTTGTTTTCGTTTTGGCAGGCGATGCTGTCTACATGCTGAGTTTTACAGCGTGAATCAACTTTCATCATGAAGTCAGTTGCATCTAAGGCTTGGAGCCATGGTACAGTCACTATCCATTCTGACCCCTTGAGAGAGTTCCACATTTGTAATAAATTTTACCTAGTCACCCTCTGCTCTCTCTTGAAAACACACACACACACACACACACACACACACACACACACACACTGACTTATAATTCATCAGTTGATTCTGGCTTTGATCAAGTTCCTACTAAACGTTATATCTGCATAATTAATCATCCTGTGCAAGTATAGGTCACTACCTTAACAAAATTCTATGTGGAAGGCATGTGATTTGGTTTCAGTGTTCATGCTGGAATTTTTTTTTTTTAACTAAAGCATTTTACATGTAATTTGGAGCCAATTTTTCTTCACATGCTCTATAATTAAAATTTCTACCTACTGGATGATACACAACTGTATATTTATTATTGAAGTAACAAAATGTTATAATAATCAAAGGTGTCTATAAAGTTACCAATTTTACTACAAAATCAATTTTAACAAGAGAGAGGTACTTGGGTTCTCCAGGACAAAAACAAAGCAAATTAAAAATCAGTTTATAGCTTTCAAGCTGTTCAACTAATAAAGAAAAAGTTTGGCAGAAACCATAAAGATTTGAAAAGAATGCAGTCACTGTAGATCATGCTATGTTCCTTTTTTAGCCCATTTACTTAAAACGTTAAATATTAAGAGATTCAAAAGAGCCCAGCGTGGTGGCCTATCCCTTTAATCTCAGCACTTGAGAGGCAGAGTCAGGCAGATAGCTGTGAGTTCGAGGCCAGCCTGGTCTACAAAGCAAGTCCAGGAAAACTAAAATAATACAGAGAAACCCTGAGGGACACTCTGGGGGAACCTAAGACACTGACAGAGAGATGAGGTGGTGGGAACACCTTTGTTTTTAAAAAGGTAGATCTTTCGGCAGATGCTTTTAAAAAGTGGTTATGAGCTGGCTGTGGTGGCATAACTTGTAATCCCAGCACCCAGGGAGGATTTCTGTGAGTTCAAGGCCAGCCTGGTCTATAGAATAAATCCAGGACAGCCAGGACTACACAGAGAAACCTTGTCTCAGAAAAACAACAATTTAAAACATCTAATTTCATGGAATTGGAAAAAAGATGGCAGAACAGAGCAATGAATGCTGAACCAGAGATTTGGGGAATGGTGAAGGGTATAGGATTGCAAAAGATAAGTGTTGTTGCCTAGTAGCACTGTGAGACTGAGACCTCCAGAGAGATCTCTAGTCTATTCCCACAGTCCCCAGTAAGGGACGGAGTCTGATGGTGATGCAAAACACACAGGAATTTATTGAGTCGATGTGTCGGGGTCTGTCAAGCTCTTTCAAACTGCAGACCCCGGGGAGTAGAAACATGGGCTCTTTATACTCTTTACAGAAGCAGAACTTAGCAGAGAAACTTGATTGGTTAATAGAATAGCATTGAGACTTTCTTAGCTGGGGAGGGGTAATGGAAAATTTTAAACTGTTACAAGCTGTAACACACACTGGCTGTCTTTGAGTCAAGCTAGACTCTTCAAGGTTTTTCCTGTCCCTGCCATACACACACAGTGATCTGATATTGATGTCTGTCCTTGGTTCAAGCTGGACCCTCTAGAAATTTACATGCTTTGGCCTTAATGGGGTCCTTAAGGGAGGACTGGGTAGGCCAACTTTTCCCAGACTTTGGCCTTAGTGGTGGTCCTTAAGGAGCGGGGCTGCTTCCTTCATTGTCCCCTTCTTCTTGTAACTGCTTCAGTCTTGAAACAGGTCTAGAGATTGCTTAACCTGATCTGAGAGTCTCTTATAGTTTTATATTTTTGTCTTAGTACCATAATTTGTACCATAGAATGTAGGGACCAAAGGTCAGTAGACACTAGGGTTGTCAATCAAGGAGAAAAATTGAACAAACATAACATAAAGTCTATTATATAAGAGGTACAAAGCATGACTTGGAGAAACAGAACTAAAGGCCCCTTTGTCTCTTAGGTCACAGAGTTGCCCTTGACTTAGCATTTCAGCCTATAAAGTGGGAAACTGGATGGAGGCACTCTTTTTTCTGTAGTTTCTTCCTGCTGACACTAGGGGCGCTGTTATCAGAGCCTAGAAAGGCTGAAAAACTAGTCAAAGGCCACTGGGGCACTTATCAAAAGTATCTGTTTAGCTGATCCCAGTTGAAGAGACAGGGAGTAGTCATATCTGCCAATTGGTTTACATCAGCTTTCTGCAGGTCTGTATCTCATCAGCTCTGCATGGAGTCTGTTAGCCAGGTGAAAATCTGCTGAGACAAACACAGACTAGGGACAGAAGTTAAAATTGTGTCTATAAGACAGCTATAGTAGGCCTAGGTCTTAGAAACCTAGTAAAAGCATGAACTTTTTTTTTTTTTAGACTACTTGATATACAGATTGGACAGACTCATTTTGAGCATGATGAGAAGCACCCTTAAAACTTTAACTTTTATAACTTGCACTTACCAACATTTAAACACTTTTTAGACCCTCAAATAGTAAACACTTTCAAAAAAGAAAAAAATATTAAACACTTTCTTAGACTGTTAAACACTTGCATTTATCAATGTCAAACTTTTTTTTTAATAGATAACTTTAAAACACCTTCTTGGAACAGTTTTTTTTTAGACCTTCTTAACGTTTTTATCTTGCAAGATTCAACCTTTAAATGCTTTCTTAAATCCTTAAATATTTTAGACTCACCTAACTTAAACTTTCAGATCTTCAGATCTTATATAAACCACAACTTTTTTATCCAGTTATTTATTAAGAGTCACAGGCAGTTGAGTTACACTAAAAACTGTTTTTTGTTTTGTTTTGTTTTGTTTTTAATTTAACATGAATCCTGTGAACAAGACAGGCCTGTTTGTCTTTTTAAATAAGAGAAGAGACCTAGTACCTAGTAGTTTTGAGCAGGTAATGAACTGACTAGTGTGCTAACAGTAGATCTAATTGTCCTCTAGCTGTCAAGCTACCATTAGCTCAGTCATCAATGTAGCCAGAGACCTGAGAAGGATAAACTAACCTAGATGATTTTATGCACCAATCAAAATGACAGAGATGGCTAGCTCTATCCTGGTGCCTAGTCAGTTATCTCACTTGTCTCTTGTGGTAACATGGCACCATGAGCAGAGACAGTCTGGCCATCAGGCACAGAAGCACAGAAGATGAGAGGCTCTTTTTGTGGAAAGAGAACATGGAAGAGATTGGCCTCACCTCGTATTCAGCAACATGAGACAATGACTCTCTGAGTGTCCAGTTTGTCCACAGTACATGCTGGGCCTAGGAGCAGGTGAACTGTAGGAGCAGGTTTGCCCAGTGGTTAGAAACCACAATCCAGAGTTGGAGTCTGCCATGCCAAATCTTCTCATAGACCATGGAAATTACTCCTAGGATGTAGGATTCTCTGTCGTAATTAATTTAAATATATTTAATGCCGTATTCAGCAGATCTCTGATAAGCTTGAGGACTAGCAAATCTGTGCTCAATCCTTGTCTGTCTTTAGTTATCTGATCTAGCCTATATCTTATAAACATAAAACAGAATGTTATAATCTATAGTCTGCAGATAAGTGCTAGAAGACCATATCTGTCTAATTTTATTATATCTGAATTGCTTGTCCTTAGCTATACATTGGCTGATTATTTTAGAAAACACCTGTGATTAACTGAGCTAGTAGTACCTAACAAAACCATAAGCTTTAATTATTTTAAACAAATTGTGATAGTAGCTCTTAACTTTATATACCAATTGCAGTTAAAGTACCAGTACAGCTTAAGAATGTTTATTATTAGGCTTATAATTATGACAGTAGTATTTTTTAACCCATTAGTAATCAATCAAGACACAGATACTGGTTATATTTTTAAATAGCCTTACTTTTTATAGTGGGGCAGGTATGGGATTCCTGTTCTAATCCCATGTCATTTTCTTCTAATAATTTTTATCAAGCTATCTTTAATCTATAATCTCAAATACTTGCTAATGTTCTTTATCTGAGCCAAATCTCCCATCCACACTGGCCATGTGCCTTCCTTTTATCTCTTAATTTTTTAAATACAACTCACAGCTCTTTGTCCAGAGTCTGGCAATGATTCCCAGTATCTGTTCCAATCCCCCTCTTGGTGGAGTCTCTCAGAGGACATCTATGTTGGGCTAATATCCTTTTATAAGTGAATATATACCATTGTTTGCCAGAACACATATTTTCCTGTACTCCCAAATGCACCTGTTCTTTTTATTGGAGCAGCTTTGCCCTTAATGTAAGGAAACAGTAGCAGCTGAGCAATTTCATCCCCTGCATTAACTTGCATCTCCTGCTTTACACATGCCATGATTTTGATTTTTTTCTTATAATCCCCATCTATAATACGGGGATGCACAATAAAACCTTGAGAAGTCACATACCATTTTTAAGAATTATATATAACCCTTAAAAGAATTGATAAATAGTATGCTGTAATCAAAATATAACCTTTTTTTAACTGACAGCTGACCATCAATTTGTATCTTCCAGTTATATGTAATAATTTAGTTATTCACCTCTGTTTAATTTTGAAACAAACATAGGAGGCCAAACAAATATCATCCTGGCAATCACTCATGACCATAAGCACAGTCAAAGATATTTTAGAAATACAATCATTTATGAAGCAACTGATAATCTGTACATCTCAATTATTTTTAACAGTTAATAACAAAATGACAACCATCAGATTGGAGCTCTTTTACTTCTGCATCAAAATCTATAAATATAGGAGCTGGAAACTTTTCTGACTCTCATATGGCATATCATTATAGAATACAACAGTTTTTAAAAGAAAATTTATGTGTTACTAACATTTAATTTATGATTTATAGGTTTTTTAAGTTACTAATACTCTGTATTGATTGTAACATAATTAATACAAATGAGTCTTGTTACATTTGTTTAAGAATGAAGTCATAGAGTAAAAGCATAATTTTTAGAGCTTAAAACCAGATTTTTATAGTGTTTTGAACTAGGATTGAATCACATAATACCTATCTTAAAAACTCACATGTGCTCACATATTTTAAACAAGAGTTTGAACTTAAAATTTAAACATTATATTTAATAAGTACATTATTAATCTTTAGATAAAAGTTTACAGATATATGCTGAAAGATGTAGTTTTAACACTTTTATTAACAACATTGTTTAAATTTTTATTTTTTGTAAGATTAGTACTGTTGGAGATCGGTTTCTTAAGTTGGCTCATTTTATTTGCTGTTTAGAATGGCTCTGGCCTTAAATTATAAGCATAACTATTTGTTATAGATTGTAATGATTTTTTAGCTATACCCAATAATTTATAACCAAGATATACAGAACACAATAAATTTAAACCTTTAAAGCCAATAAGAAACAAACATGTAGTAAAACAGACAAAATGTTTCTTTAACTTTATAGCATAATTTAAAAGGCTCTTACACCTAAATGTTAAATGTTAAAGGCAGAACCTGTGGAAGATAATAGAGAAACTAGGACTTTCTGGGTCTGGCATACTGCCCAGGATATTTCTGCACACAAGCCCTTGTTGAGAGTGCACAGCCTCTATAGTGAAAGTTATTCAGAGCCCTTTGCCAAGGAGCCCAAGGAGTGACGAGGACTGAAAAAGAGACCTTATGAGTGTCTTCATCTGGTCATTGCTTACCATCCAGTTCCCAGAAAGACCCATCACATTAGCTCTCACTGTTTAGTCTCTTATTTTTCTCTGTTGGGGGTAGTGACCCTGCAGTCATCATGTTGGGGTTTCTGGGCTTGCTGGAGTTCAGAGCACATCATTAGGAGTTCAGGCAGCCCTGGGCTTCCTGCCAGTTTGATCCAGGCCAGAGACTCCCATCCTGGCTCCAAGGACAGAGCTAGTTTTATCAGGTTTTTGTTCTTTCTTTTTTTTTTTTTTTTTTTTTTTTTGAGAATCTTTGAAATGAGTTAGAACTAACAGCCACCAGATGAAGTTTGGCCCTTTTTCTGCCCACCAGAATATATAACATAAAACAATACTTAAACACCAGACAAACACAAGAGTAAAAAGTGACAAGTTTGTCTTTCTTTACTATGAGACACAAGTTATGTGCCCTAGTCCGTATGTCTGTCCAGTGGTCTAAGACAACAGTCAAGGGAGTTGATTCCTTCTGTCCCACGGTAAGAAAGTCCACACAAATCAAATAGACATAAGTAAACAAAGGCAGAAAATGGCACCTAAAACCACAGTAGTCCAGTGAACAGTTGGACTGTACCAAAACCAAGTGAGCAGCCGGGCCCGGTGATCAGGCGGGCCAAGAGCGGTCTCCAAGTGGAGGGGGATAGAATTCCCTTTCTAGAGGTCAGGGACGCCGTCCAGCCTCCCCATCAGGAAGTACACTATCTCCTGGCACAGGCAAGGAGAGCCTTGACACTGTGACTAACCCAAATGCTCAAGCTCCAAGCGAAAGTAAAGAATGTGGAGGAACAGAGAGAAAGAAGAGTGGCAGCCGCCTTACCTAGTTCCTCGACTGAAGCCCAGGTCTCAGAGGGGACTCAGTGATCTCAGTGGAACCTCCATTTGTAAGACTGAGACCTCCAGCTCTCTAGTCTATTCCCGGAGCCCTCAGTGAGAGACGGAGTCTGATGCAAAACACACAGGAATTTATTGACCCTTTATACTCTATACTCTTTACAGAAGCAGAGCTTAGCAGAGAAACTTGATTGGTTAGTAGACTAGCATTGGAACTTTCCTAGTTGGGGAGGGGTACATACATTTCCTGGGGTAGTGGAAAATTTTAAACACAAGCTGTAACACAAACTGGCTGTCTTTGAGTCAAGCTGGACTCTTCAAGGTTTTTCCTGTCCCTGCCCTCCCCCCCCCCCACACACACAGATCTGACATCCCTGTCTGTCCTTGGTTCAAGCTGGACCCTCTAGAAATTTACATGTTTTGGCCTTAATGGGGGTCCTTAAGGGAAGACTAGGTAGGCCAACTTTCCCAGACTTTGGCCTTAATGGGGGTCCTTAAGGAGGTGGGCTTGTTCCTTTAGCATGGGTCCTCAGGCTGCTGGGAGATTCAGGCCACCACCAGGCCAAATTCCCTATTCACTGCCTGATAGGCGCGTGCCACCTCCCAGCTCACAGACCTAGACCCTGGAGCAGCTGCTGCTCACAGCAGGTGATGATGTAAG
Organism: Acomys percivali; assembly: GCA_907169655.1. Taxonomy (NCBI): domain Eukaryota; kingdom Metazoa; phylum Chordata; class Mammalia; order Rodentia; family Muridae; genus Acomys; species Acomys percivali. The sequence goes on along the minus strand of OU015747.1, from coordinate 52,201,312 downwards.
ATGTTGCTAGGTCCCAGAGGGCAGTCCGCAGAATCCCCTGTATGCTAACGCTTACCAGGATGGGCATGCCCAGGGTGGCCAGCACCCAGGGCAAGGTGGTGTGCAGCAGCCAAAGGCACCGCCCAGCCTCCTAATCACCTTGACTCTTGAGCAACAGCAAGATGTCTGAGATGAAGAATGATTCATTTTCTGGACTGAGCCTCCTCCAAAGACCTTTGTGGCCCATGCTGACTCTAGAAGCCATGTTGGTGTCTGTGATCCTTGCTGTCCTGGCTGCTATGGACAAGGAAGCTGCTGTTGGAGTGGCATGGATAATTTCAGACTCATAACTGAGAATGAAGGCTTCTGTGACAACCTCTCCCCAGATACCCCACCCCCCAAAAAAACCCAGCCTAGACAAGAAGCCATTGAAGAGAGTCCTTAAAAATTGTGGTAAAGATGCTGAAGTGTAGCTCTTCATCATAGTCGATGACTTCTGTCAGAGGTGGGGAAGAACTCAGGTTGTTTGTTTGTTTGTTGGGGTTGTTTTGTTTTTCCAGACAAGGTTTGTCTGTGTAGACTTGTCTGTCCTGGGACTCACCCTGTAGATCAGGCTGTCCTCAAACTCAGAAGTCGGCCTGCCTCTGCCTCCAGTGGGCTGGGATTAAAGGTGTGTGCCACCACTCCCTGGCTTTAAGGAGTTTAACTCTGCTCCAATAAATACATGGACAATACAAATTGAACTTGGTGTGTTTTCCTTTTAGGGGGAAGTGGTACAAGAGTGGACTCGGGAGGAGTAGAAAGTGAGAATGATGGGGGTGCATTGTATGAAATTCCCAAATAGTTAATAAAAACATTATGGTGTGGGGAAAAGTTAAGTAATAATATAAAGCAGAATAAGAGGATCTTGACTATTCTATCAGTCTATTACTAAAATGAAACAATTATAGGATTCGTGGAGAGGTGGCTGGTGAACTAGACTGCATTCATAACACAAAATAGCCTATAAGAACCTCTGCATTCTATTACGTCTGCTGTTTTGTTAGTCATCTGCAGTATAAAATGCTCCACCCCTTCAGCCAAACTGCCATAGTGTAATATCTGACAGCTGTTCCCTCCCAGGTTAAAAAATATATATTTCTAAAAGGTTTAGTATTTTTCAGACCTGTATGCTAAATTATTTGAATAAAGGGGAGATTACAATTTTATGCTGTGCTTTGATCTTTTTAATTTTCACATATATTATTATGTGTATGGTATATTACTACAGCAGGACATGTCATATAATAAACATAATATTTGACATACACTCAATCAGAATCTGCCAACAGACTGGCTCTGAATAACTATCAGCTTTAAGACTATTAAAGTTATAATTATTTAGCTCAGTTTTGGCTGGGAGGCTTTTAAGAAAAGAGGATTTTTTTCCTGAGCATGTTCTGCATCTTGTGACTATAAGGCCACTGTGCTCTGGCCTGTCTTTTCTCATCACGATGGACATCTATGTAAAGGAGGAAAGATTGGTTTGGGTTCATGGTTTCAAAGGTTTTAGCAGCAGGTGACTGGCTCCATTATTTCCGGGGCTGCAGTGAGGCAGAGATCACAGCAGAAAGGAATGGTGGAACATAGCTGTCCATGGTGCTGACGAAGGAAAGCGCCTGAGAGGCTGGCAATAAGGTACTGTTTCCCAAAGCATGGCCTTACGCCTTACTTCCTCCAACTAGATCCTACCTCCCACATTCCATTACACCTCAATAAACACCAATAATCTATTTAAATTTAAATCCATCAATGGACAGAGCCTCCAGCATCTAATTATCTTTGGAGACACACCCAGAGCTATGTTTCATTAATTGCCTAGGTTACTTTCAGTCCAATCAAGCTGGCTGGGCATGTGGCACACACCTTTAGTCCTAGCACTCAGGAGGCAGAAGCAGGCAGATCTCTGAGTTCAAGGACAGCCTTGTGTACATACAGTTCCAGGACAGGTACTTTGTCTCAAAAAAATTTTTTTTCACTCCCATATCAAATCCACAAATTCACAAAATTAGCCTTTAATCCAAACATACTAAGTAATACAAGTAATTAAAGACAACTTTTGAGAAAATGAAGCCTCCAGAAAGCATTTTGATTTCTCTGGACTTCTGCTGCTTTCTGTATACGAGGGGCAAAGTCTTTGCTATTTCTAAGACAGGAACCTAGACACAAAGTTGTACAAGAGGGTCTCTTTTGAATCTTATTTTCTGCATGCAGAGAAGCAGTGCTAGTATTGACTGCCATATGTTTACACACGCATGTCAAGAAAATCTGACATCTTCCACTCTACGGCTTTCAGATGATATCACGTGCTGTTCTTGATGTGTCTGGGAGGTTTTTGGATCTCTCTAAAATTAATATCACAGTGAATCTCATTAATAAAATGGCACTAGAACAGAAAGTAGCTAGGTGTCATGTAATTGTCACTTTGGCATTGCACGGAACAAGCATGATAAAGGCTGAGAGAGGCTTAGAAATTAGAGGCAATTGATGTTTTCTTCATATCCCTCAGCTTTGTGTCCAGCCAAGTAATTGAGGCATGGACAAATGTAATGGGTTCACTGGTGCCAGGCTAAGTGATGGAGGGTCCCTTACATGACTCTTCAGCTAAACGCAAACTATGGAAAACGTGAGAGATTTGAGAACTCCCTTACTTATCTTTTACTTATTATGGTAGACATTCAAATGGAATGAGACAGGACTTAGTATATGTCTCTTGATACTAAATAATAATAACAAATAACTTAATAATCTGCCCCATAGCAAACAACACCAAAGTAAAAAGCCTGAGTAGCAGTAGTAGGTCAACAGATGCTGGCAGAGAAATTGCTTAACTTGCTGTAACCTAGTGAAGAAATAACTAAATCGCCATAGTTTGTACATTTACGTGTTGACTTTCCTGCACCTGCTATTGAGAGCCTGAAGCCATTCTGCTTCAGGGAATGCACTGAAGTGACATACATGACCTAGTAACCGAGATGCAAATGGAAACCAGACACTATTTGGTCACTGTAAAATCCTAGCCTGCATTGCCACTGAGATTACAAACATACCCAAAGATCAGCTTCCGACGACAAATGCTCAGGGCATTCAAATTGCTGAGTTCATAGGAGACTGACATGAACATTCTACAGAACTTTGAACTCAAATACACTCAGCCCTAAGATGGCCCAGTACAACCAAGCTGGACATTGTGGAAAGCTTGGCAGAAATAGCTTCAGTATTGTAAGTGGTTTTAACTGTGTTAGAGTTCAAATCTTTCCTTTTTATTTAGGCAAAATGGGGAAATACTGCACTGTATTTAATCACACTGTAAACCAGGAGATTTCTGTTTCTTACTGGGGTAAAAAAAAAAGTGTTTCTAGTTGTGGTGTGGCTTAGCCCTAGCACACACCTTTAATTCAAGAGCTTTCTGCTTGAATTATATCAAAATCAACCATTGGTAAAGAGAAGAAACAAGCAACAAGTTGACAGGGAATAAATATAAGGAAAAAAAAAACAGACAGTAAGAGGAAGTCAGGAGGAAGGCTAAAGGGACACACAGGAAGTAGAAGGGAGGGACATTCAGTTTGAGGGTTTTTTGAGACAGCGTGAGGATGTCAGCTGAGGAAAGTCAGTTGGGTGCTCTCTCAGCCTCTCTGAGCTAGGAGGCTTTCACTCCAGCGTCTGGCTCCTGAGTCTTTATTGGTAAAATTGAACATTAAAAACAGCACATTCTCAACAACCAAAAGAGCTATATAAAGATTACATCAGCAAAGATCTAGAATTCAGCTGCCAACACAGGCAAACTGACAGGATAGCCAATGGTATACACATTATGGCAAGTAGTCAAGAGAGATATTTACCATGGTAAACTGAATCCTGAGCCATCAAATAAAACTCAACAAATGTAAAGTTTAAGCTAGGACTCAGGTATAGATGCTAAATGCTGTGTTGGGAAAGGAAAAAAAACTGTTTCAAGTTAGTATTCCTATCTCAAAAGCTAGATTAAGCAAAACATTATGTGGTCACTTAGTGAGAAAAGACAGAGGTGGATGCCTGCCACCAAGCCTGCCATACTGGCCTGCCAGGCAAATGTGCCCACTCCTGCAGCACTGGCAGGCTGGGTAACTACCTGCTCATGTATTGGATTTGGAGCCTCCTCCACAGGAAGTAATTCAGGTCTGGCACTACAAACCTGGTGTAAAGCCCATGGCTCTGGATGTCATAGGCCCTAGGGAGGAAACTACCACTGCTGTTCTGCTAAGAAGCCTGTTGTCAAACTGCCATCTACATAGCTCTGCTTACCCCCCTGGGCTAGTGCTTCCTTCAGCCTTGACCTGAGAAGCTGTCTGCAGTGGTCAGCACTGTACACAGGGACTCTTAACTGCTCAAAGTGCTGCAAATAAGTGTAGTTGATGACTCGGCCTTAAGTAGGACATTTCTATTACCACCCACCCCCAACCTACCTCAGTGCTCAGGGAGCATTGTAGAAGAAGGGAGGGAAGACTGTGGAAGTCATTGGATGGGGGGGTGCTGTGAAATGCTCTTTGGAGCATGGTATGGCCATTGCACCCATGAGCTCACTGCACCTACGATTACCTGCACAAGAGCAAGTTAGCAGGTAATCCAAAAGGCAGCACTGATTTCACTCATTAGGGAGGACACAATGGGAGGAGTACTGCTGGGGTACCCTAGGGAAGTGGGCTGAGGAGTTTGGGATTCTTCAGAAGAATAAAGAAGGCAGTGGGTGGGGCATAGGATCAAGATGCAGTGTTTGCATGTATCATCAAAGAATACATAAAAGATATTCTATTTTAAGCCAGGCATGGTGATACATGCCTGTAATCCCAGCACTCAGGGAGACAGAGGCAGGTGGATTGCTGTGAGTTCAAGGCCAGCCTGGTCTACAAAGCAGGTCCAGGAGAGCTAAGGCTGCACAGAGAAAGCCTGTCTCAAAAACAAAAACAAAAACAAAACAACAACAACAAAAAGATATTCTATTTTAAAAATTAACAGAAAAATAAATTCAAAGCAGAAAGAGGCAAGAAAAAAATCAAGAATGGAAATCAATGACATTTAGTGGAGAAAAAAAGCCCAATCTTTAAAAAAAAAAAAATCAGTCAAATTGATGTCACTAACAAGAATGACAAAGATAAAAGAAAGAAGGCACAATTTATCAAATATCAGGCATGAAAACAGGAAGGCCACTATGGATTCTGCAGTTGCTAAAGGTATAAGACAGGATTACTGTGAGCATACATAAATGAAGTTGACAACTTTTAAGAAGGAATTGCTTCCTTGAAAACCTTGCAGGGTATCGTGGCTTATGTCTTTAATGCCAGCACTTGGAAGGCAGAGGCAGGTAGATCTCTGTGAGCTTGAGGCCACAGAGCTCCTGAAAGGAGGACCACCCACTCCGCAGGGTTCCACTGGAGATCTCAAACTCTCCCACAGCAGGAAACAAGAGGGACCAAGTCCACTACTTGCTTCATGAGGCTAGCATTGCACTGATACAAAACCTAAGACAATATGAAAAAAGGAAACGGTAGATGAGTACATCAGTTCAACACAAAACTTCCCGACAAAGGACTAGAGCAATCTAATCTAGACCTAGAATGTTTTCAGCCTCTGAGACTTGCTGCCAAATAAGCTCACCCTAACTTGTTCTTTCTGAGCTCTGGGCTGGCTGGGTCAACTCAGCTGTTACGGCTCAAACCCCTCTCCCAGCTGACTGAAGCAATTCTCTCCAGCTCTGAATTGCTCGGCTTGGCCTCAAACTAACTCCAGCGATCTGTTCTAATCTTCTGGGCTCCTTCTCACTCATTGGCTTATTCTGTCTTCACCTGTGTCTAGCTTATTCTCTCCTCAACCTCTCTCTGTAGCACTGTCTCTTCCCTCCCTCCCTCTCTGTGCTGCTCCTTTAAGCAGTTTTCCTTTCCTCTCCCCATGAGAGTTGGGTATAGCCTCTTCTATCAAGTCTTTCTCTGATTCATCACTTTGCCTGCTACTCAATTAGACATCACTTTCAAACCTGGGCGCTTCCTTCTGCAAACTATCTTTACCTTCATTGTTTGGGATTAAAGCCATGTATCACCATGCCTAAACCTAAGCTTTTATTTACACGAAACTTGCTCTATGCCAGGATGGCCTTGAACTCAGAGATCTGCTTGCCTCTGTCTCCTGGGATTAAAGGCGTGTGCCACCACCACCAACCAACATTTCTGCATTTCAGCCAGCTCACACAGACCTAGAAGGTCTTTGGATGTGCTCTCTAGCCAGAGCAGCCACACTCTGAATTAAAGCTCCTCTGCTGAGAAATCTTTCACATCATTAGTTAGGTTTATTCCTGGGCGGTTTTGAAGCTAGTGTAAATGGGATTTCCTTTTCTGCCTGAAGAACATTATTGGTATACATTTTTTAAAAGCTACTGGTATTTGGCTCTGTTTCATACTACTTTACTTAAAGTGTTAATTAGATCCAAGGACTTTCTGGAGTCTTTTAAACATAAGATCATATCATCTGCAGATAGACCATTTGGCTTCTTCCCCTCCTGTTTCTTTTACCTTTACTTATATTATTTCTTATCTTAGGTAACAAGAAAGTGAAAGTGTGTTTTTTATATATTAGCTAAAGCATATATTAAATTATTTCATTAAATTTGAAAGATGATCAAATATTAACACTGTGTATTAACTAATTTAGGTCACCTTGAAAATTATAAAAATTCTTGACTGAATTCTAAAAGTTGCCTGTGGCCTATGGTTTGGTGCATGAACAAGAACCAAAAATTCTAAGGCTCATTGCTGTCTCTAATTTCACAGACTTCTTAATCTTCTTCAATAATTGCTTTTCATTTATAAAGTGTTACTAATCATTTTAACCTGAAAAGTACTGTTCTCAAGGGAATGCCATGATTTGAGTGCAATTAATTTATTCTAAATTTTTTAACATAAACTTGTATTTTATGTTCACTAGAGTACGGCACGGTATTGAAGCTAATTATTTCCTGAATGTGATTAACTTCTAGAGTTTTCAATTCATTTGGTAACTTTATGAAATGGAGATTAAACTGAAACTCAAATAAAAATAATAGCCCTCGGGGCTCTCAGGATGGCTCAGCTGGTGAAAGTGTTGCTGCCACGCCTGATGGCCTGACACTAGTCATCATAATGGTTTATTATTATTATTATTATTATTATTATTATTATTATTATTA
>OU015747.1:52160088-52186105 GCA_907169655.1 Acomys percivali | reverse complement strand
GCTACACAGAGAAACCCTGTCTCAAAAAACAAAAACAACAATAAACAAAAAAAGAAGAAGAAGAAAAGAAAAGAAAGAAAGAAAGAAAGAAAGAAAGAAAGAAAGAAAGAAAGAAAGAAAGAAAGAAAGAAAGAAAGAAAAGAAAGGGTCGACCCGACACTGACAGATGTGTTCACTCCACCACGAGCCGCACACACTTGAGGTGGGCGGGACCTAGGAGCTGCTCCAGGCTGTGGGCGTGGCTGTGGGCGGGCCCGGGACTCCAGGGGCGGGGCCGCAGAGGGCGAGAGGCAGCCTGGGAAGCTGCGCCATATTGGCCGCGGCCGCGCTGTATTGTCATAAATAGAGCCGGTTTTGTGGTGTTTCCACTACTCGGTTGAATGCCTCGGCCGTAGTGAGTCGGGAAGTGAGCGAGCAAGCGAGCTGCAAGCGAGCGAAGGGAAGTGGACAGAGGAAGGAAGAGAGGGCAAGACCAGGACTCCAGAGCGAAAAGACACTCGCTGGAGAGACGCAGGAAGCGATGAAAGAGATGTCTGCGTAAGTTGGGGGGCGGCGGTTGAGGGCGAGGTGGAGAGAGGTGCGCCGAGGTGGGCAGCCCCGCGGCTTCCAGGCCCTGCGCAGCCAGCCGGCCGGCCGGGACCTCCGCTTTCCGCTGCCCGCCACTCCGCAAGGGCACCTCCCCTACCCCGCGGCTCACCTGGCCGCCCTGCGGGGGACCCGGGAGTCGCCGTCAGCACCCCCCCACCCCTGTTCCCCGCCGCCCGCCTCTTGAGGACGCCCCCAGACCAGGATGAGGGGGAAAGGCGCGTGTGGTTTAGGAGAAAAACGGTCGGTCACTCTCCTGCCCCCCAGCCCTGTCTGAGCCCGTCTGCTCCTGTCTGCATTGGCGCAAATACCATCCCCCTGCCTCCCCCACCTCCCAGCCGGCCGGACCCGCTGCTGTCTTGAGGGTTTCAGGAGGCAACGACCTAGCTCAGCCCGTAGGTTTGGGGTTGCTCTGGGAGAAAGGCTAAACCCCCTATATACCCCATTCCTTCCCACCGGCCCACGGTATCTACCGGGCTACATCTCTTGCTCACACACTGAGAAAGAAGTCAAGCAGTTTCTGTACTTGCCTAGAATTTATTAGAGCTTCTTACTTTTCACTTTTATCCGGAAATAATTGAAACATACAGAAAAACAAAACACCGCTTGTGTAGCCACCACCCATTTCTTCCAAAGAATAACTTGGGGTGTGATCTTACCTCTTTAATCTTTCATCTTTCTTTAAAAGAAGTCAAGCATTCCAGTACATCTGAAGGACTATCCCTATCCCTTCTCTGGCTCCATTCACGTTGCCCTTCCGAGGCCCCAAAGTACTGAATTTGGTGTTAATTGTGGCTGCCTTTTTAATGTTGATACTACATATCCGTGTGCCTGTGACACATTGTACTTGCTTTAAATTGTTTATAGGTATCACAGTTACTACCTTGCACACTGGTTCTTTAGAACGTGTTCTCTCTGACCTTTATGTTAATATTTTCATTTCTAATGAATTTTTATTAACTAATATATTCCATTTATAAACTCTCCCCAGGGTAGTCCTTTTAGTGACTATTGTGGGTTATTTAAAAGTCTTTACAGAATGTCAACAAACCTCCTATTTACCTATCTTGTGTACCTGCAAAAAAATTTTCTGTAAGGTCTTTACTTGTAAGCGAAAGTCGTAGGTTGAAGGGCATGACATTTACTTTCCCAGTCTTCCACAAGAGAGGTTTAGTAACCTAGGGTTTGAATTTGGAGCTCAGTAGAGTCCTAAATAGCCAGCTTTTTGAGGATACAAGTAAAGCGAAACAAGGAATTAAATTGTCAGAGCTGAAGTACTTACGGAGGAGAGAATGGTGAGGTAAGAGGTTTGCTGAACCTCGGACCCTATATGTCAGTCAAATAGCACTTTTTGAGCCCTCCCTCTCAGAATTGCCGTTGGGATTGATTATGTGAAAATCCATCTGTGTTATGTATTTATCATGCCTAAGCCTGCCCAGACAACCTCAACTCTTAGATAGAAAACAATCACATCTTTAAGGAGAAATACAACTTGAAACAATTAATTGAAGTTTTGTTTGTTCTACAGTAAGATAAAAATGGGAGATAGATTAAGGTTGGCTTTGGCACTCCTTTCCTTTTCATGTAGTCATTTCAAAGGCATATAGGCTGGTTTGTTGAGATGAAGTTCCACATGACCCAGACTGGCCAGGAGCTCGCTGCTGCCTGTCCCTCCAGACTGCTAGGATTAGGCCTTGGGCCTACACACCTGGCTTAGCTAGCCTGTCTCCTGTAGTATTCTCTTTCTCCCCATCTCATAAAACTTCCAGCTGAAGAACATGCTTTAGTTTGTGGACTTACTAGTAATAAGCCACTGTTGTTTTGTGAGTTTTTGGCACAGAGCAGAACTCAGGGCCCCCACATGCTAGATAAACACTGTGTCACTGAGCCATGTCTCCAGCCCAAAGCCAATGCTTTAAGCAGTTAAGAACTAACCACTGTTGTATTTTTGTGGTGTTTAAAATTATAAACTGACACATTTGTACATAATTTATATAGTGATCAGTTTAAAGTAATTGGCATGTCTATCACATTTGTTGATTATTACCCATAATACCAGTTGCCCTCCTGTGCTATAGAATGTTAGAATTAATCCTAGAGCCAGGCATAGGAACACACACCTTTAATCCTAACCCCAGGAGACAGAGGCTAGTCTACATAGTGAATTCCAGGGCAGTTAGAGCTACAAAGTGGGACCCTGTCTCAAAACGGAAGAAATCCTAGTCTCCAATGACACCTTTCTTTGGTGAGGAGGTGTTACTATGTAGCCCAGGCTTTGAACTCAGATTCTTCTACCTTCTACCTTCTGAATGAAGGCATTAGAGGCGTGGGCTACTATGCCTGTCCCATTTATTAAACTCTTTTTTCCCCCTCTGTTAGTTTTTAAAGGGCTAATTTGCTCATTAAAAGACTGTCTTTTACTTTGAGATTACATTCTTACTGCTTTGAAAGCTCCTTATGCAAATATTAAGAAAGGTGGCTAGCAGTTAGAGTACATGCTCATTTTTACTTTTGTAACAAACTTGACCCCGTATCTTTTAGTCATAGATGCAGTCAGAAGTTCTATGGTGGCTTTATCTGAGATTGTAATTTTTTTTTTACTGGCTAAGGTCTATTATGGGTCACTTGTATCCTTTAAAAGATAGCTATTTAATGTAAAGAATTTGACAATTATTCAGTGTGGAAATGGTATGAGTTCTAGTCTAAAATGAGGAGAATCTTAAGTACAGTCCTAAAATGTTAGATTCAAGGAAATGGTGTTTTGTGAACGTAGCTTTCCCAAGGACTAGTCTAGTTGTGATTTCTTTGTAAAGCTAAATTATATCCTAAGGACCTTATGATGGGATGTTTTGTTCCCTTACTTGTAGGAAGACCATTGTTTTTACTGAGAGTGTCTTACAAGTGTTTGACTGCTTTCAAAGATTCCATAATCTAGATGGCACTTGACTCAGTCTGCAGGGAGGAGTGGAGCAGCACTGGCGCAGAGTGGAGCAGCACTGGCGCAGAGTGGAGCAGCACTGGCGCAGAGTGGAGCAGCACTGGCGCAGATCCCACTCAGCTCTTTGCATTTGAACTGAATAGTGTTGATATAGTTGTCTGATGCCAGCACACTCTGCTTTGGGCCTGAAAAGACATCTTAACCATGGAAGCTGTACAAAAGCCCTTGATAAAGACAAAATAGCCACCTTTCCTTTTTATTTTTATTTTTTAAGTGATTTCTTTGGTAATGGTCCACAAACTTTTAAGGCAGCTTAAATAACTTGAGTGGATTAAGAGGTTCAGTGTGTCCACATGAAACAATGTGTTAAATTTTTTCCACTCTTTCTTTTTTCTTGAACAGAAACACCATGCTGGACAGCCAGGGTCAACAAAAGCATTATGGAATTACCTCTCCAATTAGTTTGGCATGTCCTAAAGAAATTGATCATATTTATACACAGAAATTAATTGATGCTATGAAACCATTTGGAGTATTTGAAGATGAGGAAGAATTGAACCACAGGTATGTCATTGAAACTATAAAATATTTTTACAGTATATAATTTAGTCATTAACTCACACATACTGACTGCCTAGCGTTTCCTGCCTAAGTGTATAAAATGCCCCCCAAAAGAACAATTTTGGCTCTCTTGGAACTTAAATGTTTAATATGGATTAGAAAAGGAGACTTAATAACTAGTCAGATAAATAGTTTTAAACATGATTAAGTGCTGGTGGGAAAAATTAATTTGAGACTAGAAGTCTTTAGAGAAGACGTCATTAAAAGGAAGGGGGCCATGTGAATGTGTGGAGGAAGAGTGTTCTGGGCAGAGAGCCTAAGGTAAGTGTGTAGTGTGTCTATTTGAGAAACAGGAAGGAGCTTGGAGGACAAGGGCACCTTGTAAGGCACTGTAAGACTTTTGGAAATTGAAACCCAGTAGGGTTTTGAGAAGAAGATTGGCGTGATCCATCTTATGGTGTAGCAGTTGCTCTGGCCACTGTATTGGGAGTAGTGTGTAAGGGTGGTGGGCTTAGGACAAGCGCAAAAGCAGAGGGACTAGTTAAAAGGTCAGTATAACAGCCCAGATTGGAAATAATGATGCCAAAACCTCAGGACGGCAGTGAGAATAAGCAGTATAGTCCAGAAGTACTAAAAGTAGAATTGTTTAATGACTAATAGAGACAGTTCCCAAAGATGATTCCATAAGTTTCAGTCTCTGCATCTTACTTGGTGGACTTCCATTTTCTGGGGAAGACTGGGAAGGAAGCAAGTTTGGAAGAATCAAGAGAGAGTTTTCTGTGCAATTATAGGATGCCTAAACTCATTTTTTTTTTTTAATGTGGGTGTTTATGCCATTGATTTTAAGTTTAGTAGTATCAAACTGCATTAGCTAAGTATTAATTCATAAAAATTACCTACTGTAATTATACAGAAATCCCTGAGTATCAGTGAGAGAAAATGCTAGTCTCCAGTACCACACTGAATTAATATAATTCTATTTTAAAGCAGAGTCGACAGTTCAGTTAGCCTTATTGAAGGTATCTTGGGGGTTTTTGGTAGTGTTTTTAATTTTTGAAGACAACTCAAAGACCAAAATATCATCACAATTATCATGTCTGGCATTCTTAGATCTCTCAGATGTGCTGCATATCAACAGATGTGATAGCATAAGCATATACATAAGATGAATTTAATGTAGTATTGATACAAATTTCTACCTGTGTGTTTATTTCTTTAATATTGTTTAGTTTTTGGTTTATCTTAAAGTTTAAATCTAAAGTTCTCATCCTTTATTATAGGCTGGTTGTTCTTGGTAAATTGAACAATTTAGTAAAAGAATGGATTTCTGACATCAGTGAAAGTAAGGTAAGATTGAAACTGCATAGAATTCATTGTTTCATGTTTAGTCATTCATTCTAACAATGATGTGTAAGAGTCAAATTATCTGAAATACTTTAAAATAGACTCTGCATTTGTGCTTCATAGTAACTTTATATAGTATATGAATGTCTACTTTTGTATCTTTGGAAGGATGCCTTTTGCCTTGCTTGCACAGAGCAGTTTTATTTTATTATGATTGTCTTTTTTGCAGAATAGTAATATGTGCCAGGTTGTGAACAAATGAAACACAGGTTAGTTTTGACTTTCAGAACTTGCAACTATATCAAAATCTTTATATAAGTATTTCATTTTAAATGCATATTATAATTTTGTAGCTCTCCATTTTGATTTACAGTAAGTTAGCCACTAGTTTCCATATTGTACAACAGTAACAACAACAAAAAACACTGACATATTTGGGACTAAAGTGGTCTAGGAGAGCAGGAGGTTTTACCCCAGAGATGGCTAATTGTAGCTGCAAGTCTATAAAAAGTGTCTACTTTGACTCCCATGTACTGGGCCAGAATTTTCAGTTTCAGGAGATCTTAACTTTAGACTTCTTACAAAGTAGCCCATCTGGCAACACTGGCCTTGCTTTTGAGCACAGCACAAAGAGGCTTGAATGAGACTGGTTTCCTGCTCTCCAGCACCTCATAGCTCCCAGTATCTCTGTTTTCTCTGGCATGGTGACTGCTCTGTGTTTCTCATGTGGAATTCTCTTACTGCACTTGCTTGCATCTTCAGACATAAAAGTTTGCAAATCCTGGTTTATAATTATGCAGTATTTTCCTCCTGGAACTTATCTAGTTTTTCTGCCTTCTTAGAGGGTTTTAGAGTGTGAGTTTTCTCATTTGTTGCATGACTAGTTTACTTACTGACTGTACTAGGATGAGATAGGGCATGTCCACCTAGGTGGTCAAAGGGTTATCTCTCAGTGTCTTGAAGATAAGACTGCTTAGGAAGAAAAGGCTGCGCTAGCACACAGCACCAGGAGGTCAAGTCCAGGTTCAGATGACCCTGCTGTTTTGAGTGGTAGTAGGAGGCAGGGGCAGTAGATAGTGACGGGAGTGGAGTCAATGTCAGAGCAAAGCTTAACCTCCACCTAGGAAATAACCAGTGGTATCCTCCATAATCCCCATTGAAGTCACACTCCTACCACCCAGTCACCCAGCCTCTTAAGGTCCAAACTGCCTCCCAGTACCCTGCCATCCTAGCAACCAAGCCTGACACCATGGGGACCTTTGAAGAAACACTCACTACTCACATTAAACCATTTGTCCCTTCACCAAATGGCCCTAAATCTTGCAGTTGAAGCGGTGTTGTTGGTCTGTTCCTGCAGCACTCTCATCTCTTCCTCAACAGTACTCAGTTTCAAGTAGATGTCTCGGTCCGTCTACTCACGTAATCCTCCTGCCCTGTGATCTAGATGCATGTAGAAACTTCCTGGGTTATGGATTTAGAATTCTCTTTTATAGCTTTCATTTATTTTATGCTTAAGATGAATTAGTTCTGTTGACTAAGAATAAGGTAATGAGCCTCTAAAGACTTACAACTTTAGTCTTAAATTTAATCTAATCTTTATGTTATTTACTTTTGTGGTCAATAGGCTATCTGGCTCATTTCTGATCTGTTAGGAACATTCTATCAGTAGCTAAGGCTGCTGGATAAGTTAGATTCTAGAGGTGAAATGCTAGTCATGAATAATCAAAAAGTCCATTACAACATCTGTCGAGTAGATAAAGTAATCATTGTATCAATATTTGTGTATATTCTAATTTGGGAAAAAATATCAGGGATTTAAGCTAAATCAAAGATTGTTTGACTATTGTTGCGATACTCTAGTCAAAAACACAGCTAAAATACCTTTAGTTAAATTCTGCGGCTATATAAAAATATTTTATCATATAATTCAGTGTAACACTTTTTCATAAAAATGCAGGGATCTTTTTTTTTTTAAAGGCAGGATCTCACTGTGTCACCCTGACTGTTATGGAATTGTGTACTGTAGAAGATGCTAGCCATCAGCCTCTGCCTCCCAAGTAGGATTAAAGATGTGCACCACCATACCTAGCAAGGTTTATCCTTTTTTTTTTTTTTTTTTTTTTTTGGCTTTTTTTCAACACAGAAAAGTAAAATGAAAATTTTTAAGTGGCCTGGCTTATTTATCCTTTTTATTAATTCGACTCATTAATAAATTTATTGACTCCTTTCTAACTAAGGTTGTGATTCTTGAAACACTAATGTACATTAAACAGGAGGTAACTGTGTCTTATTGTACAAATAATTTTATTCAGGTTGGTCACCAGTAATCTGGAACTAGTGTGGGGAAATAAAGAGCATTGTCAGCCCAGTTCTCACCTCTGACGAGCTTCACTACCGTTGGAGAGCTGACAGTTACATAGCAGAATGTAGACACACATAGATGTCTCTGGAAAGAGAGCTCAGTTGGTAAGAGTGTTGCCACACTAGCATGAAGACCTGAATTCAGATCCCTAGAACCTAATTAAAAATGCATAGGTAAAGAAATACATAGGTAAAGAAATAAATGAGTATGGCACCACACACCCTAACCCCAGTGCTGGTGAGGTGGAGACCCAAGGATCCTCTCAGCCATTGGCCAGCCAACCTAGCCAGTTAACAAGCTACAGAGAAACCCTGTCCGCCCCCCCCCCCCAAAAAAAAGTCAAGAGTGATCAACAAAGACACTTGACTTGACCTCTGACCCCTGTATATTCACACAAGAATAACGTGAGATTGTAATGGCAGAGGAACACAAAAGAAGTGAATTGCAGAGTTGAAGATAATCAGGGAATGCTTCGTAGAAGGAAATGGTACTTAACATGAAATTTGAAAGATGGATAGTACTAAGATACTGATAGGATGAGCAAACAAGCATTCACGGCAGGGACAGTGACAAATGCGAGGGGAAGGAGTTTAAGTCATAAGATACCTTGGCAATTTAAACTTGAGGAAAGAAAGGCCAAGGGGCATATTATGGAGATTTCCAGTAGCAGGCCCAAGAAATTATTACTTCAGTAGTTCAGGAAGAGTGCATTGGTGGTTAGCTTTATAAAGGTTGCTCATGAGATTGAATAGATGAGCTTTTACCGCTGAATAAGATAACTATTACAAACCCTAGACTAAGGGAGTAGGAATTGGGAAAGGAAGCAACATATGTGAGGAATGTGAACTAAAAATTAGGAAGTTAAAACTGGATATGGCAGCGTTGGCCTATAATCCCAGTACCTGAGAGCTAGAGACTGGAAGATTAGGAGCTCACTTGATGCCAGTCTGGGGAACTCTGTCTCAAACAAGCACAAAAAACTCAGCCATAAAGAGTAATAATGTGGGCCAGGCAGTGGTGGCGCACGCTTTTAATCCCAGCATTCAGGAGGCAGAGGCAGGCAGATCTCTGAGTTCGATTCCAACCTGGTCTACAGAGAGAGTTCCAGGACAGCCAAGGCTACACAGAGAAACCCTGTCTCAAAAACACAAAACAAAAACAAACAAAAGAAAAATAATGATACATTTGGACAGTGAGAATATTGACGACCAGAAATAATGAGTTAGAAGGGCTATCTGGCTTTTATCATAGGAAGAATGTTTAAGGTATGGGTATTAAGTAGATCAGAATACAATTAGAAATATCTGAGAAGCACTTGGAATTGGCCCCAGAAAGAGGTTAAAAAGTAGTTTTTTTTAAATTCCGATACAATCAAAAAAATTAAATTGAGGTCTTTCCATTGGCTCTCATAAAGTGCTCTCCCATGGAGAATGACCTCATTCTTGATGAAGGCTCAAAAGCTAAGATGAAACAATTAAACATACAGGTAGCAAAAACTAAAGGGAAGATGGGATTGGCCAAGATTTTTTTATTGGAAAAAGCTGCAATTTATTAATTTTATAGTTGAGTTTCTTAAAGGAGCCTTAAAGTATTTTTTACACATCTCTTAACCAAGATTGACAAATGTACAGTATATCAATTGTGCAATAAAAGACTGCAAACATTTAGGTGCTCTTTAAGCAAAATAACCTAAACTGTTGAATGCCTTTTGCTTTATTTTAGAATCTCCCACCTTCCGTTGTGGCTACTGTTGGTGGTAAAATTTTCACATTTGGATCTTATAGGCTTGGAGTACACACCAAAGGTAACTGCTTTTTACTTAAAGTCTAGTGACAAGAACTTTTAGTAAACTGTGTTACTTGTTCCCAGTTAGCAAGTACTGAACACAGTTCCCATTATTTACTTCTGCTAATTCACATTGCTAACATTATTGTACACTCCATATTAGTCCTGTATTTATGTTTATGTGAGCTCTAATGAAAATATAACCTTCTTAATAAAAAATAATTTTATTTTGTAGGTGCTGATATAGATGCACTTTGTGTAGCCCCAAGACATGTAGAGAGATCAGATTTTTTTCAGTCCTTTTTTGAAAAATTGAAGCATCAGGATGGCATTAGAAACTTAAGAGTAAGTACCCTTGGTGTCTGCTGTTTTGAACTTAGAAACCGCTGTAAAAGCAAGGACTTAGGATTATTGACGTGTCTCCTAAGTGGCTGTATCTTGTTATCATGCACAGAGATCAGGAACATGGGTTTTGTAGCTCTGTAGACTGTATTTATACCCGGACTTTACACTTGTAGCTGAGATCTGTCAAGCAGCCGTTTGCCTGAGCCTTGGCGTTCTCATCTGGAAAAGCAGACTCAGTGATGACTTTCAGAAGATAGTTTTGAGGGCTACACCACCGGCTGTAGTATCTGATAAATGATTGACGTATATTTAGTTGTAGGAGATAATGTGGAAGGTTTACTTAATGACTGTGTATATCTAGTCCTTCATTTAGCAAGTAGCATTTCCATACTAGCAGTCTATAAAGCACTGGCCTCCGTTCTCAGGTGATTGGGTCTGTATGTATTTACAAGTATGTGGAGATGATCAGATGCTTGGGGGGTGTGCCTATGGACACCAGGACAACTCTGAGTGTCTACCTCCTGTTGACAGAGTCTGTCATTGCCCTATAACCATCAGTAAGGGTACCTCCCTGCTGCACCGCTGTGCCCATGTTTGCAGGTCAAGCACTCAGCCAGCCCTTAGTGTACTTTTTGGATAGATTATATAAAAGCTCTGAATAATTAATCTTTTTAACATTAATGTTTTTTATAATTTTTTTTCTCCAGCATCCTAGGCTCAAACTCATTTTATAGCCAGCAATCACCTTGAACATTTCTTGAGTACCGGGACCAGAGGAGTAGGTCACCATACAGTTTACATTTAATGCTTTTTGTAAATAATCACTTTTCAGTTTAGACTCCAGAAATAATGCACAGTTGACAGTAGTTCTGCTTTCCAGTTTCTGACATTCTGAACAAGACAAGTTAACACTGTGTGTGACCTAATAAGACAAGTTGTGAAGTAGAAGGCCTTCACCTGCGTACTAGGGCAGGAACGTCTTTATTCTTTTTACTGAATAAAGTACAGATTATAAGAAAACACATGGTGATAGCAGTTAGGAAGAATAAAGGGCTAACCCATGTGTTTTCTGTCTGTTTGTTTGTTTTGTCTTCCTCTTTTATAGGCTGTAGAAGATGCTTTTGTACCTGTTATAAAATTTGAATTTGATGGTATTGAAGTAAGTGTTTTTGTTTTTAATTTTATAATTTAAATATTTAACCTTTAAGTTTTGTTTCAACATCAGACTTAGCATGGGCACATTGATGTTTGGCTTGGGGCTTGGGTTTTGGGACAGGATCACTCTGACTCTAACTGGCTTCCTGGCTGTCCAAGCACAGCTGTGTACCAGCTTGCCTGGCACGTAGCACACGGTTTAAAGAACTAAGGAGCAATCTTTTCACCTCTTCCCATTTTTCTTGACCTCTCACCATGGAAAATGAACAAGCATCCATCTCCCCTCATGCTGTTTGTTCACAACCTTTCTCATTCCCATATCATCTAAAATAATTGCACTATTTTAATTTTGTTCGAAGCAGTGTTCTATTGACCTTATTATCGCTTATCTTAACAGTTTTCAAAGCTCGGTACTGAGTGTAGTGAATTACCATTCCTTTGCTCTATAACATTCTCCCCCTGGGGAGCTAGTGACTATTTAGTTCTGTTTGTTGGGTTGTTACGCCTATGTCTAATTTAAACCCAGTCCTCTACGGTTGTCTGAATCTCCTTTAAGTCATCAGCATCTTAAGAAAAAGTCCACTGAGACGTCTCGTCTCGGCTGATTGCTGCCATCGTTTGCACAGCTGCCACCCTGTGGGTCTCTCCCAGCTTCCTAACGCTCTAGGCCTACTGTAGGATTGCCTTCTCTCTAGATGTACTGCCATCTCACTGGAGCTCAGCCAATGGATTCCTGAATAAGAATTTGTTTTCTTTTTATCTTGCATGCTTAAAACACTGAATTCATAATTTTGCTGAGTGCGTCATTCTAGGTAGGAAATTATTTTTTACATACTTTAAGGCCTTCATTGTCTTGTAGCTTCTGGGCTGTAGAAAAGTGTATTACCATTTTGAGTTTTTCTTTGTCTATATGACCAATTTTGTCTCTTGTTTTATTTAGTTGTTTTGTTTTTATTTTGTCTTCATACTTGTAGAATTCATGATGATAATATGCTTTGGTGTGTTTTTAACTGATGTGCTTGGCATGCAATAGTCCTTTTAGAACATAAGTCCTTCAGTTCTTGGAACTTTAATTGAGTTCTTTCAGATTTCCTGCCTTTGTTTGCACACAAGCCTTTTTGTTTTTTGTTTTTTATTTTTTTTAGTGGAATCCTAACATTTCCGTGTTGAGTCTCCAGAGAACAGCCTTCTTTAAAAGTAAATAAAAACACAAGCACAAAATTCTCCTTTCTTAGTTAATTAACCACATCTTAATATTTTTATTCTGCCTCTTAGTGTTTTCTTGTCTTTCAAGCGTTGTAATAATTTCCACTGCCCTATTTTTAATTTCTAAAAAATATTTTCTAAACGTTCTTATAAATTTATGTATTTATTCATAGCTACCTATCCTTATTTCCCTAAAAAACAAAACAAAACAAAACAAAAAAACCATTTAAATCTGTTTTCTTAGGTCTTAGGTGGGCTGGGTCTGCTGCCTTCTGCCTGCCTGCCTTCCAGCTCTCATGCCCTTTGCTGCTCTTTCTTTTGTCTCATTTTTCTAGTGGGTTATGTCACGAAATCAAAACTAAACTAAACCAAAACAAAATTTTTCCAGTACTTTAGTTGAGTTTCAAGAGGCAGTTAATGTAAATGTTTGTTGGATCTTCTATCTTTATTTCAAGACTTGTGGTTACTGTCCCACAGTAGGTCACTTCTTGGGCCCTTTGAAGTTTCGTAGGACTTCCCAGCTGATGACTGAAGCTTCTTAGGTCATGAAGTGAGGAGAGCGGGCAAGGAGAAGTAATGTTGGTCTGTTTTTTTTTTTTTTTTTTAACCCTCTCCCCAAAGATTGATCTAGTCTTTGCAAGACTGGCAATACAAACCATATCAGATAACTTAGATCTAAGAGACGACTCTCGCCTGAGAAGCCTTGATATACGGTGTATTCGAAGTTTAAATGGTAAGTTTCTATAAAGAAAGCTCAGATACCTCCTTGCAAACAATTTAGTAAATAAAGCCCTTTTGCAGAATTATTAATGGACTAGTTTAAGGCTTGACCAAACTACAAAACTGAGAATAGTTTAGTGTATGAAAGATCTTGCATTCTATCACCAATACCAGAAATTTTAAAGCCTAATTTACTTTATGAAAATAGTATAATTTCATTTAAACATTCTAAAAAGCACAATTTATTTGAAAGATTATGTTTAGAATTGTGGTTCATAAACATATTGGTCTCAAAAGCCTTGTAAATATTTAATATTTATTGAAAACCCCAAAATACTTTTGTTCATTTGGATTATATGTTAGTATTTACCATATTATAAGTAAAAAATGTTTAGGATATTTATAGTTCACTAGAAATAAAAAACCAATTATAAATTAATAATATATTCTATCAAATTAATATCCATTGATCTAGTGATCTATCTTGTCTTTTGAATGTACCTTTTTGCCTTTGCTTGTTTTTTCTTTGTTTGTTTGTTTTGTTCTTTTACTGTTATACTCTGGCTTTTGGGAAAGTGTTAATTCACACAGTTATTTTTATCTTCCAAATGTTAGCAGATTTCATTATAAGGTAGGTTTTACATTATATTGATTAATATTAGTACCAATTCTGTCACAAGTCTTGAAAGTATCAGAAGGCTCCCAATAGCAGGGACAGTGATTTATAACTAATTTAACCTGAAAGCCTAAGTCCATAGTAAGCAGTGTCAGGTTTTCCTTGAGGCAAGATTGGAGATTACCTACTAAATAACCAGTTGTGTAACCCTGTTTATCATCAGTCATTATCTCAAAGTAACCAAGTATCCTTGAAAATAACAGATGCGTTAGTGTACAACTGACATGATGGCAGACTTCTCTCCTCCTGTTTGCTTTGTCTTATCTGTGAGCCTGTGATAGTGGTGCAGCTGTGTTGTACACTGTGTACTCTGTTGCCACTGCCTGTGTGACCGCTAAGGTAACAGCAGGCTTCTTAGAGAAATACGTCTCACTGACCTCAGACTTTTTCAAGTCTGAAGCCACTGACCCACAGTCTGTTCTTCTACATTTTGTTTGTTTAGTTGGTTGGTTTTGAAACAGGGTCTCCCTGTGTAGCCCTGGCTGTCCTGGACTTGCTTTTAGACCAGGCTGGCTTTGAACTCAGAATCTACCTGTCTCTGCTTCCTGAGTGCTGGGATCTAAGTCCAGCACCACCATGCTCAACTTATGTGGTAGTGAATTACACTTCTTTATGGAAAGGTTTGTATTAAATAAGTTTTGAAACTTGAAGGCATTAACTGAAAAGGAACTCAGACCCATCTGTTCTTCAATAGTGGCCTTTATTACTGATTAAATCCCTCTAAAGTAAAGGACCTTTTCATGTGTGTTTCCAAACTTTAAATGTATTCTGACTTACTGTCAAAATGATTTACTGTCATTCATATTTGTAGCATTTCAGAGCCTGAAGTTTAAGAGACTATTGAATTAACTGCATTTTCTTATTTAGTGAAAAATCAATGTTTTGTCTTTTTCAGGATGTAGAGTTACTGATGAAATTTTGCACTTAGTGCCAAATAAAGAAACTTTTAGACTCACCCTAAGAGCAGTCAAACTGTGGGCAAAGCGTAAGTATCCCAAGTCGTTTATAAAATTCTAATTTTCTGCTGGTGGTAATGGAAACACATATGAAAACTCTGACCTTATTGATGTTGTTGAAGGTTGGTGGCCTGTAAACTTGGAAAAGATGGCTCCCAAGTGTAATGGTGTGTGTATGTGAGTCTGTGTGTATACATGCATATACACAGCCACATACACACATATATATGAGAGAGAGTGTTTGTGTGTGACTAAAAGGCCCTTTGCTTAGTTCTGCTCTGACATAGCATGGTCTGTATTATTTGAGACTACAGTCAGACACTGCCTCAGGATGGAGACAGGAGGGCTGAAGAGGGCCTCGGAGGTTAGGAGCACCTCTTGCATGGTCTGAGCTTCAGTCCCCAGCACACATGCAAAAGGCTCCTCAGCACTGTAGGAGGCTCTCCGAGGCTTGTGGCCGTTGCCCTCGCTTCAAGTTCAAAGACACCCAGGGTTTCCTCTGGCCTGCATATACAGGTACCTGTGCACATGTGTTCATGAACACTACACACACACACACACACTCACGCGCGCGCAATTTTAAAAGCAAAGAAGAATGATGATATCATCTGAGAAATGAATCATTAGGTGATTTTGTGGCTATGTAAATAGAATGTGCTCACATAAACCTAGTTGATACAGCCTGCTGTTTACCTGGGCTCTGGAAAGCTATTGCTCCTCACCTAAAAACCTGTGTAGCCTTTAAACTGTGTGGATAGCGTAGACCTTTGTAAACACAGTGCTAAGTGCTTTTGTATAAATGAAACCTAGACTCAATAAGGTACAGCAAAATACAGCGTGTGATCTGTGGGAGACACATGACAAATGGAAAACACGGAACCTACGCTGCTTTCAGGGAGTGAGTAGTAAGTAATTGTAAATGCCTGGATATTAGTACCACTTCTATAGGCTTTATGACTCACTGGTTTAGAAAAGTCTTTTTCTTTCTTCAATTATAAATTAATTATAGCTTGTAACTTTTTCATTGTAAACTTAATTTTTTAAAGCTATTTAATTCCTTTGTAATAACACAGCTTGGGCATGGTGGTACATGCCAACAATTCCAGTGTCCAGGAGGCTGAGGTTGGAGGGTCACATATTTAAGGCCAGCAAAACTTTGTCTTAACAAAGGAACCCCACAGCTGCAGACAGGACTGGTGGCTCCTGCTGCTGTTCCAGTACTCAAGGTGCCGAGGGTGCCCACTGCAGCAGCTCATGGGTCAGACAGCCTCCTTTCCAGCCCAGCAGGGATGTGAATTTTCTTGATGGCTCTTTTCCCCCCACCCCACCCCACCCCACCCCACCCTGGTGTTTGCTTTTCTCTTTCCTCTTCTTCACTATGCATTTCGCATCTCCACTGTAATAGTGAGGGCTGCCATTATGTGTATGGAGCGCTCTTGGCTGGCATTAGTGCTCGTTCGTGGCTGCACTGAAGCAGCACTATTCATCCAGCACCAGGCCTCACACAATCTAAGCAGATCTCGCCATAAAAGTTTGATTATGGAAAGGTTTTATATGGTGGTGTCGAATCCAACTAACTCTGTGGCTGTTGGATACTTGAAATAGCCAACTAAGGAATTGAATCTTTAAATTTGTGTTTTATTTCATTATAATTAAATGATGCCTAAGAAAGGTAAAATAATGTTCATTTAAAAATCTTGTACATATGTAGTATTGTCATTCCTTTTTATTTTTTATTTTTAGAGTTATTTATTTATTTATTTTATTTTATTTATTTATTATTCTGCCTGCATGTGAACCAGCAGGCCAGAAGAGGGCACCAGATCTCATTATAGATGGTTGTGAGCCACCATGTGGTTGCTGAGAATTGAACTCAGGACCTTTGGAAGAACAGCCAGTGCTCTTAATCTCTGAGCCATCTCTCCAGCCATAATAGCCAAAGAGTAAACACAGTTATATATTCATACACTGATGAATGAATAAACAAACATGGTATGTCTATACTGTCAAATACTATTTTGCAATAAAAAAGAATGCAGTAGTGGTAAATGATAAAACATCTATGAATGCTGACACCACTTTCTTAAGTGTGAAATGTTACCCAAAAAAAGCAACATATGGCTGCCTTGATTCATGTGGAAATGTCCATAGTTAGGACAGATGTATAAAAGGTAGAAAGCAGGTGAGTGGTTGCATAGGTCTCTGAATTCAGAGCAAGGAGTGGTATGCCTGGGAAAGGTTTAAATGAATCAGTCTTATGGTGTGTGAATTTTACCAGAAAAGAGCCACATATTGCTTGTGGCCATCAGATTGAACAGTGGAGGCCTAAAATGACTTTAAGGAAGTGTTATTTGCATATGGCCTTGAATAGTCAGGGTAATGAGATTTGTATTGAAAGGATAACATGAACAAATTTTCTCTCCTTATAAACGAAACTGTATTTTATCAATTTTTACAAGCATAGTTTTTACATTTAACCTGTCTAAGCTGATATTTTGAAGAACTTCCTCTCTATATGATATAAAGTAAATGTCACATTGGCTAATAAGGGCATATTAGGTTTAATGAGATATGGTGATAGTTTCTCAGATTTCTATAAAAACATCATTTCAAAAGTGACTAATGTTGTTGGTATATTCTTCACAGTAGAGAGGTATCCAAATTCTATGAAATAATGATGTTTGTTACCAACTTGATGCTTGGTTTTAAAATGCTACCCATATATATGATTTCTAGTGAATTGTTCTTTCTTACATACTTACCTCCAGGTGTCTTTCCTTCTGTTTATTTCTCTCTTTAACTCCAGATATTTCAAAAATGGGGGAGGTGGGATGACAGTGACAAACTTAGGAATAATTTCAGTAGAATTATCCAGGACAGTCAGCACTAAAGCAGAGAACTGAGGCCATTGTATATTAGGGGACAGAGTGGAGAGCCAGAAGCAGGAATGCTCTTCTGAGCTTGGTGCAAAACTCTGTTATCATTTCAATTTTGTGTTTGATCTTATGAATGAATGAAGTTATCCTGTTTTATTTCAAGCATAATAGATCTGAATAATAATTAACAGATGTTTGTTTTCCTAGGTCGTGGTATTTATTCCAATATGCTGGGGTTCCTTGGTGGAGTCTCCTGGGCAATGCTAGTTGCCAGAACTTGCCAACTGTATCCAAATGCAGCAGCTTCAACTTTAGTTCACAAGTTTTTTTTAGTTTTTTCAAAATGGTAAGTATATATACTTTAATTGTTAACTTCTATGAATATGTAAAATTTTTGATAATTTAAGAACTATAGCCAGGCACAGTGGCTTATGCCTATGTCCTAGTGCCTGAGAGCTTTAGGCAGGAGTAGGGCATGAGTTTTTCTAATTGACATATAAAAGTTGTATGTATTTATGAGGTGCCCGTGATACTTTGGTAGATAATGTACATTATACAATCAGATCAAGGTTAGCATGTATGTCTTCTCAAAGCCCTATCATTTCTTTATGGTGAACAGTCTTCTAGCTCTTAAAGTCCATAGTACAACTGACATTACTTGTAGTCACCCTACTGTGCAACAGAGCACCAAAACATATCCAATGTAACATCCACTGACCGGCATTTTCTTTTCTCTACCCTGCTCTCCTAGTCTCTGCTGTTGTTCTACTTCTGCGTTCTAGAGGTCAATGTTTTAGATTCCTCCTATGAGTGAGATCCTGAAGGGTTTTCCTGTGCCTTGCCTATTTCAGTTAATGTAATGACCTTCAATACTGTCCGTGTTATTACAAATGACATAATTTGGTTGTGGGGTCCCCATGTCATGTTTTTGGAAAAAGGGCTTCACTCTGTAGTCCAGGCTTATGCACAACTTGAATTCCTCTTGTTTCATTCTTCCAAGTATTGGGATCACAGATGTGTATCACCACACCTAGTTTTGTCTCCTTTTTAATTTTTATTTTATGTATATGGCTGTTTTCTTTACAATGTGTGTGTCTGTTGAGGCCCAAAGAGGACATTAGATCCCCTGGTACAGGAGTTACAGATGATTGTGAGCCTTCCATGTGGATGCTGGGAATTGAGCCTGGGTCTTCTGGATAAGCAATCAGTGCTGCTGCTGCTGCTGCTGCTGTTGCTGCTGTTGTTGTTGTTAAGTTTTTATTTCCTTTACATCCCAATGACAGCTTCCCCTATTTCCTCTCCTTGTTGTTATCCCTTCTTCTCACGTCCCTTCCCCCCACATCCATCCCCCTTCTCTCTCTCCCGAGAGGGGGGTGCCGCTCACGGATATCAACCAGCCTTAGTTACAATAAAACTAGGCACCACTTGCCCTGTTAAGGCAGGCCAGTTATTGGAGAGGGATCCAGAGGCAGGCCGCAGAGTCAGAGACAGCACCTGCTCCAGTGTTAGGAGTCCCCATGATGACCAAGCTGCACGTCTGTTACATATGTGCAGAGCACCTAGGTCTGTCCCATGCAGGCTCTGTGGCAATCAGTGCTTTTAACTTCTGTCCCCTTTTAAATAACTCAGTAGGGCGGCACTTGAGTCTGTGACTCTGAGCCTTATCTTAAGAAGAGAGTAACGCCCTCATAGATTTTGGCTTTGTACATTAAGCTCACCTAGGAGAGTTTAGATGGTAATCATAGCTGCTTCATTCATGTGCGAGTGTGTTAGCAAGGGTTAGTTATTGCTGTTACTGTAGCATCAGAATCCAGTCTGACAGCACGTGAGAAGGAAGGAACAAATCACGTCTAACTAACAAAGGACTAGTTGCCATTTCTGAGGAAGAGCAAATAAATAGAGTCTTCCTCTTGTGCTTTGTACGTTGCCATGTGAAGATTAAAACAGTTTAATATTTATAATGTTTTATATAGCATCTGAAATGAGAGTGTATATGAATTAACTTTTTATTCATGTTAGGGAATGGCCAAATCCTGTGCTGTTGAAACAACCAGAAGAAAGCAACTTGAATTTGCCTGTCTGGGATCCTCGGGTATGAGAATTTATTGTGGAATTTTATCCAACCATTTGGGAGTAGGCCTTTCTCTAAATCTCACTCTCACTAAGGACCGCTCATCTTCATACACGCCTTCCTATTGCAGCAGCAGCTCTCTTCTTCCCGTTGTGTGTTTTGTTGCAGGTAGTGTGAATTCTAATGCTGATCCAAATGTTATAGCATTAAAAACTCCCCATATATGATCAGATAAGTGGGTATATCAAAAACAGTATCATAACCCATTGTAAAAGACTGTCTCACAGCTGGGCAGTGGTGGCACATACCCTCAATCCCAGTGCTTGGGAGGCAGAGGCAGACAGATGTCTGTGAACAAGATCTAGGACAGCCAGGGCAGTTTCACAGAGAAACTCTGTCTCAACAAAACAAAACAAACTGTCCTGCAAGTAGTTGCTTATAATAAAGTACTGAAGTAAATTTTTAAAAAATACTTTGAAGTACAATTTAAAGCATATTCATAATTCTCACATAGCTTCCACCTTAATTTTTAAATTCCAATTTAATAACAGTAGAGACTCATTTCTATATAAAATTGAAGATAATGTCTCTGTAGTTTTGATAATTCTGAAAGACTTGCTTACAAGATGCATCATTTGATAGCTTTACTGAGGAGAAGTTAACTTCTGCAGAGACTGACGAACATGCCTGACCTCAGGAAGAAATGCAGTTCGGAAGAGCAGAAGTACACTTCCTAGGATTGAGGCATTTAGTGTTCAGTTCCTATTTCACCTTCTGCAGACTCTGGGGAGCTAAGGTGAGGACTGCTGAGTAGGAGAAGTAACTGCTCTGCTCTGATTTCACAGGTGAATCCATCAGACAGGTACCATCTTATGCCCATAATCACCCCTGCCTACCCACAGCAGAACTCCACGTACAATGTGTCTACGTCCACTCGGACAGTAATGGTAGAAGAGTTTAAACAAGGTAAATGTGTCTGGCCTTGCTGTCCCTTCCATAGTCCCTTACCAAGCTGTTGGTTGACAGTTCTATTCTATACTGTAGTTACTGATTGCCAATTAGAATTCTGTAACCCTCAGTTCTTTTTAAAACTTAAAATGCTTTCCAAAATAGGTAATGTTAAGGCCAAAATTTGAACCAGTCCAATATAATGCAATTTAACTTTTATGTTCTAAAAAACAACATAGTTTGCTTATATTTTCTAAGTCAAGCATTTACTTGGTTAGATGGTTTGGGTAGAATGATTTTTAAAAACTGGTCACTTTTCAAAATTAGACTTAGCTTCTAAAAACTTTTGTTTTTGTTTTTGTTTAGGGCTTGCAGTTACAGATGAAATTCTTCAAGGGAAATCAGATTGGTCCAAACTATTAGAGCCACCAAATTTCTTTCAAAAATACAGGTATTTAAACTTTTATCAAGGAAAAAAATGTCAATTTTTGTCTTGTTTTTAGGTTTTTGTTGGTTTGTTTTACATGTTTTATCTTTAAGGGGCTAGATTATGTATGACTGTGGGCATGCATGCCATAGTCCTCATGTGGAGGACAGAGGACAGAAGCAGGTGTTAGAGCTGCCTTCTATAGACTGTATGGTGACAAGGGCCTTTACCTACTAAACCATTTGCTGGGCCCTTGCTTTGTTTTTTGAGACAGAGCCTGATCTCAGAGTCACCTGGGTTGACCTGACTGTCCCTGGTCAGCCTCATGAGTAGTAGAATTGTAGGTATGAGCCAGCACATGTCTAGTAAGAATTTACATGAGAAGCTAATTGTGGTAGAGGACAGATGTTACTCAGATTTCTTAAGCAAGGTAGAGAATAGGCTAGTAGAAATCCTGTGTGGTAAGGGCTCCCTCATTCTAGAAATAGCTTGTCTGGCATCACTTATATTTTTTAGTTGTAGAGTTTACAGTTTTGTGAAATAGAGTAATCTGTAGCTTTCAGAAACAGTGTACTTGTACAGTTTTGCTCATTGGGAAGAAGAATAAAAACAGATTTTTAAAAATTCAGGCTAACTATGTTTCTGCCCTTTTTCTTCCCTGATTATTGCTGCAAATCCTTTATAGACATTATATAGTATTGACTGCCAGTGCATCAACAGAAGAAAATCATCTAGAATGGTAAGACTTCGATCTCAAGTTCTCTGTCTACTGTTAGCTCTAGTTACATGGCACTTTATATTTATAAAACAGTGTCTTGCTTAGCTTTCAAAAGTAGTATTTTTGGGCCTGGAGAGATGGCTCAGAGGTTAAGAGCACCACCTGCTCTTCCAGAGAACCTGAGTTCAATTCCCAGCACCCACATGGTAGCTCACAGCCATCTATGATGAGATCTGGTGCCCTCTTCTGGCCTCCAGGTATAAAGTAGTCATGTACATTAAATAAGTAAATAAAACTTGTTTTAAAATGTTGTATATTTTATTGGTGACTGATGTACATGATGGAGCATAGGGATTAAAAAATGTCATTGAGCTGGGCGGTGGTGGTGCACACCTGTAATCTCAGCACTCAAGAGGCAGAGACAGGTGGATCTGTGTCAGTTCAAGACCAGCTTGGTCTACAGAGTGAGTCCAGGACAGCCAGGATGACACAGAGAGACCCGGTCTCAAAACACCCAAAAAAAAAAAAAAACCAGAAAATAAAAAAGAAATGCCATTGAATTCAACATTAACAATGATAGAAGGCCATGGCATCAGATCTTACTTGCTTTATTCAGAGTCAAATTTAAGGGAAGTTTTGAAGTAGTCTAGATGTCCCTGACACCCAGCTGCAGCTTACTATTATTTCCCCACCAGTACTGAAGGGGAAGACTCGCTATATATCTTTTCGTTGTAGCTGGCAGTGCACAGCCTCTGACCACAGGCAGCAGCTGTCTTTGTAGTGCATATAAATTTATCCTCTCTGCCATCAGTATGTTCACATCCCTGCCCTCCTGGGCAGAAGGTGTTTCACCTGTGGTTTCTTCCAGTCTGACCTGATGCTTCAAGGATTTTTATTTCTCTGGAAATTTAGTTCTTACTGATGCAGTATTTAACTTGTCTAGATGAGGAGTCCAGAAACTGCAGCCTATAGCAAGTTCAGTCTGCTCCTTGTAATGAGATCTTCCTGGTCCACAACAATCCTCCACTAATATGTGACTGGATGTTTCTCTTTGCTGCATAGCAAAGTAAATAGCTGCACAGAGACTGTACAACTCAAACGCCCAAAAGATGTGCTGTTTGTACTTAATAGCAAAAGTTTACTTCTCATTTGGGGACAATACTGCAGTCACTCAGATTTTCTTGCACCTACTATTGAAACACAGTTTCATCTTTTATAAGTGAAAATATTTAAAAGTATTCTTGAAATTATTATGACTTATAGTCACTAATAAATACATAGTTGATAAATACATAGCTGACAGTCATATATCCTAAATGAGACGAAATTAAGTTGTAGAAATCTGGCAAAACCTGTATGTTTTTCTAATATCCGATTTAAGTTTAGTGACTTTTTGAAATAGAAAGTCCAGTCTTTTGTCAAAATTAGAGTATACTTATTGTAGGAATTATGTGCCTATATTAGCTTTTCTTGTTCATATTATTTAAAGGTAGCTTAGCCTTAGGGTGTATACCTAGGATAGGAAGGTAGAAAAGATTGAAGACCACACTAACAACAACTTGTGCTTATGTGCAAGTCCTGACTAATACAGCCTTAACCAAGGCTGGGGTTTTGTTTGTTGGTTGGTTTGATTTTTGGTTTGGGTTTGATTTTTTGAGTCAGGGTTTCTCTGTGTAGCCCTGGCTGTCATGGACTCTCGTTGTAGATTAGGCTAGCCTCGACCTCACAAAGGCCTGCCTGCCTCCGCCTCCCGAGTGCTGGGATTAAAGGTGTGCACCACCGTGCCTGGCTAAGACTGGGTATTTTTATAGTCAGAAACACATTAAATTTACATCAGTTCTTCTGTAAGCAGAAAGCCACTTACATTTGGCATTTGCCTGATGTATGTCTTATTTTGTTATTACCATGTGAGAGCATGCTCCTGCTGCAGCAGCATGGATATCACGAGACAGCCTTCCACGTGGTCCTTCCCCTCTGACTGCCAGGGCTCAAACTGAGGTGCTCAGGCTTGTGTGGCAACGCTTCGACCTGGCGAGCCACACTGCTGCCCCATCTAATCCCCACTGTAATTGGACTGTCTTTTTACGTGAACCTACGAAGCTTCATAGTTGGTGTATTACTTGGTTTACGTAGTACAGTTGTCAGATTGTATATGACTTGCTAGAAATCTTGTTGTGTATCTCAGGGTTGGATTAGTTGAATCTAAAATCCGTGTGCTCGTTGGAAACTTGGAACGGAATGAATTTATTACTCTTGCCCATGTGAATCCCCAGTCATTCCCAGGGAATAAGGAACACCATAAAGCGTAAGTTGTCCCTAAATAAATTTCTTAACTAATGTTACTTGACATATACGTTGTTTCAGATGAATTTTAAGACTGTCCTTAGCAGCCATTGATGGAGGGATGATGTATGTTTTGAATATGAGTGGCTATGTGTTTATTATTATATAAGTACACACTGTGGTAGTCACTAAGCCTGAGCAAAATCTCCATAGTAGTTTTAGGACATCTTTGAAATGTTCAACAGGTCATTCTTCAGTACATTTTAATCTTTTTTAAAAATAGTACTAAGCAGCTACACCAAAGGTCTGCATATAGTTTAAGAATTTGGTCACAAAATCTATTGGTAGGTTGAGAAATAAAAACTAAGTTTAATTACCCATTAGCCTTTGTTAGATTGGAAAAAATTAATGGAAATTTTTAAATTTTACTTTATAGCAACAATTACGTATCAATGTGGTTCCTCGGGATAATTTTTCGGAGAGTAGAAAATGCAGAGAGTGTTAACATAGACTTGACATATGATATACAGTCATTTACTGATACAGGTAAGACTTTGCAATCATGGGGCTGTGATTCTCAACCATGGCTGTAGCTCAGTATCATCTGTTTAAAGGCTAGCGCAAAGTAGTTTTTGGTTCCCGATTTGCTTAAATTAAATGGTACCCCTGTTGTAGAAATTGGTGCTACTGTTTAGAAAAAGGAAAAAGAATTTCCCAAGACATTATAGGGCAGAATAATGGACCAAGGTGCTGCCATTTATGAAAAAAGGAGTTATACTTACAAATGGAGAGGCTGTCTCTGGCAGGCGGGGCGCTTTTATTTATTTATTTATTTATTTTTAAAGTCACTGCTGCTTGCTTCTTAGTCTAGGAACAACCCAGTGCGCCCAGGGGACAGGAGTGAGAAGACTCCCTAGATACTCTTAAATCACTTAAATTTTGTACCATCTTAATATATTTTCTGTTTTAGAATACAGCTAAATTCTACAGATGACTTTCTTATGTGTTCACTCAGAGTTTATAATTGCAGTCCATAAAAAATGAGTTTTTTAATGTTTTTCGTGTTAAATAATTATCAGTAGATACAGATTTGCTGAATATGTGTTAAGATCAATAGAAAAAATTGTCCTTCATAACTAGCCCTAGCCACAGCTCTCCGGAGTGTCTCTTATAAGTTGGGCTAGTATTGTTTTGAAATAGCATGCACATTCATATTGTTATTGGTGGCACATAAGAGTTTGTAAAATGTATAAAATTCTTTTGAGCTAGCCCTCATGTTTGTCACGGTAATGTAGATTCCTATGCTTCACCCTAAAACCACTTAATCACATTCTGAGGAAGGAACCAGAAAGTCTCCGATTTCAACAATCTAGAATGAAATTATGAATATCATTAGGAATTAGATGTCTCAAAAAGGAGAAAGCTGAGATACTCTGTTTTTTAGATTTTTAAAGTATTTTTTCTGCATGTAGATACTCTGGGTCCCACAGTATTAAATAATATGCTACATTCATAGTATTTGCAGTGCAAAACAACCTTCCTGTCCCTGTCTTCAGGAGACTTAAAATATAATTGGCTAGACACAAAATACCTTAATTTTTATGATAATACAACTGGTCTTCACAAAGTATGAAAAGCACTAAAACAGAAATCTAGAGCCATATGTCTTCTGATGTAGACAAGGTGTCCCAGGCTTTCTGAGACAAATTTTTCCGCCTATACACTGAAGATAGACTTGCGGACGGCCTCTGACCTCTCACATCTAATGCAGGCTGCAATAATAAAAGTCTCAGCATAGGAGGAGACCCTGAACTGCTTTGTGGATAGTTAATATAAGATTATCTTAGGTAGCTGTAGAGACAACTTAGATGTTCATAGTTCCATCTATTCCCCTGAGGGCCTAAGGCTTGCTTCCCCAGCACCCACATGGAGGCTCACAACTACTGTCTGTCCCTACAGTCCCAGGAAATCCAGTACTCTCTTCTGACCTCTGCAGGGAATGACATAGCATACAGACACATGTGCAGGCCACACACACACACACACACACACACACACACA
>OU015747.1:52127311-52160078 GCA_907169655.1 Acomys percivali | reverse complement strand
AAAGAATTATAGATTCAGACAAGTAATTATGATCAGAGATTTGGGGAAAAATTTTGGTGTATATTTGTTTTGTTAATGAGATTAATGAGATTGATTATAAGAAAGCTTTCAGAAGATACACATATAGAACCAGTGGATTCTTAAATAGTCTTGTGATATGGTGGAAGAATTTTAGAAATATTTGTTCCATAAAGGGCATGTGTTTAGTGGGGCATGGGTGGTTTATACATTTCAGAAAAGGAAAACAGCTTGTGGTTCAGAAAGAAATTTCCCATCTAACATATTAACATTGTTACAGTGTACAGGCAAGCAAACAACATAAATATGCTAAAGGATGGAATGAAAATTGAAGCCACACATGTAAAGAAAAAACAACTTCATCATTACCTACCAGCAGAGATTCTGCAGAAGAAGAAAAAGGTGGGTCTGAACCCAACTGCAGTGTGGTTCCCTGGAGACAGTCTGTCTTGCAACCACATGTGAACGTGGTGTAGACAGTCCGTCTGATGTCTCACCCCATCACGGAGACAACTGGCTTTTGTGTGCTGCAGAATTGAAGGTAGTCTGCATTCTCATTTGCTTTTGAAATCCTGATAGGTTTTTTTTTTTTCTCTCTCTCTTGGCAGAGTCTTCCTGATGTAACTCGGAGCTCAAGTGGCCTTCAGTCCAAACGGTCATCGCTAGATAGCAATTGTCTGGATAGCTCCAGAGACACTGACAGTGGAACACCCTTCAGTTCTCCGGTGTCTGCAAATAAGCCATCCAGCCCAGACAGCCCCACAGGAGCCGCAGAGAGGTGTGGGTCAGAGCTGTCCTTTCCGTCTGCTCACTGGAAGGGGATGGAACCTTCTGTGCCTTTCCTAGAAGAGCTGTTTTTGCTGTTTATAGGCTTTCCTCTTGCTAGCTCCTAGTGTCTTGTTTAGGACCATCAGTAACTGGGGTGGTGCTGCACAAGCTGCTCCAGGCTAGGGCTTGTGGAACCCTACAGAACAGATGAAGGTGCAGACTTTCTACCTAGACTTTCTCTTGACTTTCATTGTGTTACCTGGCTTTCTCTGTTCTTCTAGTGAGTAAGGTTAGAATACTGGAAAGAAGTAATGTTAAAACGTTAAAAATGAGAGCTTTAAAATGCATATAGTGAAATGAATTAATACTGATAACTTTACACTCTAACTAGGAGTAGCGCTGAGCCTGCCGCTGTGCTTGTGGAGAAGCTGCCAAGTGTCCCCCCAGCTCAGGGGCTCTCTATTCCCGTCATCGGCGCAAGTAGGTGTCTGAACTTCTGTCACTAACAGTCCTGCTACATATATATTTGATTACTAAAATTGTTTTTTGTCTTTTCAGAGGTTGACCCTTCAGTAAAAACTGTACCTGCCCCAGCTGTGTGCACCATTCCTACTGTAGTAGGGCGGAACGTTATTCCTAGAATAACAACAC
This sequence comes from Acomys percivali, assembly GCA_907169655.1. NCBI lineage: Eukaryota > Metazoa > Chordata > Mammalia > Rodentia > Muridae > Acomys > Acomys percivali. The sequence continues at coordinate 52,158,641 of OU015747.1, read as the reverse complement.
CCCACAACCCTGTCCAGAGTCAACCACATCTGAATGGAATATCGAATATTAGTAAGAATGTTACACCCAAAAGATCCCATTCACCACCTACAGATGGGACTTCAAAGAGGTTGAAAGATATAGAAAAGGTAACGTTAGGACTTTATTAGTGGTCACTCTTTTTTTGTTTTGTTTTGTTTTTATTAAAATAATAGTAAAGAAGCTGACCGTTCTCCTTAACTATGTAAGTTTTCCACTGGGAATTCTTCCATTTGAAAGATTCCAAACCCCTAAGGAACAATAATTGTTGTTCATCTTAAATTACCGAAGTCTGAGAGTTTGCGTGGCTGCTCTGTGTTTCCTGACATACACAAAAGCTAAGGCGCACAGCGGTGACTGTGCCATTTCCTCTGTATCGTGAGTCTCCTCTGCCTCCAGCAGATGGTAACAAAATATGTCTTGTTAGAATCTGAATTGACCTAAATGAAAAGATCACTTACACTGCAAAAATTAAAGGTAGCAGTTGAATTCAGTCTAATTTTAGTTGTAGTTAATTGAAATCTTTAATTAAATTATTGTAGTATTTGATGATAGACTGACTAGTTTCCTGGATTATATAGTGTTGTATGGTCTTTGCAGATATATAGTAGCAACTCATTTTTATTGTTTATATTGTAGTTTATTCGACTTGAGTCAGCATTTAAGGACTCCCGTGCTGCCGAGGATAGGAAAAGAAAACCAATGGTAAATGTGCTAATGTTGCACTTCGAATGTGATGTGAAAGAACAGTAGATGTGGAAAGCACCATAGAAGACTTCAGAGCCATCAGGCTTTAGTTATGAGTTATTTTAAGTAGGAATAAGTGTAAATTGAAAGAAAATTTAAACCTATATCTTTAATTCTCCTATTTTTAGGATGCAACTGGTGGAGGATCTATGCCTATTCCAACTATTGATACGTCACGCAAAAAGGTACTAGATGGTAGGGGTAGCTCTGTAGGTAAAAACAAGCACAAACACTTATTAAGAAACTAAGTCTATGCTGGGCGTGGTGGCTCACACCTTTAATCCAAGCACTGGGGAGGCAGAGGCAGGTGGATCTCCGTGAGTTTGAGATTAGCCTGGTCTACAAAGCAAGTCCAAGATAGCCAGGGTGACAGAGAAACCCTGTGTTGAAAAAAAAAAAAAAAAACCAAGAAATAAAAGGAAAAACCTGAAACTAGGACACATGATGTCCAATAAAACTGTCATTAGTGTCTTGGAGATCCTTGTAGATGAGCTTGACCAGCGAGAACACCAAGGTGCCCAAGAGCCCCCCACAGAAACTGCTAAAGGAGAAGAGAAAACAGAGAAGGCAGCTCAGGGAGAAGGAGACCGGCTATGATGGTGCTGACCTCGTTACCCACTCTATCAGATGCCGACAAGACAGCAGTCCCCAGGCAGCCGAGATGTCGAAGAAGAGACGTCACCCCAAAAGGAGGAAGCAAACATTCGCACCATCCGTGATTTCACTGAAAGTGCTAAAAGCCAGTGCACTCTGCAAGCTTCCGCTCTCAGCAGTGTCGTGGGGTAGCTTGTGACAAGCTGTCAAAGCAAGTCAGTACAAGGAAAGACTGAGCAATGACACCATCCTACCGCATTCACCACCATCTCAGATCTTGTGGAGACAGTCCCCACATTGAAAACGAAGCTGGCGCCGGTGACGGGTGGACTTGACAGAGACTGCAGTGCATGAGTGATCTGTTCAGAAAGACAGTGATGCAAACACCAGAGAGATGCATCTGGAAATGGAGGGGGCACTCCAGCCCGAGCTGGCAGGAATTCCTAGCTAGGGGCCCTGTGCACACGGGCAGCCCTATAGGAGCACTTCTCCAGGTCCTTCCTGCCTGTGCCGCCAGCACTGCCCTACACGACGACTAGATACTTCTCCCCACTCTTGCCTGATCCCAAAGGATTCAGAAAGAAGCTAAAACTAAATCTAAATTTTCTTTATAGTCAACCTTTATCCTGTCAGACTCTCTGAAAACAAACTAAGATTTTCACAGGCCTTTTCAGCTACACAGCTCACACTGCAAGACTGTGTTACAAAGTGTATATTAAATGTGGTAATGCAAGAAAAATATTGGGTTGAATATTAAAATATAAAACAGTGAATCACATGATTATGCTTTAAAATCTTTCAAGTACAGCCAGGGTGGTGGTGCACACCTTTAATGCCAGCATTTGGGAGGCAGAGGCAGGTAGATATCTGAGTTCCAACCAGACAAAGTATTCAGGGATAAAGGATGACTGAGTAAAATTGTACAATGTCTGAAGTTTGCTTGTGCTATATACATTTTTATTCCCCTGGTCTCTGTTTTTCTGTATGCCTGAACTTTTTACCAGTGCATTTCCTTATTTATGGTGCTGGGGATTAAGCGCAGAACCTCATGCGTGACAGACAAGTGGTCTCCCCGACCACATCCCCTGCCAGCTGACGACTGACAAGGTTTATACTGTGTCTGTCACACACTGAGGGCATGACTCTCAGGTACCAGAGCTTCCTGTATGGTGCTCACCTTTACTTCAGAAACCGAGGGCTTTCCTCCTCCGTCACCATTATGGCCCAGCTGTGAGGAGGCCTGAGATCTTATGCATGGTGAGCTAACAAGCCCTCCTCAGAGTCCTTCTCACATTACGGTCATGTCTACGTTTTTCCCACTCTGCTTCTCAATTTTGACTGTTAAAAAAAAAAAAAAAAGGCCCAAGAACGAACAAGTCCTTAGACTGAAAGGGGAAGGGGAGGGCGCTGGAGAGCAGCATCGTGTGACCCTTAGGGGTGTGAGGCATTTGCGTTCATCTATCAGATGAGCCAGTGTGCGTGTCTGTGTGCACGTAGATACACACCTTTTATTTTGTTTTGTTCTGTTTTCTTTCTAATAGAGACTACCCAGTAAAGAACTGCCAGATTCATCATCTCCAGTTCCGGCAAGCAACATCCGTGTCGTCAAGAACTCCATCCGACTGACCCTTAATCGGTAATAGTAGCACCTCTTCACCTCGGTGAACCTGCAGTCAAAGCGGCGTAGATGGCAGCCAGTCTTCAAAACAGAAGTAGCTGCTGTACATACAGGTGACAGTTGGAGTGGCTTTTGAACTCTCACACTTGAACCTTGAGATGCGGTAGCACTTGCTTACTGACTGCTACATACACTCTGAGGATCCCCTGCTAGCAAACGTCACCTACGATATTATGGCTCTGCATTTTGAGGTTTTACTGCCTTAACTTTTGATGTTTGTATCTCTGTTATGGGAACCAGTTCTTGGCCACCTGGACTCTGATACAAGTCCTGAACTGTTTTTTGCTTTCTTTTTTCTTTTCTTTCTTTTTCTTTTTCTTTTTCCTTTTTCTTTTCTTTTTTTTCTTTTCTTTTTTTTTTTTTTGTCTTATGTTGTAATCATTGTATAGAGCTGAAAAGTTAAAAAGAAAAACAAAAAAACCCGTCTTGTAATTTTCCTAATGTTTACATGTTTACCTTAGCATTGAAGCCACTTTGTGAAACCTGAGATTAATGACTGTGACATATCTTTCCTGCTTCCTTCATTTGTGTAGATATCTATTTTGTTGACTTAAATTATTTTGTCCAGATTGGCACATAAGTATTTAAACTGTGTTGTGTGCTTTTGTCCAGATGTTGCGTAGTTACCAGGGAGGATCAGTCCAGTGACCACACAGGAGTTGGGCACCATAATGTTTTGTCTCCCATGGAGGCCTTCAAAACGCATCTTTACTGCAAATCAAACTACAACCAGGAGACTGAAAGTCAGTACATGAATGGTGACATTGCTCATGTCTTACTGTCTCGTGACATTCTTGTTGGCTGATTGGTATTTTTACAGAGAGAACTCATCCCACCATCAGTGATAGACACCTTTCAGTTCAGCAGACCTGTACTTTGAAGTATAAACTTAACTCCGCATGCTAACCCCTCACCAGAGCCCGCAGTGCCCATGGCCCAGGCGTGCAGAGTAAGCAGTGGCTCTGTCGAAGTCTGCCTAAGGCATTCCGAATGGCATTGTTACCAACCATTAATTGGCTCAGGACCTTTGTAGTTTTTATTTAACTATATGAGTTGTCTTTTTTACACTGCTTTTTTCAGTGCATTTCTTAATATTTTTTAAGTTTCATGAATGCATGCTCGGTTTATTAAAAATCCACAACCATGTAATTCTTGTAATCTGTTGACTCCGTGTTTTGTAAATGAAGTCGTATGTATTTTCAGAGTATTTTTGTATGTACTGTAAGATACCATCTTTTCAAAGAGAAACTTTAAAACCTTTACTGTGTGTCTATTTTTTAAGCATACCTTATATATTTTAAATGGAACACAGAAGCAAGGCCAGGAATGCTGTACATGCCACCTCCTTCAGCTCTCACTAGGTGCATAGTAGGTCTAGAAGTGGGAGGCTACATTGACTAGTGCGGGGGAAATAACCTGGCTGTGGTTTTTGTAGGACACATGGGAAGCCGTATAGTCAGTGGAGAAATAACAATGCATTTTCACTTGTAAAACCTTTACCACCAAATGTAAATTCTTAAGTTTAGGTTGTTAGAGGGCAATATACTCCCTCTCCCATTCTGAGCCGTAGCTCCTGAAAGGCAGGTTCTAGTGTTTAGTGTATACAAGGGAAAAATGAAAAAAGCTTCCTAAAGCAAGGGTTGAAGAAAGGCGGTTCTGTATCAAAGGGACGGGAGGAGTTGTAGCTTCCTTGGCAAAACCATTTTCATACTTTAACCTTTTCCTGGATTTAATGTCCTGTATTTGTTCTTTACACACTCTTGAGTGCAGAGATGGTGATTATGAGAGCATTACTGGCTGACCCTGAACCTAGAGACAAGATGTGATGCGGGGGTCTCACTAAATCGTAGGTCCTGGCCTTCACTGCCACAGCTGTTCAGCTGTTCTCTCAGGCTAAGGGGCCGGTCGGCATGGGCAATGGCTCAGTACCAGAATCTACAAAAAGGAACTTCAGCAACTGGTCTGACAACTGGGAACTAATGAGATGGGGTTTTGATATGGCGGGTTCATTCAAAAGTAAAGGGCTGGGGCACGCCTTTAATCCCAGTACTCCTGTTCAGGAGGTGGAGGCAGGCTGTGAGTTCAAGGCCAGCCTGGTTACCAAGTGAGTCCAGGACAGCCAGGGCTATACTGAAAAACCCTGTCTCAAAAAAAAAACTGAAAGAACAAGCAGTAGAAGTGCTTCCTGCCCTGACGCATAGGGAAGACTTTGCATATATTCCATGGCCATAGTGTCTGTTGGATTGGTTCAAAGTAAGAAAAAAGGAGCAGGGGTCAGTGTTGTCTGCCAAGTACCTGGCAGCACTTGGGCACATGTGCACTGTCCTTAGGGGTGGACTTTAGCCTGCTTGTTTTCAGAGACTAGCTATGGAGGCTAACATACCTGGAGTTTCAACGTTGAGAATTTAACCAATTTGGAGTGGAAAATACGACTGTTTTTGTCTGAAGACAGCCATTCAATAGTGTTAATAAAATGTTTACTAATAAGCAACAAAGTGAAAATAGACAGTGTCTGATGGACCAACTCTTCCCACAGCAGCCCCAAGCCCCTCACTCTGTAAACTCCCTGTATAGATGATGCTGGCTCACACTTGGGGTCGTCCCCTGCCTCAGCAACGTAACCGGCTTGTCTCTTGGTTTTAAAATAAGAATTTCTAGCTTGAGGGTCCTGAGTTCCCAAGAATGCTTTGGAATTGTGTATAATATGGGTGTTGTGCATTTTCTCAGTCAAGGGAAGTTAGCTTTCCTTGGTTTCTGGAGAGTTCATGCCCTCAGGAAGGAGGCTGAGGGTGGCAACCGCCAGGACTGGACAGTCCATTGGATTCTGCTCTGGTGGGTGTGGATCTACAACATGAGTTCCGAGGGCCTCAGAGATGCTTCGTTTCCTAGCTGCTTCATATACGTATGTGCTTGGTATTTGCAGTTGTTTGCCATCACCTCTCCAGCACCAACGCAGATTCATTATCAAGCTCACGCAGAATACAGTCGCTCAGAATGACCCTTAAAGATGGTAGAAAAGCAGAGTAACGATCTCGATCCTTTGCGTTCATAGCACTAAAGTTCTCACTCCAGTAAGTTGTTGTTCAGGCCAGAACACACTAAACATATGAATAAATAGAAATGCCTCAGGGTTTTTACATACATATTTTGTATAAAATTTATGTCTAAATCAAAAGCTACCTAATAAACCATACGAATCTTAGAATTTGTGCAAATGACAGAAGGGAATCAGTCTCAATAACGACAACCTTAGGATTTTCTAAGGGAATTGTATAAGGTCTTAGCCTTTCCAAGTTTCTCTTTTGGAAATAATTAATAATTTTTTGTTTGAAGTTAATTGAGCACAAATTTGCCCAAAAAACAACAACAACAACAACAAACCTTTAAAGACTTATTTTTAATTATGTGGGTATGTAGTGCATATGGTGCAGTGCCAACAGAGGCCAGAAGAGGGCACCTGAAGCTGAGGTAATAGGCTGTTGTGAGCTGCCCAACATGGGTGCTGGGAACCAAGTCTAGGTCCTCTGGAAGAGCAACAAGTCCTCGTCACAGCTGAGCCATCTCTCTCTCCAGCCTCCAGATTTGTTACAATTTTAAGCTCTCGCTGAATTTTTGAAAAGGCCCATATAGAACGCTTTGGTGTAAACGGTCCCGTGTCATGTCACCGGGCTCCGTAAACGTCTTCAGCTGCTGACCTTTGCTGAATAGCTCTGTGCTGCGTTTTGTCCTGTTCCATTTAGTTGTACGCATGAGCTTCATTTGTCTAGAATAATCAAATAAACTTTCTTTGACAAATCGGTGATGTTTGAGTGATATTATTTGAGAGTATTTCAGAAATACCAGAAGACCGTATAGTTATTTCTCAAACAGTCAATTTAGTCATTTCTGACTCAGTTGTTTATGGTAGAAAATGGTATCTCGTAGCTACTTAACAGGAAGGCGCAGTTCAGACTCCGTATGCCTCACACATAATCACTCACTAACAGAGTTCCAACTCCCTGTCCTTCTGGGTGGCCTTTGTCCACACTTCATCAAAGGAATACTTGAGGCCTCTGTGTCAAGTGCTGAGAGGACAGCGCTGTCACTCTGTGGCCAGCCCTGGGAACCAGAAGCCTCTGGTTGAAAATAAGCCTGTTCAGTGATCAGCCTTGGGTACCAGACCAAGATGCACATGTTACATTAGGACTGCCTATGTCCTTACACCTCCCTTGGTAAGAGCTGACAGGGTGCATAGCTCTACTGTGCCTCTTAACGCCTAAATGACTCAGACTTGTGTAACATTCGGTGCACCCATTTGGCTACCCTGACACATAGTTACGGTGTTTGTCACGGCAACAGAAGGCAGACTGACACATGGCCTTTATCTAAGCCTCTTTCTATAGAGGTTGGCTGGAGATGGACCCCGCACTGATAGAGTGCACGCCCCCATGCAGGAAGCCCTGAGCTTCAACTTCAGCACCTCATAAAGCAGGCCTGGTGCCATGCACCTGCAATCCTGCTGCTAGGGCCGGAGGACCTGAAGTTTAAGGTCATCCTTGGCTATATGGTTCTGGTCCAGCCGGGGCTACATCCTTGTCTCATGGGAAAAACAACAGCCCTTCCTGGGAGAAAGCCTGGAGGATACTGAGAAGGAAAACACATGAATCTTTGGTTTGGTTTTGGAGGGTTTAATTTTAATACAAGTTCACTTTGAAGAGAGGTCTAATGGACTCATGCAAGAAAGCAAACAAAACATAAAGGCTGTTAAAATATGTAACCCTTAGAAGTATATTTCGTGTTGTAAGTTAATGGCTGTGTATATGCATATGTGATTATATCTGTATATAAGATATATACATGTATGTATGTATACATAATTTCTTAGGTTGGGGAAATAGCTTTCCTTACTCTTGTGACATCGATTTTTTTTTAATTTTTAAAAAATTTATTCATTTTACATGGCAATTGTAGCCCCCCGTCCCTTGTCTCCTCCCGGTTCTACCTTCCCTCTGCCCCACCCCCACCCCACTCCCATAGTCCTCAAAAAGAGAGAACTCTCCTCCCCTATCATCTGAGTCCAGCCTATCAAGTCTCCTGAGGAATGCCTGCATCCTCTTCCTCTGTGGCCTGGCAAGGCCGCCCCACAAGGGAGAAGTGATAAAAAAGCCAGCAACGGAGTCCATGTCAGAGACAACCCCTGCTCCCCGTATTGCAGGACCCACATGGAGACTGAGCTGCCTGTCGACTACATCTGAGCAGGAGGTCTACGTCCTGTCCATGCAGGGTCCTCAGGTGGTGCATCAGTCTCTGCAGGCCCCCTGGGACCAGATTTGTTGGCTCCACTGGTCTCCTTGTAAAGCTCCTGTCCCCACCGGGTCCTTCTATCCCCCACTCTGCCATCAGACTCCCGGCACCCAAAGTTTGGCTGCGAGTCTCAGCTTGCATAGATCCCTTGCTGGGTCATCTCTCAGAGGAACTCTATGTAGGCTGACATCCTGTTCCCTCTCTTCAACCGCTCCTAGTGTCTATTTTTCCATAAGGCAAAGGACACTGTCAACAGAACAAAACGACAGCCCACAGACTGGGAAAAGATCTTCACCAATGCTACTTCGAGCAGAGGGCTAATATCCAAAATATAAAGAACTCAAGAAAGTAAATACCACCAAACCAAATAACCCAATTAAAAAATGGAGTACAGAGCTAAACAGAATTCTCAACAGAGGAGCATTGAATGACTGAGAAACACTTAAAGAAATGTTCAATGTCCCCTAGTCATCAAAGAAATGCAAATCAAAATAACTCTGAGACTTCATCTTATAACCATCAGAATGGCTAAGATCAAAAACTCAAGTGACAGCACATGCTGTCAAGGATGTGGAGAAAGGAGAACACTCAGGGGCACCCTGAGTGCAAACTTGTACAACCACTTTGGTGCTTTCAATCAATCTGGTGCTTTCTCAGAAAAATGGGAATAGTGCTACCTCCAGACCCAGCTATCCCACTGGGCATATACTAGAAAGGTGCTCCACCACACAACAAGGACACTTGCTCAACTATGTTCATAGCAGCTTTAGTCATAATAGCCAGAATCTGGAGACAACCTACATGTCCCTCAATCGAAAAATGGATAAAGAAATTATGGTCCATTTACACAATGGAATACTACTCAGCTATTAAAACAAGGAAATTATGAAATTTGCAGGCAAATGGATGGAACTAAAAAAGATCATCCTGAGTGAGGTAACCCAGACCCAGAAAGACATGAATGGTATGTACTCACTTATAAGTGGATATTAGCCACATAATACAGGGTAACCACACTACAACCCACAGACCTAAAAAGGCTAACAAGAAGGGCCCTAGGGAGGTTCCTTAATACTCATTCAGAAGGACGTCAGTTATTTTTTAAGTCTTAGCTATGACAGGTGATGGTGATGCACATCTTTAATGCCAGCACTTGGGAGGCAGAGGTAGGTGGACCTCTGAGTTTCAGACCAGGCTGGTCTACAAAGTGAAACCAGGACATCCAGGAACAGAGAAACTTAGAGAAAACAAACAAACAAACAAACCATGAAATGAAATTTTTTGTTGCTGTTTTTTTTTTTTTGTTTTTCGAGACAAGGTTTTTCTATGTAACAGCCCTAGCGGTCCTGGAACTCTCTTTGTAGATCAGGTTGGCCTTAAACTCACAGTGATCTGCCTGCCTCTGCCTCTGCCTCTGCCTCTGCCTCTGCCTCTGCCTCTGCCTCTGCCTCTGCCTCTGCCTCTGCCTCTGCCTCTGCCTCTGCCTCTGCCTCTGCCTCTGCCTCTGCCTCTGCCTCTGCCTCTGCCTCTGCCTCTCGAGTGTGCAGCAAAAAGTATTAATTGGGACATTTTAACATTGGTCAGAGGGCATCAATGCGCCGAATGGGCCAAGGTTGAACTGAAGAGCCATGGGGTGTTAGGATTGCTCAAGTTGGGCTGGAGAGACGGCTCAGCAGTTCAGACCACTGGCTGCTCTTCCAGAAGACCCAGGTTCAACTCCCAGCACCCACATGGCGGCTCACAGGTGTCTGTAACTCCAAGACACCCTCACACAGACATACATGCAGGTAAAAAAGAAAAAAACAAAACACCCAATGCATATAAAATAAATAAATTGTAAACCAAATATTTACTCATGAGAGAGGCATAAATTCTATTATACCCATGTCTCGTACACACCCCCCAATGTGGTCCAGAAACTGAGTTATAGGGTTCCTAGGAAGTATTAGTTCTAGACTTTAATTATAAATGTGTGTCACTGCCAGGCACTTACACTGGGCCCGACACTGGCAATCCTTATGATCCTAATAGGCAGTGCTATTACTTTACAAACGAGGCAACTGAGGCCTGGGGAGACAGCTTGACCACCTCCACATGCCTACCTGTTCGGGAGCACACTGCAGAAGCGTGGGTCAAAGTCTGGGTGCTCAGCCAGCTCTCTCGGGCAAGAAAGGGGATGAAGTATGCATCCAGTCCCCCTCACACCGCGCTGCTCCACGGAATCTGGAATTTTGTACCTGGTCAGGGGCAGTGATGGCGTTGCTGTGCCTGCTCTGCTACTAAAAGCTGTGTGACTTTGATGCTTGACTCCCAAATCCTACGAGATAAACATGTATGCATGTGCATGCATGTGTTTGTGTGTTGCATGCATGTGTGTGTCTGTGAGTATGTGCATGTGTGTGCATGCATGCATGTGCGGTGTCTGTGTGTGTTTATGTGAGTGGGTGTGTATGTGTGTGCACATTCCTGTGTGTATGTGCACATGCATGTGTATGCGTGTGTGTGTGTGTGTGTGTGTGTGTGTGTGTGTGTGTGCACACTTGGGTGTAGGTCAAAGGACAACTTTAAGGAGTTAGCTCTCTTCTGTTACCATGGAGGTACCAGGGATAGAACCCAGGTCTTCAGGGTTTACCAGCTGGGGCAACCTTGACAATCTTGATGTAAATAAAATACTGAACACCTCCTGCCCACCCCCCAACATAACTATATTGAGAATGAGGGAGCACAGCATGTGCTCTGTGATAATAAGTAGGAAATTAGAAAAGACCTAAACCCAGACAGTGTAGACTAGCGTAAGCATGTCATTTAGACATACATGGATGAAGCCAGAGGGCTCATCTGTAATTCTCACTCTCAGAAGACAGATGCAGAAAGGTCATGAGTTCAAAACTAGCCTAGACTACATAGCAAAATCCTGTGTCACAGTGTTATATGGGCTTATAAAATAAGTATACAAATAAAACATTCACTAATAATCATAAATGTATTTTAAACAACTCCTGGTATACATACAGTTTTACCATTTATTTAAGATGAAAGCAAATCTGTGTATTAATGGGATAGATATGCTTGCTTATGCCTTACATAATGAATTATGTACGGTACGAAGCCGGTACGAAGGCTCACTGGGTAGAGCACTTGCTGCACTAGTGTGAGGGCCTGAGTTCAAATCCCAAAAGCCACATAACACCAGCTACAGCAGTGTGTCCATTTGAGAATGGCTCTAGGTGTGGTGCTGTACAGGGCTGCAGCAGTACCTATTTTGAGAAGAGAAAAACATGAGGAGTGTGGGAGGTTCTTGTAGCCCCTCTGCCTTGGCCAGATCCAGCTCTGCCACTTGCTTGTTTACTGTAAAGTATTGTACAAGCTACTCAGTCTCTCATGTCTCCATTTTTTTCTCTAAAAATGGTGGCTGTCGTAAAAGACCCTACTTCAAAAAGTAGCTCAATGGATTAAAACAAGCAACCCAAAATGTCCAGGCGCTAGTGGAATTCAACACATCACTCTGGAGCCACACAGAATGACAAGACACTTGACCTACAGTGGACAGCTCCTGTCCTGGATCCGTCCCAAGAATCAAGAAACAAAGCCAATGTCCATCCCCAGCCAGACTGGAGACAGCGTCACCTCCCACGAAATGCTCTTGCCTTGTGTTGTGAGAATTTTCTCGGGAAAGTCGGGGCGGTGTGGGGGAGGAGGTAGCCAACATCTACTTCCTCCCCATCTCACAAGTTTCCAACGACACGACACACCAAGGTAGAGTTCCCCCCAAGATTCACTGATGTGTTTATTGGGCTCACTAACAGAATGATGAGAAGTTACAAGCAGGAGACTTTAAGGTAGCCATACTGGAATGCCTGCAGAAAGCATGCCGGAATATTCTACCGTGGCCCCTCCCCCTAGTCCTTCTCAGTCCTTCCCCAAGGCCATGTGCAGTTGGCGGGGAGGTGTGTGGGGGGGGGATGGGATTGCAAACAACTGCTCAGTGAAGATCCCATGACCGCCCCGCCCCCGTTCTTCTATGTGGGAGAGGCAATCAACACACTCAGCTGTGATGATGATCTACAGAGTGGGCACAGCTGACCTTGGGAAGATGGTGGCATTCAGCCCCAGGGGATGCTCCTCAGCACCTTCTCGCCAAGCCTTTCTCAAAACAGCTGCTGTATTGGTAGAAAAAAAAAAGTGTAGACGTCGCCGCATTATTACAAAGTCCACATAGCTATCACAGCCGGTTAGAGTATGTGGCAGCCATACCTCTGCCAGTCCAGCAACTAAACATCCGTATGTTGACATCAGCTAGATCCATAAGCAGTTCCGAGTGAGGAGGTTGCCCCAGTGGAAAGCTACGCCCATATCAGTTGCACCTGTGTTTCCCTGCTTCTCCTGTTTCTCCTGGCCATGGGGCAAGACTGTCTTGAGCCTGTTTCCAAGTCACTTCCTGCGAGAGCTTCGTCGCAGTTCAAAGAACTAAGTGCCGGTTCTTTCCAAATAGGTTGGTTTCTTGAAACTCACCAGCAGGTCAAACATCAGAAAAGTGGGGATTTCTGAATGCCACCCACTTGGATGGCAACTGGTATTTAGTAGTTTCAAATATTAAGAAAAGGAAAAAAAAATTGACCTTGATTAGGCAGTATCTAATCTCCCAGAGCACAGGAAATGAAGGCGATCAAGTCTGATTTGCAGGAGGCCCTGAGGTTGCACAGAGCAGTGGCTCTCCCAACGTGGCCCACTCATGGCCTGCCTCCAGCTGAGCACCCCGAGGGAAAGCACCATTAAACTCCCTATAAACTCAGCAGCCACTCGGTTGCACCCAGTGAGGGGGTGGAGAAAGGGACTAAGCAAGGGAGGGCGCGACAGGTTTGAGAAGCTCTGCCCTTGCGGCCAGCGGGATCCAATAATCGCCGAACTGTTTGTCCTCTATGCTTAGCATGAAATGCTCTGGAAACTAGATAGTATTGGAAGGTCCAGGTGAAAGTGCTGGACGCGTTTGTGTGGAAGAGTAATCAGAGCTCCGCTCTCCACGGATGTTGGAGGGAAACCGGAGCCGACATGAAGATGAGGTCGCTGTTGTGAGCGCTTCTAGAGGGGAAAAAGATAGGCTCTGCCATCGAAATGCACTATGGGAAGCGTGGAGGAGGAGACGCACCTTTCTTAGGAATATATTACCGTCATTAAGCAACTCTGAGACTCCCAGAGGAGGCTGGGAAGAGAGACTCCTAACGTCAGATTGGTAGCGTTTAATTAGCGCTGCCTGGCGCCCCCGTGTGGTGATATGTAGCAGATCAGGAGAAATGTTAGTGCCAACCTCTTACGTTTCACAGCGAGACAGTCATCTTCCTTGAAAGATCACAGTTGGGGAAGGGGGTCCCAGCCTGTGCAAAGGGATCTGCTGAAAGAACTCTTGGCTAGATGAACCCTCACTGCAATTTGCAAACCCGACCCAAGACTTAGTCTCCTCCACTCAGGCCTATTAGTAATTGAATTTCGATCTTTGCCTCCTATAAACTGAGAGGCAGAAAAGAGAAAGTTCAAGTGCTGACACACGTCGCCATCCCCACACCGTTAGCATATGCTCATTTGCTGTTTTTTTTTTTTTCTCTTCTGCATTCTGAGCAGGTGGCCAGGATTGCGCTGCCCTTTCCCCAGGTGCATAAGCTAGGTATTTGTCGGGTGGGGGTGAGGACAGAAAGATTGGCCCCTGAGCTGAGAGAGAATTAGTAAATCCCCAGGGGCTGGGATCCTGCTGCTTCGTCATGACTGCAGCCTTACAGAGGACAGCGATAGATGCAGTTAGAAGGCTGACTAGGGTCAGGAACACGCATTCTGCGATGAGATCACTAACCCGGGAGCCTGGACTCAGCTGGGACAGGGAACATCTCAGCAGCCATCAGTGAGAACCAAAGCTCCATGGATTTGCCTAGCAGGTGCTGGGGGGAGGGGAGCCGGCCTTGGCATGCCTCTGAGCAAAGGAGATGTAATGGCTAATCTTCATGGTCAGATTGATTTGGTGTGCCTGTGAGCGTGTTTTCTAGAACTTTAACTGAGGAGGGAAGACCCACCCTTCCTGAATACGGGTAGCACTACCCCAGATTGAATAAGGAGAAAGCTAACTTAGCCAATGGACAGCTCCCTGCTTCCTAACTGTTGATGCAGCTCCGTCAGCCATCCCAAACTCCTGCTACCTGGTCTGTCCAGAAGTCAAAATAAACCCGACCCTAAGACACTTCTTGTCTCAGCAACAAGAAAAGACGGTAACACGGAAGGACACTCAGCAATTGCTGAGACTAACTCCTGCCAGCTGCTCAGTGTCAGGCTGAAACTCACTTAAAATTGAGAATGTTGTTTCCCTCACATCAGAGTTGGAAAACTAAAACTCACAGCTGCAGTAACATTTACAAAACATGCTTGCCTGGGTGGGACAGCGGAGAGGCAGAAGAAGTGAAGCCAAGGACTTTTGTTAGCATCATCTTGTCAATCTCCCCGGTGTCTGGGGCTCTGGCGACTCTCACAGGCGAGGCTTGCTTCTCTGTGCTCAGTGGGCCATGTAGCACGTGATAGTGAAAAGCAGAGAAAAAAGGCTCATCCAGGGTGGCCACACTGGGGCAAGGAGGAGCAGGAACAAAGCTACCTGAGCATCAGCGACTGTTGAGGCAGCTCAGCCACCCATCTTAAGCTCCCGCGACCCTGAGATCCTGGACAATCTCAGACCTGGGTACAAGACAGAAGAGCACAACCATCTGGCGTGAATGAAGAGACGCGAGCAAGCCATTTGTGCTCTATAGACTCTTTTGTGGCCACTGATGCCTGAAGCAATGGCCCCCAAAGGGCTGGAGCCCCCCACCCCCTACTCCCCAAGAATCTCATGCTTCGAAAAGAAAAAGGCTGAAGGCAGCTGCCGCCTGCCTGCCAGAAGAGGATTTGGTTCTTGGAAGACATGTCACTGGGTTCCGACAACTTACCACCTTGCAGGAGAGCCTGAAGGCCAGACAGTGATGGGCAGGTGCACACTTCCACCAGGCTGAGGCATCTGCATCTCCCGTGCTACAGGTAAGCATAAATGACCATGTCAAGACCCAGAAAAGTGAGCTGTGGAAATGTCACTGGCCCTGGCGATTTGCTCCTCGTCCCAGTGTGGCCACGCTGCATTGAGTCTCGTCTCTCTGCTTTTCACTAGCACTTGCTACGTGGCCCAATTGAGTGCAAGGGAGCAAGCCTCGCCTGTGAGAGCCGCCAGGGCCCCAGACACCGGGGAGGTTGACAAGATGAAACTAACAAAACTACTGAAACTAAAGAGTTAGCAGCACTTACATGGGGCCGAGAGGGCTGGGGCTACAGAGGGTGTGTAGCACCTGCCTAGGAGGCCTGAGGCTCTGAGCTTGATGCTCAGTACTGCAAAAAGAAGAAGGAAACACTGCAGAAGTCAGCTTGTCTGAGGCAGTACACATGGCCTGGCATTTGGGAGGTCACTGGTGACTGTGGCAGAGCAGGTGTGGAGGTGGAAGCTGCACAGGGAATAAAGGTCACGTTCTCAAGAAGAGTGGGGAGGAAGGAGGACAAGAGATCAAAGGTCAGAGATGAAGGCAGATTTCTTTTTAAAGTAGGAGATTTCTGGGCATGCCCTATGAGTGACAGCAGGTGCTTTAGGAGCTCATGCACGTGTCGGGGAACCAGGTCGGAGCAGAAGCAGCAATATGGGAAGGAGAGAGAAAACGTGTGGATGGTTTCCAAGGCTTGCCCAGTGCTCCCCAGGCATCTGTGTGCTGTAACAATCCCCTGGAATGGTTACAATGCTGACTCACTTCTAACAGGATCACACAAGCAATGGCATGTCACTTCTGGGTAGATTATAAAGAGACTGTGGCTTCCAGACTCGGCAGTTGCCACGCTGAAAGACACTTACAGAAAGAATCACGGGAGTGACCTTCAAAAGGATGTGAGTGTGATCTCACGGTCCTGAAGGCAAGGAAAGGTGCTTCTTTGGTGAGCAGGACAGGCAAGCCAGGAACTTTAGTAGGAACCTGACGTTCCTGGCAAAATAGCTGATTTGTAGTGAGTGTTCAGGACATAACAAAGCTCAAGATGCTAAGATCCGAAGGGAGCTAAGCAAAATGCGTAAAGAAGGCTAGGATCGAAATTCAGGGGGAGAGAAGTGTCTATGGGGAGCCCCGTGAGCTTCTGGCCATGCCCAATTGTGCAAGGTGGCCCTTCCGTGACTTGGAGACCCGAGGTTCCGAGGGCCAGGCCCTTCCGTGGCTTGGAGACCCGAGGTTCCGAGGGCCAGGCCCTTGGCCTTGGCGTGGCTCTGTACTCTCAAGGACTCATCCAGCCTCAAGACTAGACAACATGAGTGCGCTGGCGAAGCTAGATCTCATCTCTAGCCAGACTGCTTTCTAGACACAAATACCACTGGGCTACGAGATGTATCTACAGACCTCACAAGCTTGACATATCAAAACAAGCTCTCGGTTTCAACCCCAAATGACTGACTCTCACAGTTGTGCTGGTAAGTGGAGACTGTACCATTTAGTACACCCATCACACACACACACACACACACACACACACACACACACACACACACAGCATTCCTTGCTGAACCCTCATTAAAGAATGTACGTAGGCAACTGCTTACGCCTCCTGCTTCCAGTGGCTAGTGGGAGCTACCATGACCTTTCCCTAGGGACTGCTGCCATCGGCTTCTGGCTTCCACACCCGCCCCTTCAGTAGAGTGAGCAGAAGAGTGCTCCCCACCTCAGAGTAGACCCAAACCTCCTCACCTGGGCTGCAGGCCCCTGGGCTGCAGGCCCCTCACAGCCCTGTTGCCCAGCCGTCACTGTTCTGGTTTTGAACAGCTTCATGAAGAGGTCTTTCGCCCTGTCAGAGTGCAACAATGGTGTGGCTCTAGGGTGTATACACAGGGCTGGATGTACAGCATCTCAGGGAACTGTAGAACATTTCCTTCGTTTTTAGGAAGAAGAAGCCTCAACCTCGCTCACTTACCCATCCCAGAGCAACCTGTTTCAAGCCGGCAGAGCTACCTGCTTTGGATTTTCTACATACAGTTCTCTGACTTTATTTCCCTTCCTGAGCCTGCTGTCCTGTGGGCCTTGACCCCTCCCAGCACACACACCCCCACTCAAATTGTAGCCCTGACTCTCTCCTCCACCTAAAACCCTCTCAGAGCTCTGTGTGGCCACGCCTTCCACCTTCGTGTTTATGTTCACACATGGCCCAAGTTCCACACACAACACCTACCAGCTGTTCTGCTCCCTCCACACTGCACCGAAGCTTTAAAAGTCTGACAGAAATCACATAAGCATAATAGAGTATTAGATAACACTGACCACCTTGCCTTGTGTTTTCTTTTCTTTCCTGCTATTGAGGCTTGAACATGGACCCCCTGCAAGGCAGTCAAGCATTCTACCACTAAGCTGCATCTCTTAGCAGTACGTTGTTTTTATTTGCCACTGTCCTTTCTACTCACCAAATATCATCTCCAGAGGCTGAAGTTTGAGGCTTTTTTTTTCCCTCTTAATCTACAGTCACACCTCTGAGCTTTGAGCTGAAATATACACGCTGCCAATATTCTCACATGAACAGCAAAGATGGGATTTAAGCACTTGCCCAATGGACTGTTAAAATCCTTCCACTAGTCACCACACTGTGGGATCTCTGAGAAATATATATCCCAAAGCTCAGCTCAGTGTGGTGACAGGTACACAACACCTCGCTGCAGACAGCTTGCCTGCTGTAGCTTGCAACCACAGCCTCTGTAGAGTCTCTCCTGACTTGAGAGCCACCGCCTGGTCCCAGGACAGCAGCACCTGGCAGTCTATGCAGGGACAAGAAGTCATCATTTGCTCCCTTTCCAAGTGGCCATGGGCTCCAGGCCTCCTGGTGCTTGCCACAGGCAGGGGCTGCCTTTGTGCATGGGCCTCTGGAGCCTGACCTAGAGTTACAGAATAGCACAGCCCGTGGCTTTCCGCAAAGATGGAAGCATCTTCAGGTGACTAGAAGAAAGACAAACAAGCCAGGTCCCTGAGAGGCCATGCCTGCAACCAGCTGAACCAATGCTACTTGTGTTTGTATGACCCGGAAGCAGAATGGAATCCAGAAAAGGAAAAGAATGTGAGTTTCAGGGCTCACACCTGCCCCAGGTGGAAACAGCTTCATTTCGTGGCCAAAAGACTACAGTTTGGGCTCTCCATCTAAGCGTGAGTAACTTGTGAGTCATCAGGGGCTCCATCAAATTTTCCTCTCTGGTGCACACCCCACCCCACCCCCTGGATATTGTTCACTTCCTCATCCCTTCGGGAGCTTGGCTCAAAGGAGGGAAAAAAAAAAAAAAACGACCAGGAGATGAGCAAAGCAAGACATGACAGCCCCGCGGCTTCTGGCCTCAAGTTTGGAGAGGGACAGTCAAAGTTACTTTGATCGTACTTTCATATCAGCCTTTCACGTAAGTATTAAGTGACAAGGGGGTGCACCCCCCACCCTCATCCCCACCCTCATCCCCACCCTCATCCCCACCCCACCTCCTGTAGGAACAGCTCGAGGGCAGGTGTCAGCTGCAGAAACAGAAGCCAGTGTGCGCATGGTGCAGAGACTTTGTACCACGCTTTGTTCTCACTACGGTGTATCCACTTAACACTCTCACTTTTCATCACAGGAGACTGTGGCACAGAAAGCTAAGAAGGGACATGGGACTTGCTGGGGTCACTCTGGTTATAAGTAAGTTGGACCAGAATACTATTCTGCTCATGTATGTAGTCCAGGGCTGAAGGCAGTGCCTGCCCTGCGGCCCTCCTCACAGCTTACCAATGACTCACTTCTCAGGTGTGGAGAAGGGCCCATCAGAAGCTCAGGCTACAGAGAACGTGGGCTAGCACGGTAGGATTTCTTCCAGCCTGTGTCCAGGGCAACAGTGTGTCCCCTCTGGCTAGGCTTATGGTACCTGCTCTCTCTTTGGTGCATTCATTCTTTCCAGATTTTTTTTTTTTTTAAGCTCTCTTTCCACTTGTCACAAGGGAATGTCTGCCGGGGTGGAAACATCGCACTCGAGCTAGAGGAGAACGGGGCGGGGCCCGAGGTGCCTTGCAAGTCTCCAGCGTGGTGGCTGTCTTGTGGTTCCTGAGTCGCCTCCATGGGAGATCTGATCTGCCGTGGCGGGGCTGGTGGAGACATTCATCACTTCCTCCCTCAGCAAAAGGTGACAATAAGACACTCTCCTCCTCTCCTAGGCTGTTTGGTCCCTGTGCTGGACTCTTTAGACTCTTTCTGACTACCTGTCCCAGCACCCACGGGCCACCCTGTTCACCACATACGGGGACACAGCTGGCTCATTTTTCCTAACCTCCTTGGTGGCTCTCTTTTACTGTTCACAGCTTACCCCTGCTATGCTGGAGGTGGTCTGATTATAACCAGGATGGACTATTCTGAGCTTGGTGCTCAGTGTAGGCAGGTGCCCATTGCATGGTGGGAGGAACTGGTCTGCTGAGGGCACTGTGCCCGGAATATTTGGTAGCTCTCATGTGGGTGCCAACCACAAGACAGGGAGCCCCACCATTGAGGTGCTCTCTGCCTTCCATCTTGCCGCAGGATAGCTTCTTCCCTCATGTGTTCCTGACGGGCTGCCTTCCCTATCACGTGGTGGAGGTGTCCAGGGTGTTGTCAGAGCTGGTGTCATGCTGGTGTCATGCTATTTGCACGTTCAGCCTCCCAAACTGTAAACTATAGAGTACCCAACCTCAGGTGTGTTTCTGCCATCAAGGAATTAGCTGTGTTCTAGCTCCAGCCTTCCCTAAGTCCTTGGAAGATGGAAGGCAGAGAATCCGACATGGACCGTACACCTGCTGTCAGCTGTGTGATGGCAGCCTTTGGTTTCTCCTCTGTACAATGCTAGTGTCTACCTTCACAGGGCTGTCTGAGGGCCAGAAAAGAAAGAGGTTATAAAGACCGTATAATGCCTAGAGGAAGATGGAGCCTTTTCCCCTCTGCTCCCTTACGTTTTCCTGCAGATTAGACTGGAAGAAGACAGATCAACAAGAGCTGTCCCTGCCGGGCACCTCCGGGTAGAAGCCGGAGCCTGGCTCCCACAGCATCTTAACAGAGACGCAATGGACTGTGCTTTTTCAAACCATGAGCCAGAATAACCCCCCCTCCCCTTGAAGTTGCTGGTGTCAGGATATTTGGTCACAGCAACACTAAAAGTTTAACTAACACAAAACGCAGGGAGGCTGTGTGTGGAAGACAAAGGGGCCACTGAGCAGGGCAGGGCTCAGGAGCAAGTTTGCACTGTCTGCTTCTCTTGGGGCTCCCCTTGGGCTCAAGGCTGTTTGCCTCTGGTGACTGATTACTGTGCTCCTTTCTAGGAAAGTAAAGGGGCATCTTTAAAATTTGATGGTCTGTGTTGAGGCAAAAAAGATGGAGACAGAGAATTTGCCTTATGTCTGTCCCTTCTTAGTTCCTGTAGCTCAAATTGACCTCATACTAATGTGCCTCATTTGGGAGTAGCGATCTGCTGCCCTTCACGGGGGTCTTATCAAGCGTGGCTCTTTCCAGTCCCCTGAACTTAAATTCTTTATGCTAGCATCACATTTACATCTTACCTAGGAGCCCATCCCATGCCTAACACTGAAACAGGGACCTGGGCAGATAGACTGAACACGGTGTAGACACTGATAGTGGGTACAAAAACCCTGGAGGACAAAGATAAATGCTGTCAGACCCCCTCCAGTCTTGGGGGCCTCAGAGAAGATTTCCCGGAGCCAGCTTGAGCTGAGCTGAGTATATTAGGGTAAATAGGAAATTCCAGAAAGAAAAGTTACAAAGTAAAGAGCTGAGGCAAGGACAAACTCGGGCTGTGTAGACTTTCAGGTCCTCTTTCATTGGGGCTGATTCATTCAGAAGTCAGCCTATTTTGAAGCGAGAGGCTGGCTGTGACTTAGGTACCACACCTGATAGTGCAAGACACAGAGATGACTAAAACAGGTCCCAGAGATGAGAGCAAGGTGTGGGAATTGTGCCTGTTCTTGGTGCCTGTCCTCTGTTGCCATCCCACTTCTACTCAGAGGAGAGGGATGAGGCCCTGGGTATCCAGTACTTATGCATTGTCCTGGCAACAGTCTGTGATCATGAAAGGGACCAGCCAACAGCAATGACTGACTAAGTCCAACTGCCTTGTCTCCCTCCCCATCTGACCCCCCACATCTGGCACTTCAGGGGTGCCCTGCTCCGGAAAGCCTTTTCAGGGAATATTTCCCGTGATATAGAGTGGAGACACCACTCACTTCCCCTGTGCCTCTTCTTCAAGGCCTGTGGTCACACAAACTGGAGAAGTGTCCGTAGCAGCCCTCCTGGCTTCCTTTACAGCCAGCCTTGCATACGGAGTCCGAGGTGGAGGGAACAGTAGGGCGAGGCCTCTGAGGCACAACTGAGTTCGGGCTGTAAGAAATAAGAGCCTAATGTATATCCTGGGCTACAACATGAGTTTCAGAGTAGCCTGAGTTACAGTTAAGATCCTGTCAGAAAAAGGAGGAGGAGGAGGAAGAGGGGGAGGAGGAGGAGAGGGAGGGGAGGAGGGGGAGGAGGAGGGGGAGGGGAAGGAGAAGAAGAAAGAAGAGATGGTGAGTGGGACACATATCGAACCCAAACGTGATACAAATAACCGTGAGCTTGCAATAATGGCAGATATAAGGAGGAGAGGCCCCAAGAGCCCACACTTGAGGTGCGGACTCAGGGAGGAGACCAGGGGAGAGCTGACTGGGATCAAGGCATTGGTAATAGTGTGTGAGAAGATACAGTGGCAAGGGAGGGCATGTTTGCATTTTGGGAGGGACAAACAGTGACTAGAGACTGAGATGAGGGCAGCGACTGGTGTCAGATATGGTCAGAAGGCTTCTTAAGAAAGAATAAATAAGATATAAATTTTAAATTCTCACCTAAAAGTTACCTAGAGATAGGGAAAAAGGTATCTTTATCCCAGGTTCTGTCTACTGTAGTCTGCTACTTTCACACTAGCTTCCTTCTTTTGGACTCTTCCCATAGTCTCAAGATGATCCCCATAGTATTTATTATGTCCACATTCCAGGCAGAAGGAAGAACAGAGAGACAAAGATGGGAAAGCTCTGTGTCAGCCTTTTCCCCCCAGAAGCTCAACTTAATTACTCTGTTTACATCTCATTGTCCATCCATGGCTGCAAAGGAGGCTGGGAAAAGTAGTCTCTTCTACTGCCACAGCTAGAGTGGGAATTCCGTTACCAAGAAAGAACATCTCAAGGATAGCCTGATGTGCTGCTTCTCACCTGTAATCCCAGCTCTCAGGCGCTGACACAAGAGGATTAGCCACAAGTTCGAGGTCAGCCTGGGCCACAGAGTGAGTTCTGGGCCAGTTCGGCTGTGGCCTGAGACCCTTCAAAAAAAAGAAAAAAAAGAAAAGAAAAGAAAAAGAAAAAGAGTTCCAAGCAGGCAGTGAGTGAAGCTGTAACGCATATAGGATCTCTAGGTGAGGCAGTGGCTGAGGATGGAGGCTCGTAGGTCAGGGCCTGAGCCTACTGTAGAGACAGTAAAGGGGAAGGAGAGGACTGGGGATGTGTGAGGCCGGGTACCACCATCCTAGGGAGAGATCCTCAGTACACGAGCCTTCCAGCAAAGGACATTTCTGTCTAAGTCACTTTGAATTGACTTCAAATTTTACTATACAGCCATCCACTCGTAGCTACACAATTCACAGCCACGTATCAACCAAGCTGAGGTCAAAAGCTTTTGAAGAAATCCGCCCATACTAGATATGTGCAGGCTTCTTTCTTGTCATCACTTCCTAAATAATACAGTGTAGCAACCATTTACATGACATTTATATTAGGCCCTGTAAGCCAAAAGGATGATGTAGCACATGTGGGAGGAAATGCAGAGTGTACATATTGCATCATTGTATTTAAGAGACTGGATCATGTCCATTGCCTCCTGATTGTCCAGTGTTTAGATCAATGTTTACAGTAAGCTGATGGGCCCACTTTGGAGTGAGTCCTAAATGTGTCTTCCTATTGGATGGCTCATAACAGGCTCCATTGTCTGAGTGAATCCGGAGATCGGAAGCCACCATTGCAGGCTCATTCAGGCAGCACTCATGACATCACCTGCCTGGCCAGGTTGGGTTTGCTTACTGCTTACCTCCTTTCTTCTCAGCCGCCATTCAGTGACGCTCAGTGAGCCCAGGCGTTTTAGCTGCCATTATAAGGAGACCAGTGGCAACAGAGCGACAGACAAGGTAAAGGCTCAATGCTAATTGCTCAGTTTCCAACCACAATTTGTGCCTAAAGGGCACGGACAGCTTATGTCCCGTTGGAAAAGGATTAATTACTTTATCAGTGGCATTCCTGAATCATCATGGTGATGGATCAACTGATTATCTACAGAGGAGTCTAATGAATAGAACAGAGCCCAGCTATCTGTCCATCTGCCAGGAGGAATCGCATCCAGCGCAGTGGAAAGAGTTTTAAGTACTAAGGGAAGCACTGGTGGAAGAATTGGCCAGCCTTTTCTGCAGGATAGGAAAACTAAGTAGGAAGAGCTATCCGATAAACAGTAGTCAATTTCCAGGCAGCGCCAAATTTAGCAGTTACTAAACTGGGATAAGAAACACATGCCCTGGGCTTCTAGTGTCCAGCAGGATCCTAGGCTCATCCTCCTGAAAACAGAGATGACTGCACTTCAGTACACGTTCAAACGGCTCGTGATATATAATATAATGTAAGCACAATGTGAATAATTGTTGTGTACTGTTCAGCTGGTAATGACAACATGTCTGTACAGGTTTGGTATAGCTGTTCAAATGTCTTTGACCTACAATGGGTTGAAGCCATAGACATGGAGAGCCAATTTATCCTCTCTCTGTCTCTCTGTCTCTCTGTCTCTCTGTCTCTCTGTCTCTCTGTCTCTCTCTCTCTCTCTCTCTCTCTCTCTCTCTCTCTCTCTGTGTGTGTATTCTTTTAACAATCAACTCAACATAAATATGGAAAGTACCTCTCCATCCATGTTACCGCAGGATATTTTTGGAGATGGGCGTTTTAACTCTAGCCAGTCTCAGCAGCAAGGTAGTATTCTGCCCAACTTGAAAGACAAAGGAAAAGTGAGTGTATGATTCAGGAAGAGCAACACATGGTCCTTCTCAAATTTGAATATTTTGTTCTAGAAAGAATCCATTGCTTCTCATTGACTCAAGGTTTCACCTAAGTGGGGGAAATTACCCCCGAGAGAAGGTCCTGTAATGAGGTCACCAGCATGTCCCATGCTTGGTCCATACACCACCACTTTGAAGACTGCTTGTACATTTCACAGCATCAAGCCCCCTAGGGCTCTGCCTTAGATCAGACTGAGCTTCTCTGAGTAACTGAGTCTCCCTGAGTCAACCTGAGTAATTTCCCATATGTCATCAGTGATTGAAAGGGGGGCCTTTTAGTGTGTAGCTTTTGCGAGCTAAGTCATTCCTGGTGGAAAATAAAGACTGTGGTGGTTCACACAAACCTTTGTAGGTAAAAGAGGTCCCTAGGTATATGACTGGTTGGTCTCTTCCATGTTATTTGTTCTCCTGGATGGGACATAGACTGGACATAGATTGTCTCCCTCCATGCCACCTTGCCAGTTAATAATGGTCCCCAAAACTTGTTGCTAACTGCTCCTCCATTTGAATGATGATTTCTCTGAAAAGAGCAGTAGTTTTCCCAAAATCTGATTCATAGAGAAGACAGCGGTAAAGCAATAAGAGGTACCTGTATGTGGCGCTTCCACTCAGACTTCTGATGGAATACTAAATCACTGCTTCCATCACATTTCAGGGGCTGCAAACATTTCTGGGAGGCAGTTTTGGAAAAGGCATAACGCAGACACTATTGTGTTCATTATAGAGACAGGTTGAGATGGAGCCTGCTCCATAGCAGCTGGGTACTAATTAGTCAATGGAGTACTTACAATTTACTATAATAGTACTAATAATTCTACTAACTTAGAATATGGTAATTCTTTTCTTTTCTCTTTTGGCTTTTCAAGACAGGGTTTCTCTGTGTCACTCTGCTGTCTTGGACTCACTTTGTAGACCAGGCTGGCCTCGAACTCACAGAGATACGCCTTCCTCTGCCTCCCAAGTGCTGGGATTAAAAGCATGCGCCACCACACCCAGCAATTATGGTAATTCTTTACTCATTATCCATGTTACTGAATCTCTT
Source organism: Acomys percivali (assembly GCA_907169655.1). Classification (NCBI taxonomy): domain Eukaryota; kingdom Metazoa; phylum Chordata; class Mammalia; order Rodentia; family Muridae; genus Acomys; species Acomys percivali. Next base: position 52,133,099 of record OU015747.1, on the reverse strand, counting down.
GCACCTCAGTTGCCTTATCTGTGAATGAGGATGTAGCTTAGTTGTAGAGCACTTGTGTAGTACGCACAAAGCCTTAGGTTTCATTCCCAGCATGGGAGAAAACGACACTAATTTTATGTAACTAAAGCATTCATTATGAGACTAAGCCTTATCCATTCTCTCCCTCTCTGACTCCCAAGCCCTTACCCAAGACTCCTCCGGTGTGGAGCCACCCCTCCCTGAAACATGACCCCTCTTCCTTCCTCTGATACACTTGGATTTTGCCTTAAGAGATACTTTTTCTAGAAACCATCTCTGCCCAGGTGCCCCAAGATAAAAGTCTGTATCCTTGTTCCTTCCATGTCATATCCAGCTCCCATCACACAGAGTTTTAGGTGTCAGATTAGATGGCGCTCCCTAGCATAGAGTGTGTGTCTCTTCTCTAATCACAGGGCACAGTTTTGATTTTAAAAAAATGGTCAGATTAAGGAATAAATTGATGGATGACAGGCACGAGCTTAGTGATTCCAACTGGTAGCACATCAGTGGGGAGGGTGTGAGAACATACTCACGTCCCAGAAAGGAGGGGAGGGTGTGGGAACGTACTCACCGCACCCCCCACCAAAGGATCTGTGCTTTTAGAAGCAGCTGCCACAACGCTTCCCTTTTAAAATAATGTCATGTAATGCCAACAGCTTAGAAACTGCTTGTTTTATTTAACTTTATCTCTATATACTTAGGAGTAACTTGTATCAGGATCATAATACCGAGAAGTTTCTTTAGGTATCTTTTTTTTTCTTTTGTCTTTAGCCGAGAGCAAACAGGAAGGGAAAACAGGAATTGAATCCCCTCACACACGGTCATGTGCTTCTGCTTCACAGAACCTCGGTTACAGCAAAGAGCTAAGTGACATTTAGATACGAAGTTAGTGACTTCGGGTCTCGGTCCCTGGTGAAATAGGGTATTTCCATGAAGTGATGGCTGCTCTAAATATGTCAACAGTGTGTCGTCACCCTGCTGAACAGCGCTCATGCACGAGGAACTTCCCGAGAGGTCCGGGCTCAGCCATCTCCCAGCCCTCAGGCAGTGCTTAATACCTGGTATCTGTGAGATGTTCACAATGACCTGTTCTCTGCAAGGTGTGGTGGAAGAGAGTCATGCTGTCCATCCTGAGGGACCAGGGTACCCAAGGCACACAGAGACAAAAGCACCAGAGGCATAGAGTTACGGATGAGAGCTGGAGCACACTCCTGTAGGATGACTTGGTAGGCCAGGAGCTAACAAGAGAAGAGAAGAGGCGGGCAGAGTCACTTAGGGACAGTGAAGGCAAGAAAAATGAGGCAGAGAGCGAGGGCAGAGAGAATGCATTTGTAGGACAGAAAAGAGGCAAAGGGATAGGGTCAAGAGCCAGAAAAAGAAACAAAAGCAGGACGGAGGGTAAACTCTGGGTATAAAACAATGTTCTTCCTTTAAGAGTATAGACAGATCTCGGGAGGAGAAGTGTCATGAGTTCCCACTGGAGATGGTCATGCTGGGGCGAATGGCCACTCTGCGGCTTGGAGGACATCTGAGGCCTTGTGGAGCTTCAGATGTCCGTCCGCTGCCTGTGACTGTGGCATCACAGTGAGAATTACAGCACAAAACAAGGCATCTACAGAAAGGAAATAGGGAGAAGACGGTTTAGAGGCTCGGAGGATGGGGGCTACCAAAGGACTATGAGGGAAAGTAGCGAGGGCCAGAGATTGGGGATGTAGGGCAGTGTGTTGCTCACTCTGGACCGCACTAGGGTTCACCAACCTGGAGGTGGGATCCCGGAAACCTGAGAGGAGGAGGACCCACCGTTTCATCAGCAGCCCATCAGCACTCACATCTCTGAAGGAAACGATTGCTTGAATTCCAGAGATGCTGATTGAAGACCCTCAGAGTTAAACCCCACTGCCGAGCACAGAGGCATGTTACTCATGAAGACGAGCCGGTATATGACAAATGATGGTGTGTATGGGATTCTCGACTGCACAATGCCTAGCTGCTCATCACTTCACCTGAGCACCTGGGCGGTCAGCTGAGCTGCACTGAAAAGGAAAATCTTAGAGCACGGGTATCCAGCGAAGAGCTTCGGTACGGAGGCCAGATAATTGTTTGCTGTAAGGGCCAGCCCTGTATATGATGGGGTGTTTAACAGCATCTCGGACCTCTGGGTACTAAATGCCAATAGCAGCCCAGTCACTCTGAGCCACTTGTGGCTCCTGATATTGGTGAGAGTCACTAACTAACCTGGAAGGGCACCTGTAAGCCGTGACGGGACACAAAGTGGTATCTGCACCTCATCATCATCACATCACCCAACTGTGCCCATCCCCGCCTCCCATCCGTTCTCCAAGGACTGGCTTCCTCATTATCAAATCCCACAGTTGCCATCACTTCATCCGGCAAGGCAGACTAAAGGACTGCAAGGAAGGAAATCCTGAAAACAGGCCTGCGGAGACAGAGAGGCACTTCATCCGAGAGTGGCTCCCAGTTTGTGTTGCCTAAAATCTACAAAACTTGGGAAGCCATTCTGATTACCACTAATGCAAAATTATAAATGCAAAACTACTGGGGCTGAGCAGGGGAATCCTACTGTGGGTGCTATCTAACACATCTTCTGGATAATCCCCAAATGACACCCAGCCCAGTGAGGTTGTCTCCTGTCAGCAACCCCTTAAGATGCTAGCTCCTGTGTTTCTTTTCCCCCACAGGTTGTTGAAGATGAAACCATACCGCTTTCTGAAAAAAGAGGTTAAAATCTGGCCTGAGACTATGTAAAAGAAACCATCTCATCTTACTTTCTCAGGCCATTTGCAAAATGAAATTGCTGCGCTTACTCTAGCTTTCCCTCTCATTCGTGTGACTTACTAAAAATGACCGCTGACATATTCTGTTGGTTCCACTTTGGTTTTGGTCAGAGTTTTCTTCTGAACTCGGTGTCACTGAGAACGTTAAATGACATTTATCCCTCACTTCCTTTTTCTTTTTTCTTTTTCTTTCTTTCTTTTTTTTTTTTTTTTTTTTTTTTTTTTTTTTTTTTTTTTTTTTTTCTTTTTTTTTTTTTTTTTTTTTTTTTTTTTTTTTTTTTTTTTTTTTTTCTGACGCCTTTGAACTGAGGCTAAGGGATATGTGACTCTTGGCACGGCAGCTTCCCTTTTATGATGAGATCAGGTAAGACTCAACGGTTTAGCCAGTCAGGTTCCCTCTCGGAGCCTCTCTCATCATTAACATGTCAGGTTGTGTTGCGAGCAGAACATGTGCAAGGCTCAGCTCGGGGGACAGCAGTAAACAAGATCTGCCCTTCCTCCCAAGGAGGCTTTTCCTGTGGAGGGGAAGACACGCCCACACACATAGGTAACAACAAGAATCATTACAATGGTAGTAATCGTAGTATGGGTGCTATTATGGCACTACGTTGTAAGCATATACAGGCATGGACTCACAGGTCACGTGCAATGCCAGCCGAGGTTTCATGAGCAGAGAGCACTTGAACTGAGCCTTTGGGGTCACAGTGCTTCATGCGTGTAGTCTGAGGTGGGTTGCAATGCATGACATCTTTATTTGGGGGGAGTGTGCTTACCACAACTAGATCATACACTATTTATCCAATTACATTTATTCACAGATGTCCGTTCTCCACCACTCCTATCTTAAACAAGTCCAACTGTTTTATTGGTATTCGTTTTCTTATGAATGTTCCTATAAGATGCACTAAGTAAAGCTCTATGCTTTTCTGTTGTATGTGTTGGCTGAAAGAACTTTTTGTAATGTATCCCTTGACCATGCCATGCCTACACACACGTGTTGATCACGTGCCTCCCTCATCTCCCTGTATCACTCTCCACCCTGCTCCCTCTGCACCCCTTTTCTTAGCTGGCAAGCGCCCTCCTATTTTGATGTCTAGTTTTGGCCTTTTTGAATGACCTATGAGTTTGCTTAGTGTTACTTGCATGGATGTGTGAGTGGAGTTAGTTTCCTGGAGCATGGGTAACTTGTCAGTGCCCACATCACTGATGAAGAATGAGTTTATCTTCCTCAGCTTCCAAGAGCTCCTTACCTACAAGTGGGGCATCATGATCTGCACCCCCCACTCCCTACTAATCTGTCTGGTCTGATAGAGGGATTCACCATGAAACTAGAATAAGTCATGAAAAGCTGTCTCCTCTCTTACGACCCCTTAGACTCCCACATTGTGTTCTAGATTACTTACATACTTTCCTTCCTTTCTTTCTTTCTTTCTTTCTTTCTTTCTTTCTTTCTTTTTTTTTTCCCCCCGACACAAGGTTTCTCTGTGTAGCCTTGGCTGTCCTGGACTCGCTTTGTAGACCAGGCTGTCCTCAAACTCACAGCGGTCTGCCTGCCTCTGCCTCTCAAGTGCTGGGATTAAAGGCGTGTGCCACCACGCCCAGTTTACTTATAAATTTTTTTTTTAAATCCACAAATAGATTGTCAAACCAAGAATTAAAACACTGAGGAGACAGGAAGGCTACATGAGAGAATCTAGAGTAAAAATATTTTCTAGAGTTCAGATAAAGTGTGTATATCATGGCAACTTTAGCTATAAATGACTCCGTAACTTCATCTTCTCTAGGAAAAATAAATAAATAAATAAACATTCTCAGTCTAAATGCTAAGAGAACCGGGCAGGCCAATCTCTCTTTAGGCGAGAATGGTTGTAAAGCTGTGTTCCTGGAACTGTGGAGGAGATGCTGTGATCTAGGGATGTACTTTCAGGCATTCCACTAACTCGGTTGTGGCAGAGCTAAAAATGATGCTTTCCAAACATCAACGTTGTCTGAGTGACCTGCCTACACAACGCAGCAGGTCAGGGGTGGGTACTGAGCTTCTCAGCTTCTCTTGAGAAACTAAGGCTCTGAGCAACGGCTCTCATCCCCCAAGCACACACGGGAGTCACACAGAGGCCCCATGAAAACACAGGGGTCCAGTCCACGCCCTTGGAGTTCACATAAGTGTCCTAGTAACCAGATCGCAGGCAACACTCTGCTTGCTGACCACATCACAACCACATTTGAAGAGACGCTGGCATTGAACACCCCTCGTGAGCATGAGTGAGTGATTCTCTTGGGCTGGGAGCCACAGAGTCTAAGATGAAGATCTTCTGCAAAGGTAGGTTGCAAACTTAAATGAAAAAGACCCATTGCTTTTGATGATGAAGATAAGAACAGCTAACGGTTTCTGACATTCGCTCCGTACGCTGCACTAAGGTTTAATACACATTATCTTTCTTGTCATCTTACTGGGCAACTGAGTTGGTGTTTGATGTGTAGTGCAGAAGCCAGCTCTGTGTGTGTGTGCTGAGAGGGGGTGCCAGGCCTTCTGCAAGCCACTGTGGTTGGCAGAGCTACCTGCATGCATGCTAGGGCAAACCGTCTCACAGGAAACACCCTTATATCTGGACACACAGTCACTAGAGACCAGAGTTGTGCCTCACAGAACCTGCAGGAAACAACGGAGAGAGTGTGAGGGCATGCACTAGCCATCGTCGCCTGTCACAACCCCAGAGGAGCCTGCATACGAGGCAGCTCATCAGCCCTGGAGCACAGCAGAGCCCCTGGACCCCTGGGACCTAGCCTGAGCAAGAAGTGAACATGATCTGCAGAGACATCTGGACAGAGGCACTTCTAATGTGTCCCCAGGCAGACTGAGCACAACTGATCACGGTTTGATCTGGGGCAGCGTGAGGGGAGACAGAACCCAAAGTTAGCAAAACAGATCTTTACAGATTTATTAGTTTGTGTTTGTTTCCTGCTATTCTTTCTCT
>OU015747.1:52115975-52127211 GCA_907169655.1 Acomys percivali | reverse complement strand
CTCTCTCTCTCTCTCTCTCTCTCTCTCTCTCTCTCTCTCTTTTCAAGGCAGGGTTTCTCTGTGTAGCCCTGGCTCTCCTGGACCTAGTTGTGTAGACCAGGCTGGCCTCGAACTCAGATCCGCCTGCCTCTGCCTCCCGAGCGCTGGGATTAAAAGTGTGTGCCACCACGCTCTTGTTCTCTGTCCTCCTTAAGAGCTATCCAGCCAGGACTCACTGAGTCACACGGAAAGCAGCCCACTGGGTGCCTTGAGGACCCAGTTAGCTGAGGTTCCTGGCCTCTCATGTTATTTGCTTCACTACCAAAAGCTTAGCTGTACACAGAGCAGGCCACTGTAGCTGTATTTTTGTTGTTGTTGTTGTTGTTGTTGTTGTTTTCTGGTTTTTCTCATTTTCCTTTAACTGAAGCAAAAAAAAAAAAAAATGCACAACTGAAACATTAAAATCATTCCCAATCCAAAGACAACTATAATAAATGTCCTTTTCTGAACAGTACATATTTTATTTAAAAATTACAGTAACTATTATATATTATAAGATAGCTATTATAATTTGTACAATAATAAAGAACATTTTTGTACCTGGAAAACTCTTTATGATATTTCAAGTCCTTTATTATTAAATCTGTACAATAAATGTTGCCTTGAGTTTAGAACTGTAAAAAAAATTTATTTTTCTGATAATGCCTTGGATATTACATAATAAAAATAGCCAATTAAAAGCTGAGCGTGGTGGGGGTAGAAGAAAAGGCTGGGTATGGCAGCTAACACCTTAATGTCGGCACTGGGAGGGCTGTGGCAGTAGGACTGCCAGAAATGAACAGCGTGGTCTGAAGAGTGAGTTCCAAGCGGGCCTGGACCCCAGCTATTTAACTATTCAAGCTTAAAATATTTCTGAGGTTGAATCAATCCTACATGTTGACTTGGTAAAAGCATCTAAAGACAGACTGGAAAGAGTGTCTCCATCAAGCTACCCAGGCTAACCTGTCATCTGTATGTTTATGAAATCAGGCCTATGATCAAGAGACCTGAAGGTGCTGGGCATGGAGGTGCACACCTTTCATCCCAGCACTCAGGAGCAGAGGAAGCGAGATCTCTGTGGGATTTCATAACTGCTTTAATTAGTAATCATGACATTCATCTCAGTGATCACTTTTTAAACAGTGCTTTCATTTATTCTTGAAGAATTTCATGCAATATATATATATTTAAATATTTTATTTTATTTTATTTCATTGGTGTGGGGGTGTCAGATCTTGGAGTTATAGACAGTTATGAGCTGCCATGTGGGTGCTGGGAATTGAACCTGGATCCTTTGGAAGAACAGGCAGTGCTTTTAACCACTGAGCCATCTCTCCAGCCCATCATGCAATGTATTTTGATATTTTTCCTCTTCCCTAACTTCTTTCAAACTCTCCTCCACCTCCCTACCCACCCAAGTTTATGTTCTTTCTCTTTCTTAAAGGAAAAAGAAACATACAAACAAAAGCCTCAGAGTCCAACTTGCATGGTTTGGACTACTCCTAGGAATTACTTCTTAAGGAAGGACAGCAGACACCACACGGTCCCTGAAAGCTGGTGTCCCTGCTGGCTCACTGCCCCAGGGGAGAAGCCTTCCTACCCTCAGAGGTGTGAAGGCCAGGGCCATCCCTGCTACCCAGCATGGGCCACAGCATCCTTCTCTCCAGAAGGAAGCCCTGTCCCAACTCAACACTGCACCCAGGAGCTCCTGGTCACCTGGCTGGTGGAGCTGACCACATGAAACACTGAGGTATACCTGCATTCCCAAAACAGGATCTCATCAGTCATGTGGGTTGGCACCGTGTTGTTTCCAGAGTGAACAAATATTACATCCAAACTTTCTAATCAAAATCCATTCTCTAGCAGGAAACTTCAATGCAAATTCATTCTCCTACTTGCTTAGGGGAAAAACACCTCAATTTGGTGCCTTCCTTTTGCTCATAGCCTGCAAACGATTCATTATCAAATCCTTTTAACCCTGCTATTAGCCAGGGGGGGGTGGCGCCCGCCTTTAGTCCCAGCACTCAGGAGGCAGAGGCAGGCAGATCGCTGTGGATTTGAGGCCAGCCTGGTCTAGAAAGTGAGTCCAGGACAGCTAAGGCTATACAGAGAAACCCTGTCTTGAAAAAACAAAACAAAACTAAAAATCTTTTATTACTCTATGTCCAGGGTCTTCCCACCTCTGCTCTCTGCCTTGGTCTAAGTACCTTCCCCTCCTGCCTGTACTATTCAGGGTGCCATTCTGACTGGCCTCATCCTTGTCTCTCACAGCTTAGTTTCAGCAGAGTAGAAGGACCCTGTTTAAAAAAAAAAAAAACGAGGCAGATTCTTGTAGAGCTTATAGACCGCGCCTCCGGGGGAATTAGCATGGAATATGTTCGGACCCCGAAATCTCAAACTTGAGATTTAACATCTCATCGTGAGGACAGAAGGGTGTGCAACAAAGCTCCCTCCTTGATTCCGTGCCTGGCCTCCAGAGCACGAGATACAACCCTAAGGTGGTTCCAAGTGGTGAGTCATATGAGCTAGTCCCCTGTTATTTTTCACCATGCAAACAGAACATAGCCAGCCAATCAAACATGTTGATCATCAAAGCCCCTCCCCACAGCACACGGTTTATAAGTCCCCTGTTTAACCTGAAATAAAGCAGCGAGCACCATCTCACCCACAAAAGGAAGTCTGAGACTGACTGTTCATTCTGAGACAACTAAACTCCAAACAAAAGGTTTCTGTGTCCTCCTGTCCACCCAGCCACACATTTACGTTTTCATTTGCTTGTTGAGGTGGGGGCTTGCTACGTAGCCGGGCCCTCAACCTAGTTGGAGGTGACCCTCCCATCTCATTTTCCTGGGTAGTTGGGATGACAGAAATATGCCAGGACACACTTGGGCCACCTGCATTATTCTGACCTCATCTTCCCAGTGCTCATCTGCTTCTTGATTTAGTCACCCTGGCCATTTAGTCACACTGTGTCAATGCCCAGCTGCAGCTCTGAGGAGGTCCAGGGTAGGGTCTCTAGTAAGCTAATGTAAACTTAGGCCTGTTAAATCCTAAAAGGCTGATGGTGAAGCTCCGAGTCTGCTAAGTTATTTGTGAATCTACAGGGAAATAAGAAATAAGAGAGAGAGAGAGAGAGAAAATAAACCACTCACACACATACATTCAAGAGAAAAGGTGGATGAAGTTAGGCACCTTAACTCCAACTGAAGTTAAGCTTCCCAGTTTCAACAACGTTTATTGTTGGTCACTGTACTTATGCTTCTGAGAAAAGTGAATTACCTCATAGTCAAAAAAGGGCAATTAATCACGAAATCAGATGAATTCTAAAATACAATAGGTTATATGTTTTAAAGCTAAACATTTCTTTCTTTCTTTCTTTCTTTCTTTCTTTCTTTCTTTCTTTCTTTTTTAGACAGGGTTTCTCTGTGTAGCCTTGGCTTTCCTGGACTCTCTTGGTAGACCAGGCTGGTCTTGAACTCATAGCAATCCACCTGCCTCTGCCTCCTGAGTGCTGGGATTAAAGGCTTGTGCCAACACCGCCCCGCAAAGCTAAACATTTCTTATCTAGGTATCCAATACATAAGTTCACAGTGAGTTCAGAGTAACAAAGGCAATAAATGGCTTTTCAATTAGGACTGGCTGGGTATGGTGGTGCATGCCTATAGTCCCAGCACTTGGGAGGCAGAGGCAGTCGGATTGCTGTGAGTTCAAGGCCACACTGGTGTACACAGCAAGTCCAGGACAGCCAAGACTAAGTGGAGAAACCTTGTCTCGAAAAACAAAACAAAAACAAAAACAAAAAAATCAATTAGGACTGATCTAACTATATATTACTCAGCTATCTCTTAGTTCCTTATGAGTTCAGGACAATAATTTTACCTGTCTTTCATTCTAAGAAACAGAGTAAATTTAAAATGACAACATATGATGCCACAAAGTGACAAGGTATAAGGAATTAGAACAGTTGGTATATGTAGGCATTAAGGTTTGAACTTAGTTTAGACATTTCTAGGTAGTCTCATTATATCTTGGGTTCATGGGAAGTGTAAACCAACTTGCCTATATTTATGGTGAAATACCAGGATTCCTGGTACCATCTGGAGTGGAGGCTTATCTGAAGCCACAAATCTGCTACAAGGCTATCCCTAGTGAGGCATCTGGAGGTCCACAAAGGTATTTATTGCAGCCGTAAACTCTCTAAAATTGTTTTAGAATATCTAAAACAATTTAACTTTTAAAACTATTTGAATCAAATCAGGAATTCCATAATCAGGGATTAATTCATCTGAACAACAAAAGTACATCCTCAACAAGATCCTATAGGAAGTTTGCTCAATCAGAACTGGTTAGTACCCAGAAAGTAACAATTCACACCAACGCCAGATGTTTTTTCTTTTTTGTTTTTTTGGGGTTTTTTGGGGGGTTTTTGTTTTGTTTTGTTTTGTTTTTTGTTTGTTTTGTTTGTTTGTTTGTTTTTTTGTTTTGAGACAGGGTTTCTCTGTGTAACCTTGGCTGTCCTGGACTCGCTTTGTAGACCAAGCTGGCCTTAGACTTACAGTAATCCATTTACCTCTGCCTCCCTGGGTGCTGGGATTAAAGGCATATACCACCATGCCCTGCTCTAATGCCAGCTTTTAGAGAGATGGAGCAAAGCACAATTGACAGGGTAGTCAGAGGTTGGAAGCAATTCTGGGGTGCATCATAGTACAGACCTTGCAAAATATGGGATCCCTTGCAGAGATCTCTCATGCCTACTGAACTTCCCCAAATTAATGGCTCCTGACAGTATGTCAGAGGCTGGAAACAGTTCTGGGGGTGCATCACAGGGCAGACCTTGCAAATACCAGATCACCTCCTACACAGCCCACATGCCTAGTGAGCTACTTTCACAGGATGGTTCTTGACAGCACTGATCCCAAAGCTTGCAAGGCATGCAACCACCTGTGGCCTTTGCACCTGTGGCCTTAGTGCCTGTGGCCTTTACACCTTTGGCCTTTGCCCTGTGGCCTTTGCCCTGTAACCTTTGCACCTGTGGCCTTTACATCTGTGGCTGTTTTCTATACAGAGACTTTCTCCCTTATGTCAGAGTCTCTGACCCCTCACCTTCTGGTCTTTATTGAAAGGTAACCTTCTCAAGGAGGCTTCCCTGGCCACTGTATTCTGCGCCCTTTATTTTCTCTCTAGCACTAACACCACCACCACCCATGCACATGTGTTCATATGCACACATACACACTCACATAGAACGAGACACACCACACATGCTCCCATGCACACACATACAGACACACACACTCAGACAGACACAAACCATAGCACACATAAACATATGCTCCCATACACAGAGAGAGAGACAGACAGACAGACAGACAGACAGACAGACAGACAGACAGACACACTCACTCATACATGCACATGTCCACCAGTCTCCAGAACATAGTCTGGGGAAACTGAAAATGAGCTATCAGAAAATCAAAAGATGCTCTAGACAGTTGAGACAGGGAGGAGCCAGATCTAGACAGCATCAACGTTAGCAGAGGGAAAAGCGAGGAAAACTCCTCCTTTATTGTTGGTGCTTACACTAGGTACCAAACGCAGCAGTCACACAGAACTGAATGCTGAGGCCTCGGGGCCTGAGACCCTCTGCAAACTGTTCTTGGAAACTCAGACCAAGCATCACGAGGACAAACAGAATAGAGGGAGACTGCAGAAAAGCCAGACTCGGTGGGCAGGAATTCTGATGGAAACCAAAGACGGCAGAACTCTTGACACACGCCCCAAGCCTTTGTGCACCAATCCCAAGACCTTCAGGGCTACTTGGGGTCCGTGTTGGAGGTCCCATGTAGACTGTGATGTGAGCATCTGAGGCCTCACCTGTGAAGTTCTACCCAGACTGCCCTGGCATTGGTAATCTGACAAGAATAGGACTGCCCAGCACAGAAGACCTTGTGGCATCAATAGCAAAATTCTCCAATTCCTTACACCTTTGTGGAAAGTCTTTCCTGGCCTCTATCTATGTCTCTTCTCCGTCCACGGCTCCCTGCCACACTACATGGCCTCAGGAGAGCGCTCCTGAACATTCATGTGTACAGCCGCCCCTTGGCCACCCTGACTTTGAGTGCCCTCCAAAAGACTGACATGGTAGACATACCAAGAGGAGGGCTCGTGCTGTGTGGGGAGTCAGATTCCCAGAACGTGCTCTTGAAGGGCACTGGGGTCTCTGGGTGGGGAAATGGAGCACGTACATTCATCTCTAAGAACACCTCACATCACAGAGAAGGGCACAGTAAGAACACGGGGCGCTCCAAAGTGCAGGGCTCAAGGCAGGGGTCTTCTTGCCTGGGCCTAAGGGCAGTGCTTGTCACTTCCAGAGGGTGGACAGAGGGCAGAGAGTACCGAAGGGAGAAGGGAAGACTGTGTGGACAATCCAGGTAATGTCTGCTAAGGGCCCTCCTGGTGGCCTTCCTGCACAGCCAGGGCTCCAGGCCTGCCATCAAAGTAGGAGATGAGCTGTGTGGACTAAAAGCAAGTCTACTTGACAAAGCTGTTTCCTTGTACACATTTTTACCTATGCATGCATGGTGTATGCTTTTTCAATTGAACGTTTAACTGTCCAGGTCATGCTACCATATCATATCTTCAGATGGTAAGAGGATATGCTTGTTTTATTTATTTTGTTGTTTGGATTGATTGTTTGTTTGTTTGTTTGTTTGTTTGTTTTGAGACAGTGCCTCATGCAGTATAGGCTAACTTCAAATGTACTAGGTAGCCAAGGCTACCTGAACTTCAGGCTTTGCCCCCACCTCCTGAGCAGAGGGCGTATAGCCATGCAGCATTGCTCCCTGTGTGCAAGGCACTGGGGATAGCACCCAAGGCTTCATACATGCTAGGCAAGCATTCTACCAACAGTGCTACATCTTCAGCACATTTCTATTTCCTGTTCTTCATCTGCAGTTTCTATGGCAACAATTATAATGATTTTCTTTTCTTTCTTTCTTTTTTTAAAAAACATACATAACACAGGGCCAGCTGGGTCCTCTCTCTTCATGTCTGGGCCTAACAACCCCCTCTGAACCAAGAGCCCATTCCTGGGTATGGTGCTGTTACGTCTCTTTGAAGCAATGCTGTGCCTACCATGGTGAGGAGAGGGTCCAGCCACCTCTGTCCTGGGCATCACAGGATATAAATCAATTCTGTGGGCTCTGTAATAGCCTTACATATAATCACCCCAACCTGGACCCCTTGAATCTCATTAGAAGCTCTTGTTGTCTATATAAGTCTCTGCACGTTTGTGGTGGTGTTCAAAGCTTTTTACATCCTGATGCCCTATGGATCTGCATAAATAGTATATGGTTGATGAAATAATATGTATGTAGTAATTTTTCTCAGACAAAGACCTATGTTTCTGGCCACTACATATGTTGTGAGTTTTTAAATTTTTTCTTTAGCTCTTCTACAGGAGGCCCACAAGCTGCCACCAGTGCCACTGCCATGTCTCTGGGGATCCCCGAGAAGTTGCAGCACATTTTGCGAGTACTCAACACCAACATTGTTGGGTGGCAGAAAATAGCCTTTGCCATCACTGCCATTAAGGGTGTGGGGTGCTGATATGCTCATGTGGTGTTGAGGAAAGCAGGCGCTGACCTCACCACGAGGGCCGGAGAACTCACAGAGGATGAAGTGGAGAGTGTCATTACCGTCATGTAGAATCCTGGGCAGTACAAGACCCCAGACCGGTTCTTGAACAGACAGAAGGACATGAAGGACAGAAAGCACAGCCAGGTTCTGGCCAATGGTCCAAACAAATTGCGTGAGGACCTGGAGCAGATGAAGGAGATCAGAGCCCACAGGGGGTCTGTGTCACTTTAGGGGCTTTCGTGTCCACAGTCAGCACACCAAGACCACTGGTCCCCAGGAGCCGCACTGTGGGTGCGTCCAAGAAGAAATGAGTCTCTGGGCCTTTGCTGTTAATAGTTTCTATACCTGAAAAAAATTTTTAGATTTATTTATTTTGTTATTTTACGTGTATGAGTGTTTTGCCTGCATGTGTGCACAAGCATCACATGCACGTGTGGGGTCCTCCAAGGTCAGAAGAGGGCATTGGATACCCTAGGACTGGAATTTCAGATGATTGTGAGCCACCAAGGAGGTTAATAGAAATTGAACTTGGGTCCTCAGGAAGAGCAGCCCATGCTCTTAACTGCTGAGCCATCTCTCCAATACCCATACACTGTGATTTTTACTGTCATACATGTTCTTTCATATTGTAATTATTTCCTCCAGTCATTTTCCAATAATAAAATAATCATCTATTTGTCATTGCAGCACCCCCAGGGAATCAGAGACATGAAGAGATTGTCATTAACTTAAGAATGATTTTTTATGGGCAGCTCAAGCTTTATGCGGGTCCTCGTGTAAGGATGTCAGGGCTGTCCCTGACATGGACTCTGTTGCCAGCTTTTTGATCACTTCCTGGTGGTGGGACTAACTTGTCAGGCCACAGGGGAAAAGGAGACGCTCAGTCCCAATGCAACTTGATGAGCTGGGGCCCCCTTTTCTGAGGAATAGGGGGACAGGAGGGGGAGAGGGAAGGATGGCGGGACTGGGAGGGGAGGAGGGAGGGGGCTACAACCAGGATGTAAAGTAAACAAATAAATAAAATTAAATTTTTTTCAAGACAGGGTTTCTCTGGGAGGCCCTGACTGAGCTGAAACTCACTCTGTAGACCAGGCTGGCCCCAGACTCAGAGATCCACCTGCCTCTGCCTCCTGAGTGCTGGGATTAAAGGTGTGTGCCCCCACTACCTGGCTAAAACTGTGTTTATTTATATCTACGTATAGTTTATTTTTTGAAACAGGATCTCAGTATGTAGCCCTGGCAGGCCTGGAACTTGCAGTCATCCTCCTGCCTCTGCCTCTGATAGGCACGTGTCATAATGCCCAGCTTCACGGTAGTACAGATATCTCTATTTATTGGACTACTGTTACAGAAAGCAAAAAACAAAAACAAAACAAAACAATACACGAGCCATTAAATAGGAAAGCAAATACAAAAAATCTATAAGGTCCTTTAAAAAATTTCCCAACACTTTCTTCCAAGTCCACTTATTTTGATTTCCCAGAAATGCAGGCATGAAATAAATGGGTAAGAAACCTACGGCCCTGGGTCCATCTGCAGAACTAATAAAAGATAAGGAGGTATTAGCACGGGGACGCTTGTCATAAAGAAGGCTTATGGGTTAGATTTCCATGACAACGTAGCTTAAAGTCCCTAGTGAGAAAAGGAAGACACTGTGAGCTAGCTAAGCCTAAGTCTATAAAGCCTGTCTGGAAACCAGGAGAGAGTATGGACTCAGGAGAAGGAGAAGGCAACACCATGGGGCCCAGGGATACTCTGTTATCCCGAGAGCCACAGCCTCCACCTCCCGAGGGCTGGGATTAAAGGTGTGCACCACTGCATCTGCCTTCAAAACTGGGCTCTTTAAGAGACGAAAATTCTCACTACACGCTGTCCCGCTGCTTATTCTCTCGAGTACTTCCCCCCTGGCCTCTGTAACACCACATGCTGGGACTCCTCCTCCTCCTCCTCCTCCTCTTTCTCCTCCTCCTCCTCTTCCCCTTCTTCCTCCTCTCCCTCCTCTTCCTCTCCTTCCTCCTCTTCCTCTCCCCTCCCCTCCTCCTCCTCGCCCTTCTCCTCCTCCTCCCCTCCCTCCTCCTCCTCCTCCCCCTCCTCCTCTCCTTTCTCCTCTTCCTCCTCATCCCCCTCCTCCTCCTTCTTCCTCTCCTTCCTCCTCTTCCTCCTCCTCCCCTTCCTCCTCCTTCTTCCTCTTCTTCCCCTCCTCCTCTTCCTCCTCCTCCTCCCCTCCTCCTCCTCTCCCTTCTCCTCCTCCTTCTCCCCTTCCTCCTCCTCTTCCTCCACCTCCTCCACTTCCCTCTCCTTCCCCTCCTCCCCCCTCCTCCTCCTCCAACTCTCTGGCCCTTCCTTTCACTTCCTCCTTGAAACTGGTCTAAGTGTGAGTTTCACACAAGCCACAGTCCTGACCTTCCTCTCTTCCCTTTCTAGGTCTCTTCCATCACCTCAGCTGCTGTTCCCACAGCAGGAGGAGCTATGTCTGTCTTCACATCTGCTCCATCAGAGTCCAGTCCTGATGCATCTCTTCTAGTCGTTTTCCTATTGCTTTGCCACTCTTCTCTATGGACAAAGCACGTGGACTGACTGGGAGGTTGAGAAGGCCACACAAGCTCCAGGGAATCCAAATGTCCCGCCTTCACACACATGCTCAGGGTCTGGCGGCCACCAGAATGGCTCTGCCGCTGTTGGTGGGTGCACGGCTAGGGTGGGGAGGTTTGACTTGGAGACAGGAGTATTAGGAAGCCCAAGAGTGGCTGCAGACTCCCAGCTGTATTTTCCAAGTCATCTTCATCAGTAATAAGTTTGATATATTGATTCCTCACTGTGGCCTAGTTCTATTTTTCTGTTGGTTCCAAAGCAGCAATGGGCAGACTGTTTATACCTCAACCGCTCCCCCCACTCCAAGCCCCACACATAGCCCACTAACCTGAAGAGCTCAGGCAACAGGCACAAGGACACAGCTTTGGAGGCTGGAAATATACCAAGAGAGACAAATGCTTCCAGAATGTCTGTACTTCCAAACACAGAACACTTAAGTGAGACTGATGTTGTAAAGTATTGGCAAGCCCAGGCCCTTGCAACATCAGTCTACACAAGGTGAACAGACGTTAGCAGTAGACAGATCTAAGCAGGTACACCTAATGAAAAGAGTCGAGTCATCACACCGCTTAGAACATTCAGAACTTCCAAAAACAACTTCCTTAGGCATTCAAAGTTGGCATAAATTTTTGCTGTTCCTACTATGTTTCCAGCAGAAAACGGACAAGGAAAAGCAAGCATCATGTGGGTTAGAGCTGTGGGCCTCAAATTGCAATGTGAACAAAATTGACTACTTCTTAGCATGCTGTTTTCTGGGCTCCTATTTTATTCAGTAATACTTTTGTATTTCTAAAGGTTCCCAGGTGATGCTGTAGGTCTGAGAGCTACTTGAGAAATGTGGTCTAGCATTTCCAGCCTCAAGTATACCAAACCAACTGCCTCAAATTTCCTTCTTTTAATATGGTGTTGAACTTGATCCAGTTTTAAAGCCAAGAAGAAAAGCATGGTGGGATCAGCCTGGCTCCACAGGAAGATTTACAGACTCTTA
>OU015747.1:52100518-52112320 GCA_907169655.1 Acomys percivali | reverse complement strand
CTCTCTCTCTCTCTCTCTCTCTCTCTCTCTCTCTCTCTCTCTCTCTCAAACACACACACACACACACACACCCCACTGAGAATGCCAGTGCACCAGCATACCATTGCAACAACTGCTCATAAGAGGGTGTGGGGGGAAAAGCCAAGCAGTGGTGGCACACACCTTTAATCTTAGCAGCTCAAACCCACAACCTCTGGTACATGCCAGACACAAAACTACATCCCTAGATCTAAAAAAAAAAATTTTTTAAAGAAAAGAAAATGAATAAGGCAGGGCAGTGACAGCACACACCTTTAATCTCAACACTCAAGAGGCAGAAGCAGGCAGATCGTTGTGAGTTCGAGGCCAGCCTGGTTTACAAAGCAAGCTTCAGGACAGCCAGGGCTGTTACACAGAGAAAACTTGTCTTGAAAAACAAAAACAAACAAACAAAAAGAGTACCCTTTATTTATTCTTTGACAACTTCATACAAATAAGTATCTTGATCATACATACCCCCAATTTCTCTCTCCCTTTCTTTCTTTCTTTCTTTCTTTCTTTCTTTCTTTTTTTCTTTCTTTCTTTCTTTCGGGGGGACGTCTTGTTCTGTTTGCAGCCCACTGCACTGTTGATTGACTTGACTTTGCACAGGTGACCACAGCCGCAGCGAGCTCATGCGTGCAGTGGCCACACCACACTCAGAAGACAGCATTTTGCAGCAGCTC
Organism: Acomys percivali; assembly: GCA_907169655.1. Lineage (NCBI taxonomy): Eukaryota > Metazoa > Chordata > Mammalia > Rodentia > Muridae > Acomys > Acomys percivali. Next base: position 52,111,616 of record OU015747.1, on the reverse strand, counting down.
TCCTCATCCTCCAGTCCCTACACTCTTCCTACCCTCTTGTGAAATGCTCCCCTAGCCTTAGGGAGCAGGTGCTGACAGCGCCGTCTCAATCAGAGCTGGGACTCATAATCCCTTCTTAGAGAATTGCTCTTTGACCAATTATGAGTCTCTGTATGAACTGCTGACCACTGCAAAGAGGGACTCCTCTGGTAAAGGTTGAGGACGGCACCAGTCTCTCTCCATAGACGTACATATATAGCAGGAAGTCTGACGCCATGACTGTTTAGCGTAACAGTAGTAGCACCCTCCCATCCAAGAGCCTTGAGCTTTTGACTGGCTTTATAGCAGCAGGCATGAGTCCCCTCCTGTGTACCAGGCTCCAAAACCAATCCAACAGAGGCTGGTTGCCTCCATGACATTCCAGCCACTATTGTACCAGTAGTTTGTCTGGCAGGGTGGGTGTCATGTAATGCAGCGCTCACACTGGATGACTTTTCTCCCCTGGCTCCCTGCCTAACACCTTCTGATACTATGAGAGCTAGGCAGCAGGGAGGAAGTTTCCAGATGACATCCAGCTTGATCTCTCTATGTCCTCAAACCAAAGTGTGCTGTCTTCAACAGCAGAGCCTTGCTCTGTATTTGTTTTTAAGCTGGTAACAACGAGCAATGGAAATACCTTATGTCTAGGGCCTTCCTGACCCAAACTCCTAGGGCAGCTTTCCACGCCTTCAACTAAGATTTTCATTTAATAACTCATGTCTTTTTGGGGAATCCCTGTCCACTTATACAGAGTATGTATTTTTTAATCTTTTTTTTTAAATGCATTTTAAATTCGCTTATAAAGTTGTGGGTTACAGAGGGTTTTTCAAACATCCTTATTATTAGTTAACTGGCCCCTAAACCTCTCCTTTCTCTGTCGGCCAGTGCCCATCCCTATATAAACCTTTAATTCTTAGTATCCCCTCCCCCCAACCTCCATATCATATTGTTCTAATTACTCCTTAGCCCCTTAAGACAGTTTTCTCCTCCCTTTCCCATACACTCTACAAACACTCCAAATGAAACATTCTATTCCATTGGTCCATTTATCTATTTGCCAGTGCCACACTGTTTTTATTACTGTGTCTCTGTGCTATAGCTTGAAATCAGATAGAGTGATACTTTCTGCAGTGTCTTTTTCGCCCAGGATTGCTTTAGCTACCCGGGTCTCTTGTGTTTCTACATGACTTGAAAGACTTCTTTCTTGCCTTTTAATAGTTCTACAGAGAATGTAAACTGGGATTGTCACCACCTCTTGAGTTTGTTTTCCAACTTCCACGTATTAGAAACTTAATCCCCCATATAATATGTAAATGATATTTTAAAGTTATGATCCCATAAATTGATTAATGCATTAATCATGGATTATCACACAAGTAGCTTTGTTTTACACAGGGAGCTCTTTCTGGAAGCTTGTTCTGTCTCATGGGTGGTGCCTCTGCCATGCTGGAGTTCTTGAAGATTCCCCACCATCAGCAAGGCTCTCACCAGATGTAGTCCCTCAGCTTTGAACTTCTAGACTCTAGGAGACTGTGAGAAATGTGATTTTTTTTTTATTTACAAGGTTTTCACTTAGTGTTAATCAGTTATAAACATAAAAACATGGGGGAAATAGGAATGAAGGGATTTCTGGTAATACAGAGTGGAGGAGCAAGGTGTCTCCAATAAGTTCTGAGGCACCACTGGAAACTCCTACAGCAGTAAGGAACTGGGAAGATGGCTCAACTGTAATGTTTCCCATGCAAGCATACCTAAGTCCCAAGTCCCAACCTAAAAAACTGAGCATGAACTGCAAGTCAAGTCTAATCCCAGTGCTGCAGAATCAGAGACAGACAGCTCCCTGAAGCTCTCTAGACAAGCAGTTCCAACCAAATAAATGAATTCTAAGTTCAGTGAAACTCTGACTCACTCACTTACTCACTCACTCACTCACTCACTCACTCACTCACTCACTCACGTAGAAAGCAGCCAAGGAAGACACTCAGGATCAACTTCTGCCTCCACACAATGCACATACACATACATGTGCATCTACACACACAGAAGAAAAAGGAAAAATTGTAATTGGATCCTCAATCCTAGTACTTAGAAGACTGAGGCAGGAGGATTGAAGTGAATTTAAAGCCAAATTATACTGCAGAATAAACCTTCTTCAAAGAGGGACTGGAGAGCTGGCTCGGAGGGTAAGAGCCCTTGTTCTGCAGAGGACCAGCATGCACGGGTGACTTGTAGCCATCCAAATGCAGCTCCAGGGGATCTGATGCCCTCTTCTGGCCTCTAGGGGAACTGCACACATGCAGTGCACATCAATGCATGCAGACAAAACACTCATACACAGAAAATAATAAATCTTTTTTCTTTTCTTTTTTTCTTTTTCTCCTCCTCCTCCTCCTCCTCCTCCTCCTCCTCTTCTTCTTCTTCTTCTTGGTTTTTTGAGACAGAGTTTCTCTGTGTAGCCTTGGCTGTCCTGAACTCACTTTGTAGACCAGGCTGGCCTCAAACTCAAAGTGATCCTCCTGCCTCTGCCTCCCAAGTGCTAGGATTAAAGGCATGCGCCACCACATCTGGCTGAAATTTCTAAAATTTGCAGAAAGCCAAAAAGGTCTCAATTTCCAGGTGAGATATGACAAATCCAGATAATAATTATCTTCTTAGTTTTTAAAAAATTCCCCTCAGCAAAGTGTAAAGTTTATGAGTCAAGAATTATGGAAACTCACATAGTCTTGGAGGCATGAGGCAAGGCTGCTACCCGTATTTTCTAATTCTTTTTATGTGTTTTCTGATTTTCTCCTTCCCTCAGATACTGACAGGTCATTACTTAATGCCAGTTCTGTATATACATTCTGGGGTCCTAAGGGCTTAATTTTGTGGAGTAAGCAGTTTTTGGGGGGGTGGTTTGGCTGTTCACCAATTGAACTTCTTCTGCCTCCCTACGCACCTTGTGAGAGTTCGACCCTATCTCCTTTTATAGAGACAGAAAAGGAGCTAGATGTGGCCCTACATGCCTGTAACCTCAGTAGTGGGGAACTGCAGGCAGGAGAGTTAGGAAATCACGGCCAGTCTCAGCTACATTAGACCCTGCCTCAAACACACACAACCACACTTTCAAAAGCAACGTGACACACCCTCCTGATCAAGGCTTGGTTAGTGAGTTGCTCGCCTGGTCTTGAGTCAGGAGCTGGTGGTGCACAGGTGATGTTCAGTAGACAGTCCTCACGACGGGCATGGTACACGCTCAGCTGCCACAGCAGACTCTCCTCTCAACTAGTTCATAGGTCACGCCAACTCAAAGCCAGGATTTCCGGGCATCCCTGAAATTCCCCTAAACTGCCCAACGGGCTGTGTACAAATTCCTTCTTTACTTAACTCAGGAGTTGCCAGTTCCTGTGCCTAACCTAGAATCACAACCGACATAACTGGTCTAACTGCTGCTAACTGGCAGATGTGCACTTGCTTTCAATGTGTCTTGGGTGTGGAGCTGGCACTTCGATAGTCTTCCATGCCCCATTAATCCTTTGAGCAGGAAACAGGGAACTGATGCCAACTAAACAGAAAAAAAAAAAATGCTTCTTTGTCACCTGAACCGATCATTTTTATCCTTAGTTAACATAACCTGTTTTTGTTTTTGTTTTGTTTGGGGCTTTTTAGTTGTTGGTGTTTTGTTTTGTTTGCTTCTTGCTTGCTTGTCGAGACAGGGTCTCTCTGTGTAGCCTCGGCTGTTCTGGACTCGCTCTGTAGACCAGGCTGGCCTTGAACACAGAGATCTGCCTGCCTCTGCTCCCTGAGCGTGTGTCACTATACCCAACCCCAGCCACAATCTCTTATCCTTACTTAGTTATAGATCTTTAAAATCATATTTCCCATCTGAATAATTATAAGAGAAAATATAAGCAAAATAACAAACTATTAAAAGAATTAAGCTTCAAAATCCAAACCTTCTGAATCATTTTTGTTTTCAAATTTGAAAAAGAGATTCTATTTATTATCCCTTCCCCCAGGAGATAGTTTCATACACTATGATATGTTATGAATGCAGATTTTCTATATAAAACCCCAACTTTGACTACTATTCCCCCAAAGTACTCCAAGATTTTATTTTCAAATCATTTCAGATGTGAATATATTATGAAAATAGTACAAAGGTGGGCCAGGCATGGTGGCATAAACCTGTAAGCCCAGGTCTTAGAAGGTAGATGCAGGATATTTGTATTTCAAGGTCATTATTGGTTATACAACAAGTTAAAGTGCAGCTTGAGACCAGTTCAAAAAAACAGGAACAACAAAAAAGATCTTAGAGCCCATGCTAGCACCATGTTGGGGACACTTCCTTATGAACTGTGGTCAGGAAGGTCCTAGAACTGGTCTTCTATTTATTAAACACAATCATGGGTTATTGCCACTGCTCTTGGGTGACTACTAGGACCAGACAGTAAGACCTATTGCTGGAGACCCCACATACTTCAGTGTGGGAATTCAATAAAGGGATTGGTGCACGCTGAACTGGCTAGCTCTTGTGGTGCCGGAGTTGTTACGCAGGCTGCCAGAGAAGAGCCAGCAACGGTCTTGAATGGTCTTACCCACGTGTAGCTCTTGAATGCTACAATAGCCACTTAGCAGGCAGCATGTACCTGTCAGGCCACCGAGGCAATAGTAACCAACTGCTTTCTGATATGATCTGAGACCCACTCCACAGGAGGGAGCTCCTATCTGGTACTGCGGACATGATCAAAGCCTGGTGGCTGAAGAAGCAACAGGCCCCAGGGGTAACCCTATTGCTCTTGGTTTGTGAAATTATCGTGTTGTCAAACTTCTATTTTCAACCAAGGGCAGTTAATGAAGGGACTCACGGCTGAGAATAAGTGATACAGAGTGGTCAGTCCTAAATAGGATGTCCGCTTCACTCCCTCCAAAGCTCGGAGACCATCACGGAGTAGAAAGAACGTAAAAGAAGGCAGGAAACACTGTCTTCCGGCTGTAATGTCGTAATGTGGCTATGGCACTGATGAATTCCCAGCAGCCCTCACAGAGCAGGGTCTGTGGACGGTTCAGTCATGGATGGGGGCGGAGCTTGTGTGGCCCTACCATTCCTGAAGAATTATTTATTGGCTGTTGACGGATGCTGGGGAAGAACACTCATTGTCTTCAGCAGTGTAACCACTGGGAAGCTGTTGTGCTGCCGCCGTGTATAGCTCCACATCCATGCCCACATGGGCAGCCCTGAATAAACTCAGTGGGTCACAAACAAAAAAGGCATCAAAGTGGTAAAGAGATTTGTCGGGTGGGGTAGGATGCAGAGTAAGCAGGGTTGGGTACATATGATCAGAATGTAATTATATATATATATATATATATATATATATATATGTATATGAAATCATCAAAGAATAAATTTAAAACATGAAACATGTAAGGGCAAGAGTTTCTGTGTACCCACCACTTAGATTTCAGACAGACCTCTGAGTTTGAGGCCAGCATGGTCTACACAGTGAGTTTTAGGCCTGCTAGAGCTACATAGTGAAACTCTGACTCAAAAAAAAAAAAAAAGTTGAGGGTCAGCGAGATAACACAGTGGGTAAAGGTACTTGCCACTAAAGCCTAATGACCTGAGTTTGATCTCTGGGAACCACTTGGTGGACAAAGAACCAACTCCCCACGAGCTGTCCCCTGACCTCCTTACCATTCCTGCAAACACATGCACACACACATAGATGGATGGATAGATAGATAGATAGATAGATAGATAGATAGATAGATAGATTTTTTTAAAAAAACAAGCTCTAACTCACATACCATAACAATGTCATAGTTTTTAGTGCATTCACAAAGGTGTTCAACACGACCTGATGCAGGAAATTTCTATCACCCAGGAAACCCTGTACCCATTAGCAGCACTCTCCCTCTGTGGTCTCACAACCCTACAATCACACATATAATTCCTGTCTCTATGACTGAACTTAACTCAGAATAAACTGTATTCATCTCAGACAGCGTCACCCGTTGTATCATTACAGGCATTAGGGTCGTCGTCTCTCTTCTGTCTCTGAGACTTTCTTTAATGCTGCTGCAATCCAGTCTGCAAACGGCGATGCAGGCAATGGCAGCACTATCTAATTGTCCTCTGACTGAGAAAGGTTAAGATGTGAAAGGAAATAAATCCACATCTTAACACCAGTGGATATAATTTTTTAAAAAGGAGGTTATTGGGAGTCTTGCAATTTCATTTAATTTTATAAGATATCTATACGACCAGATGATCTCATTGGGCAACTTTTGGTGAGAGAGTTCGATAGGTAGCTGAAGAAATATGAAATTAGGGAATTGTGTGGTAATGAGTCGCTATCACAAGATTCCGTGACTATTGGTAATGTAGTTGTAGAATTCTGCTCCTGTTTCAGAGCCGTTTTGGAGCAATGGCTAAAGTACCCATCAGCGACCGGAAGGGGTGCAGAAGAAGAGGGGTTGGAGTGTAGAGGGGACAGAGGCAAAGGTTACAACGAGAGCAGTCCATCCTCAGTCCTCCCCTAGAGCCATGCAGTGTCCAGTGTCCGTTCTCGGTCCTTCCCTTCCCTGTGTGGGCAGCTGGGGTTACAGATGCGATTCCTGGTCGGTAGACTCCTCTGGCTTCTGGTGCACTGGGTATTTCCGGAATTTTGAAGATGGGAAAAGCAAATCAGCCAGGCAATTAACCGCCCTGCTCTGCCCAGCGAGGACCAGTTTTGGCACAGGCTTCTTTCTTCCGATTCCTTCCTGTCAGCTCCGCCTGGGCTGCAGTTCCGGTAAGGGCTCCACTTCTTGTCCCTCCCTCCGAGAACTTCCCATATTGATTCCTGGATGCGGCGCCCTCCCTTGATGGTAGCTTTAGTGGTGTCCTCGCCTTCGCAAAGCATCCTGTCGCAAAGTCTCTGAATTATGCCACCTAGACTGTGAGCTCGCTACTGGCTGCCTGTGGAGAGCTCCGCGCCCCCCTCCCCGCCGCCCCCCTTCCTTCAGGAGTGACTCACTGCAGCCTGGGCACCTCCTTCCCTCTGGAAACTGCGGTCCTGCAGCAGACACTGGTCCTTTCCTATGTGGTGCGCTGGCACTTGGGCCAAGCTCTGATTTGCCATAAGGAAGAAGGTCTGAAGTTTTGGACCCAGTAAGTGAAGTTCAGGGAAAGATATAAAACCGAACCTGGTTCATAGATCAAAGTGATGTTTTACAATCCAATATCCCACGGACAGAATCGAGAATCTGATCTCCAAGATCAATACCTATTTCTTAGATGACTGTAATGTAGAAGGCAAGGGGCATTCCTCATTGCCCGCCCCCCAATCCCAAGGACTCCCCTCAGATTTAGATTTGGAGTTCAGACAATCATCTTGCCATTTCAAAGCTTTGCAAATTCAACATATGCAAACCAAAACCATACTTTTCCCTCTTCTGGCCCCCAAACCTGGGTCCGCTTCCAATGTTCCGTGTTCGATTTCACTGTGCCATTAGTCACACTGTTGTACGTGGCAGAAACCTGAAAACTGTTCTTCATACTGTCTTCTTCACCTTTCTAGGAAAGAATTTTCAAATATATTGTGTCTTATCTGTGGACATTATCATGAATCCATTTGCTTTTCTTCGTCATTACAGCTACAACCCTGTAAGCCACCATCAATTCTTTGTTTTTGTTTTTGTTTTGAGACACGGTTTCTCTGTGTAATCGCCATGGCTGGCCTGGAACTCTCTCTGTAGACCAGGCTGGCCTCAAACTCACAGAGATCCACCTGCTGCCTCTGCCTCCTGAGTGCTAGGAATAAAGGCGCGTGCCACTGCGCCCCGCCCACCATCAATTCTTTACAAAACAATCATGACTGTATTAGCTGCTTGCCTCAGTAATATGGCCAAACTGACTGACAAAAGCAGCTTAAGGAAGGAAATGTTTACCTTTGCTCGTAGTTTGAGGCATCACTGTAGGGAAGGGGTGTGGCAGGAGCCTGAGGCAGCCGGCCTCAACAAGCACAGTCAGAAGAAAAAGGCAATGAACTGACTGACTGTACTCACCCGACTTCACACATCAGTTGACCTTTAACCCCCACAGCTGCACCCAGAGGTTTGTCTCACAGGTGGTTCTGGGTCCTTCAGGCTGACGCCCAACGTTAACCATCCCGTAACCTTCAGACGTAAGGCCCCACCTCCTCTCTGGACCATTTGCCTATCTACTCTGTGACAGTTGAGTAGACTCACTAAGAGATAAGCCGCTGGGCGTGCCTGTGACATCATTTCTACAGAGGTTTAACGGGAAGGAAAGAATCACGCTGAATGTGGGTGACACCATCCCATAATCTGGCATCCTGAGGTGAACAAAGGGAGGGGGGAGGCGGAGAAAGCAGAGCTGCGTACCCACATTCACCACTCCTGTTTCCTGACGGCACAGGCAACGTGGCCATCTGCCTCACACTGCTGCCACTACCTCTTCCACGATAGGCTACATTCTCAAATCAAACAAAACAACAAACTCTGGAGGAGAGCTCCTGGCAGGGATCAAGGGATTCTGTGTCTTCTCTTCTCTCCGGGTGGCCTTGGCCTTTTCTTCTCTGTGGCCCTCCCTTAAGGTCAGGTGATGGACCGCCGAAGCTGAGGCATTTTGTAGGCCATCACTGGACTCTTGAGTACTGATGACAACTCTGTCGTTTCCTTCTGATGTCAGAGCAGCTAAGGACCTGTCCTTGAAAAGGCTTCCTCGCGGGGCTCTCAGAAGGCAGTGGGCTTTGTGCCAGGCCCCTGATGGAAAGTTTTCAGCCTATAGCCATTGTCCTCTGACATCTAATTAAAGTTGTTTGGCTACATTGCTTGTAGCCAAGTTAATGTCTTCCTTTCTAAGGTTAGGGGATCAAATCCATTCCAGTTACGAAGGGTATATTTGAGAGGTAAGTTAGTGAGAATCAAAGTGGACTTTGAATGATGGGGGGATTCCCTCATTTGTTTAAGGGCCTGAGAATTGGGATTATCAAGTCGTACCCCATTCTAGAACCTCGGTCAGTGAAAACCAAGTTTCCTGGATCATAAGGACCAAGGTCCAAACCCTGGCCCCCTCCGTGTGTGTGTGTGTGTGTGTGTGTGTGTGTGTGTGTGTGTGTGTGTTCACCTGCACTTACCCACATGTGTGTTGGTATGTGTGTATACATGTATGTAAAGGCCAGAGGTCAACCTCAGGTATGATTCCACAGGCTCTTTCATTAACCTGCAGCTCACCAAGTAGGCTAGGGTGGCTGACCAGCAAGCCAAGTATTTACCTGAATCCACCTCCCCAGCACAGAGAATACATGTGCACGCCACCATGCTAAGCTTTTCCATGTGGCTCTGGGGGGGGGGGGGGGAAGGGGGGGGGGGCAGCAGGGGGATGCTGTCAAACTTGCATCCTCCTGCTTACGCAGCCAGCACTTTACCAACTGACCCTTCTCCCTAAGCCCCAAGCATCTCCCTGTGAAGTCCTGCACATAATACCTATGGTCCATATATCTTTTGATGGGCCCCAGCTCTGCTTCATACTGATTTGTACTGACATTACTTTTTTGTGCTGAGGCTGCGAGGGGCAGGGGGGCCGGGGGGTGGGTCCTGGTTTTGCCCAAATAGAAGACCACAAGGAAAAAGGGAACTCTTCAGGCTTGAGCAGTGTGCTTACCCCTGCTGCCACAGATGACACCATCTGATGCCAGGGCTCTAACCATCATCATTAGCAGCAGCAGCAGCAGCAGCAGCAACAGCAGCAGCAGCAGCAGCTGTGGGGGTAGACACATCCACCTGCAAGAAGTGAAGCCAAACAAACAAGCACCTCTGCTCTGTCCTTGGCTGTGACTATGCTGTTGCCAGAGCATGCCGCCCACTCCTGGAGAGACTTCCCCTTCAGTAAACCTTTCCTGGTATGTCTTCACAGACCAGACTGGCCCAGACGTATTATCTCTTAGTTAATAGCAAATTTGGCCAAGTTGACCATCAGGATTACCTGTCATACATGGTCACTGCTCTCTTCCTTTCAGAAGATGAGCCTAAGTTTTACATTTGTTCATTTCTTACATTTGAAGTACTCTTTTATGACACCCTTGGCCTTAGGCTGCCATAGTCCTGAACCACTATGCGAACTACAGCCAACCACTACACAGGGGGTCCTCACAGACAACCACTTCACGGGGGTCCTCACAGACAACCACTTCACAGGGGGGGTCCTCACAGACAACCACTACATGGGGGGAGGGTCCTCACAGACAACCACATCACAGGGAGGGTCCTCACAGACAGACACTTCACAGGGGGTCCTCAGAGACAACCACTTCACAGGGGGTCCTCACAGACAACCACTACACAGGGAGGGTCCTCACAGACAACCACATCACAGGGAGGGTCCTCACAGACAACCACATCACAGGGAGGGTCCTCACAGACAACCACTTCACAGGGGGTCCTCACGGACAACCACTACACAGAGGGTCCTCTCATGATCATCTTTGCAGAGGCCTAGCCATTCCTTGGGTTCTTGTTGTCATCAACCTTAATACAGATGTTCAGTACAAAGCACCCTACAAATGACACACGCAGTTGGATGCAACACAAAGGTAGGCTTGTGTTGTTAGGTGTTCACCTGAGAAGACTGCTCAGACATTGGTTAAAACCAATAGAAATTCATTTTCTTTCTTTTATAAATTTATATAATTTATGTATATGAGTGCTCTGCTTTCATGCATACCAAAAGAGGGCATCCATTACAGATGGTTGTGAGCCAACCAACCAACACGTGGTTGCTGGAGACTGAACTCAGGACCTCTGAAAGAGCAGCCAGTGCTCGTAACTACTGAGCCATCTCTCCAGCCCAGAAAGTCTTTAAGAGCTAGCTGGTGACTACACCCGGTGTTTGGGATCCTTGTGCAGCACTGAGCCTTTCTCAGGGTGAGCTTTTAAGCACAAAAATCCCTATTTTGGGCCAACATTCCTCAGATAACAAGAACAGTTAGCTAGAAACAGCACTACAGAAGCTAAAAAGCAAGGTTAGTACATTTAGAGACTCTCTCAGAACTATGGACTTTGACAGATTCGGCCTTTGTTTTCGTTTTGGCTG
>OU015747.1:52082297-52097269 GCA_907169655.1 Acomys percivali | reverse complement strand
GTGTCTGATTTCACCTGAGTTGAAATCGCTAAGAGATTAAGGGAACCCCTCAGGCAGCCAAGTGACAGCACATGTCTCCACCTCTGCTGCCATTAACACAGACCACCAGGGACGGTCGGTGTGCCTTAGGCTGGAGAGTTGCAGAGCATGGCTTCTGGCATAATCCAGCTGGTCAACTAGTCGATATGATCTGGCCGGCTTCTAAGAATGAAGCCACAAAATTCTCCTCTTCATGAGAGAATGGTCAAGGAAGTGGCAGAAATATTTTTAAATTGCCTCTACCTCTGCTGACAGCATTCATTGGTATGTGTAATTATTACTCTGTTGTGGACATCTTTCTCCCTTTCCTTACTTCCTTATTTCTTCCCACTCCCATGATCCTCTTTTCATGTTTGAGGATATAAGATTTCAGCTGTAAGTGTTTCGTTTGGTTCTTAGGTATTCTCATACTAGGCCTAAATGTTTCGGGCTGTTCTGTGCTGCTCTGCCTACTTCCTGTTTGGTTAACTTTTATTTCCTGTACTCTGTCAAAAGGCTTGGTCAAAGTGATAAACTTCCATTATGACGTAGGAACTATGTTCTATATTCAAATCTTCCAGAGTCTTGGGCAAAAGTAGGAGTACAGTAACTGTTAAACATAATATAGGAAAAGAAATTTTAAATTCTGTCCTTTTGTTGGCATTGCTTTGCTTTGCTTTGCTTTTTTTTGTTTTGTTTTGTTGACACTTGGTCTCTCTCTGTAGGTCAGATTGCCCTGGAGTATCATGTAGCCCAGGCTAGCCTTAATTCACAGCAATTCTCCTGCTTCAGCCTCCCAAGTGCTGGAATTATAGGTGTTAGACACCACACTGGGTCTGTCTTCATACTGATAGGCTTTGTCACGTATGGTGGATGGCACATACCTACAGTCCCAGTCCTTGGGATGTGGAGGTATGGGACTCAGGAGTTCAAGGCTAGTCTCAGCTACATAGCAAGTCTGAACCAGCTTGCCCTGAGATTCTTTTGTTGTTCTTGTTGTTTGTTTTTTCAAGACAGGGTTTCTCTGTGTAGCCCTGGCTGTCCTGGAACTCACTTTGTAGATGAGGCTGGCCTTGAACTCACAGAGATATGCCTGCCTTTGCCTCCCGAGTGCTGGGCCACCACCACCCAATCCTGAGATTCTATCTTTAAAGAATAATAATTTAATTGGCAGTTTAGAGAAATACAAGCTTTAGAGGAGACCATTTCCTGAAAGTTCATGCCTCAGTCAGTTCACCTGCTGAGCAAGACCACTGAAGAGCCAGCCCAAAGGCTGTTCTTTGACCTCCATACATGCCAACATACACACATATGTGCAAAACATAATAAACTAAATTTAAATATAAAACCCCTCAGAGTCCTCCCAGACTTTTCTCTTCTGAAGTCTCAGGCATGTTGGTTTTATTTGCAACTAGCGATCTTAGGATGATGTTTACAGCTTGTCATATCAAGTACAGTAAAGTCTAATGAATAACTCAGTGTCAGTTTTTTTATGAGTGGAAAAAAAATAAACAATCTCTTAGTCTATGCTGTTATAACAGAATATATGATGGTAGAAATTTTTTTAAAAGAACAAAAGATTGTTTTCTCCCAGATCTGTCCTCTGTGGAGGGCCGTGCCGCTGTGTCATCACACGATGCAGAAAGTGGAACAGAGCCTAAGAGAACCCACACGTTAGCTTCCAGCCTCCTGAAAGGGCCTCAACCCCATGCGTGGGAGATTCACCTTATAGTTACCTTTCAAGACCTCAACTTGTCTTATTTTCACTGCTGTGCCACGGGATGGGAAAGAGCCACTCGGGCCAGGAAGAGGAATGCTGAAATTCCACATAGAAAAGAAGTGGCCCAGATGAAAAACATAAGCAAGTATTTGGGGATTATGGATGGGAAATAGCCCAGATGGAAATGATTAAAGCAGCCTGGTGTGGCGGCACATGCCCTTAGTCCCAGCACTTGGGAGGAAGAAGCAGATGGATCTCTGTGCGTTCGAGGCCAGCCTGGTCTACAGAGTGAGTCCAGGACAGTGAAGGCTACACAGAGAAACCCTGTCTCAGAAAAGCAAAAATAAAATAAAATAAGTAAATAAAGCAAACCTGGTATGATGGTGCATGCCTGTAATCCCAGCACTCGGGAGGCAGAGGCAGGCGATCGCTGTGAGTTCAGGGCCAGCCTGGTCTACAAAGTGAGTCCAGGACAACCAGGGCTACACAGAGAAACCCTGTCTCAAAAAGAAACAAAAAGAAACAAGAAAAGAAAAGAGGCAGAGAAGAACGGACGGATAGACAAGAGTCTTCTCATCTTTGGATTTTATTCCAATACGAAGGCAGAGCTTTCCCTCTCCCAGGATTCCCAGAGAGCGCTACAGTCAATAAAATTTCTCAAACCTGGAAATTCTCTTTACCACATCTCTCTAAACAACAATCTTAGCTCAAGAGCTTAGCATCCCTCCCTCTGCTCTTACACTTCCTTTTCTAGTTGCACTACCTCCGGCCTTACAGTCTCCGGTCCATACTAAACATGGCTGGAAAAGAGGAGCTTCTTTCAGGATTCATCAGTGTGCTTTCCCTGGAGTCAGAGCCTGAACACATGACTTGTATGTCACCAGTGCTGCCCATTTCCTCCAGCATTGGGAACTCCGCCTACAGCCGTGTCCAGGAGCTCTGGTACTAAGAGGCACTAAGGGAACTCGAAAGCACTAGGAGAGACGCAGTGGTATGTATACAAGCAGCAGCCCAATGCTCTGTGCTACAGTAGAGGAAGGTGAGCCAATCTCCAGCAACTGTGGTCACAGAGGATTTAGGAAGACTCTGAGCACAGTGTTCAACCAAGGGGACACCTTCCGTGCTAAAGAAAGCAGCCGAGACGACTCCATGCTCTGCCGCCTTGTGTCCTTTTCAGTACTCACCATCTTAACTGGAATGACATATCTGTAACCCCACTAGACACTGAGACACTTAATTATGCTGGAACGTAATTTCTCTCCACGCTTAGCATGGTGTTTGGCATGTAGTGTGTTCTCAATCATGGGTTAATTCAACAGACATTTATGTTTACTGTGAAAATACTATCTGTAACAGGAAAAAATAAATTTTATTGATTGAAAGTTATGGTTGTCTCCAATTTTAGTTACATTAGATATCTAAATACAAGTTTTTCTCTTTTAGCCAATAATTTAGAATGCTCAACCTCCAGTCTGTAATTTTCCATTCTTCCAATCTTTTATTCCATAGTCGTTCAAAATCTTTTACCTGAAAGGACACTGCAGCCTCAGAATATTTGCAATTTCCTAGAAAAGCTGCTTTCCATCCAACCTCCCACCTAGAGCTCAGGGTGAATTATCTGCAGCACACAGTAAAGTGCAAAACGTAAAAACTGTATACACACCACATTCGTGATGTGGTTCTATAGAATAAAAACTGTGTACACACCACATTCACGGTTGTGGTTTTATAGAATATGCAAGTGAAATTATGTTAGAATGCATTATATTTATTGCTCTGAAAACTGTGACACAGGAGTGGGAGTGAGGTTGCCTCATTTTCTCTGCTTTAATGTTTGACTCGGATCTGGGATCTGAGTTGTATCCTGGGTGGAAACAGGACATTTAACACTGCCCAAAAGATGATTACAAAGAGAGAAATACACTATTGTATCCTCTTCTTGTTGCCTCTTTATTTTCTTTTTATTTATGTGTGTTACTGTTTTGTCTGATTGCATCTATGTATGAGCACTGTGAGGCCAGAAGAAGCTGTCAGATACCCTGAACTGGAGCTACAGATGTGAGGCACCATATGGGTGTTAGGGATGGAACCCAGATCCTTTGGGAAAGCAGCCAGTGTTCTAACTGCTGAACCATCTCTCAGGACCACTACCACCACCGCATTTTCTTCTGTTTGTTATACAGCCTTGGCTGACCTAGGATATCACCACGTAGATCAGGCTTGCCTCGCTTTGTAATAATAAACCTGCCTCAGCCTCCCACATGCTGAGAGTATACGCTACCAAGCCAGGCTGTTTGCTCCCTCCCTTAGGAGTCAATCCAAACGGGACTAGCAGTCATCTGGAAGGAAAAAGCTCCTAAAACAGCTGAGCATCACTGAGATGCTTCGGCGGGTGAAAGGGCATGGGGTTTACCCTGATGGTCTGAGCTCCATCCCTGAGGCCTACGCTGTAGAAGGAGAGCTGACTCCCGAAAGCTGTCCTCTGGCCTCTGCACGCAAGCTGCAGCATTTGTGTGCAACTCCCCCCCCCCCCACCCCATGCCTACAAAACAAATGAATGCAATAAAATATTTTTACGTTGTCTGCTCTAGAAACTTCAAGAAGCGTGACACTAAGGTTTGAGAGATGGCTTCATAGTTAAGAGCGCTTACTGTTTTCCAGAGGATCCACCCGACTACCAGCAACTAACTCCAGCTTTAGGGGACCTGACGTCTTCTCTGAATTCACCTACATGCATCTGGTGCATATACACACAGTCACATACACATATATACAAAAACTAAGTAAATCTTAAAAAAATAAACAAATAAATGTGACACACCCTACACATGTTAGGAAAATAGAAATAACTATCCCCTCAATGAGACACATACGTATATTCCCAGAAACCCCCTTGCTTGACACTCCAAATCCCCACTGCTAAGGTTGTTAGCTTTATGAGCGCTCAGAAAGTACAAACCCTTTCCCTGTACACTGGAGGTCCCATAAAAAAAAAGAAAAGCCAAATTTGTGTTAAAGATTCTATGTCCAGTTAGGATGTTACAGAAAAGAGCCAAGTTATCTTGGTCTATTTTTGGTCATCTTAAAAAATATATATATTAGTCTCCTTAAAAACACATTAAATTGCCAGGTGTGGTGGCACACACTTTTAACCCAGCACTTGGGAGGCAGAGGCAGGCAGATCTCTGTGAGTTTGAGGCCAGCCTGGTCTACAGAGGGAGTCCAGGACAGTCAAGGATACACAGAGAAACCCTGTCTCAAAACTAATAATAATAATAATAATAATAATAATAATATGCATAATTCATTTTCCTGTGTCCAACCTAAGACCATTGCAACTTTCAAAACATTTAAAATGCATTTTTAGCAGACTTCTAGCTTCTGTCAATCCAAAAGCTAAAAACTTGTTCAGATGGTCCCTGAGACCTGCAGCTCCCAGTCTGCAACCAACAGACTAAATACAAAATAAGTGCCTCAGGAACATCACGCAGCCTCACTGGTGAAACAATAGCTGGGCTGACCAGAGCAGGCATTCGGGTGTGGTGGCACATCCTGCACCACAAGTTCAAGGTCAGCTTGGGCCACAGCGAGTTCAACGCTGGTGACAGCAACACCCTATCCAGGGAAGGAGTGTGGGGAGAGAGCCTCACTGACTAAATGTTATTTCCAACCTTGACATTCAATTCTCTTCTGTTGACAAATACCAGAGACATCTTTATTGCCACCAGTTCTGAAAACTCTGAATTCTAAATCTGGACAGGTGACTGGATTTCCTGCTACCTCAGATGTTTTTCCTGCTACAGGAATCAGGTTAGCAGCCCATGCCATATTTGCGGGCAGTGCTAAATACACAAAACTGGTGTAATCCTTAGGCTCACCTAAGGTAAACATACAGACGGAGACTGTACAAGTTTCTGGATGGCTTATGACTGCGTTTAGGAGTCTCATGTACTCAAATTTCATTTCTCTGGGACTTCACTAACCCAGTGTTTCAGTTCCTTTTAACTTAGGTGAGTGGGGAAGCTTCCTCAGAGCTGCCTCTTACCTTGGGGGCCTCCTTCCAACGACAGCTTACTTTACAATGGTGCTGGGCAGGAGAAATCACAGACAGAATTGGCATCGGGGTTTGGGTGATGCTGCCCTCTGAGTTATCTATTAAAATTTTGAAGCAATCATACATATTTCCTGCTGCACCCAGAAAACGTTCCAGACTAGAAACCGTGTGCTTGTGTTCAGTTCCTGCTCCCTAATCTCTAAATCCATCTGGTCACCAAGGTGGACAGCTTTGCCTTAGAACCCTTCTGTTTTCATTCCATTTAACTTTGACTTGATACCTGAGCTGCCTGAGTCGCACTTCGTTTTACTACAGTCATGTCTAATGAAAGCACTATCTGCTGCTTGTCTGGCTCTCCTCAGACACAGACTCCATTCCACCAGTCCCTAGTTTAAGAACTTGTCACACAACATGACCTGCAGGGCCTCTGTCCCATAAAACTAAAGGGATGGGTCACATAAATTTGGCAACAGTAAAACGTTTCTGAACATGCAAGTTCATAAAATTAATTCAAAACAAAGCTCACAGAGACTGCTATGTTCCTGGGTCACCTGATCTCGCAGCAGCCTTGTCCCTGGAACATGCGTGTGCTGGTTCACTGAGCTGTCCTGGTCACCACGTCAGGCCGATGTGTGAACCCTGAAAATGACCAGCTCAGACCCGAGATTACTGTATTTTATAAATTGTGGTATTTTAATTGTATGAATGAGCTTCGCTGTCTTTATAGAAACATAACAGAATCAAGGACTTTCATATCTCTCTGGTAACACGCCTCGGTGTCTGTGTCGAGTTAGTATATATTTGGATTTTATCATGCTAGAATGTTTGATTTTTTTTTTTTTCCTCTTTTTAGGTTCTGCTGCTAGATCCTTGATGTTGAGGGATGCAGTTGAGGGATGCAGCTGACCTGTAGGCGGAAGGGGGGGAGGGGAGGATCTGAAACGTACATGCCACCTTTGATCAAGGGAATTTGTCACTGTACAAAGAATGTTTGACTTTTAGGAACCATTGTTTAGCTAGATACGCTGGCACATGCCTGTAACTCCAGTCTCTTTGAGAGGTGGAGGCAGGAAGATCAGTCGTTAAGGTCACTTTCTGCTTGTTTGAGTCTGAGGCTAGCCTGGGGTACACAAAACTCCGTTGGGTTTTTTTTTTTTTTTTTTTTTGCGGGGGGCCGGGGGCTACATGAAACTCTGCTATTTTATTTATTGTTTATTGGCTGATTAATTGATGTCTGGGCTGCTAACTTGAGTTTCATTTGGAAAAGACTGAGCTCTGGCCAGCTCACTTCAGTTACATATGCAAACTACACAGGGTTAACTGAGGCTGGGAGAGGCTCCAACTACCAATGTTACTGTGCCCTTGCTGCCCATGAGCGCTGACAACCCATGCGAATCTCAGTGCCTTTGACCATGGTAAGAACTCCGGGTTTGCCAGGAGTGTCTTAGGATCATGGTTAGTGCAGCGGCAAGCTCTCACGCAGCACCAAGTGCAGATTCTCCAGAAAGACAATGTCCCTTCAAGGTTCAAACTGCCTAGAACAGTTTCTCAGCCTCTACTGATTGACCTGCACATAGCGAACGCTTTGCTCAAACACTTCACTCAAAGCCAGACACAAAGGCTTTCCTGTCCATTTCACTACATCTCCCCCCTTTCTGGTTTAAGAGGATTTGATAGTGCTAACAATTATGCTGGAGATTATGACGTTGTACAGTAACTATGGCCTTTTGTCTATCTAGCTGCCTGGCAGTTTTATGCAAATACATCAGCATATGTTTCAAAGCCAGTAAAGCTGTCATGACAAATAGAATTATAAAAAAATCACAAGAGCAAGAAAATGATTCCTGGGGTTAAATGAAACCGCAGCATCTATAACATCCACCCGTTACACCCGACAGCTTCTTTGAAAATGTTTATTTTTATAACTTCTTGCTACAGACCACAAGACACTTGAGAAGAATCAGGATGACCCAAGAAATGCGTCTTAGCTTTTCCCAATCATCTGTGCTGTCACTGAGTCTTCAAGGCACACTACAGTAGGAAGTAGCACTCCATCAGAGCTCAGATACATTTATTCTCTCAGCAGTTCTAAGTGGTCTCAACTGAGTGCTACAGCCTGCCCCAATTCAGCTATTTCACCAACTTTCCTGATCCATCTTATTTTGTGTTTTGAGAAAAAGCTCTTGTCATTTTATTTTATTCAGAGACAGAGTCTAACACTGTAGCAGAGATGGTACAGAATTCACTATGTGGCCTCAAATTTGTGGCAACCCTGTCTCAGGCTTTGCAGTGCTGAGATTACACCTGGGAGCCACCACACTTGGATAAGACAGAGTTTTACGAGGCACATACTGACCTCTCTGTGTAGACAAGGATGACTTTCAACTCCTGACTCCACTCCCCACCTCCCACCCCACCCCGCCTTTACCTCCCAAAGGCTGAGTATGTGCTACCACAACAAGCCTCAAGCTTTGACTTCTTATGTAAAATTTTATCTGATATCTCAATAGTACGCAAATTTGTTTTAATCTTTAATAAATGGTAAATTTACATGCATACCAAAAATTGGTTCATTTATTTGTTTTAGTTTTTTAAAGACAAGATCTTATGTAGCCCAAAAAATTTCAAATTCTTCTCTTTTTTTTTTTTTTTTTTCTTTTTGGTTTTTTTGAGATAGAATTTCTCTATGTAGCCTTGGCTGTCCTGGAACTCACTCTCTAGACCAGGCTGGCCTTGAACTCACAGAGATCTGCCTGCCTCAGCCTCCCAAGTGCTGGGACTAAATACAGGCACCACCACTGCCCAGCTTCAAATTCTTTAAGTAGCCAAGGATGACCTTGGACTCCTGCATCTCCTGCCTCTGACCTCAACCTCCCAAGTGGTAAGATTACAGGCTTTGGCCAACACAGCATTAAGAATTATTTTAAAACAAGTTTGACTTGTTAACTCCTTTGTATACCAATACACAATAAAAAAAGCAGCTCTCTCCCCGACAAGACAAAGTACTCTGTTGTTAATGGATTTTATTCTTATTTCTCTCTTTTTCCTAATATATACCCATATTAGTCAATATCAGCTACTTTGTCAACTGTGGTGGTTCACAAAAGGTAGGAATGTGTTTTGAATTGTGTGCTCTGTGCAATCACTTAGGCTCCTTCTATCTAGTTTATTAACCGTCCCCCCTAGAAGCCAGCCTCCGCAAAGGAGTTGGAGCTACAACTTAGCAGCTCTACATCTGTCCATCCACAACTGCAGCGGGATGTACAGCTTAGCTTAGTGTAAGGCAACACAGAAGCCCCTGCCTGAGAACAGGGGAAACACACCTCTGCTGAAGGAAAGTTGGGTGTTTACCTGACAGAAGAGAGACTGCGATGGCCAAGGCAGCTTTCCCAGCGTGGGGCTTAACCATCGCACCCCAGATATGGGAAACGTAACTGCATTACTGTTACAGTGAAGAACTGGATCCAAACTCTCCCCCTGTTAAATAAAATCAAAAGAAAAAAAGAAAAGGCAAGAGATAGAATACAGCAGAGCACCTATCTATCAAGTCACAAGTAGAAATTTGGGAGGACAGAGGGGTTGAGAGCAGGTGTCACTCACTGTATAGCTCAGGACGACCTCACACTCACTGTGTAGCCCCATCTGACCTCAATCAGTGCTGCCTCACAGATATGCACCACCACGTCTGGCTTTGAAAACACACAACACCCCCACTCGCACCGTGCCAAGCATGTTACATTAGAGCTCTCATTCAGGTCTTATGGTAAGCCTGTGGAGCAGCCATTGTATTGTATCCCACTTTACAGATGAGCAAGGGGAGGGAAAGTGCCACCCTTGCTGGCCCACAGTTAATTATCTCAATCTCAGACAGATTCAAAGCCAGGTCTGTGGGCTTGCAAAGCCCAGGCCTTCAGTAGAAGACAAAGGGAACTCAACAGACTCTCCCACACATACACACAGCGCCCATTGTGTGAATTGAAGATGCTTACTTTGCCTGACTTCTTACTCACCCAGGGGTCTTGCAACTTCCTTGGAAAACAACCAGGGCCCAGGAAGGAGTGACTGGAGCAGGAACCGTCACCATGCCCGGCTATATATATATATTTTTTTCAAGACAGGGTTTCTCTGTGTAGCCTTGGCTGTCCTGGAACTCGCTTTGTAGATCAGGCTGGCCTCGAACTCACAGAGAGACCCCTGCCTCTGCCTCCCAGAGTGCTGAGATTACAGGCATGGACCACCTCGCCTGGCTTTGAATAGAATTTTAAAGGAGCCAGAAGTAAAAAAACACATACACCATTCTAGTAGTTCAGAAGACATACAATAAACACTTCCCAACGACAGTGGCAGTTAAATTGGAGAAGAGGGCTACTGGCCCAGCCAGCTCAGTGACAGACTTAGCATGCTTAGCGTGTTTCCAGGTGGGTCTGTCCTGCAGTGCACATGCCATATGGCCCAGTCCATCACAAAATCATGAACTCGTAAAGCAGCATAAGATATTTTTGCAAGTTTTTTTTTCAACTTAACTATGTTCTTCTCAAGTGTGAACTTTATAGGTGACACTGTATCATAACAATGTCCTTGAGGACAGGACATTCTTCCAAGGCTTAAATTTAATCCCTAGCAACAGAAGAAGAAAAATATCGCTCACAATAGGCTATACGGGGTAGGCTGGAGGTGACAGGAGAATCAAACATGGCTCCCAGGCTGGAGTGCCGTCTCAGTCAGTAAGGTGCTGAGTTCAAACACCAAGAAGCCACGGCAAAGCCAGATGCCTGTGCTGCGAGTCTGTAATCCCAGCGCTCCTGAGTGACTCACCCCTGTGCCTTCAGCCAGAGGAAAACCCGAAGAGAAGAGGCAGGCCTTCAGCCTATGTTAGCGGTAGGTCTCAGCCTGCGGGGCGCGACCCCAAGGGGGTCAAATGACCTGTTCACAAGAGGTCACACAGCAGATATCAGCTATTTACATTATGATTCATAACTAGCAAATTCAGTTATAAAGTAGCAATGAAAATAATTTTATGGTTGCGGGGGGGGGGGGTCACTATAACACTAGGAAGTGTATTAAAGGGTTGCAGTTTTAGGAAGGTTGAGAACCACCTCTTTAAAGTCTTGTAGTCAATGTCTTTTAGCAAGGAAGCTCATTACCTCACACCAGTATTGTGTTCTAGCACTCTTTGTGCTCTAAAGAACCACCTTGTCATCATCAACCTCCCTGGCTGCCTAGTTTCCCCTTTACACTTTGTGAGGAATGTCACCTGGGAACAAAATGTCCATGCCAGAGACTGGCAGTGCTTACTCACGTGCTTGTTAGTTTGTTTGTTTGTTTGTCCCCCCTTTCAGTCTTACTCTGCAGCCCAGATTGGCCTGAAACTCATAACAATCCTGCTTCAGTCTCCTGAGGGACTATAGCTATGAGCCAATATGCCTGGTTATCATCTTCCTCTAACCGGTTTCTGTTTCCTGATCTCTTTGGAAACTAAGGCAGTGTGTGCTGTCCTACTGTGCACTAATAGGAAGACAGACTGTGTCTGGCTCGCATAAACCTTTCAGTTGTCATCCTTTTCTCTCCCCTGGTGAGGCAGCATATCTGTCATGTGCATGTATATCAGAAACATGGATAGGCGTGTTTGTGGTCTTTAATGTCAGAACGTACTGAGTAAAAATAAATTCACCACATGCATCAGTTTTGTTGGCTACGGTTTCCCAAGTCTCCAGCTGTCCGTTGGACATCGGAAGTTCTTTTAATCTTAGTTATCAGCATTGATTCTCAGCTAACATGGTGCATACCTGTATGTGTATGCACGCGCTCACGGGTAACAGGTTAAGCGATGTCTATGAGAGGGGGAAAGAGGCCACAGGGTTCAGAGGCAAAGAGCGGATGCAGGCGCAAGGCACAGTCTGCAGGGATTGCACAGGAGGTCTTACAAACTGTGGCATCAAGCTGTTCAGACACAATGTCAAAGGCCAGTCCAAGTGATGGGACATTTCCAGGGTCAGTTTGATGTGAACTGAGTGTCACTTGCAGGAGACTCTCTGCTGGAGCTGGAGCCTGGAGCAGAGGCAAAGCGAGTCCTTGATACAGCAATTATCCTAAGTGAGGCTTATGACAGGTACCTGGGTGTCACTTAGGAAGAAGCCCCTCCTGTTTTGGTCTTGGGGTGCTCCTTCTTTTCTATCCCAGGTCAGGGTGTTGATTGCATGTAACATGACTGCTGAGTCCATGTGCGTGCTGCTTCTGATGGCCATGTGATAGATTTAGTTTTTGGCTTGCGGCTCATGGTGTGCTGGCAGATAGTGGTTGCTTACCTGGGTAAGCAAGATGTAGACTCATTCTTGGCATTTATACTCAAAACAGAGTAAGTAAGGTCATGGTTGTTGCTTTATAAAAATGAAATAAATTCAAGACTGGTGTGTAGTGGTTTCCCGTAAGTTCCCATAGGCTCATATATTTTAACTTGGTCCAAAGTTAGTGGAACTATTTGGGAAGAATTAGGATGTGTGTCACTGGGGGCTGGGGGGGTGGGGCGTGGGCATCGCTGGAGAGGTCAGAGTCTGGCGTATCCAGATAGCCAACTGAGCTCAGTCCATTACGACTGACTCCCTTTCTCTGCAGGGCTTTCTCTTCGCCTGATCTGGGCATCCCCAGACCCTCTAAGGAACATCACATAGCCCTCAGGGAAGATCACAGGCCCAAACCTTTCCTGATAGAATCTGTTCAGCAAACACCTGGGGATCCCTGAAAGTACCTGACCCTAGCTAAGGAGATCCTAGCCTTCAGCAAATGACCTTTAATCGTACCTGGAAGCTCTTCCCCCACCCATAGGATAATTAAGTACTGTGTTTTCCTTCTTGTGATGGGACCCTGCTGCACTGTAAATGAGGTACTGTACCACTGCATGTAAATCAAGTATCCTAGCAACCCTAGCCCAGTGAATCGGAAACATTCATCCTCAAACCCCTGCGTACTGCCCAAGGTTTATAAATCCCTGATTAATGAAAATAAAGGTTGTTGGCTGGCTTGCCCTCTCACTCCATGCCTCTGTCATGACCATTTGAGCCTCATCATTTATTCTGGGGGAAGAACCGCAGCCAGCCAAGGCAGTCAAGGCAGTGATGGCAGAGCTGCCTTGACAGCCACCAGAGCCTGTTCCATCACCTCCAGCTTGGTGATGACTGCTGGTGAAGTGCTGCCTGGCCTGCATCTCACCAGACCTAGCTGCTGGCAGGTTTCACGTGTCCACCTCCTTCCTCTCCTATGCTCAGCACAGCAGCTTAACCAAGGGGCTGTAACACTTTTGGTACCATCACTAGATTGTGGAGCTTCTGAGTCTCCAACCGCCATCTGACGCCAGCAATTTCATTCTGAAAAAGCTAAACAGTAACACCATGGAAAACTCCTTCCACACCATGGTCTAGCACATGGGTCTCGCCCTAAAGCATTCTAGCCATTCCTGAGAGAAACGGGACCTTAGATCTTGAAGTCAGTCTGCTCTTGTCCAGAAGCAAGCAGCACCTGGGCCAGCCCGCTAGAAACAGAACCCAGGCCTCACCAGATGCGGAAGAACAGGGCAGCGGTTTGATGTGCTTCAAAAGCCCACATCACTCCCAGTTAGCTCCTTCTCTCTGTCCCATTGTTGCAGTCTCAAGGCCCAAGCTTCCACGTTTCCCACCATAGCACCCACGGACTCTAACCCTCTGAAACCAGGAGCCCTCAGAGTAAGAACTTTCTTCTACAGATTGCCTTGGATGTTCCTGTGTTTCGTCACCGTGGTAGAAAAGCAACTGAGGTAGCCAGGCATAGCCTGAAAGGCGATGTTCTACATCGCAGAGTAAGTCAGAGCAGAGAACCAACCCTGTTCTCTCAGTATTAGTCCTGCGATATGGAGGGCACCCGGGTCAGTCCTGGAGGAGACCCAGTCTGCTCGCGGGGACTGTGCTAACTTGTTGAGACTGAGGTTGTTAGTGAGAGCCCCGAGCATAGCATGAGTCCCCACCGTGCACCAGCTCTCTCGTCAACACTCTTCCAAAAGTCTCTCATTAACCTGCTTCGGTTCCACTCTTATGGTCACCGTCTCTACAGCACAGGTCTCCAGTCACAAGTGACCTCCGAGACAGGGTTATCCCAATATAGCCTAGGTTAGCCCTGAACTTCCTAGTCTCTGACATCAGCCTGCCCTGCCCTGGGATTACCCAGTTTCATTGCTTCCATTTTGCCAAACTAAGGTTCATTAAAATAAAAAAACAATCCTCAGCTGTTTCAGTTTTACCAGCTGGCCCTGCCATCAAACTCCTGACCCCCTTTCACCATCTCCTCTTCACAAACGCTAGTCCAAATCTCAGCTCTCAGTCCCATCACTGTCACAGTTTAACTGCCCTGCCTTCGCGGCTAGGTAGCATATGCTAACAGTGTAGTGTACCAGCCAGGCAACGCCTCAGAAAATACTCATACCTCAATGGCACGGTTAAGGGTTTCCAGTAGCCGTCACTGACCCAGCTCAAACATCGCCTCCACAGAGTATCCCTTCTAAAGAACCCAGTCAGTTTACTGCTACTCCCACCAACCACATTTTCTTTATAGAAAACAGTAACAAGGCCGGTCAGTGGTGGCGCACGCCTTTAATCCCAGCACTCGAGAGGTGGAGGCAGGCAGATCCCTGTGAGTTCGAGGCCAGCCTGGTCTACAATGCGAGCTCAGGACAGCCAAGGCTACACAGAGAAACCTTGTCTCGAAAAAAACCAAAAAATACAAATAAAAAATAAAGCAGTAACAAAAATATTTATGTACACTTGGGTTTTGAGACAGGCTCTCCCATAGCACAGGCTGGCTTTGTAAACTCATTAAATCATGGAATATGATTTTGAACCCTTGATGCTCTTACCTCCACCTCGTAAATGTGGGGCTACAGACATGCCACCCTGTACTAAAACTACCACCGCTAATCTCTGTAAGCCCCAGTAACTAGCAGCCTTATCAGCTGTAGAATGGCATCTTCCGAACAGCACAAGGTCTAAAACTCCCCCTTAAGAATTTAAACCTCTCTAGGCTTCAAGATGTGGCTTCCGACTTACTTTTTATTTGGGTAAAGACAATACATAGAAAATATATCATATGAATCAGGCTACCCTAAAGGCTGGTGTGTGTGTGTGTGTGTGTGTGTGTGTGTGTGTGTGTGTGTGTGTG
>OU015747.1:52070158-52082287 GCA_907169655.1 Acomys percivali | reverse complement strand
GTGTGTGTGTGTGTGTGTGTGTGTGTGTGTGTGTGTGTGTGTGTGTGTGTGTGTCTCCTTTCAAGTGCATGCATTTGGGCATACGTAGAGGTAAGAGGACAACTTTTGAAAGTTGGTTCTCTCCTTCCATGGATTAAACTCAGGTTGTCAGGCTTGGTGACAAGCGCAGTTACCAAACCATCTTGTTGGCCCTGCAGGATGATATTTCCCTCCCCCCATGTTGTTGTTTTGTGAGATAGTTTCTCTGCTTAACAAGCCCGGGTTGTCCTGGAACTTGCTCTGACTGGCCTGGAACTCAGAGATCCACCTGCCTCTGCCTCTCCAGTGCTGGGATTAAAGTGTGCGCCACCACGCCCCGGCAAGGATGATATTCTTGATTTCCCTTCCATTACTTGTTTTAGTCAGTAAGCGACAGGAGCAGGCAGGAGGCGGAGCTAGATAACTCGGGGTTATTTTGGTTGTTGAGACAGTCCACCTGCCTCAGTCTCTCTGGTGCTGGGAGTGCGTTAAACTGGGCTGGGCAACCTGAAACTTAACTCCCTCTTTTCCTTACTAGAGCTTATGTACCGACAAGCTACTAAACTGCTCCAAACTCCAGTCAACTCGAGTATACAATGAAGATGATTATACACCGCAGACCAAGAGAACAGGTGCGTATTAATAACTAAGGGGAAACAGGATTCTGCCAGCCCCGTCAAGCCACTCAAAGTTCTGCCCTTGCCTTAGGGCGGGGCTATCTCGGTCAAATCTCTGGACGTCGCGTTCACTTAAAACAGCGTGGGGCAGCGGCCTCGCAGCGCAGCCGAAAGCGTTTGTTAAGTAAAAGACGTAATGTCGAACATAGGGGGGAAAAAAAATCAGACTGCGGGGGTCCCCGTATGCAAATTCGCGCTTTCCAGCCGAACGCGGGCGCCGGCTCTTCCGCACTTCCCCTCGAGAGCGCCCGCACGGCCGCGCGCTCCAGCGCGGGGACGGAGATTTGCATGTGCGAAATCGGGAAGACGGGGAACCACCGCTCGAAAACCCCGGGCGGGCCTCCCGCGGCGGAGGTGCGCGCCCGCCGCACCGCCCCGGCCCGCCCCCGGCCGCTCGGCGACGTCACGGGCACGCCCCTCGGCTCCCCGGCTCGAAGCCGCGTCCCGAGGACACCGGAGGAGGGGGATTTCTCAGGCGCCGGCGGCTTCGCACGCGCCGAGCCGTCACCGCGCGCCCCAGGGAGCTGCCCGCGCGAGCTCGAGACGGAGCGCGCTGGGCCGCCGCAGCTCCCGAGGGACGGCGGCCAGCGCGCGCCCGCCGCGAGGCTCCGCCCTCTCCCCCGCCCCGGGTGGGCGGTGGTGCGAGTGACGTAAGCAGCGGGAAATCCCCGTTCCGCCGGGCGGTCCGCCCCGCCCCCTGCCCCTGCAGCGGCATCCTGGCAGGGCGACGCCAGGGACACTAGTGGCCCGCGCGTGAAGATTCAGGGGTGGGAAGGTGTGAGCCGCAAACCCAGAGGGGCCGGGAAAGAAGAGGAGGCCCGGGGGTGGTCAGAGCACTGGGGTCCCGGCTGCTGCGGCTGCTCGGCCTCCTGGCTGGCTGGCTGGCTGGCTGACGGACTGGCGGCGGACTGACTGGCTGGCGGCGGCGGACGGACAGACAGACGGACGGACGGACGGACGGACTGGCTGGCTTTGCCGCCTCTGGCCGATGCTGGAAGCTGCAGCGGGCGGCGCGCGGAGCCGAGCTATGGCCTCCGGTGAGTACCCGGGTGAGCACCTGCGGGTCCCGGGAAGGAGCTGTCTGTCGGAGAGTCGGTTTGGGGTTGGGACATTTCTGCCTTTCAAGTCGTCCCACCTGGCAAATTGTCAGCCGTTTAAAAAGTTAACCCGCTTCGGGGTTTGCGTGTGAAATCAAAGCGGCGCACTGTAATCTGATCTCCTCCTCCTAATAGCCAGAACCTTCGAACTTCCCGACGGCATGATTTTAGGATTTGATGGGGAGTAATCTCAATAAAGGAGAGCTGAGACGTCAGTGGTATTGAGACGGTTTTTACATTTTCGAGCAAAAAAAAAAAAGAGGAACCTCAGGCGAACTTTCTTTTTTTTAAGTCCAACGGTGCCAGTAACTAATGGCTCTGGGGCTGACAGGGTACAGAATGTGGCGTGGCTGTAAAAGTCCTCGGTGGCGTTTTAACTCGTTCCAAGTGAAAACGTTAGCTCTCCCCCCACCCTGTGAGTTAAAGGGGTTACTTGTCTAGATTACCGTGTAGAGATGTCATCGACTTTCAACCCTCAGCCCTGTACGAACATTTTGTTAGCAGCAAGAGGGCAAGACTTTTTTTTTTTTTTTTTTTTTTTTTGGGACTGCTTTAAAGTAACTGGTAGGAATAAAATGTGATCACTTAATGTCAGTGTTTATTTGCCACTAGTAACTACTGGATCACCTGCTTTGAGGGGAACACGACAGTAAGAAACAGTTTACAGGACAGGGGAGAGAGTCTAGCATGACAGCCCTGCTTTGTTGTAAAGCAAGTACACCTAGCCGCCCCAGGCGGTGGTGAGCGCTTTCCTGGCCCTGCGGAGCTAAAACGACACCTTCATTCTGTAGCAGGATGCTGACCCTGATCTTCCCTATGACACTCAGTAAAAGGCGTCTAGCCGAGAAGAGGAAGTGTAGAAAGCTTAATGAACTCCTTTAAGAGTTGAGCAGAGCAGTAACCATAACTCCGGCTGTAGGCCCTCAAAGAAACTGAGGTGTTTCACAAGACACTTGACTTCAGTTTGTCTGTGGTTTTCATGAGAAAACAAGTGCAGTTTAAAATATTGCAGCTTTCTCTTTACCCGTTTAAGTGAACCCAGACTTTCAGATAATCTAGTAAACTGGTACATTTACTCTATGTTCAGATTAAAAGGCACAAAGAGGCTTGAAATATTTAATTAATTCATTGGTAATCAGAAAGAGATTTTGTATGAAAGTTGTGAAGGGTGGCAAGCTTTGTTAAATAAAACAGTTCTGTCCTTGTGTACTTAATTGTATTTTATCAATATAGTACATGAATGTAATACTTGATTTTTCAAGAGAAAAATTATTACATAAGGTACTGTAAGACAGCTGATTTTAAAATGTGATACAATTGTAGTTTGTCTAAGGACACATATTTTGTGCTGTTATAGAAAGGATTCCCCAAAATTAAAGAGGGGGAATTTAAAAAAGAAATGGCAAGTTTTAAGGATTTAGAAGTCCGGTTGGGTTTGTAGCTCTTGGGTTGCTCAGTACTGTCAGGGGAAAAAGCCCAACAAAAGAAAATAAATCTTGTAAGTTGTAATGTCATTATTTCTTGCATTTTGATCTTTTATCAAGGGTTGTACCAAATGATACCATTTAAAATACATTGTGTCATTTAAATTGTAATTTGAAACTTCTAGGCAAAAATATAGTTTAAAGGAGTCTGTGGGTATACTGTCAGTTATAAAGACCATAGAGAGAAAAATTATGAAATACATTGAAAATACCTTTCCATTTGAAATAGTAATTTAAGAGTAACAAAAATTGCTTAATTTATCACTATATAATTTAGATTCTTTTTTGTAATATGGAATTGAAACCTTGAAAAGAATTCCTATTGATTACCAAGCATTTAAGATCATTTGTTCATTTCTCTCCGGATGTCATATGTAAATAAGTATGTGTAATTGAATAGGTGGTGCCTATGTAAATATCACAGATCATCATCTCATGAGCAGAATTATATAAATGCCACGAGTAGACAGGATTTTATATGGTGATTATAATTATTGTTCAGGTAAATTAGCAAATTATGTCTTCCTAGGTAGTCATTAAGCTGTTTTTCATTGCCTTTTAAAAAGTACTGAACTTTGATTCTAGACTTTTGATAAGATTAATTATAATAGGCAAAGTGGAAGACAATGTTCCCAATTCAAAGGTCTGCATATCTAGGCAGACACTGTGCATGTGGTTCTGGTCATTGGCTCTAAGTTAGACACGTTATGTCCATATTTAAAACTTTTCATTATTTCCTAAAAAGAACAAAGGGAGCCACAATTGCTTTGTGAGGCACATACGGTGGTTACTAGTGAATAATATTGGCTTTGGTGAAATGTGCTTTAAAATTTAGAAAGTTTGCATTTAATCACTTTCTTTTCTTCAGTATGATTCCTCTGTGCCACATAACAGGAAGTACAGGAAGAAATTATTTTTGTAGACCATACTACTAACCAACTTTTTGTGTGTGAATTTCAAGATAACCTTTTTTCTTTCCTAATAAAAGTGAATGTAACTGTGAGACAGCTTACCTAAACTTTAATAATAGAGCTGGAAGTTAGGAGTGGTTAGCTAAAGCAAATGACTTCCTTTTTCTTTTTTCTTTTTTTTTTTTTTGAGTAAGACTGCTCACAAATGCAGATATATTTCAGAAACAAAACACATGGAAAAGAGATAGAAGTGTTATAAAATTGGTAATGTGTAATAAAGAGAAAGAATGGAGAAAATGGCAGTGGGTGGGGTCATAATTAGGAACACAGGATACCTTAAGAAACTCAGCATAGGTTTTTTGTTTCAGTTTTCTCCCATCTGTGTTCTCTTCATGATGGTATTTTATGAGAACGTAACCTGAATGTTCAGGAGCATATATTTATCCAAAACAAAAGTTCATTTGAAAATTGTATTTAAGACAGACTTGTTTTGTTTGGTTTTTGGTTTTTGGTTTTGGTTTTTCCAAGAGAGGGTTTTTCTGTGTGGCCTTGGCTGTCCTGAACTTGCTTTGTAGACTAGACTGGCCTCGAACTCACAGAGATCCACACCTGCCTCTGCCTCCCAGAGTGCTGGGATCAAAGGGGTGCGCCGCCATGCCCGGCTGTTTGAAATCTTAATAGAGATGATTTGGCCCTGCCCTGCATTTTTTATTCTAGGAAAGACTTTGAACATTACTTTTTCATTCTAGCGGGTAAAAATCTCCTTAGGACTTGGTTTTGGTTTTTGTTTTTCCCCCTGTGCCCACAGCAGTGAAATCTTACTGCAAAGCATTTACATCTCTTTGATTTACCTGTGGTCCAAAAATCAGTTGAATACTTGTTTGAAAATTCTGTTACTTGGGTTTTTTTTCTTCTGGTTGAAAGTCAGCTGGTTATATTGACATTTTAATATATATGTATACAAAATACACACACAAACACACACACACACACACACACACACACACACACACTTTGGCTTTGTTTTTTCATATAGGGACTCATGTAACCCATGAGGCTGTGAAGCTATGATGAGCTTAAACTCCTGATTCTCCTGCCTCAGCCTCCTGGAGTGCTAGCATTTCAGGTATGAGTGACAGGCTCTGGCTTGAATTAGGCTTTGATAGACCTGTCTGTTGGAAGATGATTAGCTCTTTATTATTTCTTCTCCAGAGTGAATAGAGATGATAGTTGGGAGCGTGTGGTTATTGGCTGCTTGCTCGTTTGTTACTTAGGATTTCTGAGGGAAAGATGCTCTAGTCAGCTGTTCTCAACTGCGGTTAGTATGATGCTCATTGTATTGTAAATAATAAGGCACTGAGAGGTTCAAAATAATATTTTATATTAAAAAATCAAAGGCTATATTTTCTTTGTTCAGTTGAATAAGGCTTCTTTCTTTCTTTGGTGGGCGGGAGAATGACGGCTGGCCGGAGTGCTTTTTGGGTGGCTTCCCTGAATGATTTGCATTGTTGTTTTTACTTCTTCACGTTTTGGGCCAGTTGGTCCACAGGGTATTTAGACTAATTTGGAAGCTTCTTCAGAAATCTATTTGGGCTTTTTTTTCTTGAAGAGTTATATTTCTCCTTAGATCTCTGTGAGGTTAGGATATGGTTTTGGAAAGCTACATACGTTGTTTCTGATGTACAGGCTCAGAACAAACTTCCTTTCGGGACTAGTTTGAATGTAAACATTTGCCTTGTATTCTTAAGATATTTGCATTTATTTTAGATTATAGTTATTGCCGTATCTGTTGAGGTTTTGTGCTTAACTGCTTTTTTTCTTGTTACATAAATAAAATACAAATGAAACAACTGATTTTATTTCAAAATTTGGTTGTAATTACATCTCTCCAGTTTGATGACACCTGTGACTTTTGTTCTTTCAGGAAAAAAAAAAAAATCTCATGGAACACTGTCTTTTTTTTTTATGTTATAGAGGAGTTTATTAAATGAGCATGGGGGAGAAGAAAGTGGGGAGAGGTGCCCCAGAGAGAGAGACAGACAGACAGAGAAAGAGATGTGCAGAGAGGAGGGGGGGAGAGGGGAATAGAGAGCTCATTCTTTTCATATCTCTTCTGTGTTCATAGACCCAGAAGATATCCATTTGGTAATCAGATTTGTTAGTTTCTTGGATTATAAATTCCTCACTGCTGTATTACTTAAAATTGTTAGTGTGTATGTATGTGTGTCTATGACATACATATCAGTGTACACCTTTAATCCCAGCACTCAGAGGCAGAGGTGGGTGGATCTCTGAATTCAAGGCTAATCTGATCTGTAACGCAAGTTGCAGGCCAGCCAGACTACATAGTGAGACTGCCTCAAAAAAAAAAAAAAAATCATTGTTGTCATCTTTTTCCTCAAATTTTCATGTTATTTTGACATTTAGTTTTATCATCTTTAAGATGAGATAACACCAGTTCTCTTTATGAAGATTAAAGAGAACCAGTGAGAAATACTTGTGTGTGTGTTCTAACTGGTATTATAATTAATATATGTAGTTAACAAAGTCTCATTGTCCACTTACTTATGGCTTCTAGTTCTAGCAATTGTATTTTAGTAGGTATGCCTATTTTATACATGATTCCAAAATTTTCTCTATTTCTAATATTTCAGTATAATTTCCTCTTAATCTTAAAATCTCATACTTGAGATTTTAAATAGGTTCAATGTTTTCAAAGAACATCTTTTTTCCTACTGCACATGAGTTCAAAAGTATTTTGCAAATATTTTAGTTATAATTCAAAGGTTATTCTAGTCAATATTAGCATTTTACAGTGCAATTCAAACTATAGGGACAGCTCCTTACCTTACACTTGTCCTGGGTAAAGAAAAATACTGTAATTAAATTGTTTAGAAAGAATTTTGAAAACATGTTTGTGCTTTTAAAAACAACAGTGATTTTAAATAAATTTAGTTAAGAGTATTTATTTTCCCTAAATTTCCCTGATTTATAATTTTCCCTTCTTGCTCTCTGTAGAGAGCACAGTTTTTCATTGTTCATCTTCAAGAGGAATGGCATTGCAAACAGCGCCAGGAGGAAGATGATTGGCCCATTGTACTGACTCATGGTGCAGACAATTGCATAGCCAGGAGGGTCTTAAAAGTCACAGATGGGGCTGGAGAGATGGCTCAGAGGTTAAGAGCACTGGCTGCTCTTCCAGAGGTCCTGAGTTCAATCTCCAGCAATCACATGGTGGCTCACAACCATCTATAGTGAGATCTGGTGTGCAGGTGTACACATCCTGGAAGATCAGAAGTTCAAGGACAGCCTCCAGCTGAGCAGTGAGGGGGAGGCCAGCCTAGGCTACTGGAGACCCTGTCTCAAGAAGAGAAGGATGTACATCAGTTGGTAGAGTAGCTGCCCAGATCAATGAAGAATTTCTACAAGAGGAAAAGTATTATAAATGCATGGCATTACATGACAATACTCAGGCAATTCTTACTACTTTGAAATTTTAAAAAATAATCTTATTAACAATTTTATGTACTTCATAAATACACTTAACTGGTTTAAAGAACTATGCAACTTGCTTTAAGTGACCCTACCATGTTTTTTTTTTTTAACTTCTTGAAAAAGTTAACCAGCTACCATTAATGATGTCATCCTCTATCAATTTCCTACCAGAACACTCTTAAGTAGCAGACTGGGTTTTATTGACCTTTTCATTCAACCACATAAATTCTTTAAGATGCCACTGGAAAATACCACGTTGAGTTTAACACAGTTGAAAAAGAAATGTACATTGTCTTAAAGAGTACTACAAGAACACACAGACTGTGAAATACTTAAAATTGAGATGTAAATTTCATATATACAATGATACATAAGTTGTGAAATAGTCATTTGCTTTATATTTTCAGTAATTATTATGAACTTGGTTGGATTAAAATTGTTTCCTCTCTCTCTTTTTGTGTTTGTTTGTTTGTCAGGGTTCTTTTGTTTAGTTTTTGGTGATACTAAGATTGAACTTGGGAGGTCCTTGGGCCTGCTTTCTGTCCTTTGAAGAAGCAAATGAGTAATAGATTCAAATCAAGAGAGTTCTGGATCAAAATGAATAAAATTATAGGTAGCAACAATAAGTTATTGAGCAACTTAAAGTAGAAACCACGTGTCCTCTGTGTGTGTGTGTGTGTGTGTGTGTATGTGTGTGTGTGTGTGTGTCTGTCTGTCTGTCTGTCTCACTGGGACCTAGTTCGCACCCATTAGGCTAGGCTCCTCCAAGCTTCCTCTGTCTGCTCTCTCTCCAGCACTGGGCTTCCAGGCTGTGGATGTTGGGGACTGAACTCGGGATCATGTACTTGAATGACAACCACTTTTCTGACTCAGCTGTCTCCCTAGCCCCTAGACACCAGTGATTAACTTGTCTTTGATGTTTAGGTACCAAAATACTGTCAGGTTGTTTGGGGGGAGGGGAGGGTTTCGAGACAGGTTCCTCTGTGTAGCCTTGCCTGTCCTGGACTCATTTTCCTCAGTTCATTTATTTGTAATCAACTGGTAGTACAAAAATATTAAAAGGAAAATTTCATAAAGTTTTAAGTAACTTGTTATAATAGTTTGTTATAGTTGTAGTTTATTGTTGTTGCTAATTTCTTCTATGTATATGTTTATAGGAGAAAAATCAAATATGTGTGTGTAAGTAATCTTTAAACTGATCATTTTCTTTCTTTCTTCAGTCTTCAGAATTCTTACTCTAGAATGCTAGTCTAATCTTGTGATCTCCCAGAATAAAAGCATTGATTTTTTCACATACAGAAAGAAATCCATATTACTGAATGCACTTGGACTTTTGGTTCTAAGAGTGTGATTGTACTCCATACCCATTGATGGTTAATGTACCTTATTTGGACAATTACTTCCATTTTTCTAGAATGTCTTTTCACTCTTGTTTTGTTACGTTTTCCCTCTCTTAAACTCTTAGATTCTGCTTTTGTTCTTATTATAATTTTCTGCAGAATTTTGTTAGTACTTTCCCCCTTTTCGTACACTAATAATTGCAATGTATACTAATAACTGTGATGTACACTAATATTTCCCTCACTGTTGGATATGAGGTCCTTTAGGATAGCAGTTGTGATAGTGATGGTGTCACTGTGCCATTGTCTTCAAGAAAGCATCTGAAGTAATATACCATTTATTGACTGCCTCTTGTATGTGTGGTACTTGGTAAGAATTTAATGCATATGTTTTACAGAGGATATTAATAATAAGATATAATTAACACAGGGTCTTGCATTTCACCATTTCTGAAGATTGATCACATTCTAACAGGATAAGCCTTAGTGAAATGGATTTGTGGTTTGGGGAATTTATACTCTTAAAGTAAGCCCTATGGTTACCTGCCCTAACTTGAAAGCAGAGTTGTCT
Source organism: Acomys percivali (assembly GCA_907169655.1). NCBI lineage: Eukaryota > Metazoa > Chordata > Mammalia > Rodentia > Muridae > Acomys > Acomys percivali. Next base: position 52,072,694 of record OU015747.1, on the reverse strand, counting down.
TTATTGAACTTTTATTTCCATGACTCGACTAATTAAAAAAAGGTGAAGATGCATATGTTTTTAAAGTGTTGACATATAAGTAATGAATTCTAATAATTATACATAAACATTACAATTTTTAAAAAGTTTTTTATGAAGTGTACAATGTTTTGCCTGCATGCCAAAAGAGGGCACCAGATCTCACTACAGATGGTTGTGAGCCACCATGTGGTTGCTGGGAATTGAACTCAAGACCTTTGGAAGAGCAGTCAGTGCTCTTAACCTCTAAGCCATCTCTCCAGCCCTTGTTTTTTAGTTTTTAAGACAGGATCTCATTATGTAGCCCTGACTGGCCTGAAATTTCCTATGTAGATCAGGCTGGCCTTGAGTTCACAGAGATCAGCCAAACTCTGCTTTTGAGACTGCTAAGATTAAAGGCCTGGCCTCCCACCCTTTGAAATACAGCATAATATACAAACACATATTTTTATACATATATGTGTGTGTGCTTACGTATACATTTTTTTCTTGGTTTTTCAAGACAGGGTTTCTCTGTGTAGCCTTGGCTGTCCTGGACTAGCTTTGTAGACCAGGCTGGCCTTGAACTCACAGTGATCTGCCTGCCTCTGCCTCCTGAGTGCTGAGATTGCAGGCGTGCGCCACCACGCCCGGCCATGTATGTATGTGTATGTGTGTATCTACTAGTTTTAGAAAAATAGTGATCACCTTTCTTTCACTTACATTTCCTAGAGTTTCATTTAAATGGATCATATAGTATGTGCTTGTTTTAGATTAGCTTATTTTACTCAGCACACTTACTTTGATATTTGTATTAACGCTATTTTATCCTAAGGGTACATATTTTGAATTACATTTGTTATGAAAAGTAAATTATTTTATTGTCTCTATAGTATGCATTACATTCTGGAGGAGGTTTAAGTAGAGCTGATTTGAAATTTTAGTTGAGCCTAAAGTCAATATACTGTTTTTAGTATATTTTTTTTGATATTCCAGACTTGCATCTGCAAGGACGAAGTGCATTTTAAATTTCAGTGGGTGTCCCTTCACGCAGCGAGGGTCTGATTTAAAGCAGCTAAGTATATTTGACTCGGTTTTGGAGTACAGTGCACTCCCGAATACTATTTTCTCCGACCTTCTTGGGAAATAGTGGGAGAAAACCCTTCTGCATGCCGTATGCAGACAGGTAACTCTAACGGAGTTATCTCAGAACTCAGTGCTGTGGCTCTTAAGCAATAAAGCACTAATTGGTTGTGTGTTCATACTGCGTAGGAGCTGAGTTTGAGTGAGGGAAAAAGTATCTTCCTCATCAGATCTTTTTTATGATTACATTATAACTGTGTTCTTTGATGTTGGGAAGGGAAAAGATCTTAGTTTTGGTGTATTGTTTTTGTTTTTTTTTAACTGCGTCATTAAAATTCATCATATTGCTAGTCTAATCTCATTGCCCTGTCTCTTTTAAAAATTTCAGGTGGATATAATCCGTATGTAGAAATAATTGAGCAGCCAAGGCAGAGGGGAATGCGGTTCAGATACAAATGTGAAGGGCGCTCAGCCGGCAGCATTCCGGGGGAGCACAGCACAGACAACAACCGAACGTACCCGTCCATCCAGGTAACAGGCCTCCCCAGGGGCTGGCTTTTAGTGGTTCACTGTGGCGATTATGGTAAAGGCTCCGCTTCCTTCCTTCCCCCCTCCCTCCCACCCCCCTACCCGCTGTGTAGCCCTGACTGTCCTGGACTCACTCTGTAGACCAGGCTGACCTCAAACTCAGAGATCCGCCGGCCTCTGCCTCCAGAGTGCTGGGGTTCCAGGCGTGGGCCACCACATCCAGCAAAAGGCTCTGTGCCTTAACCGTCTTTTGCCCCCTCCTGTTTTCTTTTCCTGTCTTCTGTGCACTTGCTCTGCATTAGCCAGGTGAATAGGGACACCTCTTAGGCTGGGGAGTGTTCCTGCTCTCTGGTCCATGTAGTAATGTAACTGCAGAGACTCACAGTGCTTATGTACGTGACCACGTTGGATCTGATCCCTTTTGTAACTACAAATAAGGAAAGAACATTCTCTCCAGGTAGTGCTGAGGGGAACTGGTGTGTATGGCAAACATAGGTTTGGAAACTAATTTTTTTTTTCAATCTTTTCCTCTATTTTGGGGTTTTGGTTTGGTTTGGTTTGGTTTTTCAAGACAGTGTTTTTCTGTGTAGCCCGGGCTGTCCTGGAGCTCTCTTAGTAGACCAGGCTGGCTTCGAACTCACAGAGATCGCCCTGCCTCTGCCTCCAGTGCTGGAATTAAGGCTGTGTAACACATGCCCGGCTATAGGGGATACTGATAGGAACTTTCCCCCTCCGTTTTTCATACTTTTATTGCTTATCTCTAATACCCTGAGATTTTACGTCATTTAAACTCTCTCTCTCTCTCTCTCTCTCTCTCTCTCTCTCTCTCTCTCTGTGTGTGTGTGTGTGTGTGTGCATGTGTGTGTGTGTGTGCGTGTGTATGTGTGTGTGTGTGTGTGTGTGTGTGTGTGTGTGTGTGTGTGTGTGT
>OU015747.1:52046162-52070148 GCA_907169655.1 Acomys percivali | reverse complement strand
TGTGTGTGTGTGTGTGTGTGTGTGTGTGTGTGTGTGTGTGTGTGTGTAGACACTCATGTGCCTCTGTGCCCATGTGCAAATCAGGACAGCCTTGGGTGAGTTGCTGTTTCTTTTTGAGACAGGGTATCTTTGTTGTTTTCCCACGTCATACACCAGCCTCCCTGGTCCACCAGCTTCCAGAGTTCCCTTGTCTCTGCTTCCCCTCTCTAGAGAGGAGTGCTGCCATTACAGATGCTCAAGCTACTGGTCTCTTTATCTGTGTTGATGGACAGTACTGGGAATTGAACCTAGAATCTTCGGAATGCTAGTCAAGGGTTCCGCCACTGAGATCTTATCCCTGGCCTGTGAAGATAGTTTCTGATTGAGAATGAATTTAGCAAATGTACATTTATATTTTATATCTATAAATTATATCTACTTGGCTCTTAATTTTTATAACTTATCTTTTCATTTACTTGTGTGTGGTGTTTTGAAACAAAATTTCACTAGACTAGGCTACCCCAGCCTTGTAGTGACCGTGCCTTGTGCCCCAGCTTCCTTCATGTTGGAACTGCAGACATGTGCAGTCATGCTTCATTAGTTTTTATCATTTAAATGCCAATTTAAAAGCTTAATAGTGAGTTGCTGTGGTGGCACACGACTGTAATCCAAGCATTTGGGAGGCAAAAGGGGTAGAGCTTGAGTTTGAGGACTACCTGGGCTCCGTAAGAAGTTCTAGGCCAATCTGGACTGTTTAAGCAAGGCCTTGTCTCTGCAAACAAAGACAAAGTTAATAACCAGTCAGGAGGCCGTGGTAGGAAGATTACCGGGATCTAGAGACTGGATGGATAAAAGTAAGATACCATCTCAAGATGGATTTTGAAAAATGGTTCTTCCTATGGCATCAATAGATCTGAAATCATTGTTTTATAACTAGCTTACTTATAGTTTATGTCATTGAACCTAAGGAAAATTACAAGATTAAAAAATATTAGTCAATTGTCAAGTTATATATTGGCTTCCAAGTTTGTTTTTATATGTTTTAACTGATAGGTAGATGTTTAAATTATACATATTAATTGGGTGCCATGTAATACTTGATACATATATACATCATGTAATGCTTCAATCAGGTTAACATACTTAGCTCCTCAAACATGTGTTACTCCTTGTGGAAACATGGAGTCCTTCTAGTTTTTTATTTGTACGTAGTCACCATATTGTGCCTAAAACTTTTTGTCCTGTGGACTGTACAAATTTAATTAAAAAAAAAAATATATATATATATATATATATGTCTCTGTGAATATATGTGCGAACAGAATGTGTGTGTGTGTGTGTGTGTCTGTGTGTCTGTGTGTCTGTGTGTATAAAGAGGGTCCCTTGAAGCTGTAGTTCCAGGCAATTGTGAACTGTCTGACATGGGTGCTGGGTTGTGATCTCTGGTTCTATGGAAGATTAGTAAGTGCTTTTAGCCCGATAACTTCATGTTTTTAAATCACATTTTTGTGATTTTTCTTCCAATTTTGTGAATCAGTTTTGGCTCCTCTTTTAAAAAAATGTGTTCCTAAATTGTACTTATGAATCCATTCGAAGCATTTCAGACCAATGTGTTTTAATCCTCACTCCCTGCTCCCTCATCCTGGTTAACCTGGAGGGAGCACGGGCAGCTCAGGGCTCAATCTCATGGTGTCCTGGCAACCTGTGACAGTCTCAGAGATTCCCTCTGCAGATAGTCTTTGAGGAGACATTCCCTTTTAGAAGAAGGTACCTCGGAAGAGACAGTAATTTGTTCTTGCTCCTTTTGGTGGTCACAGCCCCTCCACCAAGACTCCCAGCTTTCTCCTTTACCTTGAATTGCTCTGAAGGAACTGCTCAAAACTAGTAGCATCCACGAATCTGTCTTGTATAGTGTGGGTGCAGTCAATGGTAAATTTCAAACCCTCCTTTCTCTCTGTCTCTCTCTGTGTCTGTCTGTCTATCTGTCTGTCTGTCTGTCTGTCTGTCTGTCTCTCTCTCTCTCTCTCTCTCTCTCTCTCTCTCTCTCTCTGTGCTCTGTGTGTGTGTGTGTGTGTGTGTGTGTGTGTGTGTGTGTGTGTGTGTACATGTGTAGAGGTCAGAGGACAACTTGTTCCTTGTGCTATGTGAGATCCAGAGTTTGAACCTGGTGGCAGGTACCTTTACCTGCGCACTATCTCACCACCCTTCGTTCTTCTTAAATCATCCTACTTTATGCATCAAAATTATATGTAAGATTTGTATCTTTTCTGTTCCAATAGGTCCTAAACACTTTATATCTTGATCTTTCTCCATCAGCCTATTTTATAGTCTTGAAAAATTATTTTCTCTTTCATCTAGAAAGGCAGTAAATATTTTTTGGTTATATTCTGTTTAAAAAAGGAGGAAATTAGTGATGGATGGATATGCTCAGTATAGACTATATAATTAAATATATGAAAAATTCAAAGAATAAAAAATAAAATATCCAGGCACAGTGGCACATGTCTTTAATCCTAAAACTTGGGAGGCAAAGGCATAAATGTGCCTTAAAAATATATTCAAGCCACACTGGAAATAACAACAAACAAATATAATCATCTTATTTAACATATATTTTTCACAAAAGATATTAATTAGCAAATAAGTATATCCCCACCATTCACTGTATAGAGAGCAGTAAATCAAGTTAAGTTTAACAAGATGAAATTTTACACAGAAAGTATATCTATGGTGGGGCACCCCTTTAATCCTAAAAGTCAGGAGCCGGTGGCAGGTGGATCTCTTGTGAGTTTGAGATCAGTTTGGTCTACATAGCTAGTTCCAGGCCAGTCAGGGCTACATAGTGAGATCTCATCTCAAAAAAAAAAGATTCTTTTTAAAAAAGTACATCTAATTTAGGATGAGAAAGGAGGGGAGATACTCCCAGATAGAAAATATTAATGTTTATTTTTCAAGTTGGTAAATTTGCAAGAATAAACAGAATATGAAGCCTCCTTTCATACCACAAAGGAAGGAGGTAAATTAAGAAAGAGTTGTTTACTCGGTAGAGGGCATTAAAATGCCTATTTTTTGTTTTATTTTCATGTTTGTTTGTTTGTTTTGGATTTTTAAGCCAAGGTCTCCTATGTAGCCCTAGCTGTCCTGGATCTCACTATGTAGATCAGGCTGGCCTTGAACTCACAGACTTCCTCTTGCCTCTGCCTCAAGTGTTGGGATTAAAGGTGTCACCACAATGCCTGACCTGCCTACCTGTTTTAAAGGGAAATAAACAGTCAAATGATAAAGCTAGATGAAATTAAGGCAGAAAGAAACATTTCATAAGTTGAAAGATAAATTTTCCCTGTTGGCATATTCTCTGGAAACTTTAATCACAAGTAAGTAGCTGAATATTTGAACATTATTCCTCATCAACTACATTATATAAATTGAACTTAAATTAGTGGATCTGTTCATTATATTTGTTTGGTTTTAAAATAGAGTATTATTGGGCCTGGAGAGATGGCTCAGAGGTTAAGAGTGCTGGCTGTTCTTCCATAGGTCCTGAGTTCAATTACCAGCAACCACATGGTGCTCACAACCATCTATGATGAGATCTGGTGCCCTCTTCTGGCCTGCTGGCTCACCTGCAGGCAAAACATTGTATACACAATAAATAAATAATTTTTTAAAGAGTATTATTGCATGTAGCTGTGGCTGGACTTGAACTTGTGCCAGTCTCGCTTCAGCCTTCCAAGTGCTGGGGTTACAGGTGTGTGCCACAGTACCCATATAGTAGATCTGTTCTTAACAAGATACACTTACACACTGTATATTTAATCTCCCTTTTCAGATTATGAACTATTATGGAAAAGGAAAAGTAAGAATTACTTTAGTGACCAAGAATGACCCATATAAGCCTCATCCCCATGATTTAGTGGGAAAAGACTGCAGAGACGGCTACTATGAAGCAGAATTCGGACCAGAGCGAAGGCCTTTGTTGTAAGTATACAGTTGTAGGGAGAAGTCTGGAATTTTGTTTTCTTTTTAAAAAGCACAGAAATGGCTGCGTGTGGTGGCACACATCTGTATTTCTGGTGCTCAGGAGGCAGAGGCAAGTGGATCTCTGTGAGTTTGAGGCCAGCCTGGTCTACAAAGTGAGCCCAGGACAGCCAGGGCTACACAGAGAAACCCTGTCTCAAAACAAACAAAATAAAACAAAAAAAACCACAGTAATAGTATAAGAGTATGTTTCCGTTTTAACCCCAGGTGTGGGATATGGGGCTGCTTCTCAGCAGCTGACTGTGATTTGCCTTGGGCTCTAGCAGAGGTGTGGTTTTGCCAGCTGCAGATAGTTTCTGTGATTGTGTGACATTTGGAATTCTGGGAAGTTTTCAGAGGGTATATAAATGCTAGAGTCCCAATAGATCATGCATGGGGGTTAGCTGTGGTTTGTTAGTAGTCATGCTCAATGAAGAAAGAAAATAGGTTCAGCTCACTCACACACACTCACACACACACACACACACACACACACTCTCTCTTTCCCCCCCCCCTCTCTTTATCCTTCTCTCTCTCCTATGTAGTGATAGACGGTGAAACAGGGAGGGGGATAAAGGGCAAGGGGAAAAGAAAAACCCACAAAGTAGCAAAGACAAACTACATTCAGCGACAGTCAGATTACATTTTATTTTTCATCTCGGGGCACACCTGTGCTACAGGGTGCATGTGGCGGTCAGAGTTGGTTCAGCTTGTGGCGTTGTTTCTTCCTTCACCATGTGGTCCCCGAGGACTGAGCTCAGGTCCCCTGCTGTGGTGGCAGTGCCTTTACCCACTGAGCCATCTCACCAACCTAATACTAAAACTTTTGTTTTCATCATTTGCATTAGAACTTCTCTTTCATTCTTTGTTAGTAGACACCACACATGATAGTGAACGGTAGTGCTTCCTTGAGAGTTGAAGGTCTGAACAGACACGTAGCCGGGCTGGAATCAAACTTGCTGTGTAGAATGGCTTTGAATGTATCTTCTGCCTCTGCCTCCCGAGCCCTGAGGTTACAAGTACCACTACCCTGTCTGGACCAGCAGAATTTTTGCTGTTGTTGTTATTACTTTTGTTTTCTTTTCCTCTTTTGTATTGTTTTTCAAGACAGAGTTTCTCTGTGTAGCTGTCTTGGAACTCAATCTGTATACCAGGCTGGCCTCAATCTCAGAGATCTGCCTGCCTCTGCCTCCCTGGGCTGGAACTAACGGTGTGCGCCGTAACCACCTGGCTATTATTTTTTCTTAAGACAGAATTTCACATAGGCTAGGGAGGTCTTCCCGAGAACTCAGACCCTGAAATTACAGGTTGAGATTATAGCCATAAGGCACCCCGCCAGTTTATGCAGCATGAACCCAGACCGCATATTAGGCTAGCAGCCTGCCAACTGAGCTACCTTATTTTTAAAGTTTTGGCTGTTTTGAGACAGAATCTCACTGTATAGCTCAGGCTAGCTTCCAACTTGTAGTAATTATCTTTCCTCTTCCTCCAGAGTCCTGGGATTATAGGTAAGCAGACATTACCACAGTTGAGGCCAGCCTAGAGTACACAGTAAGACAGTGTCTCCAGAGAAGTTCTTATTAACGGCAATGACACAAAACACAAAGAGCCCTAGGAATGCACATTTTAGGAAATATCAAGCCATGCAGTGGTGGCTCACGCCTTTAATCCCAGCGCTTGGGAGGTAGAGGCAGGCAGATCTCTGTGAGTTCGAGGCCAGCCTGGTCTACTAAGTGAGTCTAGGACAGCCAGGGCTGTTACACAGAGAAACCCTGTCGCGAAAAACCAAAACCCAACAACAACAAAAATAAAACAAAAAAACTTTTTTGTTGTTGGAGGTGGAGGAAGGAAAGGCAGGGGCTATTTTAGGTGTTAATGAGGTCACAGGTGTGAGGGCCAGGCATGAACATGGACTAAGCGCAGCATGAACACGGGTAAGGTGAGCCAGGTAACGTCTGGCCACAAGTGCCCAATGGGATGTGAACAAATGATGATGTTCTTATCGCTGAGTTTTGCTTCCTTATTCACACCCACCCATCTCAAATGATGTCATGGTTTTTCCATGTGGGAACAAGTATGACTGGGTGGTGGAAGGGGGGTTCCCCGCCGTCATCTGATCACACATATGCAAATGAGTAATATTTGTAGCTATTGAGAAGTTTTCCATAAATGACCTTTTGAAGCTGTTGCTAAATAGTGTTAGTATTAAACTTCTCTAATAAAAAACACTTCACTCCTTTTATTGTAATCCTATAACGTGGCATAAAGTGTATCCTGTGGTCTGTGAAAAGTTTGAGGCCAGCTCCAAGTACAGCTGTACAAGATGCTGTACAGCTGCTAGCTGTGTTTCGTGTATTTGATGACACATGTTTCAGTGATGAACAAGGCAAGCAGCATACATGAGCAGAGGGAGTGGATATAAGAAAGCTCACCAGAGGCCCGGCGTGGTGGCGCACGCCTTTAATCCCAGCACTTGGGAGGCAGGCGCAGGAGGATCTCTATGTGTTCGAGGCCAGCCTGGTCCTCAAACAGACAGGGCTGTTACACAGAGAAACCCTGTCTCAAAAAACCTAAGGGGAAAAAAGAAAAAAGAAAAAAGAAAAGTTAGCCAGGTCTGTCATAGAAGCGGAGAATTGTACATAAATGGGGCCACAGGCACTCAGCTCTGACCAATCGTCTCTGTGCCCAAGTAGTGCTCTCAAGCCTCTAAAATGTTCACGAAGCCAGAAATATTGATGCTCATCTTTGGTAATGTATACAGATATGTTTTCATACAGTAACCACTTGTATACAATTATTTTTAATACATAGGTTAGCACTGCTACAGGTTCAGCAAAACATACTGCATATTTCAGGGTCTTTGCATCTCGGTTTTGTTATTGTTGTTTTTGTTTTTCAACAACAGGGTCTCTCTGTGTAGCCCTGGCTGTTCTGGACTCTTTTTGTAGACCAGGCTGGCCTTGAACCCACAGAGATCCGCCTGCCTCTGCCTCCCGAGTGCTGGGATCACAGGCGTGCATCGCTGCACCCAGCTCTCTTTGCAGCTCTTGATACACCAATTTCACTAAATCGATCATGAATTTGTTTGGAAGGTGAAGTTTTACTTTTTGGTGTTTTTGTTTGTTTGTTTTTCTTGTATTGTTAATCTACCTTGGTATACTTGACTAAGCATATTGGCAAAATGTAACTATAAAATAGTATCTTTGAAAGCTATATAATACTGTCTGTACTTTTTTAGTTTGGTCTTTTGAGACATGGTTTCCCATAGTCCACGCTAGCCTCAAACTCGCAAGGTGACTGAGGTAATCAGTGCGCCGGCCTCCCCCTGCGCCGCAGTGCTGGGGTCAAAGGCGTGTCAGCACGAGCTGCTTTTGTGTTCACAGTTCTCAGAGACTGTTGTTACTCCTGCATGCTGTGGTCACAGTCAGAAACAGGGTCCATGAGCTGGCAGCAGGGTGTCATAGGAAAGTGACTTCTCAGGCTTGGATAGGCTTGATTTCTGTCATATTTTTGTTTAGCTATGATGTAATTTTGAAAGTTTCGTTTTTTGCTTTTAGTTTTCAAAATTTGGGTATTCGATGTGTAAAGAAAAAAGAAGTGAAAGAAGCTATTATTTTAAGAATAAGTGCAGGAATCAATCCTTTCAATGGTAAGTAGTTTGTTGTAATTTCTACTATTTGGATATCAAGGGACTGTGGCTTCTATTGATAACTATAATTCTACTTGTAGACTTACATTAAAGGACAGTGTTTTCTTTGAGGATGCCTCCCCTTCCCCTTCCTTATTGTTTACTTTGACATAAGGTCTTCACGTAGTTCTAGCCTGGTCTGTTACTCACTACATATCCCACACTGGCCTTGAACTCCCAGCAGCTCTGCCTCAGCGGCTCCCCCAGTGCTGAGATTGTAGGTGGGAGCTGCCATGCTTGGCTAGAACAAACAGCTAAAACCTCGGGTGTTTCAGTCTTCGGAGTATGCTTCTTCCTTGTGCCACTCTTCCTGAGAGCTGAGTAGGCGCTGTGGCACAGAAGCTCCCCCTCGTGGCCTCCCGCTGCTGGGGTTACAGGCACATCTTTGTTGTTGTTGTTTCTGGCTTTGCTTTTGAGATGGGGTCTCATGTATTCAGGACTGGTTTCAAACTCACTCTGTAGCCAAGAATGACCTTGAATTTTCTGGCCCCCCAGTACTGGGTCATTCATACCCATTATAACAGTTGATTTATGCGTTCCTGGAGAGTGCACTCAGGGTTCTGGGTGCTAGGCAGCCCCCGCTTCTCTGCCCCTAAGCAGTTCTCCTTACAGCATTATTTGGTACAGCTTCTGGTGTCTTTTAGCATTCTGCATTGTCAAATAGATAATGAAGTGGACACAGTTATGCTATACTTAAAAAGTCCTACATAGATACTTAAATAGTTTTGTTTGTCTAGGCGCGTTAGAGTGCGCATGTAATTAAAGCTACCCGAGATCGCATCCTCAGACTCACTATGTAGCTGAGGGCAACCTAGAATTCTTTTTGAGCCTTTAGTCACTCATTAACTGAAGAAGTGTCATAAATACCTCTTCTATGTAAACTTCTATCTTCAATGTTTAGTGAAAATACAGGGGCTCAACACACACACATTCTGAGTTCACAAAACTTGGCTTAATAGGACAGAAGCAACTCTTGTAGGTGATGATCGTGTGAGATAAGAAACTAAGTGCAGATCTAGTGCTGCACTGATTTAGAGACAGGGTGTCTCTTGTAGTTCAGAGTGATGCTTAAGCTTGCAGACTTGGTCCAGGGCTGGGATGCGGCTCAGCAGGTAATGTGCATGACACTGGCTGCAGTCCCAGCACCCGTCTGCAGAGAGCTGGCTGCTCCCAGCACTGGGGAGGGGACTGCAGGAGGGCTTCTGCAGCTGGCAAGGTTCAGTGAGAGCCCCTGTCTCAAAAATAAGGTAAGGGCAAATACGCCAGGCATGCAGCACCTGATCCCTGCCCTCACGTGCGTGCTTAGCCGTGCACACCTGCGCACACACACTCTAGTTATGGGTTTCCAGTCTTTACTCTGAATCTAGGTACCACTCACGATTCCTGGTTGTCAGTAGTTTTAACCGTGTTGTACAGAGACGGGAGTAATATTTATGCAGTGAAAACTGTTTTTCCACATACTGAGAAAATTCAAAGTAAAATTTCTCAAACAACAATCTTTTGTGGAAAAAAAATATATGTTTTGCCTTTGATAGAATCATGTGGTGAAATACATTTATATTTTAGTTTATTAGCTATTTTATTTTTGTATATTATTTTAATATTTTAAACTCTTATTGACAAATAAATCCACCCAGACACAATCTTTCATGTAACCTCAAGGCAAAGAAACATTCCCCACCCACAAGACCCCTTCAGTCTTCCTCAGTCCGTTGGCCCCTTCCATCTCTTCCCCTAGTCAACACCTCATCTCCTTTCCGTCACCACATCTAATATTTCCTAGGATTTTATATAAATGGAAGGATATTCTTTCATATTCTGTAGTCTTTCCTGTCTGGCTCCATTTGGTCATAGTGTTTTTGTTTTTTCAGTGTTTCATGTTGGAGTGTACAGCCATAGCTTACAATTTGTTCTTTATGCTGAGTATTAGTCCATTGCATGACTAAACCACAGTTTGTTTCCACTAATATAAATTTATCTGTAAACTGTCAGGAGCACCTAGCTATTTGTTACTTTGTCTGTTTTTGTTTCGTCTTAATATTGATTACTTACCTTTGAAATCCTGAACTCTTAAGTTTACAGTGCTATCAGTGTGACTTTCAGGAGTCACGCCCTCTTCCTGCCTCTGTAACGGCTCCAGGAGAGTGTTGCTATGACACAGGTGGGGGCATCTTAGCATTTTGAACCCCGTTTTTTTTTTTTTTTCTTAAACATGGGTTGAGGATGCATGGGTATCGAGGCTAGATGACAGCCTCAGATGGTGCTCCTCAGGCACTGTCTGCCTTCCCCGCACTGGGGATATAAGCCTCACTGCTGCTTCTAGCTTTATGGCATGGATTTGGGGCGTTGAACTTGTGCTTGCAAAGCAAGCACTTTATCACCTGAGTCATCTCGTTAGCCCCACTTTGACCTTCCTAGCTGTACAGGTATGTTTTTGTAGACTCAAATGGTAGGCTTAAGACTACTGATAACTGCAACAAATGTCAATCTTAGATAACGCCTGAGACTGTTTGACTGCACTAAAATGTGATGTTTTATTTCCTGTAAGACTAGAGAATTTGGCTAATTGTTTTTCATATTTAGTATTTTAATTTTAATACTAATGTACTTTTCAAGTAAACTTTTCATGTAATGAATTTCATGCTTTTAAAATATGACATATATTAGTAACAAGTGATTGCTTGCTATAGGCTTAAAATATCATTTCAAAAGGCAGCAATATTTTGTTTTTGAAATGGGTTTCTTTTCAAGCATCAGTGTAAACAGACTGCTCTTGTACTATTTTCTATGGCAAGCTTTTTTTTTTTTTTAGAGCTATAAAAATGCCCTGATGTGCGGTTTGTTTTTAAGCAAACCTGACTTACACATAAAGTTACACCATCTGGTACCTTCCTCGCCTTTCCTCTCTAAAATGTTGATGTACATAATGACCTTCTGGTTCAAATTTCCATTTTACCATTTTAGCTGTGAAACTTTGGACAAATAATTTCATGCCCTTAAAACCAGTGTCTTATCTGTAAAGCTAGGGATGGCGGTGATTCTTGGGAGGTTTGGAAGGTGACTGCAGACTGGCCCAACCACTGTGTTAAATGAAGGATGCCTATCTCCTGTTGTCTGAAACATGTATTCACATTTCCTGGTTTTGATTTGTGGTTGTCAGTTTGTGGTTCTACCCTTACGTTCCAGGTCCCTGGTATAGTTCCTCCCAGAACGTGGCTACTGTAGTTTCTCATCTGCTGAGAGGTAGTGCCTCTGTGATGTAAAAACCATTCTTAAGATTGCACACTGTCTCAGTTTTGTGCAGACCTGGGTGCTACGCGATTGGCTGTCATAGGCAGAGAGAAAGGCCGCAGGGTTTTAGTATTCTCAGCTATTCGGACTGTGTGTTCTACACTCTAAAACTTGCCTTGTACTGTTCAGTCCCCGAGCAGCAGCTGCTGGACATTGACGACTGTGACCTAAATGTGGTGAGGCTGTGCTTCCAAGTTTTCCTTCTTGATGAGCATGGAAACCTGACGACTGCTCTTCCTCCCATTGTTTCTAACCCAATTTATGACAACCGTAAGTGCTTTGATTTTTTTTATCTCTGTACTCTTAGTTTCTTTTATTTCCTTAATGGTTAAACCATTTAAAGTATTTTCATAATTAGAAAAGAAGCATGCTAAGCGGGTTTGGTGGCTTGTGCATGTAATTCTAGCAGCCAGAAGGCTGAGGCAGGCGGATAGAGTTTGAAGGTATTATGGGCTACATGTTGAGACCTTGTCTCAAGAAACAAAAAGGAGCCGTGTGTGGTGGCGTGCGCTTTTAATCCCAGCACTCAGAAGGTAGAGAGAGGCAGCTCTCTGTGAGTTTGAGGCGAGCCTGGTCTACATTGTGAGTTCCAGGGCTACATAGAGAGACCCCGCCTCAAGCAAACAACAACAGTAACAAAGTGCAGTGTTCATTACAGAAGAAAATTCAAGCTTATGTACATATATAACTAAGAAGAGCAAAACACTGCTAATCTCCCAAAACAACCACTGTCCCCCAAGCACACACTGCAGTTCCCTCGTACTAATACACACACCATCTTTCTCATCACCACCGTTCACATGCTAATTTTGGCAACTTGGGGGAAAAAAAGGTTCAATGATCTTTTTAAAAACTCTTTTTCAATCCAGTAGTAGTAGTGCATGCCTATGAAAATCATGGCACTTGGGAAGGAGAGGCAGGAAGATGAGGAGTTCAAAGTTATCCTTGGCTGTGTTTAAGAACAGTGAGTTCAAGACCATCCTGTGTTATATGACAAAGGAAAAAAAAATCCCCAAACTTTGCTCTCAGCAATGCACCTTGAACCTTTTTCAATCACATTTTTCTTTTCCTTTTAAACAATGCTGGCAATTGGACCCAGCACATTGTACATGAGCTACACCTCCGAGCCCCACTGCGGTTTCCAGTAGCTGCCTATTTTCTTTTTTCCTCCTCCTCCTCCTTTTCTTCTTTGTTTGGTTTTTTAAGACAGGATTTCTCTGTGTATGAGTCCTGGTTGTCTTAAATTCACTTTGTAGACCAGGCTGGCCTTGAACTCACAGAGATCTCTCTGCCTCTGCCTCCCAAGCACTAGGATTAAAGCTCTGTACCACCTTGCCTGGCAGCATATTTTTATACGGCTATATATTAATTTTAAAAAGTGATTATGCAATTAAAGGATATTGGGTTGGTTTCTTTTTGTAAACAAATTATACTGAGATAAATAATTTATGTGTCCGTTTTAAAGGCATCTGTGTGTGTGTTCGTGCGTATGTGGAGGGGAGAAGACAGCTTACAGGACTTGGTTCTGTCCTTCCACCATGTGTTTGCCTGGGATCAAACTCAAGTCATCAATTGGGCTTGCAGCAGGCACCTTTATCTACTTAACTATCTCGCTGGCTCCTGAATGTTCAGATCTTATGCAAATATTTCTGGCATTTATTTTCAGAAGCATACATTTTGACAAATAATACATCAGAGGATATAGAAGTTCATTTGAAAAGATTGTGAAACTTTCCTCCAAATTATTTTGCACGTGCACACAAACACACTCAGCAGTGCTGAGCCTGTTTTGCATGTAGAATACTGGGGCATAGGCATTTAGAGGTAGATTATTCTCATCAGAGAGCCTTGGGTCCTTGGTGAAGCATCATAATAAATGAGAACTGCACTGCCCCGGGGGCCAGGCAATAGTATAAAGTGACCAATGGGCTCAGTGTGCCCTTACCAAGAAATAGAGGGAAGAGGCAGGAGGATGCTCGGGTTCAAAGGCCAGCTCACCTGGTGCACGTAGCTGCACACACCAGAGACTCTGTCTCAAAAGAGGAGGAAATCAAGGATTAGCAAGCAACCAACATTGTCCTCTGACTTCTACATACATGCGATGGCACATGCTCACCTGCACTCACACATACCTACACTCAGACACACCTCAACACACGTAAAATACACACAAAAATATTTAGTTTCCTTTATCTGTACATTAAAATTGCTATCTGTTCTCTAAATTAGTTTCCTCAAATTCTTCCCCTCATTACATAATAAAATATAATATTTGTGCTGGCTAGTTTTATGTCGGCTTGATACAAGCTAGAGTCATCAGAGAGGGAGCCTCCATTGAGAAACTGTCTCTGTAAGATCTGGCCCTAGGCAAGCCTGTGTGCTCTTGATTGCTGATTCCTGGGGGAGGATCAAGCCCATTGTGGGTGGGGCCAACCCTGGGTAGTTCTGGGTTCCAGAGGAAAGGAAGCTGAGCACCCCACTAAGCAGCGCCCCTCCATGGCCTCTGCATCAGCTCCTGCCTGCTGCTTCCTGCCCTCACTGCTTAGGATGGTGAAATGTTTGTATGGACTGTGAGTGACACCAACCCTCTCCTCCTCAAGCTGCTTTTGGTCACGGTATTCGCCACAGCAACAGTCGCATTACGGCAACACTGAGACCTACTTTTTTTTTTTTAATCCTTTCTATTTAGGCGCCCCAAATACTGCAGAATTAAGGATTTGTCGTGTGAACAAGAACTGTGGAAGTGTGAGAGGAGGAGATGAAATATTTCTACTTTGTGACAAAGTACAGAAAGGTATCTATCAGTTCTGCTTAATTGAATTAGTAATATATATATTTGATTAATATATGTATTTTACTTTATTGCCCCGTTCTTATTATTCCTTGGCATCTTACTCACTAGACGATATAGAAGTTCGTTTTGTGTTGAATGACTGGGAAGCCAAAGGTATTTTTTCCCAAGCGGATGTACACCGCCAAGTAGCCATTGTTTTCAAGACTCCTCCGTATTGCAAAGCTATCTTGGAGCCCGTGACAGTGAAAATGCAGCTGCGGAGGCCTTCTGACCAGGAAGTCAGTGAATCCATGGATTTCAGATACCTGCCAGATGAAAAAGGTGTGACAGATTGGTAGTAATGTATATACACACATACATGTGTGTGTGTGTGTGTGTGAGAGAGAGAGAGAGAGGGAGAGAGAGAGAGAGAGAGAGAGAGAGAGAGAGAGAGAGAGAGAGAATGAATTGGAAACAGATTGTCATGTATCCCGTGCTGTCTTTGAGCTCCTGTGCAGCTAAGGGTGAGCGGTCTTCCTCTTCCACCTCCTGACTGTTGGGATTTCAGCAGTGTGTCACTGTGCTGCCCCTGCTGCCTTCTCACATGCGGTGCTAGGAACTGACCTCGGGGCTCTGTGCACACTAGCGAGGGCTGACCCAACTGAGCAACATGCTCAGCTCAAGCATAGATCACTTTCTTAGGCTGGTCAGTGCTAGTAATATTATAAGATAAACATTTGAGTACAGCTTTATATATTCAGATTCTATATTTCTTTTCCTAGAAGTTTTCCTAGAAGTTGTGTGTCTTTTGTTTTTTGGGTTTTTGTTTCAAGACAGGGTTTCTCTGTGTGTCCTTGGCTGTCCTGGATTCGCATTGCAGACCAGGCTGGCCTCACAGTGATCCTCCTGCCTCTGCCTCTCTTGAGTGCTGGGGTCACAGATGTGCACCACTGCTCCCGGCTTGTTTTTTGTTTTTGTTTTTCATGCTCTTTGCATGTCTTAGGAGGGTTTGAATAATTTTAGAGTTCTTGAACTTTTAGATCATATTTTATTTCTATATATGCATTTTTTATTTATTTTTTGTACTTATCGTGCCCTTTTATGGGTAGGAAATTTGTTAATCAGAAAGTGATATATGCTTTGGTCTATATCTTATCAGACTTATTTTATCAGTTTATTTTGACTTATAGGTGTTCTTAGGGTGAAAAAAATGACTATTTTAAACTTTTTTTAAACTTAAAAGTCCGAGAAGTCCTTTATAACTGATACAGGATATATTGCACAATAATGTGCTTACAGGTCTGTGCTGTTCACATGTGTTTGCAGTGTCTCTGCATGTTGATTAAGCATCTGTCCATGGTGGAGGGAGGCAGAATCAATCCCATGATTCACTGTTTTCCTGCTTTCTTTTTTTAATCAGATGCATATGGCAATAAGTCAAAGAAACAAAAAACAACTCTACTTTTTCAGAAACTGCTGCAAGATTGTGGTAAGAATATTTTAGATTGATTCATATATAAATAACTTTGTTTTCTTTATTATTTTTAAACTTTTTAAAATGATAAACTATTTTTCAAGTTATATTTAATAATACAAAAACTTTATCATAGCAGCTAACTTTCCTGAGAGACCAAGAACTGTCCCCCCCGGGTCAATTGGAGAAGGAAGAGTCATCAAAAAAGGTATTTCATCCCTGAAAAATACTGTCATTCTACTTTTTAGGAATAAATGCTTTTTAAATATCTTTTTTTCCTTCAGATTTTCTCATACTTTCAATATTGAATTGAGCTGTACTGTGCCTCTGAAGGTTGTATAGGAAATTGATTATATTTGGGGGATTTTATTGTTCAAGAAATTACATTTTATTCAAACACTGGTAATTTTACAATTCCACTGTGTATACGGCAGGCATCTGTTTATAGCGATTTTTACTTGCTCACAGTTGTGCACCTTTGGTTGCTTAGGGTCTCTCACTGTGGTTTTTAAAATGGTGCTGGGTATGACCTTGGGCATCCTTGGCCCTTGCTGTCATACCCAGCCCCGGGCCATCCCTAGGTTCCCTTTTTATTTCTACTACAGTAAAGTTGAATAGTTCCAACAGAGCTTATTGCCCCAGAAATCTTAAAACTATCTGGCCTTTTATAGAAGATATTTCCTGAGCCCCTAGCAAGTTCCCCATCTTATATCCTTAAATTGGTACTTTATCTTGGTTTGTACAGTCCTTTGTAATATGTAAATAAATATAGAAATTTTACCTCAGTTTTTTGTGATGGGGAATTTTGTAGGACCTTAGGGTCATATCTTAATGAGTCGTAAAAACTATCTGTAGGGCCAGGTGGTGGCGCACACCTTTAATCCCAGCCCTCGGGAGCCAGAGACAGAGGATCGCTGTGAGTTCAAGGCCAGCCTGGTCTACAAAGAGAGTCCAGGACATCCAGAGATACACAGAGAAACCCTGTCTTGAAAAAACCAAAATCAAAACAAAGACAAAAAAACTATCTCTAGTTTTCAGTCTTCCCAAATGGATGTCTTTTCCATTTTCTCCCAAAAGTAGAAACCATAGGATGATTTTGGCTCTTGTACATCTGTGAATTGAAATTCTAGTATTTATCTTGTACATTTTTTAATGTTTTATTTAATTTTTAATTTATGTGCACTGGTGTATGGGTGTCAAATTTTGGAGTTACAGACAGTTGTGAGCTGCCATGTGGGTGCTGAGAATTGAACCCAGGTCCTTTGGAAGAGCAGGCAGTGCTCTTAACCACTCAGCCACCTCTCCAGCCCTTATCTTGTACATTTAAAAAATGTACCTATCTGAAAAGGCCGGGCGTTGTGGCCCATGCCTTTATTCCCAGCACTCGGGAGGCAGAGGCAGGCGGATCATTGTGAGTTCAAGACCAGCCTACTCTACAAAGTGAGTCCAGGACAGTAAAGGCTACACAGAGAAACCCTGTCTCGAAAAACGCCCCCCAAAATTAAAAAATTAAATTAAATTAAATAAAAATGTACCTATCTGGAACAAGAAACTGGATTTTCATATTTAACTGGAAGAAACTTACATATGCCAAAATAACTTTTAAAAATCATTTTCATGTATTTATAAAGCAGTTTACATGTTGCAGAATTTAGCTTTGAATTCATGTAATGGTTTTTGTGTTTTAATTTTTTTATTTGAAATGTAGCAGTATCCTGGAAACTTTTTAGTATGTTTTTATAATTTCAATTCAGAAATAATGCTTTATACCAATGTGTTCATCTTACTCTATAAAATACATTTTCCTTCTACAGAATCAAACTTGTTTTCTCATGGTGCCGTTTTACCAGAAATGACCAGGTCTTCAGGAGTCCCAAGTCAAGGCGAACCCTACTATTCTACATCTGCTTCCATCTCAAGTGGATTGGCGCATCACCCCGCAGCCATACCCTCAGTGGTCCATCAGCCTACGAGCTGGTCCTCAGTGACCCAGCCCACCTCACGCCCAGTCAGTACAAACACACTGGGTAGTCTCTCCGCGGGGCCACTTTCCTCTAACTCGCAAGGTATGCTTCCATTCCTCGAAGGGCCCAGTGTGAGCGATCTCAGTGCTGCCAATGCGTGCCTCTACAGTGCTGATGACGTAGCTAGGATGGAGACGTCATCCATGGCTCCAGTTGACTTATACGGTATTTCTGATGTCAACATGCTATCTAATCGCTCTGTGAATGTGATGGCGTCCAGCAGTGATAGCATGGGGGACACTGATAACCCAAGACTTGTGAGCATCAACCTCGAAAACTCTTCATGCAACTCAAGGTTAGACCCAAGAGACCTGAGGCAGCTGCACCCGCTGTCGTCTGCCAGTGTGCCCACAGGCACCAGTTCCAACTCTGTTTTTGTTTCACAGTCAGATGCATTTGATAGATCAGACTTCAGTTGTGTAGACAATGGCCTGGTAAGCGAGCCCGAGCCACCGAATGACGCGAGCACTCATAACTTTGTCCAGAGTATTCAGTATGCAGGGATTGACACTCTACAGAGTGAGCAGCTGAGCGATTCCTTTCCTTACAGTTTTTTTAAAATATAAATTGTAGGACTTAAGTCTAGAGAACTGTAAAACTTTAGGTGTATAGAGTATAAAGAGAAGTCTCAGGAGCAGGAACTTTAAAGGCTCCGCTGTTCCTTACTTTGAAAGATAAGCCTGAAGCACATGTGTTGGGTGTGAATTGTTTTCCCGTGTTTCCACAAGCCAAGCTGCATGTCTTTCATAGTATATTAATGTATTAGTTAAATGAACTGATATTTGCTTTCAAGCAGATTTAAGGTAAACATGTAATGGCTATGCCATTGGAAAATAAATTCATTATTACTGTTGAGGCCCATAGGCCAAAGTGACCCCTAAGGGGCTTTCTGAGATTTCTTTTTTTGGTATTTTAGGGTGTGTGCGTGCGTGTGCGTATTTCTGTGTGTGCACATGCGTGTGCAGAAATGAGCTTTCAGGGAATGGAAGGTTTTATTTTTTTCTATTTTATACTATTTAAACACTTATCTTTAAAGTTACTTACGAAATTGGCTTTATGTCTGTATTTTCAAGAAAAAGTTTTCTTGAGTCTTTTCTTAATTAGATGCCCTCACTCCTTTGACCTCATAAAGCCGTCTAATTCTCTGTAAGAATTAGTCAGATATTCTGGCTCACGTCTGTCATCTCCCCACTTGAGACTGAACGTTCAAGGCCTTGCCTGGACTATGAAGCAGTAAGTTCAGTACCAACCTGGACAGCTATGGAAATTTTGCCTCCAAAATAGAAAAGCCTGAGGGTGTGACTCAGTGGTGGGGCTTGCCTAGCACCCCCAAGACCCTGTGCTCAGCACCCCCCGCCCCCAGCAGAAGAGCAAGGAAACATAACACCTGGGTTTCAGCTCAGTACATCCATACCTGAGTTCTGGACGTTTCTCCCAGACTTGCTTCCCCTTCAGCCTTTGCCTCTCTGTAGACTGCCATGCCACGCTTCCATTTGCTAAGGCAAAAGCCTTGGTGTCACCCTGGATTCTTCTTTGATCTCCTAAATCTTTCCTATAAGGAAACTCAGCCAGCCATTTCCCCAGTATACATCCAAAGCTGCTGCTGCTTATAAACTTTTGTTTGAGACAGGCTGGCCTCAAACCTGCTCGGTAGCCGAAAGTGGCCTTGCCTTTCAGATCCTCTTGCTCTGTCTGGGAGTGCTGGGATTACCTGTGTGCTCAGCCACACCACGTTCATGGTGCTGGGGATACAGGGCAGGGCTTCGCTGGGAGATGCAGATGTGCCCAGCTCAGGGTAATTATAGTCGTTTTGAATGAGCTGGCACTGATGACCTCAGACACAGCTACTAGAGCTCAGCAGATGTCGCTCACACAGTGACTTGTCAGAGTTTCTCTCGGTTGAGTGAAGAAACTCTTCGTCTGTTTAGAGTGTTTTCGTTGTTTGGGTGTTGGCTCTGTTTCTTAACAAATAAACTTTATTATACAACCCAACTAGCTTATACAAGAAGGAAAAAAGGTTAAAGGGACAAAAGAGTGAACCTTCCGGTATCCGTTCCACGGGATGAGTCCTTAGGTGTCTCTCTGGCCCGCGTGATAGTCCAGCCGGTTCGCTTTCTCCACACGCTCTCCAAACCTCTGGCTGAATCTGTTGTTTTTCTCTTCCCCACCTGCCTTAGTCACATGGGAAGGGCGGTCTCCTTCTCCCTTTGAGGGTCCATTAGGAAAACAATAGCCCAGGTGGGGTTCCCAGGTCTGCTTCCTGAATTCCAGGCCTAGGATGGCTCCTCTCAGTCTATCACAAGGTATTCATGGGGTGCCCCAAGGGTAAAGCCCGCCAAGACTGCTTCCACCTGTGACAAAGCTTAATCTTTCCCACATTTGGGTTTTGGTATTTTGGTTTTGTTTTCGTTTTTTCAAGACAGGGTTTCTCTCTGTAGCCTTGGCTGTCCTGGACTCACACTTGTAGACCAGGCTGGCCTCAAACTCACAGCGATCCGCCTGTCTCTGCCTCCTGAGTGCTGGGATTAAAGGCGTGCACCATGCCCGGCTTGTTTGGTGTTTTCAGTTGATGGTTTCCTCTCAGGAGCTACTTGCTGATCACGGAGCTCATCTTACGACTTACAGAGCATTTACTACACGTTTCTCCCTTCTCCCTAGGTGCATTTGTGTTTTACCTGGTTTTGAGGGCATGGGCCTTCTTTTCCCAATTCCACTTATGCACTGCATCTTTCCTCCTGCCCCCCCTCCCCCCAATCCTGTCACCATTTAGTTCTTTTTTTTTTTTTTTTTTTTTTTGTATAAATATCTTCTTGAGCTTAAAAGAAAAGGCTAAAAATATCTCCCAAAGTACCAAAAAGCCACATTGTGCCCTCCCTTCCACATTTTTTTTTTTCCGGAAACAGGGTCTCTCTGTGTAGCCTTGGCTGTTCTGGACTCGCTTTGTAAACCAGGCTGTCCCCAAAATCATAGCAATCCGCGAGTGTGTCAGTTGCTGGGTGTGTGTGGAGCTTTTGGGGGCCTTACTCTTCCAGAGTATGCTTCCTCCTTAAGGGAAGCATCAGTCAGAGTTTGTGACTGGATTTCTTTGTAAAAGTTGAGTTTTTCATTGGGAGTACTTTGACATCTATGAAGCTGCCACTGCGAAGTTTCAGGTTTGTTTTCAGAGGGTACATGTGCAAACAGGCTAAAATGCTTTGGTACCTTCTGTGTAGAAAGCCCAGCAGTGGGCTGTGAGGGATGAAGGCTTCACTCAAGTTTATCCAATTTCACCCCTTTAAGACATAGCCACATAAATATTTTAACTAAACTTTGTGGCAGAATGTAAAGTGTGGCGTCAACAGCAGATAACATCAAATCTCAAAATTAATATTTTCATGTATTCAAAAAGACCAAAACCCCACTCATGTCCTCACCATGGTTGGTTTTGTATGGGAGTGGGAGGTGGGGGGTTGTTTTGTTTTTTTCCAAACAGGATTTCTCTGTGTTGCCCTGGCTGTCCAGGACTCACTCTCTAGACCAGGCTGGCCTTGACCTCAGAAGTGTGCCTGCCTCAACCTCCCCAGTATCAGATGGATGGTACTCTGCATTGTGCCCCACCATCTTTCTTAATAGACAAGATACAGCATTTTAACAAGTAAACACACTTTTCAAGCATGGCTCTAGGGCAGTTATTTAAGTGAATCAGCTTGTTTCTACAGCTGCACATGGTCTTTTGGGTTGCTTTTTGTTTGAGGCAGGGTGCCCTGTTGTACCCCTGAGAGGCCTGGAACTCACAGAAGTCTGCCTCCCAACAACTTCATGCATTTTTGTTGTTATTTTTTTTTTAAGCTTTTGGAACTTTAAAGAATGGAGGCTGGATGTCCCCTTGATGGGGAGGCCCGATGGCACTCGGAGGAAGGATAGCAGACTACCAAGAAGAACCTTGGTACCCTAGCATCATATTCAAGGGGAGGAGGTCTCCCTCAGTCACAGTCATAGGGATGGGGAATGGGGTGAAAGTGGGAGGGGAGGGAGGAATGGGAGGATGCACAGGATGGGATAGCAATTGAGATGTAATATGAATGATTTTATTTTTCAATTTTAAAAAATGTGAAAAAAAAAGAACGAGGCTGGAGAGATGGCTCAGAGTATAAGAGCACTGCCTGCTCTTCCAGAGGTCCTGAGTTCAAATCCCAGCTCACAACCATCTATAATGAGATCTGGTGCCCTCTTCTAGCATGTAGGCAGAACACTGTATACATAACAAATAACTACATCTTTTTTTTAAAGCCAAAAAACAGAATTATAAACAAGCCAGGTGGTAGTGGTGCCGGCACCTTTAATCCCAGCACTCCCAAGGCAGAGGCAGGTAGATTTCTGAGTTCGAGGACCAGCCTGGTTCTCAAAGCGAGTCCCAGAATAGCCAGGGCTGCATGGAGCAACTTTGTCTTGGGGGAAAAAAAAATCACAAAATTAATTGAATGCTTTTGAGTTCACAATATTTTTTAAAATGATGATTCGCCAGGCATGGTGGCACACGCCTTTAATCCCAGCACTCGGGAGGCAGAGGCAGGTGGATCTCTGTGAGTTCGAGGCCAGCCTGGTCTACAAAACAAGTACAGGACAGCCAAGGCTACACAGAGAAACCCTGTCTGGTAAAAACTAAAACCAAAAACAAGATTCTTCTTCAACAAATTGACTTTTTAGGGCTATTAGCAGATATATAAATTTTTTGGTAAAATACCAAATTCATTTTGTGTAATTTTCTTTCTAAGCTTCTTTAACCAAAATGTAACTTCCCATGAGATGGTGTAAGATAGACTGGGGGCAGTTACCTTGGGATGGTTGTGTGCCCTTTGGTCTTCATTGAACTTCACTGCTCCTAGTGAACCAGCCATGGCGACACATGCCTGTAGTTTCAGCGCTTAGAAGGCTGAGGAGGAGGGACAAGATGCAATAAGAATTTAGCTTCAGCCTGGGCAACACTGGGGATCTCAGTCATCAATCAAGGAATCTTAAAATATCATTGGCCATGTTTAACAGGTCACACAAAACAGTGCAATCTTTTGTTGTTGTTTTGACTTTAAATTTAATACCTCCTGTGTCTCCCTCCTGAGCACTGAGACTGTAGGCGTATGCCACCACAGTTCACCTGGTTTAAAATATTTCGATTTTGGAGAGAAAGAGAAGCAAGCACAATATTGGAGTTGACCCCAGCATCTCAGAGGTGTTAGGTTAGTGCTCTGCCACTGAGCTGTCTGCACTGATTTTATATGCTTGATGAGTGAATTTAAGTTCTCAGATACTGTTACCTAAGAATTTTATCCTTTGTATCAAGATGAAATGTTTTTTTTTAATGTCAAGGTACCTTTTGTTATATTGAATATTGTTACTTTTATAATATCTTTGTATAGTGACTTTTTTCTTGTGATGTAACAAATAAACCATTTTCTAAAAATGTTTGCTATTTGCTTACAAAATGTCAATGACATTTTCCTGATTTTAACATTTTGTTCATAAGGGGTAGCTGCTTGAGGTTGTTTGGAAACATTGGGTGTTTTTATAAAGTGTTCTTAGGATGTGCTTCTGTCCGTAACTACACTTTGAAATGGGAGTCTCAGAAGAGACCAAGAAATGCCCTTTTCAAAGATTTTTTGTTTTGTTTGAGACAGGGCCTCACTATGTAGCTCGGCCTGTCCTGGAACTCACTATATAGACCAGGCTAGCCTCAGACTCACAGATAAGTGCTTTTGCTTCCTGAGTAATGAGATTAAAGTCACGCACCAGGACACCTGTGCCCCTCCCCCACCCCGGCTCCTACAGACTCGTGTCTACAGACTAAGGGGTGGCAGTATGGTCAGTTTCTTTGAGACTTCTCTTCATGGCTTGCAGGGGTCACATGGGGTGAGAAGGGCGAGGACATGACAGACGGCAGAGGTTGAGATCGAGCACCACGTTGTGTGTTCTCTCTCTCACAGTTTTATTTAAAATGTTTTCATTAAATTTTACTCATGTGCCGAGCACATGGGTGGAAGCCAGCTAACAATTTGCAAGAGTTAGTTTTCTCCTTCCGTCATGTGGGTTCCATGAGTCAAACTTAGATCGTTGGATTTGAGGCAGGTCCCTCTACTCACTGGGCCATCAAGCCAGTCCCAATTTATTTCTTTAAAGATGACCCTCCCCCCAACTGTGTCCCTTGACCAGTCATTTCCCCAATTCCACTCAAGTACATCCCAACCTTCCATTCTATGACTGCAGCATTTTTAGGTGTCATGTAGAAATTGTCTTTCTGTGCCTCATGTATTCTATGTTTATCTACTTTGTTATGACACAATTTCATTGTTTATTTATACTATATTTTCTTTATTCATCCATTGATGGACGCCCAGATTTACTTACCTTGGTTATTATAAATAATGTCATGGGCATGAGAGTGTAGGTATCAACATACTGATTTCTTTTACTTGGGCTATAGATATAGACCCAGTAATGGGATGGCTAGATTACATAGTAGTTCTGTTTCTTGTTTTGTTTTGTTTTGTTTTGTTTTTTTGGTTTTGTTTTTTGGTTTTTCGAGACAGGGTCTCTCTGTGTAGCCTTGGCTGTCCTGGACTCGCTTTGTAGACCAGGCTGGCCTCGAACTCACAGCGATCCGCCTGCCTCTGCCTCCCGAGTGCTGGGATTAAAGGCGTGCGCCACCACGCCCGGCCTCTTGTTTTGTTTTTTGAGGAGCTCCCATAATAGCTGAACCAACACACACT
>OU015747.1:52022500-52037220 GCA_907169655.1 Acomys percivali | reverse complement strand
CTGCAGGTGTGCACTCCCCATCTGCAGGTGTGTACTCCCCATCTGCAGGTGTGCACTCCCCATGAAATACTTTACCTCCACATCTAGCTCAAGAATGTCTGCTGTCACATTCATCAGAGAGCCAATGTTCGGCTTGGTTCTCCCAAAGTCTCCATGTACAAATTCTTTAATGTAGCTAAGTCTCTTTAAGGAAAAGATCATGCAATACTAACGACTTTGTCAAGTAGAAGGGAAAAATAAATAGAATAAAGATGTTACCAAAGAGAGGCCGTTTCCTAACTCTGACTTGAGATGTACACCTCAGAAAATAAGCTATAGCAAACTGTGCATTAGCCCGATGCCAATATCGGAACCAGGCCCTCGTTTACAGCAGACTCACCAAAGGCCATGGCTTGGCTTTGTTTGAGTCAGGGCATCATGTAGCCCAGGCTACATGAACGTGACCTGGACCCTGGATGAGACTGGAAGCTTTGGCAGTCCCGCACCCCACCCCAAGTGACAAGACTGGAAGCTTTGGCAGTCCCGCACCCCACCCCAGGCATCTCAAAATGCCAATGTTCAGTACACATTAAATCACCTATACAGTTCCATTTTCTTTTGTTTGTTTGGTTTGGTTTGGTTTTTTTTTTTTTGACATCTCACTATGTAGACCAGGCTCACCTCAAACTCACAGAGATTTGCCTGCCTCTGCCTCCTGAATGATGCTAGGGTTAAAGGTGTGCACTACCATGACCAACCCAATGTTTTCCTTTTTAACCTTTTTTTTTTTTGCATCATCATTTCTATTTTGTTATCTGGTCTCTCTTTTCAATAATGGTAATTGACATCTACAAAATGGTAAGTTTCCACAGGACCACACAAAACGTGATTTCAGTGATGAGGTTCCTTATAATACATTGGCACTAAGATGGGAGAAAAAATTAAAATATTCATTTAGTCTTCTTTAAAAATAATTTTGTTGAGCCAGGCGTGGTGGCACATGCCTTTAATCCCAGCACTCGGGAGGCAAAGGCAGGCGGATCACTGTGAGTTCAAGGCCAGCCTGGTCTACAAAGTGAGTCCAGGACAGCCAAGGCTACACAGAGAAACCCTGTTTCAAAAAAAGAAAGAAAGAAAGAAGATTAACATTCCACAGGAATCTACTGTAGCCCTATCTGAAAAAGACATAGTCCCAGTTGTTCACTAAAAAACAGTAACTAAAAAGCAGCATTGCAATGCTTTGGTAGTAACAGTGTTAGCTACTAGTTAACGCAGGGAAGTGAATGCACCCTCAGGGACAGCTAAGAAGCAGCATTACAAGTTTTCTCACTGCCCCCCACACAGCATGTCTTGACTCAAACAGAAGACATACACTGACCTAACAGCTCTTTTCCCGAATTCATCATTTCTCCTCAGCTGCCATTCTTTTTCTCTGATTTTCGTTAGAAGAAGCTAGTAACAATAGAGAAAGAAGCAGAGCAAAAGGCCCCAGAGAACGCAACGGAAAGGTCTGGAGCTCATTCGTGCGGGAGGGTGACACTGAAGGCACATGGCCCTGGCGCAGGGCGCTCAGCCACGAGCCTGAGCCGGCACAGGTGAGCGCAGCAGACTCTAGACCTCTGCGGCATCACCACGAGGCAGCTATAGCCTACCAGCTTTTCTTGGCTAACATGTATGTGGCTGCTTCCAAGCATGTCTTAACAGGGTTAAAAGGTATTGGTTTCTTCCAAAGATGCAGCAGTTCTTCTTGGCATGTTAAAGTAAAGACAGGATTGACTTACAATGGCTTGTAATTGGAGGTAGGGCGTGAAGACGTTCAGTGGGAGGAGTCCTGGGCTCAACCCCAATGCCAAAATCAAAATAAATTTCAACTTGTGATTTCTTTGAATTCCATCTACAATAACCAGATGTGCTCCAAACAGTAAAAATAAAACAAGCCACTCACCAGAATCTACACAAACTACTCTTGATTCAAACTGCACAATTTAAAAGCTGTCTGGAGCAGATAAGTACACGTCCAGTTCAGCTAGGTCAATCCAGGCCACTCTAGGGTAGTACAAAGGAAGGGGGACGGGAGTTTATGAGCCGGAGAGGCTCATTAGTGGGCTCAGGATGGAGATTAGATCATCTGGCGATTAGCCCTGACTCCTCCCACTTTGGAGAGGCTTGTGTTGTATACAGAATTATGTCATTACCTTCATACCAATTAGAAGAGATTTATCATTTCATGCTACTAGGTCTCTGTCTCTCTGTCTGTGTCCCCTCTCTCTCTCTCTCTCTCTCTCTCTCTCTCTCTCTCTCTCTCTCTCTCTCTCTCTCTCTCACACACACACACACACACACACACACACACACTCAGACTCGCACCGCCTCCCCCACTGGCAATGTTGGGAGCAGCACTAAGAGACCAAGGCATGGTGAGACATGCCTATAATCCCACCGCTTGGAAGGCAGAGGCAGACTCTTGAGATCAGGGTCAGCCCAGGACTCACAGTGAGATGCAGTCTTGTGAGAAAGTAAATATTAAACTCCGCCTAAGATGACTGGAGCTCCGTGACATACTTGAGTTGGAAACCTCTGACCCCAGGTCACAGTATCAGCTTTGGCATGTAGCCATTTAGAACCTCGAGTGCCGATCTTTTCTACTTAAAGTACAGTCAAATGCTGGAGTTTTGGAACACTGTCTTCACACAGATATATTATTGCTTAAGTGATATATAGTGTGGTGGTTTTGTCCACACAAGGCCTGTAGGTCAAGAAGCACTGGACACGGTCATGTGTTTGATTTCCTAGGAGGCAGACAGAGACGGCTTAAGTGTCTATGATGAGCCTGCCCAGGCAACATGGGGAGCTTGTCTCAAACTTTAAAGAAAGTAACATACCACGGTTTCCTTTTATCACCTGCTTAACCAGTTGAGCAAACACTTGGAATACTCAGAGGACCAAACAGGGCTGTGAACATGTGACTTGTAAAACACGTAAGGACAACAAGTGAATCAACTGAAAGTACTTCTGAGGATACTGAACGCTAACTGCTGGGTAAGGCGCTGAGACAGAACTGTACACTTTAAAGCTGGCATGGAACTGATAGGCCCTTCATGGTTCAAAACACTGTTCTAAAACACAAATGAGAAAACAGACGTCAAACACAAAAGTATTGATTCTACTCCTAAATACTGAATTAATACATTCAAGTCCTTTCCAAAACATCCCAGACCACCTGAGGTAGCACAGGCCTGTAATCCCAGCACTTGGGAAGTGGAGGCAGGAGGATCAGGAGTTCACGGCCAGCCTGGAGTATATGAGCTCTGGGTACGTGAGAACACATTTCAAATAAGTAAGCAAGTAAATAAGTAAATAAACAGACCTCCCACATCAATTGACCCTGTTTGTTTGTTTGTTTTTTAGGACAGCATTAGCTATTGTGATCCCGCTCTGGTTAGAGCTCTGAGCTGCAGAGGCAGAAGGATACGTTCCTGCCTGGGTCTTCAAATGCAGACGAAAGTGATGCTCATCCAGGTAGTACGTCTCCATGCAGTGAATGGCTCGAGTCCTCACGGCCAACGGCCTCCGGTGAAGCACCCGGAGAGGGGTTTTCTGGTCAATCTTTAGGTCCTAGAGAAGGGTAGGATGCAATCAGAGTCTGAGGTAGCCCTGAGCTGACCTTATCATGGACTTTACCCATAGCTCACCACACACGCTGCCCATTGCTGCCAGGGCGGGACAGGGATGTCTGACATCAGAACAGCAGTACCTGCTGAGGTTCTGCCTCACTGGGCTTCTCATAGCCCAGTTCAGAATTACTTGTTTTTTTCTGAATACTACAACTACCCCTGCCACAAGAGGGGCATTCAGAAGGAAATGTCCCAAGGGCGTGACACGCCAGTCAGGATTCTGGCCCAGAACTTTGTTAGAAGACAGCATCGGTGCATTTGTTTTATACAGCCTCAAAGTGGCTGGCATAAAAGTGGGGACTTCAGGCTGGGAGGGAGGCGGGAGGCAGGAGGAGGGACCCAAGTGTCGCTTGTGCATATGAGAAGTGTGCACATTCTATGGAACAGTATACTCCTATTTGGGGGTTTGTTGTACCACAGACCATATCTGGAAAGGTGCACCCTTGTTTAGCAAAATGTTTCAGTTCAGAGAGAAGAGATAAGTCTGTACAGTGACTCAGAGTCTTTCAGTATTTCTTAGCACATATTTATAAATATAATATCTGCATATATTTTAATGATTCAGTGATACAGGCTGCTTTTTTTTTCTTTCTGTTTTTTTTTTTGTTGTTTTTTTTTTTTGTTTTTTTTTTTGGCTTTTTGAGACAAGGTTTTTCTGTATTAGCCTTGGCTGTCCTGGACTCACTTTGTAGACCAGGCTAACCTCCAACTCACAGCGATCCTCCTGCCTCTGCCTCCCCAGTGCTGGGATCACAGGTGTGCGCCACTGCATCTGGCTCTGCTTTTTCTTGTAATCAAGTCAAATTAGAGTTTTCCCCTTATGTTGGAAGATATAAATTAAGAAGTAGGGATTAATACTATAAAAAGTCAACGACCTCAAACTTTTAAAAATAGATTCTAGGCAAACCAGAAAAGTCGGTTCTCAGGAACTCTGAATTCTGTGCAGTTTCCTGCTGGAACAGCTCCTCCTGATTTGCATGAGGAGTGAGCAATGCTGCTGTGCTAAGAAAGGAAAGCCTTCCCAACACCCAGGAGGATGAAGAGCAGGTTCCAGCAAAGCCCACACTGCAAGGGCACTGTGATTCACAGCAGCAGGAGCCAGCAGCCCCTCCCCACCGTGACTTTCAGGGCTGCAATTCTTGTGAGATGAGCTGTCTCTGTGAGGCTTGACTCTTCTCTAGCCAAAAGGCAAATGTGCCCAAGACTGAGCTGTGCCGCAGTTAGAAGGATGTATATTGGGATATTCAGAGAGCAGACACGACCAGCCTTTACATTAGCAACTACTGTGTGGCACATTCCTTTAATCACGGCACCCTGGAGGCAGTGGATGGATCTCTGGGAGTTTTGTCAGCCTGGTCTGTACTATGAGCTCTGGGGCAGCTAGGGCTACATGGTGAGACCCTGTCCAAAAAATAATAATAATGATAAGTAAAAATTTTTAAAATATAAGCAACTATGTAGTGAGAACTCCTCTCCCGCCTTCTGCTACTTCACGGCAGGGCTGACTCAGCTGGCCACCAGAGCCACCAGAGCTGTTCCCAACAGCACTCACTCACCAGTGTGCAGGCCCGGCCCTGTGCCCTTTTTAGTCTGCTTTTTAGACCACAAAAGGAAACCATTACACCTACTTTTAGCACTGTTCTGTTATCCCACACTGAATTTTCAGACACACACACACACACACACACACACACACACACACACACACACACGTGTGGTTTTTCCTTAGAAGTAGGCTGCCCTTTGAAAAAAGGAGACCAGCAGTGAACCTGCAGTGCTGCAGTGGTCCTTTTCTCAGAATAGAGAAGTAGCTCAGCTTTATCTTTACCCCAATGGGAATTTTATAAATCTCTTAAAAGTGTTACTAGAAACCAGTCATGCCCAGCAGTGTACCTGGGAGTGGCCGCTGACTACTTACAATGTCTCTATAAAATCACCGTTCTGTGTTGTTTTTTAATTAGATCTATGGTAACGCTCAAAATACTCTTTTTTTGTTTTATTTTCACAGTGCTGGGAATCATATCCAGGGCCTTGCACCAGATAGGCAAACTGTCACTGAGCTTTAATCTATTTTTAGTGGATTTATTTTTCTCTGAGCCTCAATGCCAGTCCCTAAATCTATTGTTTTTAATGATTTAAAAAAAAAAAAAAAAAAAAACCAGCATTCTAAATGATTCATACATCTACATTTTTTGGTGGGTTTTTGGTTTGGTTATTTTTGTTTTGTTTTGTTTTTGATTTTGTTTTATACACTTTGTTTTTGTTTTATACACAGGAACTCACTCTATAAAGCAGGCTGGCCTAGAACTCAGAGATCTGTCTGCCTCTGCCTCCTGAGTGCTGTGATTAAAGGTGTGCCCCATTATACCCATGTGGTTTATAGTCTATGAAGGACTATATGACTTAGAAAGTTTATGAATATGTCTGTATTGTATCTACTTATCTGGAGCCATGGTTCATTTAACACAGTGCTTGCAGAGCACGCGTGATGCCCCTGGGCTCAATCTCCAGCACAGCATAAAAACCAGGCATGGTGATGCAGACCTGTAAGCCAGCACTCGAGAGGTGGATGAAGGAAGATGAGAAGTTCAACACCATTGTTGGCTACATAGTCAGTCTGAGCAATGAGACAACCTGACTCAGTTATAAAGAAACAAAAACAAAAACACCCCCATCTCTCTGACGGCCTAGGCAGCAAGAGCCAAGCACAAAGCCTGTGAAGGCGGCAGGCGGCTCTAGATGGACAAAGGCTGTGTGCTTTCCCTGGGGCACTTAAGGCCATCGCTTTGCTTTTGTCTCATGAGTCGGACTCAGACACCATATGCCTTTCTCCTCCTGCATTTTTGATATGTACAGACACATAGCAACCCAGAGTAAGTGAAATCATACCTTGCTTCTGATTTTCCTTTTTTTTTTTTTTTTTTTCTTTCTTTCTTTCTTTTTTGGTTTTTTGAGACAGGGTTTCTCTGTGTAGCCCTGGCTGTCCTGGATGGACTCACTTTGTAGACCAGGCTGGCCTTGAACTCACAACGATCTGCCTGCCTCTGCCTCCCAAGTGCTGGGATTAAAGGCATGCACCACCATGGCTGGCCTGATTTTATTTTTAACAGCTACAAGAGGTTTGTTCACTCTGCCACTAGCTTTTGTTTGCTTGCTTCGTCTCTGTAGACCAGATTGGTCCTGAACCCACACCCTTTATGTGCTGTCCAGCGAATGTCATTTTCTCTCCAGCCTTGATACTGTTGCTCATGCCACTGTGAACAAAGCCAGTAAGCCATCTTCCATGCATATGGTACACAGGAGTCATGCCCTGCACTGGCACTGTCACAGAGGGTGCGCTGGGCACGCCAGTGCGGCTCTTCCTTCTTACAGTCACTGCCATGCTGCCTTCTGAGTCTGAAGCACCTTCAATATCTGCTCCCAGTGCCCACCACTCCCCTCCCTCTTCCACTAGACCCACTGTCTGCTCTACTGGTTTAAGAGGATAGAGTGATGTCATATATTACTTTGTCCTGAAGTGGAGAAGCATTCCAAGTGATTCTTAGACATTTGGAGTTGTTCTTTTTTCTACCATCTGTTCAGACCCTTTATCCATTTTTAAAAATCTATTGGATACTATACTTTTCATGACTAACTATAAATCCTATTTATGCAAACTTTTGCCATATTATTTCTTTTCTCCATAGCCACACAAACGTGTGTGCACACAGCACATCTGAAGGTGCTGAAATCACAAGGTGTCACCCTCTAGTTATTCTTACAGCTGTCCCCTTAGCACTTAGGACAACATTTTCCCTATGCTGGTAAATATCACTCTAAATATTTTGGCTCTTTGAGATAGGGTCTTGCTGTGCTGCCTAGGCTGCCTCACACTTGTGATCTTCTTGCCTTGATCTTCTCAGCCACCAAACCCAGCTCTGCCACAAAACTGGAAAGGTATGGGTAGTAAAACTCTATTATACAGATAAACTCACTCTCTCTCCCTCCCCCCCTTTCTCTCTGTGTATGAAACTAGTGTCCTTTGGTAGGTCACCTGCATTGCTACAAAATCCTGCCCATTTAAATAGCATCAATAACTTACATACATTTTTGTGCTCATTTATGCTCATTCAATCCTTGCATTTGAAGTAAATTCGCATTCTCTCCCTCCCTCTTCCCCCTCTCCCTCACTCTCTCCCTCCCCCTAAACCCCCATCTTTCTCCCTCTGCCCCCTTCTCCCTCCCTCCAATCCCACCCCCACCCTGTATGCACAGAACAATAGGACAGAAGGCGCAAGGGTGTCCTGCTCTATCGCTCTCTGACTCACTCCCTTCTGAAGGGGCAGCCAGCAAGTCTCTCTCAGTGCTCCTCCTCCTCCGCTGCTACCTCCCACAGCCCTAGGGTTACAGGCATGCATGCCCATGCCTCATTCTAACCTGGGAGCTGTGACTATCTTTACAACAAAGAAATGAGGCCTATTCAACAGAACAGGCAGGTCCTTTACAGAGCCATGCTCACAAAGTACATTTGCTTCATACCATTATTGCATTTTACCAATTCATATATGTAATCTTAGTATCAACTCTATTAAATGTTTGATTTTATATTTAATTTTTACAGATAACTAACTGTAAGAGCATTACTGAGTATTTTCTATGTAGTTGATAACATCAGAAATGCTTTGTATAATTGAACTAATTTAGTCTTTCTAAACTAATTTTACAGATGAAGCATACAGAAGTTAAGGAACTTGTCCAAAGTTGCACAATTAAGAAATGCAGACTCCAGGAGTCAATCTTCAGAGTCAGCAACACTGGTTCTCCAGAGCTGGACAGACATCTGATCACTGGGCTGGTGAGTGGGAAAGCCCGGATTTGGATGCAGGTCACACCGACCTCAAAGCCCAGGCTCTATGGGAATAAACTAGAAGACAAAGAGCTTTTCCACATGCAGAAGAAAAGTGAAACAACCCAAAAGCCATATGTGAAGCACCTTCAGGTCGTTGAGGAAGCCGATGTCTTCCTTCTGTATAGCTTTATTGGTCCATATCAAGGCACTGTAGGTCTTGGTCTTTTCTTCTTCACCTTCCTTCATGTGCCCTATTGCCTCTCTAAACAAAAGTAACCAAAGAGAGTTTGACTGAACACATAAAACACACACAAACCCTGCCCACAGACCCTGTGCTGAGGTCTAGCCTGCACACACTTCCCCATTTAAAGGGCACACCCTGTGACTTGCACTGCTTACGGAGCTGCGCATCTGGCATAGTCTACCTCATGGCACTCCTACTGCCCCAGGAAGGCCCTCCATGCCTTCCCCCAAGCCCACGCCGATCTGTCACTGTTTGACTTTCTGTCATTACCATTTCCCTCAACAGTCAGGTCCAGCCACACGCCGGGAACCGAACCCGGGTCCTCTGCAAGAGCAGCAGGTGCTCTCTTGGTTTTTTAACCTGTGCTCATTTTTTTTTTTTTTTTAGTCAAACTTTTTTCATCAATTATGTTCGGGGAAAACATACTATTTATAGAATTCACTATTTTCAGTCTCAGGTGTCCACTGCAAGTCCTGCAACACCCAAAAATAGGAAGGGACAACGATTTCACAGTGATTTTCTATAGACAGACAAGTAGCATCTACCACTTCCTGTCTTGGCCCAGCAACTAGTAG
This sequence comes from Acomys percivali, assembly GCA_907169655.1. Lineage (NCBI taxonomy): Eukaryota > Metazoa > Chordata > Mammalia > Rodentia > Muridae > Acomys > Acomys percivali. The sequence goes on along the minus strand of OU015747.1, from coordinate 52,027,920 downwards.
AATTATAGGTCTGCGCTACCACTGGCTACTTCTCTGCTTTGTGAAAACACTACTCTGTCTATACATACATGTGTGACCTTCGGTTGATGTATACGTTCATTTCTATTGTTATGTCATATCTGGAAGTAGAACTGCGAGGTCACTGGTCGTCTTACACTTGAGTTTTTGAGAGACCGTCACTGTGCCATTCAAAGTGGCCATGCAGATGGCGGTTCCTCAGTGTCCTTGCCAGCACTTGTGACTTCCTTTTTCTGCTAACAGCCATCCAGAAAGGGCTCGCTGTGGCTCTTGGACTTGCACAGCCCTAGTGTAAGGTGCTGGGCTGTTTCATGTTCGTGGACTACTCCTACAACCTCCTTGGAGAATGCCTGCTTAATCATTTCCCGTTTAATTGGTTGTTAGATATAACTCTGTATGCAATTCCCTTACAAAATACATGATCTATAGCGACTTCCCTTTTGAAATCTCTCCAGCACATCCATCCTTACCTGGTAACAAGCTGCAAGTCCCGTACTTGGATTTTGTCCGACGATTTATTAATTTTCTGCAGTAACAGAGAAAGAAAAACAATGATCAACTCTAGCACAGTCATGGTGCTGCAGGAACACAACGCTTCTGTGCCACAGGCGTGGTGGGGCTATGTCTCGGGCATGGCGGGGCTGTGGCGTGGGCGTGACGGGGCTGTCATGCCCTTACCTGCTGGAGCTCCTTGATTTCTTGCGGAGTGAACCGCACTCTGTGAGGATTCAGCAGCTCCACCGCAAAGGGCCTTCCTGGCAGTGCACGCCCCGTCAGGAAACAGACGAGTTGAGAGAGTTACCATTTGGGCATAGGAGGTGTGAAACACCGGGTGAGCTCTAGAGGGCTGACCGTTTACTGACATGACTACATCAGGCGGGGAGGGAGGAATGTGTGGAAAGAATGAAGGGGCTTCTGGGGGCCTAGAGCAGGAAGGCTACTGAGCCCCATATAGGCAGTGTGTGAAAAAGACTGCGATCCCAGAGGTCCTCGCACAGGCCTGTGCTAATTACAAAATAAAACTTAAATAGCCACTAATTAAGTTGGTTACACTAATAGACCTAACTGTCACTGTGAGCAGTGGCCAGACATACGAAGGTGAGATGCACTCTCCCAGTTAATCTAGTGACATGGAACAACTGTGACCCACAGGAGGAACCAGGAACACCTGACAGCTCAGGACTAACTCTCCTCCTCCTCCTCCCTGTACCTCAACAACATAAAATAAGAGAGCGATGAAGGCTAAACGAGCAGAATCACTTTCAAATAAAGAAACTGGTAACCTCTGCGATGCTCTTTGTTTGTTTTCTGAAACAGGCTCCATCTACACTGCCCTGGCCATCCCGGGACGCACAGAGATCCGCCTGCCTCTGCCTCCCTCGTGTACTGCCCTGCCCTGCCCAGCCCTGAGAAGCTCTTAAATGGAGTGACTAATAAACCTGGAGGGGTGCACATACAAGACATCACAACTTACAGGCTGTGGTAAGGAAGCCTTGGAGGAAGGGGCCCTGTTCACACAGCTCATAGTCTGCAAAGGCAGCTGCGTCCTGCACAAGGCGCCCTCCGGGGCGGGAGGAGCCTGCTACTACTCCCTTGCCTCTAAGTGGCTGCGGTAAGCAAGCCGGTTCTAATAAGCTGGTGCTGATGCCGTCTTACCATTCCCTAATGTTCTCACATCGACATCTTCTCTTCCAGAGGATGAGAAATTAAAACCTGCAAGGAACAGAACAAGAGAAAAAGATGAAATACAGCAGCCTGGTATTCTTTGTTCAATCCCTGACAGAAATCCAATTGAAGGTCTGGTGGCCCCAGCAATCCACGGGAGGGGCCTCACTGGCTAACAAGCACCACATCTCTAATCACAATCTTGGCTAAAAGTAGTAACGGTGGTAATAAATACTACCCATTATATCACGTGCTGGGGTAAAACTATATACACATCACTAATTCTTATTATAACTTCATGAAGCACTAAATATGAACATTAAGCTCTATAGATCTAAGTAATATTCTGAGGGTCAAACAATCCAATAGCAGAGCTATGTATTTCTGACATGAAAGCCAAGTTTACCCAGCATCTGTATTTCATCTCATGGAAAGCCAAGGCTGAAAGGAAGGCCCCACCTCCCTGGCCACTGGCTTACTGGAAAACTTCGTCTTTTTTTCCTTCAAGAAAGCAAGCACAGCTGGGTGAGGTGGTGCACGCCTTTAATCTCAGCACTCAGGAGGCACAGGCAGGTGGATCACTGTGATTTTGAGGCCAGCCTGATCTATAAAGAGAGTTCTGGGACAGCTAGGGCTATTACACAGAGAACCCCTGTCTCAAAAAACCAAAACAACAACAACCCTCCCCCCCCCAAAAAAAAAACAAAAAAGAAAGCAAGCACAATACCAAGAGCCATCATGTTAAAATTAAACTCTATGGAGAAAACATGACCTTTAAATAGCAAATTAATTATGTAACCAAACCTGATATGGAGCCATGTTAAAGCCAATGAACAATCCAAAATGAGTTTATTATCACAAACTAAAAGCTGGAAATGTCAGACAGGGAAAAGGGTTTTACAGGTCTATATAATACATCTCATAGGTACAGATCAAAACTCCAGATTGCCACTGGCACTATCTCCACTTTCCTTGTAAGGAACATGAGACAGGCACGACGAATGCCTTGCCAAAAGTCACATCAGATTAAGAAACGCATCTGGTAATAAGGCTGGTGGAGCAGGCGCTCTGACACAGGAACCAATTCCAATTAACCACCAGGTTACGCTGGAGCACCGAGACACACAAGCACAGGGGCTCCGCCAGGCTGAGAAGGGCTGGCAGGCTTTGGGAACCCTCAGCAGTCTCTACAATGATGAAATTTAAGGGCTCTGAACAAAGAGGTGGAAGACCAGCTGAGACTGGTTCACACAGGCACTGGCATATTCATTCAGGATGCCTACCACAGCAGCGCACCGCACCGTGCTTGACGTTAGAGACAAAGGCAACCTCATCCTCCTTTCTCCTTACGGAGAATTACACACTGTAACGTGACATGCAGACACGGGGCAGGAAACAAATGTAAGAACATCCTTGCACACATATTCCCACAAGCAATATTTACTATTGTGTTCCATGCGTATATGTGTGTGTGCTGCATGCGTGCGTACAGGCATGTGCCATGGTGTACGTGTGGAGGTCAGAGGAGGACAATCTGTAGAGTCCTCTCCTCCTACTGTGTGGAACCTGGGAATTAAACTCAGGCCGTCAATCTTAGCAGCAAATGCCTTTAGCCTCTGAGCCATGTCATCAGCTCCTTTTTAGAAAATGTTTCAAACCTGAAACCTAAAAAAACAGCTTGAACCCTAGAGGAAATCATTTATAGGAAAAAAAAAACCCTTAAAACTTTAATCCTTTCTTAGTGTATAATAAAGAATAAATAGCGGGGAGGGGGATTATTTAGTACTAGAGAATATATACTTAAAACCTACTTTTCTAAACTTGAATTGTGCCTGGCCTTGTCCCCTAAATCTATAGGTTTTTAAAGCATCTCCTCAAAGGACAGGATATGTCAAAAACAAAATGAAGAGCAAGAATCGTCAGCTATGCAGCAGCTCGCACACCCAGGTCAGACGCAGATCACTGAAGGCTTGAATGGCCCCAGGATGCCACAACCCATGGCTTGGACTCTACCTTGACACTGATCATGCCCACAGGGAACTGGCCCAACAAACACTGTATTCAGTAAATAAAGTAGTAAATGTAGTATTAGGGGAAAACTTCTAAAATTCATTGATCTTGAGAGTGCGTCAAACCTACTAGTCATGAATTACAGAACTAGCTGATACGTAGCAGGCTGGGCCAGTTCAAAGCAACTGAGAGACAAGTTCTCTGCCTTCCCTAGGAGACAGAACGGCTGGGTATGAAACAAGGCCGCTCCCACCCAACACTGGTTTGTTTCATACAGCTGGCAACCTCATCTTCCCAGAGCCCTCAGATATGAACCACTGATGGGAAACAACAAGTCGCCCCGCTGAGAAACAGAGCTGGAAAATGATGCTATCAGTCAGGGATTCTGAACAAGCTTGTACTCCCCCTCCCGCCTCCCTTCCCTACCTCTCTCCCCCACTCCCCCAACCTCCCAAACACACACACACACACACACACACACACACACACACACACACACACACAGGAACCAGTAAGCATCCAGGTCCACAGGACTGCTGTTTCTCAGCTAGCTTTTAATCAATTTCTCAGTGAGCACATTGAACATAAATGTTTTTGTTGTTTTGAGACCGGGTCTCACTGTGTAGCTCTGGCTGTCATGGAACTTGCTATGTAGACCAGGCTGTCCTGGAACACATAGAGATCGGACTACCGTTGCCTCCTGAGTATTGAGGTGAAATTATGTGCCACCCACCACATTTGGCCAGTTTTTTGTTTGTTTGTTTGTTTGTTCTTTGAGACAGAGCCCAGACTGGCCTCGAACTGACTATTTAGTAAAAGTGATCTTAAACTTCTGGGTCTCCTGTCTCCACAACCCAAGTACTCGGATTACAGGCCTGTGCCGCCATGCACAACTTACTGGTGCTGGAATCGATCCCAGGGCAACTGAGCTACAGCCTCAACCTCACGGTTCAATTTCTTTTCAGCCAAGGGACAATATTGTCCTCATCAAGTGGAAAATGACAAAATAAATAAATTACCTTTATGAAAACCTGAAGTAGGAGTTTCTGAGCCTCCAACAACCATGGAACCCTGAAGAAGCTAGGGGCTTCTTTGGGACCTAAACAGTTCAAAATGAAGATCCCAGAATCTTTATAGAAAGGAAGTGAGGCTGCCCACCCCCAAATTTTTGAGCAAGACTTCTTTACTTTTTTTTTTTTGATGCAGCGCTGTGAACCAAAGCCAGAACCTAGTGTACAGAGTGACATCATTAGCCTAAGAGATGTTTTTATGCTGAGCTTATTTTCTTTCAAGTCTTCATAACCCATGTCTTATGAAAAAAATAGCAGTTTGTAAATATTAAGTAAAAGTTCATAACAATGCCGCAAAGTCTTTCCCTCTCCAAAAAAAAAAAGAAAGAAAGAAAAGAAAGAAAGAAAGAAAGAAAGAAAGAAAGAAAGAAAGAAAAGGAAAATACTAGTGTTCTAGATTCCTTTTTTCTCCATTCAGAAATAATCCATGGCATCTAGGGAAACAGCTGAGTTACCAAGTGTCTCCTGCGTAAATAAGCAGGAGGCCCCTAGTGCCCAGACTCAGCACCTCCGGGAGTATCAGGAGCCCAGGCTAGAGTTTAGTTGCTAGCACTCACATCAGGTGGCTCACCAACACCCAGAACTCCAGCTTCAAGAGACCCAATGCTCCACATACACACACACACACACACACACACACACACACACACACACACA
>OU015747.1:51994112-52022490 GCA_907169655.1 Acomys percivali | reverse complement strand
AAGAAGAAGAAGAAGAAGAAGAAGAAGAAGAAGAAGAAGAAGAAGAAAACAGGCTGTGCAAGCCAGTAAGCAGCAGTCCGACGTGGCCTCTGCATCAGCTCCTGCCTCCAGGTTCCAGCCCTGTTTGAGTTCCTGTCTTGACTCCAGTGGTGGATATGAACCCTTCCCCCTCAAACTTGTTTTGGTCATGACGTTTTCATTGCAGCAATAGAATCCCTAACGAGGGCAACACCCAACGCTGACCTCTGGCCTCTACATGCACACATACACAGAAGAAAATCATCTGTATAAACTTTAAAGAGCAGGCGGGGTACTGAAGAGCAGGGTGCACTGCTCTTGCAGAGGACCTGAGCCCAGTTCTCAGCACCCACAGCCCTGTGACTCCAGCGCCAGGGGATCCAGTGCCACCTACACTCATGTGCAAGTGCCAACACCTAAGAGTAAAGATACTAGAATAAATAATAAAAGCAGAGCCTACCCATATGGCAGACAATAATCATGAGAGAGATGTGGTCCGAAGTGTTTCTTCCTAAGAAGTCAGAGGGCTAGAAGGACAGCCATTGGTCACCAAGACCTCCACCTGAGTTTGCAGCATGTCCCCAAAGCTTCTCAGAGGGAAAGGCGGTGCCTGGCTGGTCCACAAGCTGACCTCACTCGCAACACTGCATTGCCCACCACCTACGTTTTTCTTTACAGTTGAGGTCTTTCCTTAGTATCTATTCCTATGTAAAATCACAAGACAGTCCACTGCCTTTGACTTACAGGCCTGCTGAGACCAGGGAAACATACGCTTCCCCACACCTGACTCATCCCACAAGCCTGCCTCATTAGTGCCTACAAAATGAAACCACAGCACACTCCAAAAACCTCCGGAAGGTGGCTGCTCTTGGCCTCCTTTCTCTAGACCCTAGCTTCACCCTGCGGCACTTGTAGCTTCAGCGGCTAACTGTCCCCGAGCAAGCACTGACAGAAGAGCTCCCCAAGACGCTTAGCCGAGGCTTGCCAAGGATAGGGCTTAGTGCAGCCTTGGTTGTTTCTGAGTTTCCCAGGAGAGCAGTCACTGAGAAAGCAGCCATCCTTCGCTATTGCACTAAAATCTAGCCCTCTGCATGCTATCAGTGCCTGTTCTGGGGAAGCCAGGAGCCAAGGAGCCCAGGCTGGATGTGACTAACAAAAGAGAGAAATGGTCCCAGAGCCTCTAGGAGTCTGCTCCTCAATAACGGGGTTTGCGAAACACTTACTCTCTGCTTGGAATCCTGCCAACAGATGATCCGAAATCAACTCCTCCACTGAAGAGTCCATCTTCCTCTCTCCATCAATTATCCAAGGAGTTTGGGGGAGGTTTCTGGAGTACTTATTGTATCTGCCTGCCAAGGGAATGTCAGGTAGTTGGATGGCTGCTGTGCTCAGGGTATGAGGATACGAGGGAAGTAACAACTATTTAGTACGTTTGACAGTCTACGTGCTAGGATACAAGAGGAGGCTAGCCTTTAACTAAGAAGCAGTCTAACTTGGGAAGCCATTACATAAACATGGAGACAACTAAGTAGGATTTAAAGTTACAATAGAATAGACAGCTTAGAAACAGTGTATCAGGTGACTGAAATGATTTGATCATTTGACTTACAGGATATTGCGAAACAAAACAAAGGTCATTTTTTTTTTAAAACTTACTTTTACAGATAATTAATAATAACTTAAATATAATGGTCATTAGTGATGATGTATCATTATAGAGAACTAAATTTGTGAAAATTTGTAAGTTAAAATAACAAACACTCCCTGCCTTATAAATAAAGCTTCCAAAAAGAAAAAGAAAAAAAGAAAAAAGAAAAAAGAAAGAAAAAGAAAAAAGCAGCTGCTGACACCTGAGGAGTCAAGACTAAAGAGCAACTTCATTTAAGCTTTTACTATGAAGCAACTATAACTTTTTTAAAAAAGATTTATTTATTTGTGTACGTATGAGTGCTCTATCTTCATGTATACCTGCAGGCCAGAAGAGGGCATCAGATCTCATTGTAGATGGCTGTGAGCCACCATGTGGTTGCTGGGAATTGAACTCAGGACCTCTGGAAGAGCAGGCAGTGCTCTTAACTGCTGAGCCATCTCTCCAACCCCCACAACTACAACTTTTAAAACAAAACAAAAACCTGCCGGCTCTATGCCAATTAGGAAAGCCAGTACAACATTTTCTTTTTCTCTGGGTAAATAAAGTCGAGTGTTTAGTCACAGAGAGAACAGTGAAATTAGTTTTTAACTTTGTTCTCCATGTTACTGAACACCCTCTGCATCACGGGCTTTCTCTTGCTCAGTTTTAGGCCTCCTTACACTCTGCCCATCAGGAAGAGAGTGAAGTTCAGGAAGGGTCCCCGGGTGTATGTTTTGGAGGAGATATTTACCAGCAACGAAAACAGCACCATGAGTACATTCGATTTCAGAGACAGAGCACACAGTCTTCGGTGAGTTTGGAGGACAAGGAAATAGCCTGCAAATCAAAATGGATGCTATGGACACTAATATTTGAGACAGGTATTGCACAGTTTAGCGGAGTCACCACTGCCTGACCACTCAGAACTCGAACCTCAAGGACTATACTTGAAGTTCTGGAGCAAAAGGGTTCTTCGAGCCAATACTATTCAAATTTTACTGTTTTGTTTTAAAGGTTTATTTATTCTTATTTTATGTGAATGGATATTTTGCCTGCATGTGTGCAATGCCTACGGAGGCCCAAAATGGTCACGGGGTCTTGGGAATTGAACCTGGGTCCTCTGAAAGGTCAGCCTGTGCTGCTAATCACAAAGCCATCTCTCAGTGCCTGTGTTCTGCTTATTTTGAGTCCCACCTGCATCCCAGGTTGGTCTGGAACTCACTATGTTGCACAGTCTGGCCATAATCCATTTACCTCAGCCTCTCAGGGACTAGGATTACAGGCCTAAACTACCATATCTATCAGCTGGAGAGCACCATTTCTCTTTAAGATTTACTTTTATTTTTATTATTTTATGTGTATACCTCTTTTGCCTGCAAGTACATCTGTGCACCAGATGTGTGCCTGCTGCTGAGGAGGCAGTGAACTTCCAACATGGGTGCTGGGAATCGAACCCACGTCCTCTGCAACAACATGTACTCTTAACCACTGAGACAACACTCCAGCCCTAAACACTTCTAACACACAGCAATGGCACTAAGCGAAGTAGGGCTTTGATGTTGCCCTTCACAGTCAGGGGACCTGTCTTCCCCAGTGATAACTTCTAACAGCCTTCAGGTTTCTGGGGGAAACCCACGGACACAAAGTAGAAGCCCCTCCGGGCTCTTCAACCATTTTGCTGTACCTGGTACTTGCTGCTGGCTTGAATACCCCTAAGTTGCTTGGATAAAACTGTAGTGGGTAACTGCTCCCGCTAAGTTACTTACTTACTTATCTGTAAGTAAGTAAATTCTGATTTAACCCCACAGAGGTGGCTTGGAATTTTTCTATGATTTCCTAAGATGCCTTAACAATGAAACCATTTAGAAACCTGGGATCTGGTGTGTATCTAAAGTATCCTTTTTAGCTCTAATTTTCTGTGTCTGAGCGTCTCGCCTGCATGTACCTGCCTATTGTCCGCAGAGGCCAGAAGAGAGCATCAGATTCCCTGGGTTGGGTTAGAGCTGGTTTGTGAGCTGCTATGTGGGTGCTGGAACTGGGCACAGTCCATTTCTCAAGCCTCTAGATAAAGTACTCTTTACTTTTTAAGGTATAATGAAAATATTTCCAACATGAGACTCATTTTTTTTAGTCCACAAACAACAAGAAACCCTCATCATAATATCTGTTTGATATTTACTCAAGGGTCTTCCAGAAGTAAAACTACAGTAATTAGGTTTTTTTTTTTTTAAAGCACTGATAATTAAAATATAAAGTTTATTGCATTTCTACATATTTTAACAACTTACATTTTTGAAAATAGCACTGATGCCAAAAGAAACTAATACAGCTAAGATCCCAACCTTGGACTAGAACAGCTATGAAGCCAGGCTCCCTTGCTCTCCAGCCAGTGCTTTTTCTGTCCTAGTGAGGGCACCCCCAAGACACCCCCAAGCCTCCTCCTGGTTTCTTTAGAGATGGCCACACTAGAAAGTATCAGGTTTGGAGTGTAACAGGAATAGCGCTAGGGCCATGGGGCACTAAATTTCTCAGTTGAGAACTTAATTCCTTTTTTGCAAATCAATATCCTCTTCTCAAAGTCAAAAGTTTGGGTTTTGACCGTAGGGACTGAACCCAGGCCTCAACTTCACTAGGTAAAAGCTGTACCACGGAGTCACACTCTGGCCCCCTCTTCTGTACGGCCGGGAAGTCAGACTCAGGTGTTAATTTGATAAATATTTCTAAATGCTACACATGTCAAGTCCTGTACCAGGGACAGGTTAGGAGGAGGACTAAGATGCGTGCACCTGAGCGAGAGCCAGGCTAGCACCTCCAACAGCCTCATGTTTCTAAACTTGCACAACGCCTCCTTTCTTCTATACTTACGTAAGGAAATCTTCTTCTTTTATTTTATTCAAAGCTTTCAAAACTGCCATTCTGGTGAAAACTGACTAGATAGGGTGAAATGAAAAGACATTTTATCAAGACAAGAACTGAAACACAGTTCATTAGAGGAATGATATCATCCTACATATTTAATATCAAGAAAATCTTCATAGTCCCAAGAAAGCAAGTCAAACTGAAGTGCTCTTGGTCAGTGTGTGACTGGCGTGCCTCTCCAGGCCTTCCCTTCAGTCTGTCCTTAATGAAAGCAGCGGGGCAGGTCAGGGCGTGAGGAAGGCAGAAGCCATAGTGCCTGTGTTCACCTCACTCTCTCCCTTGTACAAGACGCTGACCCAGATCTTCCTTCCCAAAATCTTTTGTCAGGGTCTGTTTTCCCAGCACTAGGGGAAGTGACCAAGGTAGCACCAAGAAACTGGGCCACTGCTGTGATGAGCCTCCTCGCGTGGTTAATTGTGGGCAGAACGTGGAAGCTTAGGGACTTTGGGTTAGAGCGCTCTTGACCAATTTAAGCAGAGCTTACTGGGCCGTTCCCATGGAAGCTTAAAGGAAAAGACTGCTGAGGAAATGTGGGAAGTACAGGCCTGGCTCAGGAGGTGTCGGGGTCCCAGGGCAGCAGCGCTGACTGTGGGCCACTCAGGGATAATTCCTCAAGAGAGGCAGACGAGCTTCCTGCCTAGCACTGGGATGACAGGAAAGGCATCTTGAGAGCAAAAACCCACCCACTGGAGGTTCCATCAAATTCATCTGAAGGAAGTAAGCCTAAATCAAAGGGGTTCTTGGGTCTTTGAAAGTAACTGCCATCGGAAGTGCTTCCCCAGGGTCAGCACACAGAAGCTGATACAAGCATGGGCTGCGGAGCCAGGCTGCACCCTAGGCTAGCAGCACATCCACAGGGTACTGTCTGTGTAGGTACAGAATATGCACGGTTAAGGGGTCACGGAGGGCTGCTGGGCAGAGGCTGGGGAATGTGTGGCAGTATTGGAATCCCGCAGAAGACCCTGATGGCTACAAGTTCCAGGCCATCTCAGAAACCCAGAAGGCAAAAATAAATACATAAGATAACAATACATTGACCAAATGGAAATATTTAAAGATCATTTCTTGCCACATTCCCAGTGTATATTCACTTTGTTGATAATGTCAGAAGTAAATATACTTACCTGTTTATTTTTGGCAGGTTTGAAACAATCTGGGCAAACTTCACCTCTGAAATAAAATTCAAGTTAAGATAATAGTTTAGCCAGGCGGTGGCATACACCTTTAATCCCAGCACTTGGGAGGCAGAGGCAAGTGGATAGCTGAGTTCAAGGCCAGTCTAGTCTACATAGTGAGTTCTGGCTAAAGCGTGAGACCTTGTCTCAAAATAAAAAGAAGAAGAAAAATGTTAAATTAGTTTATATTAGGTGAACATAATTCAAATATATTTTATATACTTATATTTACACATCTTATATATTATATATAATTGTGTGTACATTTGTGAGCTATATAAATTCCCCTGAGGAGTCTCTCTAAAAGGGCACCATTTAAATCTAAGACATGACAACTTCTAAAATAGTTACAAGAAAGAGAAAATACTATCTTCATGAAAAAGAAAAGCACTAAAAAATTTACACGATTGACACTTTGTTACCAGGCGACTTACAGGAAGTGGCAGTCCTCAACTGTTTCCGGGTGGGCAAAAACCACACTCACTTCAAACAAGCTCTAAAAAGGACAGAGACAGTTTTTAAATGAGCAAGAGGAAACTAACAGCTAGGAGCTTATGATGGAAACAGGTCAGCTCCCGAAGGTTGACTCTGAAAAGCTGCAAGGACACTAGGAATACTGAGGCTCTGAGACGGGCCTGTCTGCTCCGGAAGAGACGAGCTTCTTCCATAGTAACCAATGAGACCACGGAACTCTTAAAATAAGGGTGTTGGGGTTTTTGTTTTTTGTTTTGTTTTGTTTTGTTTTCTTATAAGATTGTAATGTAATTCAACATTTTTTTTTTAATCTTATCTTTCTTCCATCCAAACCTCCCCAGATACCCCTCCCCTAAAATAAGTTTTAAATCAACTTGTGTCAGTGCTGGACCAACGCACACATTAGAAAGAAAGTGAATAAGAAATCAGGAAGCTGGAAAGAGATAACTCAAAGGCCAGAGAACTTCCGTGTCTCTACTGACCTGTTATTAGCAGGACAAAAGAATTTTGTTCAAATCTTTAAGAATTCTAGATGAAGCTTTCTCCCTCCCCCCCACCGTGTGTGTGAGTGTGTGTGTGTGTGTGTGTGTGTGTGTGTGTGTGTGTGTGTGTGTATGTGTGTGATTGTGTACATGCCGGGCGGATGTGTACGTGGAGGCTAGAGGGTAGAGGGTAACCTCGGATATCTTTTTCAGTTCCTCACCACCTTACTTTCTGAGATGGGGACCTCTCACTGAAACAGTCCCTCAGCAGTTAGCCGAGGCTGGCCAGCCAACCAGCTCTGGAGAGGGGCCTCTGCTTGGCTCTTCTGTGCTATTGGCCATCCTCACTCAGATGCAAACGTTTGTGCAGCAAACACCAACTGCACCATGTCCCCAGCTTTCAAACTTCATCATAAAGTATCCATATTTAAAATTTTTTTAAAGTGTTCTTAAATTTTTGTTTTACAAAAGTGATACTTCCAAATTATGAAATAAATCAAATACAAGACGGTTTTCCAATCCCATCCCACCAGTGTGGAACCATAAGCTGTTCAGTATGTTTCTCACTCGCCATTTCTATTAGAACTTTTGGAAAGCTGTCTTGTTAAACTGACTTCACGGTGGGCGTTAAGTTATAGAAAATAGTCCTGTTATTTCAAAAACGGCTACAAGAAGCATTTTTGTATGTGACTAACTCCGTGCTATCCACCTCTAGCCTCTGCAGACAATATCCAAGATTTGATTCTGAGGAAAAAGTTACAGCTGTGCACGCCACCACCTGTCCTTACAGAGTTCTCGCCACACTAAGCTCACCAGGTCTTTACCAGGCGCATTTTGCGAAAGTCACAGTACCAAATGGCTTCAGTTTTGCTCCGTCCTAATCTACTTTGTAAAAATAAAATGAACCTAGTATTTTCTATTAAAGAAAACCCGCTGAAATCTTCTCACATCATTAGGTCTTTTGTTTCCCACTTTCTGTGCTCTGACTCAGTATGTAAATTTTAAAGGTATCTGCTTCAAAACTGAACTCTGAGTTAAGAACCATTTACATTAATGACTTCTCTAAATTCCAAAGTACTTTCATTACTTCGTTTCCTTTCCAGGCCATCTGTGAGGTAGTTTTACTCTACCTCACAGCAGTCTCGGTGTTCAGTTTAGAGGGCTTACCCTGCGGTTGTAGCACTTGGGGGAGGGGCAAACCATGCTACACCTAAGTTAATTTAAAGGGACTGTTTTTTACCGGAATATAGAATTATTTTAAAACCTAATTAGCTTTAGAAGATAGAGCTGGGATTTTACATGTAGGGATGTATCTAATTCTCGGGGACCCTCCCTCAGGCAATAAGCCATGAGCCTACATTTCTGAAGTTTAGTTTCTGATAAGCTGGGCGCCTGCCCTGTGTTTACTCAGGGACACTGGATGAGCTCTCCCCGGATATTCAGCCCACTCCCAGGACTGAGGCCAGATCATCTGTACAACTAGAAAAGTGTCCAGATGTCCCAGTTTCAAAAGCAGTCTCTGCCTAGAAACAGACCTGAAATACTTCCAGAATAAGCCAATTTTCTACTGTCTATGTATGTGGCTTTTTTTTAAATTACATTTTTTTTATTTTTTACATATGTCTATGCATTTGAAAGCAAGATTAACCACAGATAAAGCAAAATTAAATAGTCAGGGGTTGAGTCAGTTACTTGCTTAACTTAAAAAAAAAAAAAAAAAAAGTAAGTGAGTTAGAGAGATGGCTCAGCGATTAAAAGCACTGACTGCTCTTCTAGAGGTCCTGAGTTCAATCCCCAGCAACCACATGGTGGCTCACAGCCATCTATAGTGAGATCTGATGCCCTCTTCTGGCCTGCAGGTCTACATGCAGGCAGAGTACTGTATATATAATAAATACATAAATCTTAAAAAAAAAAGTATGTGTGTCTGTGTGCCTATGTGTTTGTGTGTCTGTCTGTCTGTGTGTGTGTGTGTGTAAGAGAGAGAGGGGGAGAGGGAGGGACAACCAGTGCTAACAGGTGGGTGTCAATGATTAAACTCAAGTGATGAGGCTTTGTAACAAGCACCTTTACCACTGAGCCATCTTGCTGGCTCCTTGCTCAGTTTTTAATACACTGCTTTGTCTTTCCAGCTAAACTACAAATATATCGGGTAGAGTCACTTCTAGCCTTTTAAGGGCAATATGGTCACATTATTTCTTATCTTCCTCAGTATCTTGGATCACAAAGGAAAAAACAAACACATAAAAGGCCTTAACATCAATGTAGATCCAATGAACATTTAAAACCTTCAGCGACCCACATAAATGGGGTGCTTTTGGCTAACCAAGTCTCGAGCATATAACCAAGGGAAACTGGTGCTAACCCGGAGATCAAGAGTGCGTTGTCTGATACCTTTCCATCAGTGGGAACTCCCAGTTCCTCTGAAAATAGGGGCTGAGTTATCCACTTGTAGGCTTCTTTCAGCTGGATGACATCACTTCTTCCTAGAGACAGGCTCTGCTTCCTGAATAACACAAGAACTAACTCAGGGACATGAAACACTTCACTGTTCATGTCCAAGAAAAGAATGTATGCAATTATTTTAATACAATGAGTGCCTACTATGTGTCAGGCACTATTTTAACAGTTAGTGCCCACTATGTGTCAGGCACTATTTTAACACAGTGAGTGCCCACTATGTGTCAGGCTCTATTTTATACAGTGGACAGAGCATCAAATAACCCAGACAAAAATCTCTCACCTCTATTCTAGACTTATATTCTACTGAGCAAAGAACTAGCCTTTTTAGTGGCATGTGAGCTGATTTTTGAAAATTCGATGACAAAAGCACATTAATTTATTTCCCTGATTTGGAACAGCCAGATTACAAGATTCATACATTCTGGAAAAGTCAAGAAAGATGAAGGTTTATTGCTTGGAAATGACAAAACTCTCTATTACAGTGTTGTATCCATGTTACACATGTTTCTATCTCTTCTCTTGCTGAAAATAGGGCTTACTGATAGGAAATCAAAGTAAAAGCTGTACTCTCCCCGCCCCCTTACTACTTAAGAGGAAACATTAAGTCCTGAACTATCAACATCCTAAATTGTTCACCAGTGTGTTATTAGTTAAATAAAAACCTCACATTCCCCTAAACTCTACTCATGAGCCAAAACACTGGTCTTGATAAATGTCCATTATGAGAGCTAGCTTTACCATGCAGCCTACAATTGTAGTAAAAGGAACTGAGGAAATAATGCATAGCACAGTGTTACAAAAATCTGTTCTACTTTGCTGAGAACTCCTCCAAGATATTACTACAAAACTAACAAGTCTATATCATCCAAGTAATTAAAATAGCAAACACCCTGACTGCAGTTACAGGGCTGCTTGAGGGAACAAACAGACAAATCCAATCACAAGTCATCCCTTCTGTTTGTTTTTATTGTTGGTTTTCTGAGACAGGGTTTCTCTGTGCAGCCCTGGCTGTCCTGGAACTCATCATGAAGACCAGGCTAGCCTCGAACTCAGAGATCTTCCGGCCTCTGCCTCCCCGGGGGCTGGGATTCAAGGGGGGCACTACCACTGCCCAGCTCTGAGTGATTCCTCTTAATGTCTAATTTTCACCGATAGAGTTATTACCTACAAACAATATTCCTTATAATCTGCAAGACCAACAGAAACTATCTACTACAGGGAAGAAACAAAGTCATTTAGTTAATAGTTACAATTAATTGATCTGGGAAAGAAAAAATAAAAAACTGCTGTTTTGGCATAGCCACTGCTAAGTTGCCCATGATCTGAGAAGTAAACCCACACCCCTGCAAAAGAAAAAAATATTTAGAAACAGTGTATAATAAACATTATATATAAAACTACTGTCCCTCTAAAATGCAAATTTAAAAATCTAGTTATCTATGAATTCTATATCCATTTGAGACCATGACTTCTATAGTTAAAGATGCTTTGGGGTTACAGTTTAACAAACAAACAAAAATAAACCAAAATAACTCTGCTAGGCATGATAATGCATGCCTTTACTCCCAGCAGAGGCAGAAGGATCTCTGTGGCTGAGTTCCAGCCAGCCAGAGCTATACCGTGAGACCTTAGCTCAAACATTTTAAAAAGCCAGAAAAGAAAACTGGCTTATATAATGGATTTAGAAATTGGTCATTCAGCCAAAAATTTTCAACTGAAGGTACTTTCTCCTCCAGATTACAAAGACAGAGTATAGGGTTGACGGACGGCTTGAAAACCGAATTCACAGATAGTCACAGAAATAGACTATTTAAGGTGAATCCTAACATGTGAATGTGGCTAATAGCATTTCCAGTATGATTCTGGATGCACATCCCCACAGAGGCCCTGGGCCTGTATTTGACTGTCCCCCTTGGAGGGATTGGTGCTCATGAAGGGGAAGGCAGCCAGCCCTCGGTGCCCTAACTGCACTTCCCTCTGCTGTCAGGTACCCCTGATGACAATGCACACTAGTCAGCTCCCCCAGACACAGCACAGCCAGCATTCTAAAGACCAAAATGACCTAGCAATTATTTTGAGCTCAATTCCCTCAGTCAGTTCCCCAGTGGAATTCGCTGTGATGTGCTCCACATGAAAAGCACTGACGATGCTGAAGGGCAAGCCGCACGCGGAGCTGCTGTCCCAGGACTCCCATCTGGAAACACAGCATGCTGCAAAACCTTCTAATGGGGCTGGAGAGATGGCACAGAGGTTAAGGGCACTGACTGCTCCTCCAGAGTCCTGAGTTCAATTCCCAGCAACCACATGGTGGCTCACAACCATCTATAATGTGATCTGGTGCCCTCTTCTGGCCTGCAGGTATATGTGTAGGCAGAACAATGTATACATAATAAATAAATAAATAAATCTTAAAAAAACAAAACAAAACAAAAAAAGCCTTCTGGTGGGGAACGAAAGCAGTAACTCGCCAGCAAGGCACATGCAAAGTAAAAGCATTTAGAAAGTTGTCCTTTTGGCATTCATTTTCTAAAAATATCAGACGAAAATTTCTAACACCTAAATCCTAAGGCTTTGAGACTTAGAACCCAAAACCTCCCTGAGCCTGCAACTCTGATAAGCATGTGGTTAGTTCTCCTTTGAAAAGGGAAGGTGCAGACAGAAAATACAAAACAAACAAAAACCAACATAACTATTTTTCTATAAATCTCAGAACCTCAGGTGAGCTTCTAATATAGAAAGCTATGGTTTTTTTCTAGGTTTTTCTCACCATAGTACATAGGAACCTCCAATAATCACATGACCCCCTTTTAAAACTAAAATAAATACAACTGTGAAGATTTAACAGTTTAAAATAAAAAATGCCATTGGCACCAAGCCCTGATTTGCACACGTGAAACTGTTTACCTAACTGATGTGCCTGCTTTTCCTCAGTACAGAAACAGCTCACTTCACTGCGCGGAGCCGCCCGAGAGAAAGGTGCGCATTATGTGTGGTATTTAATACCACATTACATTCCTAACAGCCAAGGATCTAAGTGCCAAACCTACTTCTCTTCCAGACACTCAGGTAAGAGAGTGCCAACTTCTGTTTGCAGGTGTTACCTGTGAACTCACTGGTGCTGTGATTTAACCAGAACGTCACTTCTCATGGCTTATCATCTAGTTTTATAATTTTTTTTTATAATTAGTACAAATCTAAAATTTGTTATCTTAAGTTGACTTCCAAAACTACATTCAATAAATGCATAATGCTTGTAAATATCTACAATCATGTTAAACGAGTCCGCGTCTTAGCAGGCTGTAAGCAAACTGGACATGGTACACAATAAGAATTTACTGTGCCAACTTCTCTAGTAGCTACTGAATTTACTCTAGAAAAGGAGGTAGCGGAGTGAGCGGGAGTCAGGCAGCTTGTATTTAAATGATGGCAAAAACTCCCTCTCCCATCACTTACCCCATTTCCTGCTTTACCAGCAACCATGCAGCATGCTGTAGGTAATTTAGTCACGCCCAGAAAAAAGAAAAAAAAAAAAGGAAAAGTGTTCAGTAAAATGACATCATTATCAAAGTACTTCAGTAATTTGCTGGTCAGACTCCTCCAATTAGAAGTCAGTATTCAATGCGGTGGCCACAGGCTCCTTTATGATGAAACAGGGGGAGAGTTCACGTTGCAGGGCTACTTGCTATGGTCCAAGAAATCAAAGTGGCAGCCAGGCATGGTGGCGCACACCTTTAATCCCAGCACTTGGGAGGCAGAGGCAGGTGGATCGCTGTGAGTTCGAGGCCAGCCTGGTCTACAAAGTGAATCCAAGACAGCCAAACAGCCAAGGCTACAGAGAAACCCTGTCTCAAAAAAAAAAAAAAAAAAAGGAAAGAAATCAAAGTGGCAAGGTCCTTGGTATACACTAACAAACCTAGCACTTGGGAGGGAGAGGCAGGAAGATCAGGGGTTCAAGGCCAGCCCTGGCTATCTAGCAAGTTTGAGGCCAACTCTGGTGACATAAGACCCTGTCTCAAAAACAAACAGCCCAAAGTGATTGAGTGAACACACAGCTTCTAAAATATAGAACTGAAAGCTCTGGATTTTTGTTTGTCTGTTTGTTTTATTTGGTTTGGTTTCTATAGCCCTGGCTGTCCTGGACTCACTTTGTAGACCAGGAATCAAAAGATGGCGGCCTCCGCCTCCCGAGTGCTGGAATTAAAGGTGTGCGCCACCAGACATATAGCTGGTTAATATAGCACTTCTTCCTGCACCTCTCTGAAACACAACAAAAACTAAGACAGATTGGTGAATGGGTAAATGAAAGAATAATTATATAATAATAAGACGAATATAGTAAAATGGTAATAACTACAGAATCTAATGAGTTGACATTTCTTTCAACTTTTTCACGTATTTAAAGATCCTATGTTAGGGAAAACATTCTGGGAAAGAATAGCAAATTTGCAAACCATTGGGGGCTAAAGAGGTGGCTCAGAGACTGTGAGCACAGGCTGCTCTTGCAGAGGACTCGAGTTTGGATCCCAGCACCCACAGGGTGGCTCACAACCTCGATTACTCCAGTCCCAAGGGATCCTCCCAAGCCCTCCAGGCATGCACATACATACACACATGCAGGCAGGCAAACACTCATATACATAAACACTTTTTAAATCTTTTTTTAATTACAAAATTCCTAAAGCAGAGATAACATTTCTGTTATGAGGAGTAGGTGATAGTAATGTAAAATGCTTTGCATTGTAAATGCGTGACACAACACAACACACTTCTCCAGCTTATAAACAATGAATGCCCTGTCCTGCCACAGCACATAACATCTTGTGACCATGACAAAAACATATGTGGATCACTAAGACACCTCCAGTCTCTGCTCTTACCTGTTACAAAAATGGCCCATCGTGACCACTCACATCCTCTTCAAACAGTTACACCTGCGCCATATACGCAGAACGCTGCCCTTCCTAGAAAGACACTAGAGACTTCTAAGACTCAGGCCCACTCAGACACATTACATGCTCCAACTTGAACCAATGCCATAAAGCCATCACTAGCTGAGAGAAGTGCTCAGCTTGCCGGCTCCGGCTCCTAGTACCATCTGAGGGCTATACGACTCCTCCTCCATTTCCTCCACTTGTCCAAACCCTATCCCACAGTGGATAGGCACGGGCCTAACAGGTGAAGCGACAGAATGCACTAGAAGTATTGTAGTTTAGACTGCAGGACTTCCAGATTATAGAAATAATGATTTCCCAAAGCTGAAATATCCTCGGTTACAGTGCTGTCCTACCCTTCTTTTTTTTTTTTTTTTTCCTTTTTTTTCTAACACATTTTTATTGAAAAAATAAAATAATTCATATTGCATCTCATTTGCTATCCCATCCCGTGCATCCTCCCATTCCTCCCTCCCTCCTACTTTCACCCCATTCCCTTTCCCTATGACTGTGACCAAGGGGGACCTCCTCCCCATGAATTTGATGCTAGGGTATCAAGTCTCTTCTTGGTAGTCTGCTATCCTTCTTCTGAATGCCAGTGGGCCTCCCCAACAAGGGGACATGGCCAAATATGGGGCACCAGAGATCGTGTGAAAGTCAGTCCCCAGTCTCCACTTAACTGTGGAGAATGTTCTGTCCCTTGGCTAGATCTGGGTAGGGATTTGATGATGACTGCACATATTGTCCTTGGCTGGTGCCTTAGATCGAGCAGAATGCCTGGGCCCAGACCCGCCCGTCTTGCCCTTCTTTACACTATAAGAGACCAACGCTCTTACTTATGTATATAGAATGTTCATATTTACCCTGCAGGAATATTGTGAGAATTTATGAAAATATATATATGAACCAAGTAAGGCTCCTGGCATATACTTGATAAGCATTAGGTATTACTGTTAATGCTGGGAGTGCTGAATTCTAAGTGGCCACTGAGGAGAGGTGGGTGTTGTCCCCTGGAGATCTCATCTACCATTTACAAACAATACAACTGAGAGGTCCCCTTACACCTGCAGGGTCTGATCCATTCCTCACGTCCCCAGACTGCTGCTACGGTAACTCTGGAGTCTCCCTCACTGGTTGAATCCAAGCTACAGAAAGCTCCGTCTGACACAACCTGAGACACCTTTCTCTGCACTTCTGTCACTTTGAGACAGGTTCTCGCTCTCATCTCTACCCAGTCTGGAGACACGTAGGTGAGGCCAGCCTTGAACTCAATAGATCTGTCCGCTTCTTCCTTCACAGTGCTGGCACTAAAGGTGTGCGCCACCATGCCTGGCTCCTCTGGACTTCTTAGTGATCTTGTTTGCTCTTCTTTTGGGTCACTTCCAGGTGATGTCACCAGTGGACAAGTATCCTTCCATACCGCGATGATAAAGCAGAAAACCGGAGGTCCCCAGGGGAAAGCAGATAACTATGTGCAGTACAAAGTAAATCACAAGTCTTCAGCACTGCCGAGTTGCTAACAGGCTTTCCTTCCTAATCCTCTGCAGGCTTCATGCTCAAGCATGCTGCGGGTTATACATAGCAAGAGATAAAAGTCGGATGGATCCCAAAGTCAATATTGCTCAATTATCCATTTTTTACCATGTGCTAACAATGCCCTGAACTTGATCCTGCCTAGGAAAAAAAAAAAGAACATCCTTCCCTTTCAGGTAACCAAGATAACTTTAATAAATGTTCTGTTCTTTAGTCAGAGGGAAATTCATCCTCTAAAATAAGCAATAAGCTCGTCTGCCCCCAGAGAATCAAATGGCATTGAAGTTGACAAGTTTAATCAAACTTGACACCAGAGGCAATGTGTCACCTCCTTAAAGTTCAGGAGCCGCACAATTTAATCCTAGACTCAGTTAAAAACTTTAGCTGAAGCCAGGTGTGATGGCATATGCCTGTAATCCCCACACTCAGGGAGGCAGAGGCAGGCCTGTGAGGTCGAGGCCAGCCTGGTCTACAAGGTAAGTCCGGGACAGCCAAAGCTAATACAGAGAAACCCTGTCTCGAAAAAGCAAAAGCCAAAAAGCCTATAGCTGAGAATTCTAGCTAGGCAAATCCTACCTAGGGAAGTTGAGCAACAGCGTGCTGAGGGGTCATGTTCTCTGGCAACACGCCTTACATGGTACTGAGCATTCCAAAGCAGAGTGGGCTGGGCACCGGCACGCACCTCTCCGAGCTTTCTGACTGAGGCCACATTACCGCACCTGCTGTGCCTGCTCCCGTGTCCTGCTGGCTCTGCCCCTCCTGGGACTCTGGGACAAAACACACTCTCCCTCCTTTGAGTTGCTTTTGTCACTTATTCTTCTGTGCCAGCACCAAGACCAGTGACTAAGAAAAAGTGGAATGTTCCGAGTGTCGGGTCAGACCGTGAAGCCATGGGCTAAAACAACCATAACATGAGAACTTCCGCATTTACACACGGTCCACCTCACAAAAATGCACAAGAGGTATGCTTGAGCCCTGAGGCCATTTTCATACCGTCACTTTTCTTAGGTGGCAGTGTAGGAAGGAGCTGAAGAATTGCTTGTTCTAAAACATTTATCACACGTGGGGAAATTCAGCATAAAAAAAGTCCTAAGTTCCAGGGGTCTTGGGACGTGGAATGGGAGGTTTGGCTCAGATATATGTCAAGATACACTGTAGACGGGTATGACACTGGCAAGGAACAAATAAAAAATATCCTAAAAAAGAAAGTCATATATCCCAGAAAAATGAAGAGAGTATGACCAGCCCACTTTCGTTTCTTCTTTCCTATCGTCTGTAACTGTGGGCAGAGAAGGAGGCAGGCACATAAGGCAGGCACTGCGCCTCCGGGCGACAGCTTGCAAGGTGGCTGACGTCATTGTCCCTGAGTATCTCAGCCATCAGTGAAAGAGTTCATCACTTCATTACTCCTGTGTAGTAAACTCTCACTGATGCAGAAAGAAAGACAAGGCTCTGTCCATGCGCAAACCCTGACATTAAAGGGAAGAAAGGGCAAGTGAGGAAGTGCCATTTGCATGTCCTGTTAGCGTGTCCTGTTACATATCCTGTAGCGTCAAAATAACAGCCAAGAACACACTTTTTGATAGCCAGAAAGTACAATACTTACGGGTCACCCCAACCACTTTCTTTACTCCAGGTTCCCCACTACATTGGCAATAAAAACAGAGTGTTAGAAGAAGGCTAGCCACTGTCTATGTTGGACAAGGCAAGGACAGATCAGCCCCGACAGATTAAGTCTGCAGAACCAAATTAGGTTACAGGCTTATTTACCCAGCTCCCAGAATGGCTATTTTACACTGAGTTTTAAAGCTTTCCCTTGTGCCTTCCAAAACTGCTGGTTCCTTAGCTCTAAAAGACTTGACTGGAAATAACACCACTAGGAAGCGCCAAGAATGAAGTGGGAGAAGAGGTAGGCAAGGCACCTGGCACACGCACCTGTGAAGAGGTAGGGAAGGCACCTGGGACATGCACCTGTGAAGAGGTAGGGAAGGCACCTGGTACACGCACCTGTGAAGAGGTAGGGAAGGCACCTGGGACATGTACCTGTGAAGAAGACTACTGGTGAGCTGTAACTAGCAACTGAATTCAGGGAATTCTGCAGTTAAGGCCCTAAGTGAAGCGAGGAACATCTGCTGCCAACAGGTGTGGCTGGGATGTGCAAATACATTTCCCTTTGAATATGAGGCTGCAACACTCCCCTACAAAGCACAGCAACTAAAACTTTGTCTAAAGGCCTCTGAGTCCCTTTCCCGGGCACAGGACTGCTTCAAGAACTCTCACACGACCAAAGACAGACTGCATCTTCCCTGGAGGAGTCCCCAGTGTCCAGCCTATGGCTAGAGGATTCTGTGCCTCCCCTCCAGGCCTGTTGTCCAAACACATAAACAAGGACAACACCAGCGGGCATGCCAATAGCATGGAAGGAGAAATCTCAGGGCCCCCAGCCCTAGATGTAGAACTACAGGTCACCAAGGAATGCTGAGAGCAGGAGAAAATTGTCTTCCCAGGGAAGAGCCTCCCAATTGGTTACCTAATACCAAGTTAGTGGTCCACCCTAAATCGCATGCGCACAAATCACATTCTACATACAGGTTAACAACTAGAGAAAGGGGCCAGAGGTTGTAAACTGATAGAGAGCAAGGTGGGGAGGGGGGATGTGTGGGAAGAGTTGGAGAAGGGAAGGGAAAGTGATATGATCATATGTCCAGTGAATACTGGCTCATTTAAAGCACCTCTGCAACAGGACAAAACCAGCCACAAGGTAGGAAGCAAGCCATGTCGGCCAGGACTTCCAGCTGCAGCTCAGCTCACAAGCATGCATGGCCACATAATAAATGAGTAAAAATAAAGATGACTGTATTCGCATATGCAAATGAAAGCAAGGTACAACGGGATACTCTGTTAAAAGAAGACTGAAAGACAACACAAGATGAATATGTGCACCTGCAAAAAAGTTAGGTTGTTACACTGTCCTGGCTAATGTTATGTCCACTTGACACAAGCAAGAGTCATCAGAGAGGGAACCTTAGTTGAGAGAAATGCCTCATAAGATCCAGCTGTAAGAGCTGTCAGTGGTGGCACACACCTTTAATCCCAGCACTTGGGAGACAGGCAGGATCTCTGAGTTCGAGGCCAACCTGGTCTACACACAAACATACACACAACTTTCCTAATACCCAAATAAAAAACATTACAGCTAAGATTTAAAATATATACATTCACAATTACCTAAGATCAAATTTTACATAATTGAGATGTAAACAAATTGAAAAATATATAAATTTTTCCTAGACAAAAGTTTTATAAAAACTATAAACTCACTTGTTGAATTAACCATAAACAAAAATAAATGGCAAATAACAGACTAGAAGAAATAAAACAGGCAAAACATTAATAGCCATTACATCCCAGACAACTCTTTTTTTATTTTTTTAAAGATGTATTTCTTTATTATTTATATAGTGCTCTGCCTGCATGTACACCTGCAGGCCAGAAGAGGGCATTATATCCCATTATAGATGGTTGTAAGCCACCATGTGGTTGCTAGGACTTGAACTCAAGTGCTATTAACCTCTGAGCCAACTCTCCAGCCCCCAGACAACTCTTCTTACTCATATTTTTAAAAAATCAGATGAAAAGATTAAAATGTGAGAAAACAAAACCAAATACTTCCATGTACTTGGGAGGGAGAGTGAGACAGATCACTTTAGCATATCTTCTCTTTCAAGAAACAAACTAGATTCAGAGGAAGGTTTTACATGTTAAAAAAGGGAGGTGGACGCTGGAGAGAAGGCTCGAGTGGGTGAGAGCGTACCTGCTCTTCCAGAGGTCCTGAATTCAATTCCCAACAACCACATGGTGGTTGATAACTAACTATAATGTGATCTCATGCCCACTTCTGTCATGCAGGTGTACACGCAGCTAAATACTCATATTCATTAAGTAAATAAACACTTTTTTTTTTTTAAGGAGGTGAGAGTTGGGTGGGACTAGAGCGCACTGGCCGAATGTTTGCGTAGCTTGCAGAAGCTCTGGGTTAAATCAGGCATGGTAGCACGTGTCTGTGCACCTGTAATCCCAGCACCTGGGAGGTGAAGGAAAGCAGGAGCATCAGTGGTTCTAGGCTATCCTCGGCTACCTAACATGCTCAAGGTCAACCTGGGCTAAGAGACCCTGACTCTAAAGAAATATATAAACAGCTTTAAAAGGACTCTCAAAAACAACAGGCTCTCAAGATATAGATAGATAGATAGATAGATAGATAGATAGATAGATAGATAGATAGATATAGATAGATAGATAGATAGAGATAGATAGATAGATAGAGATAGATAGATAGATAGATATAGATAGATAGATAGATATAGATAGATAGATAGATAGAGATAGATAGATAGATAGAGATAGATAGATAGATATAGATAGATAGATAGATAGATATAGATAGATAGATAGAGATAGATAGATAGATAGATAGATAGATAGATAGATAGATAGATATAGATAGATAGATATACAGTTATTGTTTTGTTTTTCGGGACAGGGTTTCTCTGTGTAGCCTTGGCTGCCCTGGATTTGCTTTGTAGACCAGGCTGGTCTCGAACTCAGTGATCCACCTGCCTCTGCCTCCCGAGTGCTGGAATTAACAGTGTACACTACCACACCCAGCTACAAGATATGTTTTAAAATTTAGTTTATTTATTTTTATTTTATGTGCATTGGTGGTTTGTCTGTGTGTACGTCTGTGTGAGGGTGTCCAATCTTGGAGTTACAGACAGTTGTGAGCTGCCATGTGGATGCTGAGACTTGCACTCGGGTCCTTTGGAAGAACAGTTGGTGCTTCTACCCACTGAGCCATCTCTCCAGCCTCCCCTCAATATATTAAGGATCATATAATTAACATGTTAAGTACAAATTTGTTTTTATCTGTTCATTAAAAGATGCTGCCAATCACACTTTCAGGGCAAAACTTGAATAAAAAAATGGAGTAAGTCAATGCATGAACTTATTACATGTATTTAAAGACAGTAAGTTCTACTATTTAAAAATAATCTATGTTTTACCTTCTTCGTTCAAAGGAGAACAATTCTCCAATCCTTTGTAAACCTTGTCCTCCATCTGCACTGGGTCCTGGCTGGCCTGTAACTTGCTACATAGCCCTGGCTGGCCTGTACCTTGGCATCGATCTCTGTAGGGACAAGCCTCCTGACAGGTTATCCAATTTCAAGTGGTCAGGCCTAAACACATGTACACACGAACAACGCAGATGGGCTCTTTCCCATTCCCTCTCCCCACACCCCACCTGGAGTGGTGTCTCTGTGTGCGCGCACGCGCATGTGCGTGTGTGTGTAAGTTAGTTCTTTCCTTCCACCATAGACTCTGGGAAATCATACATGAATGGAAGAAGAAGGAGGAGGAGGAAGAGGAGGAGGAGGAGAAGAAGAAATAATCATAAATTTGAAAAGGAGGCAGAGAAGAAGCTGAGAGGGTAGACGGAAGGACAGAAATGATATAAATACTGTACACATGTATGAAATTCTCAAAAAAAAAAAAAAAACCAAACCTTTTTAAATGATGCTAGAGAGAAAAGACAGGACTCTCAAGTTCTCTTCAATGCCTTTATTAGGACACCTTGATATAACATGTGCAAAAAAGTAAAAGGAGGCAGGGAAGGGAGAAGCAGACAGAACTCTGAAAACAAGTGAGAAAAAGAAGAAGAAAAACGCCCCACAGATTGCTAAGAATAACTGGGTGAAGATCTGTCCAAAAGCTAAGTCTACTGAAGGAGTGTAATTGCACTCAAGTTTCTGAAGAACAGCCATGTGATGAGATGTTCATATGTCATCAATAACTTTGTGTAATATAAGAATAGAAAGCAAAATAATTAAACAAAAACACCGAGGGGGTACAGAAAAGATGACTCAGAGGTTAAGAGTTTTTGCTGCTCTTGCAAAGGGCCTGAGTTCAATTCCCAGCCTCATATCACCTGTAACTCCAGCTCCAGGGAACCTGGCGCCCTCTTCTGACTGCTGCAGGCACTGCACACAGGTGGTGCATATACACACACACACTCAGGCATATACACCCCAAACCAAATATTTTTTAGCAATCTTTAAGACTTTAGGACTGTAGCGGCCAGTGGGTGAAGGCGCCTGCCATACAAACCCAGGACCTGGGCGGCTCTGAAACCCGCACAGAGCTGGAAGGAGAGAGTCAACTCCACAGAGCTGTCCTTTCTTCTCACATCACACCAGGGCACACATGTTCAAACATCCTTTCTCCCACATACAAAACAAATAAAAACTTCAAACTCCTAAATTTTTTGTTTGTGTATTTGTTTTTGTTTTTCAAGACAGGGTTTCTCTGTGTAGCCCTGGCCATCCTTGACTCGCATTGCCCCGCCACCTGCCTCTGCCTCCGGCGGGCCGGGATTAAAGGTGTGCCACACCACAGCCCGGCTCAAACTCTTAATTTTAAGGGGAGATGAGGAAAGAAGAAAGAGTAGTAGCAAAGATGAGCAAGAACACAATGATGCATGTATGACAACACACCCAATTAGGCTGTACCCTGGCCAAGTGAAAAGGCCTGTGCTTCTGCGGTTTCAAAACTGACCGTTCAGGGGCCAGGAGTGCAGCTGAAGTGTGCAGTGCTTGCCTAGCATACGTGAGGCGCTCAGGAGGCGGAAGCAGATGACCAGGAGTTGAAGGCCATCCGGGCTGCAGACATGGTTTGAGGCCAGCCTCAGCTACATGAGGCTGTCTCAAAAAAAAAAAAAAAAAAAAAATTAAATACTTTTGTGAGTCTAATTGATAATGAATTTTCCCCTCACTTTTCTTCCACCTAGCACTTTTCCATTATATAACCTTAATATACATTAACATTCTAAGCATCTATATTGGACATAAATTCCTTTAACTCCAACCCCCCCAAAAAGAAAAATAAACTCTAAATATTAATTTGTCACACCTTTCTTAATATTACTCATAAGTTTAATTGTAAAACAAACAAACAAAAAGAACCAACTAGAGTTGATGCAACAGTACAGAATACGACAGTGGTTGACAGAGGTAGGGAAGGCTGGTGGCAGAAGGGCTCAGGGAGGCTGGTCAGTGAGTACCAAGTCTCTGTCAGTAGGAGTGGTTCTGAACCATCTGACCATGGGACGACTATGGTAAAAAATAATATATACTTCAAAATAGCTAAGCAGGGACATTTTAAATATGTTTATACCACAAATAAGTAATAAATATTTGAAGCTATATATTAATTATCCTGATTTGATTATTATACAATGTAGACACACATAAAAAAATCACATTCTGCCCCATAAGTATATATAAGTATGTGTCAAATAAAGATAAACTGAAACAAGGAAAATTATAACCACAGCAACTACATATCAATATTCTCAGAAAGAAAAGATTGTATCTGTCGAACAAGACAACAGTCTTATTTTCCTAAAACTCAAAAGTGGGCAAAAAGTAGAAAAAAAATTAAGCGCTATCTATTTTTAAAAGGCTCTGAAAATTATGTTAAGTGAAAGGCATGCATGTGTGGTGTTATGGCCACGTTTTATACAAAGCTTAGATCAAGCTCCAAAAGCTAACCAGCCTCCTCGTGCGCCCACGAGGGCAGTGCAGGCAGCTGCTGCAGCAAATACACCTGTGCAGCACACTGCAACTAAAGGGCTCGCATCAAGCAGTTCGTGTTTCCTTCCTATACAGCGATCACTTAAAATGGAAGGAAAATGAGAGGACTCGGTGGCTAAGCGACTGCTTGTGCAGAGCACCCAAATTTGATTCCTGGCACCCAGTACCCACCTCAGACAGACCATAACTGCTTGTAACTCCAGCTCCGGGGACCTGACCTCTACAGAGACCTTGTGTGCACATATGCGTGATTAACAAAATAAGAAGCGGGCTGATCATAGTGGCCTTTAATCCCAGGAAGCAAGAGGCAGTTCCAGGCCAGCCAGGGTACAATGTGAGGCCCTGTGTCAAGATCATAAACATGTGAACAAAGGGTCTGGAGAGATGACTCGGTGGTCAAGAGCACTGGATGCTCTTCCAGAGACCCTGCCATCAATTCCCAGTGGTGGCTCACAACAGTCTGCAGTTCGGGTCCCAGTGGGTCTGACGCCCTCTTCTGGCTTCCAGGGGCATTGCACATGATACACGTACATGCAGGCAAAACAACCACAGACGTGAAACTTTTCAAATTCTTTTAATAACTTTCTTTTAATGTGGGGGCCTAGCCACTAGGGGCAGAGTTTACCTTGATGTCCAGTAAGCTATCCAAGAGTCAGACTAAACCAAATCTCTGGTGGACTAATTGCTACTAGAGAGCTGCTTGGGAGCTGAACACAGGCCCTCGCCAGTACATGTAAACACAAGCATTCTACTAACCCAGCTATCCCCAGCCACCTGCACTGTGTATCAGACACCCCAGCCCACCGTAGTGCCCATAGGAGTGGTATTTAAACCTCTCCAGAAGTGTATCTGGCGCCTCTATTTGCAAAACAATCTGGGCTACATCACAAGGTAAGATGGTACCAAAGACGAGATCCTTTGGATACATCTTTGAGCTAGAACCTTCTAGAACGTCAAGTTAGCATTTGTAGCTGGCTACTTCTTTGTGTGCTCACGGCTCAAATGTACACGCCTATTTATTTAAGTAAGTGATGATTTCTGTGATACTTTCAGAAATGAAAGTCACAAGAAATCACCAAGTTGTGGCTCCTAATATGAATTTTTAGTAGCTACCCCAAAGGAAAATCAAATATAAACAATACATCTATGCCAGCTTTCCAGGAAAATTAAACGCTGATGTGAACTCAGTTCTAATTGAAACTCACTTCACATGAGCACACGTGTAGAAATAAGAGCACTATCCATGCCGGCCTTCAGATCCACTTCATTTTATTTTCTTGTGTACACTACATGACCATATTCAAATTTAAAATGGTTCTTTTCCCCCACCCAAATGATAAAAGTCCCCCTCATATCTCTGCCCAGCTGCTCACAATAATACTTAGCCCTCACTTCAGAAATAAACTGAGATTTCACCTTGGTAAAGCACTAAGAGAATTAAGGCTTTCACCTCTGCTCAACACTGCATCAGTTACTAACTTGGATAACGTTAAAAACCATGATTTGATGAAAATACTGTTTAATGTTTACTAAATGCACACATTTAAAGTTGTTCTCCTCATCAGCATCTGCTCTGACTGTCCTTGGGAAGACCGCTACCCCTGCAGCTCTGCTCTCACCACGGACCATCCAACCAACACTTCCAAGCAGTGACAAGGACAGAAGCACACATGCCTGCACTCCAGCACTTGGCTTCGGAAGCTCTGGCAAGGAGGAGCCAAAGTTGTAGACTAGCTGCGGCTTCAAAGCCAGGGCTCGGGAAGCTGGGGTTAGAGCTGAACACAGACTGACTGTAAAATGAAAGGTGCAGGCAGCTTTGGACTACGGTCCCGTCGGCTAAACTTTCTATTTGGGGCTCTGAATGGTGCCAACGGAGAAAACGCACACTAGTGCAGATCTTCTGTCAGTATTAGCCAGGGGTGCTAAATTTTAAAGGAGTTAAACACGGCAAGTCATCAGCACTTCCTGACAAACCCTGCCTGAAGCTAGCTGGCTGGCTGGCCCTCCTCCTCCGAGGGAAAGAGGTAGCGAGAGTCTCCGACTGTCACACAGTGGGTGCACCCCGCTTCCCTCCAGCCCCTTTTCTTGGACATACAGACATATTAGTGACAGAAGGATATGACTGAAGCTTTACTGGCACTGCTAACTCCAATGCAGAGAGCTGCCATCATAATTCCTCATCACAGACATGCACCAATCAAAAAGCAAAGGAAAATCAAAAGCAGCACATCAAAGAAATGACGAGAGGTTTTTTTTATGTAAAAGTTATGTGCTAAGTAGGAGCCAGCAAGCTGAGAGGGCTCAGCAGGTAGAAGGCATGAAAGTCTGAAAGCCTGACTCTATCCCCAGAACCCACTCCCTATGACCGCCACAAACACACCATAGCATGTGTATATGTGCACGTGTACACACTTGGCTACATACCATGCATACATATATATACACGCATACACACACACAACAGTACTACATAAAGAATTTAATATATCTCCTCTAAAAATCCCTTTATACAAATTCTAGTCATCTATTAACAAAGCTTGAGCTCTTTTTTTTTTTAAAGGTTTATTTATTATGTTACAATGTTGTATTTTCATGTACACCTGCTCACCAGAAGAGAGCACCAGATCTTAGTATAGATGCTGTGAGCCACCATGTGGTTGCTGGGAATTTAAGAGCATCTAGTTTTCTTAACCTTTGAGCCATCTCTCCAGCCCTGGCTTTTCAAGACAGGGTTTCTCTGTGCAGCCTTGGCTGTCCTGGACTCACTGTGTAGACCAGGCTGGCCTCAAACTCACAGAGATCCACCTGCCTCTGCCCCCCCCCCCCCCGAGTGCTGGGATCAAAGGCGTGCGCCACCATGCTCGGCTAAAGCTTGAGTTCTTAATGTTTATCTTTTTACAAAACTTGAGTTATTAAGAACTGGTAACTTATTGCTCACTATAGCATCTGTTGGTGTGCTGGTGCTGCAGGTATGTGCGTGCACACATGGGTGTCAGAAGTCAGCTGGGGGTGCTGCTTGGCAGAAGTTGCCCACCATGGTTGTCTGAGACAAGATATCCCATAGGGGGCTGGGCCTCACTAATTAGACCACGCTGACTGGCCACCTCCCCAGTATGGGGACCACAGACACAATTCATCCACTGGGTACGAGGGGGTGGGGACTGAACTTGTGTCCTCAAGCTTGTGTGGCGAGACCTTTACTGACCAAGCCATCTTCTTCCACCTTCAAATTATTTCTCTTGTTGAAATATTCCAAGAATCCTTGCTGTATTTAAAGCAAAAGCAAAAGTCGAGGATTCTATCTCTAACTTTGAAGCTATCACAGCAACTGGAGAAAATACCAAAGGAGGTTCGAAAACGCAAGCTGTGTTTGGAGTCGCAGTATAGGCAGCACCGCAAGCAATAAGCAAAAGCATTCTCTATGGAGCTGGCAAGTTCAAAGTTCAAATCCTACCTCTGCTACTTATCAGCAATGTCACCTTGAACTTCAATTTCATCACAGTAAAACAGATAAGAACACCGGCCTCCTTCAGGGGGCTGTGGTGAT
Organism: Acomys percivali; assembly: GCA_907169655.1. Taxonomy (NCBI): domain Eukaryota; kingdom Metazoa; phylum Chordata; class Mammalia; order Rodentia; family Muridae; genus Acomys; species Acomys percivali. Next base: position 51,995,669 of record OU015747.1, on the reverse strand, counting down.
GGCAGAAGACTGCACTATATACTCAATAAATGGTGGCGCTTACTTTAAGAAAGGAGTTTTATCTTGCTGCTCCTAAAAAAAATACAGCGCTTATATAACTATTTTATATGTGACCTATCACTTTATAAACTCATGTAAGTATAAATCATATAGAATTTACTATCATTATTATACATGAGTTTTCAGAAGCAATCATAAAAGAATTACTAAATCTAAATCAAAGTGATTTTATCAATCAAAATAAAATAAAATAATTAAAAGATGACTGACATGACTTCTCTGTGTGATGTGAAAACTGAAACCAAAAATAGGAAGAGCCCAAATTAGAAGTTCCCTTTTTTGAAACTTAGTGCACTAGGTCACAGTCCTAAAAATGTATGCACCCAAAAAAGCATCTCATAGGGATCTCCACAGCTGGCAAGTGGTCACTCAGAGAGAAACACTTTTAAGTGATTTGCTTTATCCTGTTTTCTGTTCTACTGCCAATCTTACTATAAACTCTAAAAGTGTTGTGATAATTCACAGGTATAGGAGCATGTAAATTAAAACAGGAAACGTCACATGTTGAAGGGCTGGCTGTCTATGTTCTTAAGCCAGCCTGCACATCCACATGGGAGAAACCATAGCAACCTCATCCTTCTTGCTCTTCCTTCGCCTATCCTAGCTGGCAACAGGCCAAGAGAAAAAGGCAAAACTAGAAAGTAAATACATGCCTTTAAGCATTTAAAACACATGCTTGGCTATGCTCTCAACTGCATTCCTGGATCCAGTACATTCCCATGGTGGTCCAGCATTCCCGGATCCAGTACATTCCCATGGTGGTCCAGCATTCCCGGATCCAGTACATTTCCATGGTGGTCCAGCACTACTTGACCACGGCTGGGACTAGAACAAAGACCATGAAGACACCTTGATAAAGCCTATTATTTTGTGTATTTAAATAATAAAAACAACATGAGTAGTTTTTTAAAAAGGTCCTTTCATGAAGCCAAGATGATCAGATAAAATAAAATACACCTAAATTCACAAGACGAAGAGATAACGTGGCTTTAAAAAATGTCTTTAAAGGAGCAGGAAAACACAATTCAAACTCCAATAAACATGACCCAGGCTGTCACATGAATACATTAAGCTTGAAGAGGGCCATGAGATGGCGCCACAGGAAGGATACTTGCCTCCAAGGATGGCCAGAATTCCATCCCCACGGCCTGTCTGACACCCACAAGTTGCCTTCTGACCAGCACAATGCACTATGGCATGCACATATGTACACTCGTAACCAACTACTACTAATGGAATACTAATTTTGCAACAATTGGCAAGATGGCTGGGCAGGCAAAGGTGCCTGCTGTGCAAGTGCACCCAAGAGAGATGGATCACCCACATAAAGGGGGAAGAAAACACATTTACAAGGTGTCCTCAGACCTCCCCACACCCACTGGGGCATGGGCACCCTCCCTCAGACCTCCACACACCCACTGGGGCATGGGCACCCTCCCTCAGACCTCCCCACACCCACTGGGGCATGGGCGCCCTCCTCAGACCTCCACACACCCA
>OU015747.1:51977180-51992557 GCA_907169655.1 Acomys percivali | reverse complement strand
ACACACACACACACACACACACACACACACACACACACACACACACAGGCATGCTCTCATACTCACAGCCTGTGTACCTAAAACCTCTGGACCACAAAACTAGCAGAGACTAAACAAAGTTCTTACTAACTAATCAGGGGCCGCTGATGCTAAAACAAACTTTAAACCCACCTCTCTAAGCTCAGAAAAGGCAGAAGAATAAAGCCAACCTTTGGTGTGTCATGTATCTTATCTAGAAGGGGTGTCTGCCAAACAAACTAAGTTGAAAAGCATGGGAAATGGAGAGAAAGGAAAAAAACCTAACTGCTGAATCAGAAGACAGCCAGCTCAGGCCCCCACACACGTTAGGGTCTTAAATGAGTGTCTCTCTGTATTTGCTGTTGGATCTGTGGGCTTAACATAATTAGAAAGAACACTGGCCTTTCAAATAAGAAAGGACATTAGCAAAAAGGGGAGATTTTATTGAAGAATCCAATTCAGAAAAATCCTAGGGTCTGTAAATACATGTAGGACTATGAGTGTGTACATTCTATTTTTTTCTTCGTTTGTTTTAATACAGGGTATCACTAAACAGCCCTGGATAGCCTTGAACTCACAATCCTGTCAGCCTCCTGAGGGCTGGATTATAAGAACTGCACTATACCAGTCAAGACTGTACATTCTTAGGGCAAAGGAATTCACTAGTTTCCTCAAGTCTTAAATGAGATCTACAGGTCCAAACTGGTAAGAAGCCCACTAATTTAAATAAAACCAATTTTTAAAAACATTAACTTATAACTTCCTTCCTTCCTTTACTTTAAATCCTGGTTGTAGCCCCCTCCCAGCCCCACCCTCCTTCCTCCACCCCCTTCCCCTCGAACTTATAAAATTTTAAGAAAAGATAATTCTAAATTAAAAAAAAGTGCTGGCACAGAATGAGTATTTTTATTCCTAACTAACTTGGAGTATTTAATGCAAAGAATGGAGACAAGAAATACATTTTGGGGCATGGTGGCGCACGCCTATAATCCCAGCACTCGGGAGGCAGAGGCAGGTGGATCCCTGTGAGTTCGAGGCCAGCCTGGTCTACAAAGTGAGTCCAGGACAGCCAAGGCTACACAGAGAGACCCGGTCTCCAAAAACCAAAAAAAAAATACATTTTGATTTGGCAAACAAAGCATCCTACAGGTTGAGAAGCGGAGTGTTTCATATGATCAGAGTAACATTTAGGAGACAAGGTAACTCATTTAAGATCGCTGGGTGGCGGCGCACACCTTTAATCCCAGCACTTGGGAGGCAAAGGCAGATGGAGCACTGTGAGTTCCAGGCCAGCCTGGTCTACAAAGTGAGTCCAGGACAGCCAAGGCTACACAGAGAAACCCTGTGGGGGGGTGGGCGGGGGGGGGTAAAAGATCACTAAAAAGATCACTAGGGCGAGCAAAGGGGCCACCATACCCTAGCCACATGTGGGAAATAACCAAGCTGGTGATACAATATCGCCCTCTGCTGGCAGATGGTAAAGATAAACCTCAAAGAGTTGGGAAGACTAAGGGCTTAGTGGACTGCTCTTTTCTAGTCTGGGGCATCAGTTAGCAGTTTCTAGGTAGTGCTATGCTCTGGCTTTACAGAAGCCACTGTGAACACAGGACAACAGCAGCAGCAGGAGTCCAACCAGTTTAAGGAAGGGACAAATGCTGTGACTGATGAGGTCACAGGCTACAGTGGGGAACTGCTACTGTTTCATTAAACAGATGTGATGTCTGTCAAACTCATTTCCAAACATTTGTGTTTACTCTCATCCTGCTGCTCTCAGCCTCAATAATGGAAGGAAACTTTTCTTTTACAATGGGCGATCGCTACATCAGTCAAAGTTCTGAGTCTGTTGCTGTGGCCTAGTGAACCAAGGCTTGGCCAGAAACAGAAGACAGTCATCACAGCTACTGCCCCCACCCAAGGCCTGGAACCTCCCGCAGGGCAGGAGAGTGTAAAAGCCAGAAGACTGGGAAGAATATTGTACAGGTGTTTTCTCTGGGCTGAAACATTCTCTCATAAAAGGGACAGGGACACTCACGAGGTTCATGGCAAAATGTCTCAGCGGCTAAAGGTTTCTGTGGCCAAGCCTGACGACCATATTTGACCTGTAGGACTCCCAAATTTTAGGGAAAGAACCAACTCCTACAAGCTGTCCTGACTTCTACAGGCACACTGTGATATATGATAGACACACACACAGGCATACACACATGTACACAGACATACACACACTCACATACACACAATATACTCACATGTGCAGACACACACAGAGATACATACACACACAAATAAAACAAAAATAAAATGTAAAAAAAAAAAACCTTAAGGTTTTCTCAAAGTGTAGTCTTTGTAACAACACAGGTGAGAATGCAAATTCCTTGGCCTTACCTGACTGAAGACACACATCTCTCTGACATGGTACGTGGAAAACTCTCCCTGTTGGGCTCAAACACCAAGCAACCGTTCTGCCCCACCCCTCCCCCCCCTCCCCTCAGTCCCCCTACCCCCCCACCCCCTCCACCTTCCTGAGTACCAGGATCCCAGGCAGGAGCCACCATGCCTACCTATGGATAAACCTTAGACACCTTAAAAGTTAAGAAGCCAAGTACTGTGATGGACAGTTCGAGGCCAGCCTGGTCTACAAAGCAAGTCCAGGAAAGCCAAGGCTACACAGAGAAACCCTGTCTCAGAAAACCTAAGTAAATAAATAAATGCTTAAGAGGAAAAAAAACCTTCAAATTCAAAAGTTCTCAAATTACATCCTTTTAGCTAAATGTGCTGTCAATGTGGCTTTTTAGACTGTGGGTGGCAACCACACCTGGACTCGTGACTGAGCGTGGAGGGGTTGCAAGAAAAAGCTGACAACAGTAAAACGTTTCTGAATATGCAACAACATTGATTCAAATCAACTCTGTAACGGATCCAAGGCATGTCTGGCCAGACTTGCTCATATCCCATCATGCAACTGCACTGAAGCCTTGGTTCTGCACACACAGCACTCCCCACCACCCTGTTCCCACACCCAGTGCCGAGGTAACAAGTGTGAGCATCCACACCCAGCTTCCATTCCCACTCTCTTTGCTGTTTATTTGTTTGTTTGTTTTTTGAGACAAAACAAACTCTTTGTAGCCTTGGCTGTCCTAGACTTGCTTTGTAGCCCAGGCTGGCCTCGAACTCACAGAGATCCACCTGCTTCTGCCTCCTGAGTGCTGGGATTACAGGCGTGCGCCACCACGCCCGGTACATTCCCACTCTTGTTTGATTGTGTTTTAGGAATTAGGAGTTCCTAGCATACATTTCGTATGTGCTCTGAAGCATGCAAATGGCCTTACCTCTCGGACAGAGAGCTGCGGTGGGAAGGAGACCGATAAAACCACGCTGCTGAACTCAAACGCTGAGGCCGCAACCTTCTGGCACACCTACAAGAGTATCACAGAAAGTCCCAAGAATCGCTGAAAATGTGGCTCTAATGACAACACTTCTCCCAGGAGATGACACTGCACAACTTCCCAACGTTCACTTCGGAGCTGGGGGCTAAGGCTCAGAGATACTGTGCTGGCCTAGTGTGTGCCTGGCACTGCCCAAAACAGAGGCAAACAGTCCAAAATGCCCACAGTTGAGTGGGGGAGCTCTTCCTAAACATCATAGATTAGTATTTGTTAACTCTGACCTACACAACTCGCAATTTCAGGATGATACATTGAGTGTCAGACAGCTCTTATTAATTTGGCAGTATGTTAACACACAGTCTCAGAATAGTTGGACTCTTTTTTTTTTTTAAAGATTTATTTATTTTATTTATTGTATATGAGTGCTTTATCTACAGAAAAAGGTATCAGATTACATTATAGATGGTTGTGAGCCACCACGTGGTTGCTGGGAATTGAACTCAGGACCTCTGGAAGAGCAGGCGGCGCTCTTAACCACTGAGCCATCTCTCCAGCCCCCAATAGTTGGACTCTTTTAATTAAAAAGAGCCTTTAGCGCCAGGGAGGCAGAGGCAGGTGGATCGCTGTGAGTTTGAGGCTAGCCTGGTCTACAAAGTAAGTCCAGAACAGCTAAAGCTACACAGAGAAACCCTGTCTTGAAAAACAAAAAACAAAAAACAAAGAAGAGACTTTAGTGACCACCTGGACTAACCCAAGTTACCATGAATGGTTTCTTCTTCAGGAATGCTATGTGTAAGAATTCTAAGCTGTAAGGCTCACACTGTCTGTCCTCATGAGGAGTGGAGGTTTACCTTTGTAACAAATTCTTTTTCACAGAATCCCTGAAGAACTCCTAAGCAAATGTTGCACACGCTCAGGTTGGAAAGCTCCGAGGCAAGGCTTTTGTCTTCGGACACAAAGACTCCTTCCTTGCCGTTTTCACTCAAATCATCAAGCCCATCTTCTTGGAGACGGATTTTCTTGTGTGGTGGGTTTGGAACTTCCAAAATTAACTCATCTTTTTCAGGTTCTAGAAATTTTTGTAGATCAATGGACAACTCCTGAAAAGTTAATAACAGAAAAAGCAATAACATTTTCAAGTGGGTTTTTTTTTTGTTTGTTTTGTTTTTGTTTTGTTTTGTTTTGTTTTGTTTTGTTTTTCGAGACAGGGTTTCTCTGTGTAGCCTTGGCTGTCCTGGACTCACTTTGTAGACCAGGCTGGCCTCGAATTCACCACAGTGCTCCGCCTGCCTCTGCCTCCCGAGTGCTGGGATTAAAGGCGAGCACCACCACTGGCCAGCTTTTCAAGTGGCTTTGAGGGTCCTATGATGAAGCCTGAAAGTCAGTGGGGTGTGATGGCACCTCATCTTTTGTTCTTTAGTTTTGCTTTGTTATTTTAATTAGTTGTAAATGACCTTCCAAATAGAAGGACACCCCAGGTTTGTAAATTTGTTAATAGAGCCTTTCTACTTAAAGTTGGGGTTTTTTAGCTTCATTGATTTGTGAAATTCTTCTGGAAAAATATTCACATGTATAATAGGTGTCTGATTAGCAGTAGAGCATTAATAATAAATTCAGAGTCGCCAGTAAGGCATGGGTGTCACACAAGAGATCTGCCCACCTCTAAGCACTGGGATTTAAGGCACATAGGAACAACCTGGGTCATGAAGGCCAGCCCTTTGGAGACCACTAGAACACTCAGAGGTACAGGCAGCAGATCTCTTGTGAGTTTAAGCCACCCAGGACCACATAATGAAACACTGTCTCCAAACAAGAAGTAGAGAAGACTGTAACAGAGAGGAACTCATACAATGTTGGTTTGTATCAATCCGGTAGTAACCAACTTACTACAGCACTGGCTTTTGAGGGATTCTGAGATGCTATCCTGTACCACACATTATGACAGATATATCTCTTACATTCTAAGGGACTGTTACTTTGCGGGACCCCACAGCCAGTTAGCACTGCACCGGGAAGTCACAACTGTTATCCTACTGGCCTTTAAAAGAACAATGTAACAACCAACCTTGCTTGCCTTGAATTTCCCAAGCTAATGTATGGCTATAATTTTAAGTTGTGTATTCTCCCATGCCCCTGACCCATGAGTTTGTTTGTGTGTGTGTTATGATAATCATTTGCTGGAAACAGCAAATAGGCTAAAAGCAGCCTTCTATTTACCATTAATATTTCTGCATTCCTTACTCCTTGTGATGATTTCTATGCTGTGATGATTTCTATTAAAGAGACAGGGCTAGAGAGACGGCTCAGTAGTTAAGGGCATGGCTTGATCTTCCAGAGGACCACATCAGTTAGCTCACAACTGTCTGTTTCTCCAGCTCCAGGGGCTCAGATGCCTCTGGCCTCTGTAGTCACCCACACACGGCACCCATCACACAGGTGCACTCATGACTAAAAATACAATGTTTAAATATATTAAAAAAGAGAGAAAAGCTCTTTGTTAGGGACAGTCAGACACACAAGGACACGCACGCACGCACACACGCGTAATTTTATAAGGCAGCCTTCAAGCAGGCACAGTTTCAGACTCACACGCCAAGGAGACAGAGAATGACAAAAACACAAAGAGAAGTCAAATCCAGGCTTCCTCTTGGTTAGATGGCATCAAAGGGAAGTGTTTTGATTTCTATCCTTAGCACAGCACCCATGCATTACTGGTGACTCTGAATTTATTAAAGCACTTAAAGTACACACCAATTAAACACCTATTATACATGTGAATGTTTTTCCAGAAGAATTTCACAAATTGGTGAAGCTTAAACCCCAATCTTTTTTATTTATTTATTTATTTTTGTTGTTTTGTTTTTTGAAACAGGGTCTCTTTGTAGCCCTGGCTGTCCTGGACTCACTTTGTAAACCAGGCTGGCCTCGAACTCACAGCCATCTGCCTGCCTCTGCCTCCCACAAATTCGCAAGCCTGGCTTGTAGTTCTATTGGGAAGGTCATTCAATATTAGCTTAAGACAAAATTCAATTCTAATTACTAAGACAAAAATATAAACTGGGATGGAAATGTAGTTAGCATGCGTGAGGCCCTGGATTCCAAGTCCAACAGCAAAGAGTCAGAGACAGACAAACACACAGACGTACAGACATGCAGACACACACACACACACACACACACACACACACACACACACACACTGAGGAAAGTGAAAGCTGATTTTTATTCTTGCTAAGTTAATTAACAACCTCAGAAGCACAGTGTTAGTTAAGTGCAATCTCATCATTTAAAGGTTGAACAAGGGAAGATTGAGAAAATTTACCAAAATACATAGATTTGGCAGTGCTAAAATTTGGCACCATAATTACAATCCATTTATAAGCATTAATCGAAAGAAGTCCTCTTCTACATATTTTGTCTCGTTTCTGTCACCCCTTGTATAAGAATGTTAAAAACAAGCCTCCACTTGAAAAGGCCGACACGTCTGCCCTCAGTTTCCTTTGTGTTTTTTCTACATCCGGCCGGTCTGGCTCTTCACTTGCTGGCTAAATCGTTTGAATTCAGTTAGACTACACTAACTCGAGACAGCTTTTTTTTTCATTCAAACATTAAATTCATTTTGTTGATGCATTAGCACTCTGATTTTCACAAATAATTCACACATGCACACATAGTGGTATATTATGACCCACACAAATGTTGATTGCTACCTGATAGCATAGCATGAACATGTGTGTGCTCGTGCATAGCGTATGGCTGGAACAAAACAAAGCTTAAAACACTTCAGGACGGCCTTCAAATATTTTGTTTATATTTATTCACAAAGAATATTACAAGTCAAAGTTGCTGACAGTTTCTTTATATAAAATGTATTTTGAATAAAATGTATAAAATAAAACATGTATATATATATGTATATATATACACACACATACATATATGTGTGTGTATGTGACATGTATGGAAAAGTATATAAGGACGATTACACAAAGCTGGATATAAGCAGAGATTTACACACATAGCAACTACCACTACCATTTCTGGTTTCCAGTTGCTTTCACATACTTAATAGATAATGTCCCTTAAAATCCCATGAGGTAGAAGTCATCACCATTCCCATGTACAGAGACGTAAACTGAAGCAAACAGCAGGGAACTGAGATTCAAATCCACGTCTTCTATCTCCAAATTCTAGGCTTTGGATTCAGAAAAACTGTTCAATTCCTAGCTTGCTCACTAGCTGTTTAACTTTGGACAGGCTGCTTAACCTCAGTAGCTTCATCTGAAAATAGAGACGATCACAGCACGTATTTACAAAAGATCACATGAAAGCCTGACTTGCAGTAACAGCAGACAAACACTGGGCACTATTATTATTTCTAACATAGAAACAATATAATGATACAGAAAATGACAGCAAGCCAGGTATTGTGGCACACACCTTTAATCCCAGCACTCGGGAGGCAGAGGCAGGCAGATCACTGTGAGTTCGAGGCCAGCCTGGTCTACAAAGCGAGTCCTGGATAGCCAAGGCTACACAGAGAAACTCTGACTGAAAAACCAAAAAAAAAAAAAAAAAAAGTAACAGCAAATGCTGCATCGTTTATTAGCAAATTTTAAATAGGAAACTGAGTGTGTATGAGCATGTATATTTACATATATTTGCCTTTGAAAAGAATGTTACTGTTAGTATCAACCATATGTCACAGGTATGTTATATATTTTAGGTGAAATATTCTATTCAGTGGCACAGCTCTCGATGTATTACTATAAACGCAAAAGATTCTCTAAGTTTCTTGTGTTACTAGTATCAGAAATAATGTCTTCAATAAGCACGTACATTTAAAGGCTTCCCAGCACAGCCAGGTGTCATACAATGCTTCTGACAACAGCCGACTGCACAGCTGTGGGTGGGTGGTGGGCCCTTAAGATTATCCTCCTGGTAACACTGCCGCCATCTTAAGTACACTCCATGATGTTCACAGAAGCCCAAAGTCATCTAAGGACATAGTTCTCAGAACACAATCCCTAAACAGAGTGAAACAAGTGGCAGGCTGGGGACATGCCTCAGTGACAGAACACTGGCATGTGTGAGGCCCTGGGCTCAGTCCCTAGCACCAGAAGAAGGCATGCACACACGGGTCCTGTAACCAGGACAAGCAATATGGCCTGCTGGGTAAGAGCACGTGTCACACAAGCCCAACAACCTGTTTGACTTCCCAGAGTCTATGGTGGAAGGAGAGAACATGCACACACACACACACACAGACACACACACACACACACACACACACACAGACACACACCCATGACAATGCACAAATGCACACATACAAGCACTTATACCATACTCATAAGTATATAGATACTCATAAAAATAATAGATAAGGGTATTTTTTTTGTTTTGCTTTTGTTTGTTTGTTTTTCAAGACAGAGTTTCTATGTAGCCCTGACTGTCCTGGAACTCACTCCATAGACCAGGCTGGCCTCAAACTCAGAGATCTGCCTATCTCTGCCTCGTGAATGCTGGCATTAAAGGCATGTGCCACCACCCAGCTACAATTTAAATTTTTAAAGGGTAAGCAAATGTACTTCTATTTAAAAGAAAAAAACTCAGGATTATGTCCTGACCAGTCCTGTTGCATCACATTAATGTCTGGTGAGAAGCAATGTCTTTTGATATTGTGTTTAGACGCCCTTTAAAAAATGTCTACACATTGGCTGAAGAGATGGCTCAGAGATTAAGAGCACCATCTGTGCTTCCAAAGGTCCTGAGTTCAGTTGCCAGCAACCATATGGTGGCTCACAACCATCAATGGTGAGATCTGGCGCCCTCTTCTGGTGTGTAGGTGTATATGCAAACAGAACACTGTATAAATAATAAATAAATAAATCTTAAAAAAAAAAAGTCTACACAAATATTAAATGTAGCAAAAAAAAAAAAAATTCCTTGGAACTGGAGTTACAGACAGTTATGAGCTATCACGTGGATGCTGGGAATTGAACCCAGGTCCTTTGGAAGAGCAGATGCTCTTAACCACTGAGCCATCTCTCTAGCCCCCAGGAGTAATTTTATTAAGTTTCCTTCTTCAGTCGTGTTAGGGACCACTCGCTGTACTCAAAGCTAGTGCCATTCATTCCAAACTACAAAAGCATCCTTTAAGGTAAAAAGAAAATACCTGGGATGGGCGTTTGTAAGGTGCATGACGATCCACCGCGCAGAATCTGAAGATACATCTTGGGCAGGTACCAGAACTGAACAACAACTGCGCCACAGGCTTGTTTTCCTCAGTCAGGGGAAACATGCTGAATAATTATAACTAGAAGAAAGAAAGAAAAAATGAAGTGAGCAGTGTCAGTCTTTTACTGGTACAAATATGCCCTTAAGAAGAAAAGGTCGCTTTCATTTGAAAATTTTGTGATGCACGCTTATAATCGCAGCACTCAGGAGGCAGAGGCAGGCAGATCTCTGAGTTTGAGGCCAGCCTGATCTACAAGTTGAGTACAGGCCAGCCAAAGCTACACAGAGAAACCCTGTCTTGAAAAACAAAAACAAAACAGAAAAAAATAAAAAAGAAGAAAAAGAAAGCCAAGCTTGTTCTGGACTTGACATTAAAAACGTTCAGATAACAGGGCTGCGGGTCACTCAGGGTCGCCCATGTAAACCTTTCAAGAAAGTACATAAAATATGGGGTCGTGCTCTATTAAAAAAAAAAAATCACAAACCTCTGTGTGGTCAATTGTTTACTTCAGTATCTGAATCCTTTCTACCAGCTATGTAAATAACTCTGTAAAATGCATCCTCTTGCCAGGGATTGTGGCTCGAGACTATAGTTTCAGGACACAAGAGGCTGAGGCAAGAGGATCAAGGCTAACCTGGGCTAAACGGAGCCAAAGCAAGGCTGGGCTACATACAGAGCTGAGAGTTTAGAGAAGGGAGGGATCCTTATAGTCTCATAACAGAGAAACTTTACTAGTTATTTTATTTTTCCCTGTTTCGTTAACTTCAAGCATTTGATTCAATACAGAATTAACCTTTAAGTTAAAAAAAAAAAAAAAAAAAAGCTCTTCAAAAGGTCTCTTCAGGCCTGGCGTGGTGGCGCATGCCTTTAATCCCAGCACTCGGGAGGCAGAGGCAGGTGGATCCTTGTGAGTTCAAGGCCAGCCTGGACTACAAAGTGAGTCCAGGACAGCCAAGGCTACACAGAGAGACCCTGTCTCAAAACAACAACAACAACAAAAAAGGTCACCTCACAGGGAAGCCTTCCCTCTGGAGTTAACTGACAACATTCAAATTTAGGCTCTTCCTTTGGCTTCAAGGATGAACGCTATTTCTCCATAGTTCACGAGAACAAAAGTCTCATGCAAAGCCAATATATTCACGCCACAATCTGCAGGCTCTGAAAAGTCCCCAAACCTGTTAAGAATTGCCAAATCACACCAGGCACGGTGGCGGATGCACTCGGGGAGGCAGAAGCAGGTGTACCTCAGTGAGTTCGAGGCCAGCCTGGTCTACAAAGGGAGTCCAAGACAGCCAAGGCTACACAGAGAAACCCTGTCTCGAAAAACAAAACAACAACAAAAAAAGGGTCAAATCTCCTGTGCGGAATGATTTGATGAGGTCTCAAATAATTCAAACAAACCCTCAATTGTTTTGTTAATAAAGTACAGAGTTGTAAAACAACTCAATACCATTTTCACCTGGTAGTAATCCAACAGCTCCTCAATCAGGTCACCATTAAAAGAAAAGGCATATATACCTTGAAGACGGTTATTTCATCCCGAAGTGATGAAATTGTAGGATTTCTTTCGTAAATAGAAATGGGTTGTGATCTGATACTGGACTTACTTCTGAAACAAGCCCTGAGAAATACTTCTCACGCTGAGTTTCCCAGTGTGGGTCTCGGCTGGTAAGAGTTTTGCTGTTTGTTTCTTTTAGAGAAAGAACTGAAAAGTTGCAACATAAGCCCCTCCCAGGTGTCAGACTCTCTAAAGGTACTGACTGATTCCCTTCTCCACGCGCCATAAAACTAGCCCAGTCTTATCAAATGGAGAAGGACTTTTTTTTTTTTTAATAATTAAAAATGTTTTTCATCGAAAAGCAAAGAAAGGCTAAAGCGGGGAGCGGGGGTGGGGGTTGCCGAAATAGTCTGGGTTTCACTCCATAAGATCGTTTTCAATTCATTACCACATGCACAGGCGTGGTTCGTCCCCTGGCATGTGTGGGTAGGGAAATCTGGCCGAACAAGCCCTTAACTCTCTTAGCTAAGGTTCTAGAAACGTCCCACTCCGCCTGGCTAACAACACAGAAAGAACTCCAGCCGCACCTCTTTGGCACCCAGTCCCTAAACCCCTCACCTCACACCCCCTATGGTCTTACCTTCTTCTCCCAGGATGCTGGCGCCGAGATTTAACCCTTCTCAGCCCTGGGTGGGAACGGGGAAGACTAAAGACAGCGCACCTACTGCGTCTGACGGTTATGTTCCCCCAAGGAAACGAGAGCTTTAGAAGGAAAGTACCAGGCCTTTCACGAGAGGGGAGCCGTGAACGAAGCCCCCCTCTTGTTACAGGGTGATCTGTAAGGCCGTCGTCGGACTCGCAGCCTCCGACCCCAGCTATAGCCCCGGGAAGGCCAGACCGCGAGGGCTGCACTGCTAACCCTAGGGGTGGGACCCGCAAAGGGGCCTCGGAGGGACTCCGCATCTAGGTCCTACTAGCTGCTGCCAGAAATGTCGATGAGCCCCTAACTCAAATTGGAAGCCCGAACTAGGGAAAAAGGAAGGCACGCCCCGCCCCCTCTCCCATCCCCCACGAATGAGCCGTTCCCCTCCTCCCCGGGACCTCAGTGACGTCAGGCGTGGGCGGGGCGGAGGGTTCGGTGCTCTGCCCGTCGTGCCTGGCAAACGGGGCGGGGGTGGGGGGGCGCTCCTTCACTCGGCGGCCTTCGCAGTCGCTGCCCTGAGCCGGAGCGGAGCAGGCGGGAGAGATGGCGTCCCAGCCGCCGCCGCCCCCCAAACCCTGGGAGACCCGCCGGATTCCCGGGGCCGGCCCCGGCCCCACTTTCCAGTGAGTGTGAGGTCTTCGGGCTGGGTGGTTTGGAGGCCGGAGCGGGGAGCCGGGCAGGGGGCGGGCGGTTGTAGCCGTTTTTTTTTTTTCGGGGAGGCTGCCGGCCCGGTGGGCGAGTTCGGAGCGGGTGTCCTCCGAAGTCTGACGTCCGCTGGCGGTGGCAGCCCGGGTTCTCAAACCCCGGGCGCCCGGGATGCCGGGTCTAGAAAGAAAGGCGGCTGCTCCCCCGGTGTTTATTTGCGGGGCACCGGGGGTGGGGTGGGGTGGGGGGCGCGCAATCGCCTGACCCGCTCCAAGGCTTCGAGCTTGGGTCTGCCCCGGAGCCTGACGTCGGCCCTGCACGGACAAGGATAGGGAGCAAAAGTCATTGGAAAAGCTATTTACAGCCTCTCCAGAAGTTAGTTGAACACCCCAAAGGTCACTTTTACGCAACCTGGAACCCAGGCTTATACTCTTGCCTTTCTTTTCCAGCATAACTTAGCTAACGTTTCAGGTTAAGAATTGAAAGAACAATTGTAAAACTAGAATTCTAAATCTGTGGGTTGCCTTTGTGTACAAAATGTGTGTTTGTGTGTGTGTGTCCGTCGTCTGCCTAAGGCCTATAAAGTTTTCATTTGTTTTGATTTAAATCAGTAACGAATGGGTCTGCAACTTTTTAAAAGTTTAAAAGAGAATTAGAGTTTCATAAACCTGTGTTTTTTTTCTGGGTAACTAGACTTCTTAATCCAGGTGATGTGATTCCAGTACACATTTGTATGTATTCGTTCACATCAGAATCTCAATATATTGGAGCTATTGGGAAATCTGGTGCTCTTTTAAAGTATTAAAACACTGGACACAGTAACTAATAGATAAGTGATAGACTGCACATACCATGTTAAGCCAGAGCCACACTCGGACGATCATTAGAATTCTAAGTATAATTCTTTGCTTTTGTGTTTGTTTGTTTGTTTGTTTGGGGAGGGGGGTTAGTGCCCACATGCGCTCTCCCCTCTTAATTTTATGATTGGCTTCTGCATTGTTTATATTTGTTTTACTTTTAGTATCCATTAATGTTGAACTAATCTTGCTTTTTTTAATTTTTATTTATTTTCTTTTTAATTTATTTTTTTGGTTTTTCGAGACAGGGTTTCTCTGTGTAGCCGTGGCTGTCCTGGACTTGCTTTGTAGACCAGGCTGGCCTCGAACTCACAGGGATCCGCCTGCCTCTGCTTCCCAAGTGCTGAGACTAAAGGCGTGCGCCAACCACGGCCAGCCAGCCACTGTCTTATTCTTGCCTAAGAATTTCTTTCTCTCCTCTCCCCCTGCTGGCTGCTTTCACTATTTTTATGATTGTTGAATCATTATTTGTTTGTTTTCAGCAGTCAACTATTTTAGGCCTCCATACATTCTTCTTTGTATTATTCTGAGAGGGAGTCATAGGAATACTTAGGTCTGACTTGGGTGCCTTTCATGAATTTCAGAAGTTTTTCAGCCTTTTTTCCTCCTTCAAATATTGCTTCTGCTTGTTGTCTCTTTATAATACTCTCCCTTTCTAAAATTTTTGTTCTGTTTGTCTTTTTGACTCAGTCTTGATAAATTGTCCAGGTTGACTTCAAATTCAAGATCCTCTTGCCTCAGCCTCCCAAGTACTGGATTACAGGCACTACACCCCACCTGGCAGAGGCAGAGGCAGGCGGATCTCTGTGAGTTCGAGGCCAGCCTGGTCTACAAAGCAAGTCCAGGACAGCCACGGCTACACAGAGAAACCCTGTCTCGAAAAACCAAAAAAATAAATTAAAAAGAAAATAAATAAAAATAAAAAAAAGCAAGATTAGTTCAACATTAAGGGATACTAAAAGTAAAACAAATATAAACAATGCAGAAGCCAATCATAAAATTAAGAGGGGAGAGCGCATGCGGGCACTAACCTCCCTCCCCAAACAAACAAACAAACAAACACAACTAAGGTAAGACGGGATAAGTATCAAAAGCAAAGCACGCATACATCCACCTGTTCTTTGAGACAGGGTCTCTCATTGAACCTGGACCTAGCCGTTTAGGCTAGACCGTGGCCCGGAAGACCCGGGAACCTCCTGGTTCTCCATCCTTGGGATTATTGGAACATGTCTCCATGCAGCTTTTTATATAAGCGCTAAGAATCCAAACTCAGGTCCTCCTGCCGTCACAGCAAGGACTTCACCTGCTCAGCATCTCCCTGGTCTCGGCCTTTATTTCTTTATGTACCCTGTACCCTTCTAACCCATTCACTGAGTTCATAGATTAAAAGGCTTTGTTGTGTTTATAATTTCCTTGGTCTGGTTTTTTGGTTTTTTGTTTGTTTTTTGTCTTCTATAGTCTGCCAAGAAATCCTTGTCTTTTTTATTTTTAATATGCTAAGCATAGTTTAAGTTTAAAATCTGTTCTATTTTCTGGATTCCTGTATAGATATGGACCTCTTTGTATTGTCTGATGGTGCTCTCTTTAAAAAGGCGTATAATATTGCCATCATATAGGCCCAGTTATTTTTTAAATGAGAGCTGAACCTTATGTAGAGATATTTAGGATGATTCAGGACTTAGGAACTGTACCTTGCTCCAGACACTGACTTTTCACCCACTGTCAGAGCATAGCCATCTAGGATGACTTTAAACTAGGTGAGGACTAGGCTGATTGGAAGCATGTTTTTGTTAGTTTTTAGGCTAAGGCTGGTCTCTTTCTTCTCCGTCTTTTCTCCTTTACTCCTAGCATGTAGTCCTTCAAGGTCCCCGCCTGCACTCGCTCCAGGCACTGTGTTAGACAGCACTAAGCTATTGGACCCACAACCATCTCCTGCTGGGCTTGCTGCTGGTGTTAGAGATGCATCTGAAAACGTTGGATCATCTTCTTCTTCTTCTTCTTCTTCTTCTTCTTCTTCTTCTTCTTCTTC
>OU015747.1:51957324-51968598 GCA_907169655.1 Acomys percivali | reverse complement strand
ACACACACACACACACACACACACACACACACACACACACACACACACACACACCCCTCTTTGAGAAAGAGAGAGAGATCCCTTTCAGATGGTTCAACAGGTAAAAGTTCTTGCCGCCGTGCTTGGCAACCTGACATTGATCTCCTGAACCTACCTACATGGTAGAAGGAGACCCAAGTTCTGCAAGTTCTGTGAGGGCAACACTCAGTACATGTGTTGTGGCAGGCACGTAACTAGGAACCGTAAAAGAAAAAGGACAGGGCAAGATCTTAGGAAGTAAATATGATTCGTGAGTCATTCACAGAGAAGTGATAGTTGAAATAGTGATGGGGTGTCAGTGTGATAGAGAAACCAAGAAGAGAAGACAGGCTAGAAATCACCTAAAACAGAAATAGAAGTAGCCACGCTATTGCTGCAGTAGAGAAGCAGAGGTGGAGAGAGAACCTTCTAGACTGCTGCTGAGTGCTGTTCTGTAGGAAGATGACAATTAGAGCATCTCAAGCTCAGAAAATACTTCTGGTAAAATGGGAAAAAAATTCCTGAGGTGGGTAAGGGGTAAATTAAGTCAGAAAATGGGGTGGGAGAGCAATTAATAGGAGAGGGGAATCCAATAGGATCCGTGGGTTCTTTCTTGGCTCTCACACATGTGGGCTGAACTGAGGGTCTTCCTGCACTTGCAGTAGTCTTCCAGTGATCTGCACTCTAGTCCCGCTTGGTCTTTTAAGGAATTAGGTCTCTGGGGAGCGGCCAAGGTATATACCTTTAATCCAGCACTCTGGACATAGAGGTGGGCAGATCTGTTCAAGGTCAGCCAGGGATACATATTAAGATTCTGTCTAGCAGGGCGTGGTGGGGCACACCTTTAATCCCAGCACTCGGGAGGCAGAGGCAGGTGGATCACTGTGAGTTCTAGGCCAGCCAAGTCTACAAAGCGAGTCCAGGGCAGCCAGGGTGACAAAGAGAAACCCTGTCTCGAAAAAACAAAACAAAACAAAAAGATTCTGTCTAAAAGAGGGGGAACTAGAGCTTTGGTGTTTTTAGGCCAAAGAAAAGAAGGGAAATGACATGGTGACTCACGTGCCATGTACTCTCAACTTCCCAATGCTGAGGAAATATGGTCCAACTCAGTTCGTTGTTGCTTAGGGCAGACTTCCACAAACAGGCCTGTGCTAACACTGCACAGCCCCGCTGCTGTTGGCATGTAGGGTAACTCCACTGTTTATGCTTTTCAGTAATCAGAAGAAAAGAATATTTTTAAAATCAGAAGAGAGGCTGGGCAGATGGCTCAGTCAGTAAAGTGCCCTCTGCACAAGCAGAAGGACTTGCTTGAGTCTGGGTGTGTGGCTCCAGCACGGGAGGGGCGGAGGACGGCTGGATCCCGGGACTAACCCCAACCACCCTAACCAGTGTGTGAGCTCCAAGTTCAGTAAGAACTTGTGTCCAAAACAAGGCAGGCGGTGATAGAGGGAGATACCAGCATCATCCTGTCACACACGCACACACGCACACACGCACTTGTGCGCACACACTTAAATGAACACATAAACCCCACACATTTTTTAAAAAAGAATAATTTTGGCATATGAAGATTATAGGAAATTCAGATGTGTATAAAGTTTTATTGAGACAGCTGTTTACACAGTGCTGTGGTTGACTTTGTGCTGAAGCTGCAGAGTTGCCGTAATGGCTTCACACTACTGGACTACATACTACAGATCTCCAAAGCTCAGTTACAGTTTGGCAGCACATAGAGTGCCACATGTGTTTTTTACACTGTTGTGGTGGTTTGAATGAGAATGTCCCCACAGGCTCATAGACTGAGTACTTAGTCACCAGGGAGGGGCACTATTTAAACAGAGCGGGAAGTGTGGCCTTGTTGAAGGAATTGTGTCCCCGGGGATAGGCTTTGAGGTTTCAAAAGCCCAGGCCAGCCCCAGTGGCGCTGTCTTCCTGCTGCCTTCAAGTCTGGTGTCACCATGCTTCCCACCGTGAGGATGATGACTTGAACCTCGGAAACTGTAAGCCAGCCCCAGTTAAATGCTTTCCTTTGTGAGAGTTGCTGTGACCATGGTGTCTCCTCGAAATAATAGAGTATTGACTAAAGCAGTAGTTTGTGTTGTTTGTGGTGGTGGCGCTCGGAATTAAGCCTAGACCCGTAAGCATGCTAGGCTAGTGCTCTGCTTCTGAGCAACCTCACATACCACAGTTGACGAGCAGGTTATATGTAGCACATGAGAACTGGAAAGGAAGCGTAAACCTTGAGAGTTAGACTTGAAAGACACAGTACTGTGAGTTTTAGTTTACTATGTCCGGTATACAATGGCACAACAGCTGTGTCAAGTGAATACAACTGCCAGACTGAACAGTACTCACAGAAACCAACGCTTAGAAAACTTTTTTTCCCAGACAGGGCTTCTTTGTGTAGCTCTGACTGTCCTGGACTCACTTTGTAGACCAGGTTGACCTCAAACTCACAGCAGTCCCCCTGCCTCTGCCTCCCTGAGTGCTGGGATTACGGGTGTGAGCCACCACACCTGGCAACTCTTAGAAAATTTAAGATGTGCTGGACGGTGGTGAGCACACGTCTGTAACCCCAGCACTCGGGAGGCAGAGGCAGGCGGATCTCTGAGTTTGAGGCCAGCCTGGGCTACAAAGCTAGTCTTGAAAAACAATGAACAAACAAACAAAAACTTAAGATGGAACTCGACCAGAAATTTTTCCTGCCTCCTTCCCCCCAAAAAAGGGAAATAGAAGCCACAACCAAAGTTTCATTTGCTAGCCAGTGGAGGAGATCTTTACTAATGATAATTATTGCAACAGCCAAATTTATCCTCAGCCACTGAGTCTTTTAAGACTGTTAGCCTATCAGTGGGGACAGTTTCTTAACTTTCACAATGACATCCCCACCTGAAGACAAATGAAGGGTGATGCTATAGTTAGGTATCAGAGCACGGGTTTAGCGTGCACAAGGACCTGGTGTCAGACCTCACCACTCCCAAAACAAGAAAAAGGGGCAGCTTATTTGAGCAGCTTTCTCTGGCTCATGATAACCCAGTAGATGCTGATACATCTCAGTTGCTTAAGGAGGCAATGGTAAGTTTGAGGTGATGATATATATAGTTTGCCACTGTGAATAACTATACAGTTGACTGTATTTACATTTAAAAGCACTGGGCTGGAGAAATGGCTCAGAGAGTAAGAGCCAGTGGGTTGCTCTTCCAAAGGTCCTGAGTCCATTTCCCGACAACCACATGGTGGCTCACAACCATGTAGAGATCTGGTGCCCCCTTCTGGCAAGTGGGCAACATGGAGGCAGAACATTGTATACATAATAAATAAATAAATCTTTTTTTTTTTTTTTTCTTTTTTAGGTTTTTCGAGACAGGGTTTCTCTGTGTAGCCTTAGCTGTCCTGAACTTGCTTTTGTAGACCAGGCTGGCCTCAAACTCACAGTGATCCTCCTGCCTCTACCTCTGCCTCCCAGGTGCTGGGATTAAAGGCGTATATCACCATGCCCGGCATAAATCTTAAAAAAATAAATAAAATTGAAAGCACTAATTTATTACAGCCTGAAGTAGAATCTACTAAGCTATATTGCACTGATGATAAAAATATAAGTGAAGTCTAAAAAGGGTTTAGTTGAACGGAAATTACCAATCTTTCAAAAATCAAGTTTAAGTATGATTATTCATTGTTTTATTTAGCAGTAGATCATATTTATTAGATATTACTGAACCAATAGTTTCAAAGGTAAACTTTCATTTACTCTTACGATATATAACTATTGTCAGTTATATTAAGTTGTGTCAAATGTTGAAGTGGGGACTGCAAAGATGGTGTAGCAGCTATGAGCACTCGCTGCTCTTCCAGAGACTGAATTCACTCCCAGCATCCGCATTGGCTCCCTCATAGGGGATCTCTCCTGGTCTCTGCTGGCACCACAGACGTGTGGCACCACAGAAACAGATATACATACATACTAATAAAAAAAAATCTTTTAATAGAAGTTGGAGATACTTTGTGTTTGGCTCTGCTTTACTATTTGACAAGGTCTCGTGCACATATTGAAAGGAAAAGACAGACTAGTTGGGAAGAATGAGAGGGCGAGCAGGAGTAAGAAGGGCCAGCGGTGAGGTGGGGGTGACCAGATGGTCACTTGCTAAAGGGTCCTAATTAAATCTGTTATTAATTAGGGATTAATATACCCTGATTAATATATGCTAATAAAATGTTAAAATAAGTGAGATTTTTCACTCCCATACAGGTTTCCAAATTCAAACTGAACGAGAGAAGCAGTTAGAATTCCGGATGCAAAGGAAGTGCCCACACTTCAGCATCTCCTGAGCTGTGTAACTGAAGAGCCTACTTGTCTGTGACTTGGAAGTGCTTAGTTATCAGTCTGTTAACACAGCACACAGCACACTCAGGAGATAGTCTAGTCTGTTACTCTCCCAAGTAATGAATACGCTTAATCAAATTGGCTGCCCACGAACTCTACCTCAAATCTTACTAGCAATTAGCATTCAGAAATGGATATTTGCTACTGAACCCAAAATAAACAAAATATTATCCTCCCCCCTCCCAAAAAAATTTTTTTCTTCTTGTTAGATGTGTATTAATTTTTAAAAAAAAGATTTTGAATTTTTCCAAAAAACATGAAATTTCTATTTCTTGTTATATAAATAATCATATAATAAATATCAAGAAACGTTCCTCCAACCTTGAAGGTCTAAATGTATACTACCACCCTTTATAAGGAGAAGGAAAAAAACCTTCAGCCTCTGACTGAAAGTAAGAGAGTTTAAGAAGCAGAGAAATGATCGTAACCACACCACTTTCTCAGCTCAGTGCTCGCTCACTGTGGGAGTTACTTAGGAAAGGAGGTATGCAGTTTACAAGACATGCCAATGAGTACCTGCGTTTTACACATTTATTAACCTAACTTTATAATTTTGTTTCTAGACAATATCAACTGGGCAAGTGGCGAGGACGACCATGTAGTTGCTAGAGCAGAATACGATTTTGCTGCTCTGTCTGATGAAGAAATTTCCTTCCGTGCTGGTGATATGTTAAATTTAGCCCTCAAAGGTAACAAGTCATAAGTAAGCTATGAAAGTGTTTACTGTTTGCAAAGGCAGTATTTGAAACTGACACAAAGAAGCTTGCCCACTGGTTAACTTGCAAATGGTTACAGAGTTTTACTTCTGTTTTTTTGTGTTTGTGTTTTGGTTGATTGATTGATCCCCGGCCCCCCACCCCACCCCCACCCCACCCCAGGGAAGAGATTGAGACAGGGTCTCACAGGGTCTCACGCTGTGTAGCCAGGCTGGCTTCAGACTCAGGCATCCTCCTCCCTCAGCCTTCCAAGTGCAAGGGTCACAGGTGTTAGCCTCCACAGTCCAGGGAACCCTCCCGTCCCCACCCACTGCTGCTCACCCCCTTGCTCTTCCCAGCTAGTCCTCCTACTATGTACATGAGACCCTGTGTCACAAGCCAGCAGTCAGAGAAAACACCCATAGTGTTGTCCCAACAACACTGCACTATTTATTCTCTTCTAAATTCAAAACACCTGAGTTCCAAACTGCTAATCCCTATACAGTATACAATACTTAAAGTATTAATTTCTCAGATTCTCATTTAAAATTTGAAAGACATTGATGGGTTTTTGTTGATTTGTTTGTTTGTTTTAAGCAAAGTCTGAGTCCAGGCTGCCTCAAACTTGTCATCCTCCTGCCTTGTCCTCCTGAGTACTTACAATACTTTATTTTTACCATTTATTATATTTTATTACTTTATTATACTATAAATTGAAGACTGGAGCTGAAGTTCGGCACGTGCCTGTAGTCTCTGCCACTCAGGAGGCTAAGGCAGGAGGATTGCCAGCTTGGGCAACTGTGAGATTCCGTCTCTTTGTTTAAAAGAAAAATGACTCCAGAAGGGTTAAGTGTGCTTTTGAGTGTGTGCACACACCCCGCTTGTCTACATGCCTCACTGTGAGACGCTGATTTGCTTAGCACACTTTATCATTAATGTTCTCTTATAGTCCAGTGAGTAGTTACAGCGCTGTTCTCTCTCTTCAGAACAACAGCCCAAAGTGCGTGGCTGGCTGCTCGCGAGTCTGGATGGTCAAACAACAGGACTTATACCTGCAAATTATGTCAAAATTCTTGGTAAAAGAAGAGGCAGAAGGACGGTAGAGTCGAGCGTGATGCCCAAGCAGCAGCAGGCTTTTAGCAGCCCAGCCGTAACCAAGGGAGTCACTGCTGCCGATGCTTTGGACGAGCAGGAAGCTGCCTTTGAGTCTGTTTTTGTTGAAACGAATAAAGTTCCGGGTGCACCTGATTCTACAGGGAAAAATGGAGACAAACAAGACCTTTGATGTCGTTCATGTCTGCGTGCAGGTGAACAGTGCTCTAGAGTACTTTCTGAAATTATTTCTTACAGAGAAAATAATTTGCAGTTAAATGAAAGCATTTGCTGGCGGCTGTGCCAGGCGTTTTCCTGCTAGCAGTTAATTAGTCACACACTAGTGTGCTAGCTAGTGATCTGGCGATGCCTGACCATTTGCTGGATCATGAGGACTGTCGTCTCACCTAGCTTTTAAGATTATGGAAATTGTTGTTAGCTTCATCTTATCTAAACCCCTCAGCTTATAGAACAATAAATTTTACAAACGGTAGGATACACAAGTTGCCTCAGAAGGGATTATTAATGCTCAAAATGTTTTAATTGTATTGTCAGCTCAGAAGAAAATATACAAGGACTGTTAACACATGTGCATGCTCTCACATCCTTTCCAGTGGTACGTGGCCAGTTACAGTTGCTCATTACCTGAATACAGCTGCTCCTTACTTTATGCTTTCTTTAATGGAAAAGGAACAAATTACAGTTAATATTATTTTTCCAGACATTGTTTCTCTGTGTAGCCTCGGCTGTCCTGGACTCGCTCTGTAGTCCAGGCTGGCCTCGAACTCAGAGATCTGCCCGCCTCTGCCTCCCGAGTGCTGGGATTAAAGGCGTGCACCACCATGCCCGGTTTAAATTTTTATTTTTAATAGATTGTGAAAATACTTTTACTGGAGAATTAAAAATATTTTAAACTTGATTTCTTTTTTCAAGATAAATGTTAACTTGCAAATCAGAGTTCACAGGGTCTGTTCTCCTCCCCCCAACACTGTGTATGTGTTACTGCAAAACATCAGAGTTCACAGGGTCTGTTTCCCCCCCACCCCCATCCCCGAACACTGTGTGTGTGTTACTGCAAAGCATCAGAGTTCACAGGGTCTGTCCCCCCCCAACACTGTGTGTGTGTTACTGCAAAGCAAAGGGTCTTGTTCTATTTCTTTTCCCTTTCTGTCAGAACCAGGTGTGTCTGTGAGCTCTGACTGTCCTGGTACTCACTCTGTAGCCTATTGAACTCACAGATCCTACTGACTCAGCCCCTGCTCCCAGCGCTGGGATTGAAGGCTTCCCCACCACCATCTGGCTATTTCTTTTTGATTAAAAAAAATACACTTGTAGAAAAATTATCTACAGGTGAGTTAAATAAAAATACCTCAAATTTCGATTTTGGGAGACCTGGGCCAGTGAGACGGTCGGTGGGTAAAGCATACTCCCCACCAGGCTGGACTTCAGAGTTCAGTCCCCAGCCCCGTGTGGTAGGAGAGAACCGCGCGTAGTAGGCTGTCCTCCGACCTCACAGTTGTCCTGTGTCACAGACACACACACTAGTAAAGATGGATTTGATTTTGAAGACCTGGATTCCAGACTGAACACTACAACTCGCTGTAAGTTTTAAGTTTCATTGTTTATTTTTTAGTTTCTTTATTGGTAACACCGAGGATAGTTGTTGCATCTGCCTCTTAATGGAGGCTTTTTTAAGCACATTAAGAAGTAAAATGGCAGCTTTGTTAAGTTTTTCCTTACACACTTCAACATCTTAAATCCTCTGTAAGAGTCACAGAGTGTACCAGCCTAAGCTCAGGCTCCTGTGTGCACAGTGAGGGCTTACAGTTAGGACGCAGGAAGACAGCAGACTGTCAGGCGCTCGCTTACTGCTCCTGCAGACACTCTGGGTTCAGCTCCTGATGCCCACATCCCTCTGTGATCAGCTCCAGGGGATCCAGCGCCCTCTGCTGGCCCCCACAGCATCTGCATGCATGTGGTGCGCATAAACTCGTTCAGACACATGTACATAAACAGAAATAGCACATTAAAATATTAAAATTAGTGCTGGGCATGGTAATGCAAAATGTAACTTTTTTTAACAAGCAGAAGCTGGGCATGGTGGTGCACACCTTTAATCCCAGAGAGGCACGTATGTCTCTGTGCATTCAAGGCCAACCTGGTCTACTTAATGAGCTCCCAGACAGCTAGGACTACACAGAGAGCCCCGTCTAAAAAACAAAAACACGTGGAATGGTTATCAAACTCAAAACATTTTCTTTCCTTGGTGCTCCCTTTCTATATTGTGTAGCTTTGGGGAGATTAAAGTTTTGTTTAAAGCCAGTTAGCTACTTAAAAATCATGTGGCAACTTAGAATATTTTGTATTATACATGGAGAGAGTCTTTAACTGAGTCTTAAAAGTGTTTCTGCTCACATAAAATAAATTCTGGTTTTTGCTCATTTATTAATTCTGTTCGTCGTTGGTGACACCAGTTTCATCCCACACTTTTCTCATTCCTACCTATTAGTGTTTGTCTTTCCCAGATAGAAAGCTCCCATCCTTTGACTATAGTTCCTTTAAAAACTATAAAAGTTTTATGTAAGTTATATTGGCATGTGAATTTTATTCTGCTTATTACTTTTATTTTTATAAAATTGGGTTTTCAAAACCTACTGGTGTGCTTTTTGGCTCTCAGTGCTCCTCCTATGCTGTGCCCGCCTTCCGTGGCGCCCCCTTCCTGTCTAGTCATAAGTGCTGTTGCCCGTCCCTCCAGCTTCTGCAGACCTGTCTTCCTGTGAGCTTGCCTGGTCACTTCTTGGGTTTACTTGTCTCAGAGTAAGTGATGTAGGTTTTTCACGTGAGCATATTTAGTGTAGAAGCTACGGTAAGCCTGTATTCTCTGGGAAGGTTGTTTGGTTTCCCATCCACCAGCAAAATATGAGCATTTCTGTCTCTTTAACATTTTCTTAGCACTTCATCTTTTTATTTTGTTAATCTGATGCATGTAAATTGTTAATCTGACTGAGAATAGGTATTAGGTAACTTCCTCACTGTGACTACCTGACAGAAACAACCTAGTGCAAATGTTTGCTAGGGTCCCAGCAAGCATCACAGCTGGCATGAGGTTAAGAATGAAACATGAAAAATAAAAAAGTTTTTTAAATTTAAAAAAAGAATGAAACTTGAAGCTGGAGTGGTGATGCATACCTTTAATCGCTGAGAGTTCGAGGCCATTCTGGTCTACAAAGTGAGTCCAGGACAGCCAAGGCTACACAGAGAAACCCTGTCTCAGAAAAAAAGAATGAAACTTGAGTCTGCACAACTTTAGCCTGTGCTGGCTCAAAAATGTCTAGAGTCTGCCAAGCTTTATACAGTAAGACTTTCTTTTTTTATTATTATTATTATTTTTTATCTGCATTGTTGTTTTGCCTGCATGTATGTCTGTGGGTGTCAGATCTTGGAGTTACAGACAGTTGTGAGCTGACATGTGGGTGCTGGGAATTGAACCCGGGTCCTCTGGAACAAAGTCAGTGCTCTCAACTGCTGAGCCATCTCTCCAGCCCAGTAAGACTTTCAGAAGAGCTTTCCATGAGAGAGTTATCACAACAAAGCTTTAGACTCGGCTACATCAAACTCCTTTGTGCCTGTGACCTTTACCTAAATGATGGGTTTGGTTGTTTTGTTTGTTTGTTTTTTATTTGTTTGTTTGGTTTTGGTGTTTGGGTTTTGTTTTGTTTTTGAGACAGGTGTGTGCCACCATGCCCAGCTAAAGCCAGGGCAAGGGCCTGAGGAGGAGGGGTTTGTAATAAGCATAAAGATGGACTCTGCGAATTGAGAGTGTAAAGTACACAGGACCTCTTTCAGAAGGATTGGTTCTAGTCACTGAGAGACAAAGCTCAGGATTGGGGCCTAAACAGTGCTCAGAATTTTAGCAAAAGATCACCATCTTGTTAGACAGCATCCACTCCACCCCAACAATTCTTGGTTTTTTTAATGTTTTCTGAAAGCTGTGCCCCCTCCAGGTTCAGTGTTTGGAAAGTGTCAGTTCATCATGGCAGCAGAGCAGGTCCCATCCAGAAAGCAGGGAGACCACAGGACAGGGAAGGGCAAACAACCCAAGGACGTGCCCAGTTACCTGCCTGCTCTAAATACTCCCGCCTCCTGCCTGCACCTGCTTACGCTAATACTGTCCATCGAATCTCAGTCCATCAAAGGATTAACCCACTTACTCGATCAGAGAGCTCAAAATATAATCTGGAGCTGTCATCTCCAAACCCTGAGTGTGCTTTACCAACCCAGGCATTTATCAGTCCAGTTGCTAACAGTATTATCTATCACAGGGGAAAATATACTATTTTCCATCATTCTAGCTTTCCGTTTGTGAACTATACTTATGGTTTGCTCACTTTTCAGTATAAGGTACTGTGTATATTTTAATATCATTTGCCTGTCAAGTTGAGAAGTTGAAGATAACTTAGTCTTGTCGTTGTCATTAATTCTTATCTTTGGTATTTTTAATACGATGGAAATTCACCCTAGTTGTTTCTTCACATCTTCCTCTTTTTGTTATTTTACACACACACACACACACACACACACACACACACACGTCTTTAATAGAATTTAATTTCTTAGCTGTATTGTGAGGTTTGAATCCAACTTAAGTCCTCTGCTCATTAACAAAAAACAGTTAGCCAAACCCTTTCTTTCTCCTTCTATTTAGAAGAAGAAGGGGGAAAAAATGAGGCATAGTGGTACAACGCTGTGATCCCAGCACTGGGGAGGTAGAGTTGGGAAGATCAAGAGTTGAAAATCATCCTCTGCTACAGCGTGAGTGAGTTGGAGGACAGTCCGGCCTGCCTGAGTCCCTGTCTCAAAAGGCAGCTGTATCAGCACACATGTTACTTTGTAGGAAGTTAGAACTTAACCTCATTGAGATACTTGAATAATAGATTGTTATTATTTCCATTTGACATAGTAAATCTTTTTTTTTTTTTTTTTTTTTTTTTTTTTTTTTTTTTTTTTTTTTCCGAGACAGGGTCTCTCTGTGTAGCCCTGGCTGTCCTGGACTCACTTTGTAGACCAGGCTGGCCTCGAACTCACAGC
>OU015747.1:51932350-51947324 GCA_907169655.1 Acomys percivali | reverse complement strand
GTTTGTTACCCTCTGGTTCTTAGGAGAGTGTAGCGACTGTGTTTCCTAGTAAGAAAGACTTCTGGGATCCTGATAGGTTGGCTACTGGAGGTTCCAGGTAAAGTGTGTTTCTAGGAATTGGGAGCTACACTCTCCTAAGAACCAGAGGGTAACAAACACCAAGGAACAAAACACCTAACAAAGACACAACTAGATATCAGCACCTAGATAGAAGTACAGTCTTCCTAAAACCAGATGTCCAGACTCCAGGGTTAGAAACACAATTAACAGCCAGGACAGTATGTCTCTGCTAGATCCAGCAACCCCACCACAGCCACCCTGAGTATTGTAACATGGCTGAAACACAAGAAAAAGACTTTAAAATTGCCTCATGACTATGAGGTCCTTAAAGAGGAAATCAATAAATACCTTAAAGATACCTATGAAAACACAAACAGGTAAAGAATAAAACAGTTCAAGACCTGAAAGTGGAAATAGAATCAATATAGAAAACCAAACTGACAGAAATCTGGAAATGAAAATTTTAGGAACTCAAAACAGGAACCTCACAGGTAAGCCTCCGCAACAGTATACAGGATGTGGGCAGGAGAATCTCAGGCACTGAAGTCATGATGGAAGAACTGGATAACTTTAGTCACAGTAAATGTTAAATCTGAAATCATGGCACAAAACATCCCAGGAAATCTGAGACACTATGAAAAGACCAAAGCTAAGAAGAATCCAAATAGAGGAAGGAAAAGAATCCCAGGTCAACGGCACAGAAAACATTTTCAACAAACTCATAGAATAAAATTCTCCTAACCTAGAGAAGATGTCCATTAAGGTACAAGAAGCAGACAGAATGCCAAATATACTGGATTAGAAAAAAAGAGATTTTACTCAACACATATGAATCAAAAGAGTAAATGTGAGCCAGGCATGGTGGTTTATGCCTTTAATCCCAGCACTCAGAGGTAGAGGCAGGGGGATCACTGTGAGTTCGAAGCCAACCTGGTCTACAAAGTGAGTCCAGGGCAGCCAAGGCTACACAGAGAAACCCTGTCTCAAACAAAAACAAAAAAACAGCCCTTCCCCTGCAATAAAAGAAAACACTAAAGGTACAGAACAAAGAAAGAGTATTAAAGGCTGCAAAGAAAAAGGCCAAGTAACACATGAAGGCAGATCTATTAGGAATAACACCTGACTTCTCAACAGAGTCTCTCAAAGATGTGATGCAGACTCAGATGTCAGCCCACACTGCTATACCCAGCAAAACTTTCAATCACAATAGATGGAGAAAATAAGACATCCCATAATAAAACCAAATTTAAGCAGTATCCACCTACAAATGCAGCCCTACGGAAGGCACGGGGAGAATTCAACCTGAAGAAGTTAGCCACACCCAAGAAAACAAGGACTAAATCATCCCAGCCCAGCAAACCAACAGAAGAGAGAAACACAGTGGGGCATGGTGGCGCACGCCTTTAATCCCAGGACTCTGGAGGCAGAGGCAGGCAGATCTCTTGAGTTCGAGGCCAGCCTGGTCTACAAAGCGAGTCCAGGACAGCCAGGGCTGTTACACAGAGAAACCCTGTCTCAAAAAACAAACAAAAAGAGGACAGACACACCACCACCACCACCACAACAACAACAACAACAAAATAAGACTCTGACCACACGCTGCTCATTCGTAGCTCTCAGCATCAGTGGCCTCAACTACCCAATAAAAAGGCACAAAATGGAAATAGGATTTATCAGCTGCTGCATTCAAGAAACATACCTTTGCATTGCCTCAGGATAAAAGGATGGAAAAGATATTCTAAGCCAATGGACCTAAGAAACAAGCTGGTGTAGCTAGTGTGATGCCTGAAAAGATAGACTTGAAGCCAAAACTCATCAGAAGAGAGAGGGAAGGGCACTGCATACTCATCAAAGAGAAAATCCACCGAGAAAATACTGTAATTCTTAACAGCTACCCACCAAACGCAAGGGCACCCAAGTTCATAAAACAAACACTACTACGGTTGAAATCGTTATTGACCTTCACATCCTGATAGCAGGAGACATCAGTATGCCACTCTTGCCAATAGACAAGTCACCTAGACAAAAACTAAACAAATGCTGAAGCTAACATGTTACAAACCAAATGGGCCTGACAGATATTCATAGAGCATTTCACCCACACACAAAGAATATACCTTTCAGCACCTAGTGGAACTTTCTCCAAAGTTGACTACATACTTGGACATAAAGATCAGCAGATAGGCCAGGCAGTGGTGGTGCACGCCTTTAATGCCAGCACTCCAGAGGCAGAGGCAGGTGGATCTCCCGGAGTTCGAGGCCAGCCTGGACTACAGCGTGAGTTCCAGGACAGCCAGAGCTGTTATACAGAGAAACCCTGTCTCAAACAAAACAAAAACAAAAAACAAAAAAAATCAGCAGATACAAGAAACTTGGAATAACACCCTGCATCCTCTCTGACCTCTGACCTCTGTCATTGCTCTAGAGGCGGTGGGACTTGGGAGAAAGGAGCCAATTAATGAGGCAGACTAAAGTTTCACGCAATAGCCAACTTTATTCAGAACCTCAGACAATCTATACACCTAGGGTTAAGAACGGTCATGTGAGCTGGGCAGTGGCTGCACATGTCTTTAATCCCCGTATTCAGGAGGCAGCGGCAGGTAAGTCTCTGAGTTTGAGGCCAGCCTGATCTATAGAGCAAGTTATAGGACAGCCAGGGCTACACAGAGAAACCTCATCTTGAGGAGGGGAAA
The DNA here is from genome assembly GCA_907169655.1 of Acomys percivali. Lineage (NCBI taxonomy): Eukaryota > Metazoa > Chordata > Mammalia > Rodentia > Muridae > Acomys > Acomys percivali. The sequence goes on along the minus strand of OU015747.1, from coordinate 51,944,571 downwards.
AAAGAAAGAAGTGGGAAAAGAGTAATACAGTTTTTTAAAGTCACATAACTAAAGTTCTCGTGAGTCGAATCTATATACAATCACTTGATAAGCTGCACATGGCAAGAACATGTTTTCCATAGAGGCATTTAAGGAATAGGTTAAGCATTTGGCTGAATAACAATGGCAAGCAATAATAAATAATCTGACACAAACCCCTATCCGTACACCTGGGAGGAGCTCGAAAACACATCCCAAGAACAAATTTTTGTTTTGAAGAAACTGATGCCACAAGACTTACAAATGTTAGGTCCACACCGTATAGCAGGTAGGGACCTACATCAAACACTCAGAATTCTAAAGATTTTTTTTAAAAAAAAAGACATGTATACAGTATTCTGCCTGCATGTGTGCTTGAACACCAGAAGAGGGCACCAGATTTCATTGTAGATGGTTGTGAGCCACCATGTGGTTGCTAGGACTTGAACTCAGGACCTCTGGAAGAGCAGTCAGTGCTCTTAACCTCTGAGCCATCTCTCCAGCTCCTAAACAGAACATCAACACTGCAGGCACTAAGACCGACAATTAATGAATGGGACCTCATAAAACTGAAAAGCTTCTGCATGGCAAAGGATGCTATCTTTTAGACAAAACAGCAGCCTATAAAATGGGAAACGAAGCTGGGCGGTGGTGGCGCACGCCTTTAATCCCAGCACTCGGGAGGCAGAGGCAGGCAGACTGCTGTGAGTTCGAAGCCAACCTGGTCTACAAAGGGAGTCCAGGACAGCCAAGGCTACACAGAGAAACCCTGTCTCAAAAAAACCAAAAAAAAATGGGAAATGATTTTTACCAAATCACTGTCCAATAGAGGACTAATATCAAAATATATAAAGAACTTAAAAAACTAGATGCCAAGAAAACCAAGAAAACTAATAACCCAGTTAAAAGTAGGGTACATATCTAGCCAGACGGTGGTGGCGCAAGCCTTTAATCCCAGCACTTGGGAAGCAGAGGCAGGCGGATTGCTGTGAGTTCGAGGCCAGCCTGGTCTACAAAGCAAGTCCAGGATAGCCAAGGCTACACAAGAAACCCTGTCTTGAAAAACCAAATAAATAAAATAAAATAAAATAAATAAATAAAAGGATACATATCTAAACAAAAATATTAAAAAGATGAGCTTCATATGGTCAAGGAACACTTGAAGTGTTCCACATCCTTAGCCATCAAGGATATGTAAATCAAAACGACTTTGAGATTTCATCTTACAGCATCAAAATGTCTAAGACCAACAAAACCAGTAACAGCTCATGCTAGCAAGGATATGGAGTAAGGGGAACTCTCAGCTATTGCTTGCAGAAGTGCAAACTTGTCAGCCACTATGGAAGTCATTGGGGGTTGTTTCTCAGGGTTATGGGTTGATTATAATATCAAGATCAGGATATTTCACTCTTCGGCATTGTATTAGTCAGGGTTCAGAGTAACAGAACTTAAAGAGTGAGTCTATGTAGACATATATAGAAAGGGGATTTGTTGTTGTTTTTGAGACAGGGTTTCTCTGTGTAGACTCACCTTGTAGACCAGGCTGGCCTCGAACTCACAGTGATCTACGGGTCTCTGCCTCCTGAGTGCTAGGATTAAAGGCGTGCGCCACCATAGCTGGCTGAAAGGGGATTTCTTAAAATGATGTACAAGCTGCAGTCTAAGTGATTCAACAATTCCTGGTTGTGAGCGGAAAGTCCAAGAGCCCAGTAGTTGCTCAGTCCACGAGGTTGGCTGTCTCAGCTGGTCCTCAGTATACAGTGGAATCCCAAAGAAGTCGGCTCTAATGCCAGGGAACGAATGGGTTGCTAGAAAGGTGAGGACAAGCAGGCAGAGAGCAAAAGCTCCCTCCTTCCATGCTTCCTGCTCAGTGTGGGGCTCAGATTAATGGTGTGGCTTCCCACCTCAACATCTGGACTAAAGGCATGTCATCCGACTTGAAAGGTCCAGATTAGAAGTGGATTTTCCTACTTCAAATTAAGCAGAAAGTCCCTCACAGGTGTACCCTCCGTTTGGGGTTTAGTTCCAAATGCAGTTAAGTTGACAACCAAGAACAGACACCACAGGCATTATCTTAGTTAAGGTTTCTTTCATTGTCTTAGAGTTCCTTTCTTAAAGAATCCAAGGGGTGGCTATATCCACAATGTGCTGGGGCCATCCACACCGCTTACTAATTAGGAAAATACTAAGTCTGGCAGTGGTAGCACTCACCTTTAGTCCCAGCATTCATAGTAAATCCCATGAGGCTCTAATGATGGTGAGGTCTGTTTCCAGCCTCTCAAGGCAGGAGAGTGGCTAGGTCCCACCCCACAGGGGAGGGGGAAAGCCCATGATCAAGCCACAAAGTCCCTCCAATCCCAGGCCATCCTGGTCAGACACACACACACACACACACACACACACACACACACACACACACACACTAAGAAGCCCCAAGAAAGCCTGCCTCCTGCTCAGCCATCCTCCTGTGTCTTTCCCAATAAATCTCTTGTGTGCCGTTTGCTGTGCGGTGTGACTTTGTGGTACTTCTTGGCTCCTGACTGCCAGGGTACCTTTTGCCTTCAAAGTTGTAACACTTGCATTGGGAAAACCTTATTGCTCAGAACTGCAAAACCTCCACTGGAGAAGCCTTTCCCCTCAGAGCTGGAACACTTACACTCACAAGGCAGAGGCAAGCAGGCCTCTGAGCTCAAGGCCAACCTGGTCTACAAAGCAACTTCCAGGACAGCCAAGGCTATCTGGAAAATCCCTGTCTCAAAAACTAAAATGGAAAATAAAGGAAGGGAGGGGGGAGGACAAGGAAGAAAGAAAGAAAGAAAGAAAGAAAGAAAGAAAGAAAGAAAGGAAGGAAGGAAGAAAGGAAGAAAGGAAGAAAGACAGACAGAAAGACCCTAGAGGCCCGCTTATAACCTGATGTATTTATTCATTTGTTTGTTTTTCTGGTTTTTTAAGATAGGGTTTCTCTTTGTAGCCCTGGCTATCCTGGAACTCACTTGTAGACCAGGCTGGCCTCGAACTCACATAGATCTGCTGCCTCTGCCTCCCTAGTGATGGGACTAAAGGTGCACATGCCCTGATCTTATTGAGGCGTTTTCTCAATTGCGTCGCCCTCCTCTCCAATGACTCCAGCTTGTGTCAAATTGACATAAAACTAGCCAGCACTGGCACATACCCAAAGGACACTTCATCCTACCACAGAGACACTTCCTCAGCCATGCTCATTGGGGCTCTATTCATACTAGCCAGAAAACTGGAAACAACCTAGATGTCCCCCAACAAAAGAAATGGTAAAAAAAAAAAAATGTGGTAGAGTTACACAATGGAGTATCACTCAGCAGTTAAAAAAAAAAAAGAAAATTTCAGCAAATGGGTGGAACTTGGGGGGGAAAAAATCATCCCACGTGAGTATCCCAGATCCAAAAAGACAAAAGATACATATTCACTTATATGTGGATATTAGCTGTTAAGGCAATGACAACCCAACTACAATGCTATACAGGCTAGGTATAGAGTAAGGCTCAGGAGGAACATGTAGATCTCCTTAGGAAGGGGACATAGAGGAGACAGTTATGGATGGATGATGTGGGCTGGGACGGGAGGATCTAGTGGGGAAGGGAAGGGGAGGGAGGACAAGGGAGAAAGGCAAAATTAAGGGCCATTTGATGGTATGTTAATCTAATACAGGAGAACTTGGTAAAACATACACCGACATGAAGGCGATCTAAATGAACTCGCCAGATTGGGGAGCCAAAGCCCCACCTGACCATCCCTTGTCAACAAACGAAGCTTCCAGTCCTGAGACTGAGTTTCATCTAACTGAGTTGCTGGACAAACAGGTCCCGTGAGGCTCCCGAAACAGCCCAGGCTGTTGCCCAGACTATAGACTTCTGTCTACAAACTGACAGCAGGGCCCTGTTGCTGAAAACACCTACACAACTCACTGAACATGGAAAAGTCCAGCTGGTGCCTTCAGAGAGCCTTCACCCCTGGGTCCTAGGGTTGCAGTACAGGAAGGTACTCTGCAGGCTACCAAAAAAAAAAAAAAAAAAAAAAAAAAAAAAGAAACAAAAACATCAAGCCAGCCCACAAACTCTCTGGTTGACAATGGTGTCCTGCCCAAAAGATATGCTATTTTAGTGGTGGCACAAAGCTTGTCATCAGCCAGCCTCTGATTTGATTTAAAGCCTACTCCACAAGATAGAACCCGTACCTAGCACTGCTTGGTTAACCAAGAACCTGAGACTATAGCCCAGAGACCTAGGGTAAAAGCTACTACTGTTCTTAAAAAAAGAAAAGTTTAAAAAATTTTTATTTTAAAGAACTATTGTGGGGGCTGGAGAGGTGGCTCAGTGGTTAAGAGCGCCGCTTGCTCTTCCAAAGGTCCTGAGTTCAATTTCCAGCAACCACATGGTGGCTCATAACCATCTGTAATGTGATATGGCACCCTCTTCTGGCTTGCAGGAGTACATGCAAGCAGAGCACTGTATACATAATAATAAATAAATAAAATTTTAAAAAAAGAACTATTGTGGGGGTTGTTTGTTTGTTTGTTTGTTTGTTTTTTAAGTCACAATCAAAGGGCTCCTAATGTCATTCTGCATTTTCACAGATCAATATCTTGCTCAGGCATCAGAGATGCTTGCTCCTGCAGTAGACAGGAAAAAATGCAGAAACCCACAGCCAGACATTATGTGGGGGGGGGCAGGGTTGACACTCAGCCCTAATGGGATGTATCCACCAAATCTCTCCCCTCAGGGCTCAAGGTAGCTATGGAAGAGGAAGTAGAAGGAGTGTAAGCTCCAGCTGGCACTGAGACACCCAGAATACAAGGCCCTTTTATAGCATCACGATCAAAGCACATAAGGGCTGGCAGAGACTGAAGCCGCAAGCACAGAGCCTGCACCGGGTCCTCCGCTCATACGTCATGGCTGCCAGGTCAGTGTTTTTATGGTGTGTAAACGAGTGGGTCTCTGTTTCCTGTGTCTTCTCTTGGCCTCGTTTCCTTCTGTTTGTTTGTTTTGTCCAATCCTGAAGTGTTAATTTTGTTTTACGTTTTATTATTTTTTTTAAAGAATAACTGTATGAACCGCATAGTGCTACCAGGGTGACTAAGCTAGGTAGTAGATGCACACCTGGCACATATTTTTAAATGCTCCATAGATGCTTGGCTTCCTTTACTTCGTGCATTAACGTGATAAATGAGCCCTTCGCAAGCCTGGTTGTTAAAACCTGGGTGTCACGAAGCCTTCATAAGCCAGGAACAGTGGGTACTTGGCATAGGTAGCAGCGTCCTTCTGTCAGCAGCTCCCTACCTCGACTGTCCTAAAGCAGAGCTGTTCCTAGAAGGTGTGCTTGAGTGTCTTTTGACGTCTGTGAGGATGCTGAGTTCCTCTGTAGGGGACTGCCAGCAAGGATGCTAGCGTGATCCAAATGCTGGAGTGGCTTATGTTGCTTCAGGTGACTTGGACGCTTGGAGATGGGCAGCCACTCGCCTAAGAACGAGACCGGGACCATCAGCTACTAGCAGAAAGCCTATGAGTCTCTGCAAAATGAGCACAGTGCTTCCTTTATGCTGCTCAGAGCTGCTCTCTCTGCTTGCACACTGGTTTACTAGTGGACACTGTCTTGGTCGAATCATGCCAAAACCAAGGCGGGATCGGCAACACCAACTCACATGCCGGCCTCTAATCCACTTCCTTCACTGCTCTAAGATTGACATTTTCCACAACGTATCTGAGAGGTCACCGGCTTTCCAGTTTACAGTATGTTTTTAACTGCCAGCCAGCTGCCAGCAAGTAATTTTTCTGCTCTATACCAAAATGACAAAGATCTACTCCATCCTTTTCATTCGAACTCCCTGTATCTCCCACATATCCCTCTCTCGCACAACGCGTTGGTCATCTAAGATCAAGCCCTGGGGAGCCAGTTGCTAAGAGACAAGACGCTGAGAGGGTGGGGACGCTGCACTGCGACAGGCCTGGGGCGAAAAGCCAGAGAGGGCAGGGTTAAGGAGCAAGGCGTGGCAGAGAGGTGGGCAGCGCTCCGGAGCGGCCCGCACCCGCCCACCCGCAGGAGCTCGTCGCTCATTGGGCCGTCCTCTACGGTGCTAGCCTGCGATTGGCCAGGCATGCAGGCGCTCCGCCCCCTAGGCACCAGTGCGGGGCGGCCAGCTAGCAGGCGCGGGCGCGGGCGCGGACGCTGGCGGGTGTCGCGGCCTCAGCCGGGCTAGTGCGCGAGGAGGAGCGCGGGCGGTGCAGCCGCTGCAGGTGACACCGGCGCCGTGAGGGCCGCCGCGGGCCTGTGGAGGTGAGAGAGACGCGGGGACGCCTACCCGGGAGTCGGAAGTGGGCGAGGGCCGGGAGCGCCGCCGCCCTATCCGTCCATCCCGGTGGGCAGGCGGGCCGTGCGGGGCCCCGGAAGCCCGCGGATGCCCGGGCGCAGCCGTCCGCTCCGTCCCGCCCGCGCGCCTGGCGACAGAGCGCAGCCTCGGCCCCCGGACTCCGGCCCTCGCTGTCCCCCGCCGTCCCGGCCGGGCTCCTTCCCGACGCCTTTGTCTGCCCTTCTCCAGCCCGCGCCCCGCGTCGGCGCCCACGCCGCGGGATCCGGGCCCCGTGGATGCGCCGCGCAGGGAGCCTCGGACCCGGGGTTGGACCGACTGGCTTACCCGGGTGGGCGGCGATGTTACGTCCTTCAGAACCAGGGCTAACCGCCTAGTTCCCCTTGTGGGCGAGGGTCAGGAAGTCTGTTGTCGTTCAGGATGAGTCAGTGGTAACAGCCTCCCTCTCTGGTGTCAGAGGCCTTCCACCTGTCCCGGTGTCCCCAACTCCTGCCTCTGCCTAAGGGGGGAAAATCAAGAGTCCCCTTTTCATTGAATATTGAAAAAGCAGATACTTAGGCATATGAATAAGCCAGAATATGAAAATAAATTCTTTTAAAGTGTAATATGTTAAACAAGAGGATTTAAAATTTTTGGTAAATAATGTTATGCTGTAAACGCTTTTAAAATACAGTATTTTATCGTGCATGAGCCGATAATTTTGAGCTTAAGATATTTTCTTTTGGTCATAGTTTTTTTTTATACGTTTATACCTTTTCCCAGAATGACATGCATGCACTAGCTGTTCTGAGAGACTGCATGTTTTAGTGAAGATTACTTGTCAGTGCCTTACTTCTCATACCTATAGTCAGACCGTAAAGGAAACGTGCCTTAATTTATCTAGAGTACAGAATAGTTTTTCTCTTGATTGAAAAAATTCAGTTGTGTCAACAAAAAAAAAAATCACAGCTAAATTATTTAAATCATCCATAAACATGAATAAATGAGTATCATATTTGAAATATACAAGTTTTTAAGAATTTGATGGAGACAGCGTTCTTGACATTTTAATTAAGAGCTGGGGATTTAGCCATGCGTTGTGGCAGAGGCAGGTGGGTCTCTGAGTTCGAGGCCAGCCTGGTCTATAAAGCAAGTCCAGGACAGCCAAGGCTACACAGAGAAACCCTGTCTCGAAGGGAGCCGGGTGGGGGGTAGGGGTGGTGATAGGTAGGTCTGGAAGTTAAAAACAACATTCAAGGGGCTTTTGTCTTGAATTCTACTTTAGCCTGCGTTCTTGCCTTTTTGTCCTTCTTGGTGCTAGCTGTCCAATTCAGGGCCTCGCACCCACTCATCCACATTCCCAGGTTCTAAATGTCTATTCAGGTCCACACAGAGTATAATCAAACACCCCTTTCCAAATCATGTGTTAGGAAAAGGGATGCATATGTTACCCATGTACATAAAGAAAGTGTTTTATGCACTGAAAATTGAGTTTCCACATTTATTTTTGTATAGTGTAAATATTTACGTATCCACATAAATTGCAAATCTTCAACTTGGAATAGGTTCCAGAATTAAAGATGAAAGGCCCAGCCTAAGCTGAGTGCATCAGTACACACCTGTAATGGCTGTGCTCTGAGGCAGGAGGATCATGAGTTAGAGGCCCGATGAAAATTAAGTTCTGTGCTGGGCGATGCTTTCTAAGTGATTGAACTAATTCTTGAAGAAGAAGAAGAAGAAAAGTTCATCCATAATGGGCACGCGTTTTGCATGTCACGCCTTGTGCTGAGTGCTTTGTGGTATTTAGTTCTCACAATAGTCTCAAAGGCAGTTACCATTTTCCTTCAAGGCTGAAACAACTGAAGTCCCTGGTTGCACTGCCGGGAATGGAGAGGCTGGGTTAAGTATTCACAGGCCACGTTATACCTTGCATTGGCAGCATACTTTATTTTACCTTTTGTTATCTTTATGAATCTCTTTAGGGATCTCAGAAACGCTGCTACTACTGCTACACACACCCAGTCCTCACACTGCCAGGGGCCACTTCCCGTCCAGAGTATCCCCATCCCGGAAATACGGAAGCTACCTCCTGTTTTACCTTTGTTTTTCAGATGAGGAAATTGAAACACAGATTACTTGAACTAGATGATGCCTGAATGGTAGAACCAGGGTGCAGAATTGCACAGTTTGACTTCAGAATTTATACTTGTAACTGCTACACTGGACTGGTCCTGCAATAAGGTACATCTCTCTGGAAGCTATGCTTTTTAGTGTGCGTTTCTTTTGTGGTTTAGATTTATTCATTTTTATTTTAGGTGTGTGTATGTTTGCTGGCTTGCATGTATCTGTGTGCACCATATACGTGTCTAGTGCCCATGAAGGTCAGACAGGCATTATAGCCCCGTGATGAGTTATTTATGGGCAGCTGTAAGAAACCACTGGGTGCTGGGAACCAAACCCAGGGTCTTGCACAGTAACAGTGAGTTATCTTAACTGTTGCTTTTTTTTTTTGTTGTTGTTGGTTGGTTGGTTGGTTGGTTGGTTTTTTGGCTTTTTCGAGACAAGGTTTCTCTGTGTAGTCTTGGCTGTCCTGGACTCGCTTTCTAGACCAGGCTGGCCTTGAACTCACGGTGATCCACCTGCCTCTGCCTCCTGAGTGCTAGGACTAAAGGCGTGGGCCACCACCACCTGGCAACTGTTGCTTTTTAATGTTTATGCAAACAAGTAGGATCATGCTATTGTGGCTGCTGTTTGATGTCCTGTGGCAATATTTTATTTAAACAACTACCTAGTCCTAGCGACTGCTTGTACGTTTCCACTCTGGTGTGGCCCTGTAAATGTCACAGCCCTAGGAAGTACCTCTTGTCTTGTCATATTGCCAGCTGTCACATGCGAGGCGCTTCCTCATCTTCAGAGCACTTCACAAAGTGGTCTCTTTCACTCTCTGCACTGTCAGGTATCAGGCTTTTAGTCTGCAAGAGATGACACTAAAACTCACACAGACCTGAGTGGCCTTTGCCCTACATTATGCCATGGTTTTCCCCAGCACAGCTTATGGTTTCAAGTGGTATTTCTAACCCAGAACCTAATGACAGTTAAACTATAATCATGAAGCCATAAGCCTTCATCAGTGTGTTCTCCTATAATTGTGGCTTCCAACTTGATCTGTAATGCCTGACACCTAACAGAGTATTCACGAATGCTTGGGAAAAGTAGTGTGTCTTAAATCCACTGACATAGAGGGCTTCCTAAAATATTTTAGCTTGGGATGGGTTGTTTCTTCCTTCCATCCTTTTTGTAATATCCCCAGCCCACCTCAGGAGCCAGAGCTTTCACAGTGGTCTCATCGAAACATAACTGGCTTTACAGTCTCTTAGAGTCTGCCCTTTCCTATCCTAAACCATCACCTCCAACTCACTACCTCTGTGTGCTGTGCCCTATATAGAATGGAAAGAGCTTGGATTTAGATTGTCGTGGGACCCCTTAATCTGTATCTTATTAGGTCTATGGCATTGAATACATTACTTACCTCCTCCAAACGTGTTTCCTTATGTTGTAAAATTAGGAGGAGCTCCTCTTTCATAGCTAGCACAGGCTCCTCTGCCTCTCCATGGTGTGACTCCATCTTGACTCTTGGTTTTTCTGCCATTCTATCAATCAGGTTAGTTTCACATTGCTTCCGAAGATAAGGGCTGAAAAAGAACTTTCCAAAGAAAAACTGTTTCAAACATAAAAATAACACTACTTGGGCCAGACATGGTGGCCCTTTAATCCCAGTGCTTGGGAGGCAGAGGCAGAGTTAGAAGCCAGTTTGTTCTACAGAGTGAGTTCCAGAACAGCCAAGTCTACACACAGAGAACCCCTATTTCAAAAATAAAATAAAATAAACACACACACACACTACTTAATAGTTATTGGTATTGTTATAATAACCACAGACACATTAGCTGTTATGCTAAGTTGCCAGGCTGTTTCATTTTATTATGTCTGTAAAAGTTCAGCATGCTCAGCTGTGGTGCCATGAACGTTCCTTCAGGGAAAAACAGGAGGGAATGACTTATGAACAGAATGAAGTTATAATTCTTTTTTTTTTTTTTTCTTTTTTTGAGTCAGGGTTTCTCTGTGTAGCCTTGGCTGTCCTGGACTCACTCTGTAGGCCAGGCTGGCCTCGAACTCACAGAGATCTGCCTCCCTCTGCCTCCTGAGTGCTGTGACTGAAGGCGTGCACCACCTGAAGTTATAATTCTTTTAGCAAGCTACATGTTTTGATTTCTTCACAGTTTGATTACATTATCTATCAATAGTCAGTCTATAAACCAGGCATGCTTAGTGAGCTTTTTAGAAAAGAAAGTATATCCAACTTTTCCTACACATTTTATTTGGAAAAATTTTAACATAGCAGAGACAAAAACACCCAAATGCTTGCTACTTGGAGACTGCCACTAAGGCTCTGCCAGCTGGCAGTGGTAGCACACACCTTTAAACCCAGCACTGGAGAGGCAGAGGCAGGCAGATCTCTGAGAGTTCAAGGCCGGCCTGGTCCACAAAGTGAGTCCAAGACAGCCAGGGCTACTTGGAGAAACCCTGTGTCAAAACAAACTAGAAATTCTTTGTTTTTATTGCATACTTAATCCATCTGTCCATGCTTATATGTAGCCATCTTTCAAGTCATAATAGCCAAAGCTTTTTTGTTTGAAGAGATTTTGGATGGATATTCTGTGTTTGTTTTAGGTCAGTTGTATTTTTTTTTCTTTATATAGTGGCAGGTAATTTTCAGGAATGGACTATAACTAGTCTGCAATGTTCTGGGAATGTCTGAACTTCAGATGTAAATATGACTATGTTTTCCCTATTTCTAGCTCTAAAAGATGAGTCGTGGATATCCAGAAAACAACAATTTCCTGAACAATAATAACCAAATGGTATTGGACATGATCCTTTATCCATTAATTGGAATCCCTCAGACCATCAACTGGGAAACTGTGGCAAGGCTTATGCCTGGATTAACACCTAAAGAGGTGAGTAAGGATCCCCAGATATCTCCTTAGAAACAAAAGATGACAGACAACATCAGCACTTAAAAACAGGACACCCCCCCCCATGTGAGATTTAAAGAAACGTCTAAGTGAAAAAAAATTCTTTTTATATTTATTTTGTTTTGTGTGTATGAATGTTTTGAATTTCTGTGCACCGCATGCGAACAGTGCCAAGGAGACCAGAAGAAGGCATCATATCCTCTGGAACTTTAATTTAATCCAACACTTGATAGTCAGAGGCAAGTGGATCTCTGAGTTTGAGGCCAGCTTGGTCTACAGAGCAAGTTCCAGGACAGCCAGGGCTACCCTGTCTCAATAAATAAATAGGATTCTTAAAATGTCCATCACTAAGGGAAAAACATAGAAATAGAAAGGGAACTTAGTAGAGGAAAAATGCACTAGTGCTAAGAGAAGGCAAATAATGTAAGAACACAGGCTGGCCTTCAACACAGGTCTACCTTCCTCTGCCTCCCAAGTGCCGGTATTCACGGCCTGCACCACCACCATCCTGCTGTGATGAACACTTAAAGTATTTCTTGGTATAAATTAAATTATAAAGAGTTTGGGCTCTGAAATACTGATAGCCTAGTCATCTTGACAACATAGTTGACTTTATTAATTTTATACTCAGAATCAAACTTACGTTTAAGAATTCTTATAGGGAAAGCATAGAGCCTTGGAATTCATTCACAGACACTAGTTTGAGAGTCACAGACTTTAGCCTCTCTCAGTCTGTCTGTCTGTCTCTCCTCTGTCTCTGTGTCTGTGTCTGTCTCTCTCTCTCTCTGTCTCTCTCTCTCTCTGTGTGTGTGTGTGTGTGTGTGTGTGTGTGTGTGTGTGTGTGTGTGTGT
>OU015747.1:51866323-51930581 GCA_907169655.1 Acomys percivali | reverse complement strand
CCTTGGAGGCCCTGCATGTGTGTGTGCACCGTGTACCTGGTGCCTTGGAGGCCCTGGCACTAGAATTAATAGATGACTGTGACCTGCTGTGTGGGTGACAGGAACTGAATTTGGCTTCTTTGAAGGAGCAGCCAGTGATGTTAACCACTGAGGTATCTCTCCAGCCCTGAATTAAACACGTTTTTAAAAAACAAATTCTAGTCTTTTAAAGGAGAAAAAAAATTAAGTTGCAGGATTTTACATATAGAAGTACAAATTTTGTTTGTGTTTCCCCAACAAATTAATAATCACCAAAAAAAAGCATAGAAAAGTATCTTTAAGGACTGGAGAGATGGTTCATGGCTAAGAGCACTTGCTGTCCTTACAAAGGACCAGGTTCAGTTACAGCACTCAGGCAGAGGCTCACAGCCACCTATAACCCCACCCCAGGGACAGAACACCCTCTCCTGGCTTCTGTGGGCATAAAGCACTCACATGGTATACATACATGTATGCAGGCAAAACACTTATACACACTAAGTAAAATAAATAAATCATCTTCAAAGAGAAGGCAAGAAAATATGTTTTTCCATTAATTTTTTTACTTTGCCCTATACATAGTTATATAACCTTAATTATTGAAGTTGACTACTCAAAACTATGAATAAATACATCTTCTCTCTTATAAGTTAGAGCACTCAACAATATACATTAAAATTTATTGACTGAAGATTTCATTCATGATTATTCTCATATTACTCAATGATAATATGTATTAAGATAGTAAGCATGTATAAAATCAGTATGTGCTTTAAAATCTTTATTGATTAGCACGGGGAGTACCACTCTAGTGTTTTTGACAGAGTGGTTTTGTTTGGTTGGATTTTTTGTTTTGTTTTGTTTGTCTTAACCTCAGTTTTTACTATTTTATGTCACTGCAGTGTGTGAAAAGGTTTGACGAGCTGAAGAGCAGTGGGAGCTCACCTGTGGACAATCAGTACAGCCCCTTACTGGCTGCTGGAGAGGGCCCTGTCCAGACACTAGCCACCTACATAAAATCTTCCCTTCTGGACACGCAAGGAGACTTCCAGGAGACAGTGGATCAAGATACAGTCTCCAAAGCAGGTAAGGCTATAAAATGAATGTAGTACTTGTCCTTATGAAAAGTCTACATTTTGGGCCGGGCGTGGTGGCACACGCCTATAATCCCAGCACGCGGGAGGCAGAGGCAGGAGGATCGCTGTGAGTTCGAGGCCAGCCTGGTCTACAAAGTGAGTCCAGGACAGCCAAGGATACACAGAGAAACCCTGTCTCGAAAAACCAAAACCAAAACAAACAAAAATAAAATTTTAAAAAAGTCTACATTTTGTGCATTGTAGTCAACCTTCCTTTCTTAGTTTAAAGCTAATACAGACACTTGTGTAAAACTCTTAGTATTTTTATCTTTGTCAATGTTAAAAAATTCCATTGTCTTTGTTGTTTCTCAAAAAACTGTAAATGTATAGGCTAGGTAATACTTCATAACAAAATGTTGACTATACCTTATTTACTTCAGTTTGTCAACCTAGTTTTTCACGTACTGTTTATTTGTTGTTTGTTTTGTTTTGGAGAAAGGGTGTCATGTACCCTAGGCTGCACTTGAACTCACTGTGTAGAGTGACCTTGAGTTTCTGAGTTTCCTGCCTCCTGGCTCCAGGGTCTGAGAGGTGCTTGCGTCCTCACACCCAGCTGTCGCAGCGCTGGCGGGTGAGCCATTCGTGCCCGACAAGCTGGGATTAAAGGCGTGCGCCACCACGCCTGGTCTGACAGAGTCCATCTTAACTGCCTTGGAAACCATGTGTCTACCATGTAACCATCCATCTCAGCTAGAAATGCTAACCCACCCCTCTTTCTGTGTATGTCTGTTTCTGTATTTAAGGAAGACATAGTATAGCTTCCACAAGGAATTGCTCTTCAGAAAGTGAAAACTGTACTGCTCGGAATGCTGGAGAGGAGCCCGGAGAATCTGCAGGGTAGGAGGCTGGTTGTTTGCTAGGAGAGACTTAATGCTGACACTGCCTCTAGCCGTGAGAGGGTGGTTGCTGGTCACGTCTATCAGTTACCATACGTTAGAGGGGTGCATCACACAATAATTGATTAAACCCTGGAGTCAGAGTCATCTATGCATGAATAACAAAATACCTAATATATGACTTGCTTGTGTTATTTATAAGTTTTGGAGTTTTTTTTTTCATTCTTAAAAATTAATTGGCATTTTTTTAAAAGTTAGAAATAACATCTATTAACATAAAACATTGGAAAGTAAATTTCAGTGCCCAAAGTTCTCAAACTTTATTAATGAGATTACAGGTGTATTTTAGAACTATTTGAATATAATTGCTATACAAATATTTAAAAATCAGAATATATCTCAATATGCTTCAGGTTGACAATTTGTATTGTTCTGTGTGTTTCTTATACAGTAAATTGCATGCATAGTAAATGTTTACTTGTTTTGAAAACCAGTGTACCATATAACTATCACCTAATGAATATACAAAACATTTTTGTCATCTCTGAGGTTTTCTTCCTGCACCTCTAGCTTTGGTAGATAACAACTTTATTAATCTAACGTTCACATATCACAGCATTCATCGGCCTAATTCATCTGCCTAGCCAGCTTTCTTCCCCACTGTCTCCCTGCTGTGGAGGACCTAGGGCACCTGCTGCACGTGCCAGGGAGCACTCAACCGCTGCGCTTGTTTGCAGCCCTTTTGGAAGTTATCTTGAGTCAGACTAAGCGGTTTCCAGGCTAGCCCTGCGCCTGCTCTGTCCCTCTCCATGAGCAGGAGTGGGCCAGGTGAGCATGTGCCACATCAGTGAGTATGGCCACCAAAGGATGACTTGTAGGAACAGCTTTCAGGCTTGGCAGCAAGCACCCTTTCCACTGAGCCATCGTGTTGGCCTTTTTTTTATTTTGATACAACATTGATTATATTACTTTTTTTCATATTCCAACTTTATATAAAATACTTATTTTATATTTAGAATTTTTAAAATTGAATTAAGCACAAAGCAATTCACATTTATAGTACTATTTTTTCCTGTTTATTCCCTTTTTGTAATGACATGAAGACAGTGCATCACACTGTTTTAGGTTTCTTCTTTTTGTTTGTCTGTTTGTTTTTATGTATTCTATTTGTGTGTGTGTGAAGGTACCTGTATGGAAGCCAGAAGACAGCCTTGGGTGTTACTCCTTTGTTACCATCTACCTTTTTTCTTTTAAGATATATCTATTTACTTATATGTAGATGAGTGCTCTATCTGCATGTACACCTGCAGGCCAGAAGAGGGCATCAGATCCCACTATACAGATGGCTGTGAGCCACCATGTGGGTGCTGGGAACTGAACTCAGGACCTCTGGGAGAGCAGTGCTCTTCACCTCTGCACCATCTCTCCAGCCCTAATTTTTTTTTTTTTTTTTTGAGTCAGGTTCTTTGTGTCCTGGAACTTTCCAGGTTGGCTAGACTCTGGAGTTATAGATCATGTTAGCACATTGAGTTTTTAAAAATGGCTTCTGGGAATTCAGCTCCGTGGACTTTACCAACTGAACTATCTCCTACCCCTACTTTTTCTTTTTTAGTTGACTTTAATATTTTTGACCCACTCGATAGCCCAGGATGGCCTAGTAAAGACTGGCCTCCGACTCAGGGCAACCTTACCACTTCAGGTTCCCTGCCCTAGGATCACACACAGGAGCTGCCGTACCTAGCAAAATGCATCACTTACAAAGAAGGTAAATTCAAGGAGTATGTGATTTTTGGAGCAAACTTTCAGATGCATTGTCTAAACTTACTAAATCATTTTAAGTATGTAAATAAGCTCATAGTCTTACGAATTCTTGTAGCTGTGAGCATTAGTATATATATTTCATAAATGTTTGGGCCCAAACTTTGTTGATGCTAAAAATAGCTGAGTAAGTGATACTGTTTTTAATTTTGATTCTTTTTTGTTTGTTTGTTTGCTTGTTTTGTTTTGTTGGTGGTGTTTTTTGTTTTTTGTTTTTTTTTTGAGACAGGGTTTCTCTGTGTAGCCTTGGCTGTCCTGGACTCACTTTGTAGACCAGGCTGGCCTCGAACTCACAGAGATCTGCCTGCCTCTGCCTCCTGAGTGCTGGGATTAAAGGCGTGCGCCACCATGCCTGGATTTTATTTTGATTCTTCAAGGAACCATTTTAGATATGTTTTCTTTTTCAAGTGTATAAAGATGTTAGTCATTACTCAAGAATCAAAGTCTATTATTTACTTGTTCTTTGGGAGTTGAAACTTGAACAATCAAATTCAAGTTGTGTAAAGTAGTAGCTCTTTAGTAACAAGATTTTTAAGTTTTTTTTATTAAGTAGATAGCTTACTAAAATTAATGATAATCTGAGGTAGAATCAGATAGACAAGGCACGAGGAATTCGGAGTGTCAAACCCTGTAACACAGGCCTTTGTAGTCCGAGCCTTCAGAAGCAGCTGTCCCCTAACGTGCACTAACTGTCAGCGCTCTTGCCTCCTCTCCTCACACGCTAACACTCTCGTTTCTGTGTCACACTCTCTTACAAAGGCCAAACATGGTGATCCATGTGTGTGATGAAGCCAAAAACCTCAAAGAGGACTTTATCTGTCCACGGGATCTTCTGATATCAGAAATGAAGTACTTTGCTGAGTATTTATCCATGGATGCCCAGCGCTGGGAGGAAGTGGACATTTCAGTTCACTGTGACGTTCACATTTTCAACTGGTTGATAAAATATGTTAAAAGGAACACTCAGGAGAATAGAGACTGTGAAATCCCATCTTTAGGTAAAAAACAAGCTGTTGCTTATTTTGTAGTGAATTTTATGTGTCATCCAGTAGTTCTTTAAGGTGTAAACAGGTACAGAAGTGTATTGAATGTTAGTGTTTATGCTCATATTACATACACTGATGTCTTACACACCCTGGGAAGGGTCCTAGAGACCATCTAAAAGGACGTCAAGGTCAACAAGTTCACACAAGGTTTGGTCGAGCATAGAAAGGCAATGGTGTGCAAAACTGTTGAGCTTTATAGCGCAAATCAGAGCAGGGACAGCAAGTGGATCATTGTTTCCTCCAATACCATGTGCTCTTAGTTACGGAAGGGGAGGGGAATGTAGGCTCGCTTGTTCTTGATGAAGCAGTAAAAATGTCTTCATTAGTCCCAGCCGTTGGGCATCCATTCTTTTGGAATCTCGTGATGGTCCTCATCACTGCTGATGCTTAACAGTGTGTGGCACCGTGAGGGAAAGCGTTTAGACAGCTGAGCTCTGAGCTGTACTAGCTGACTTGGAAAAGTAGAAAAACATGCTGAGACAAGAGTATTGCCATGAGTTCAAGAACAGCCTGGGCTACAGAGTGAGATTCCTTCTCAGAAAGAAAAAAAGAATCAGATCTTGCGAATTCTGCAGTCTTAGCTTAGACACTGAGGGGATTTGCAGAAAATGTCAATGAGTGCCACTCACTATTATTTTTCATTTTGAAGATATTTTTCACAAAAATATGTTTATATATAATAGGGTTTTATATTTTAAAACTGACTTCAAATTTTTTTAAAAAAACTATTTACATAGTATTCTGCCTGCATGTGTGCCTGCACACCAGAAGAAAGCAACCAGATCTCATTATAGATGGTTGTGAGCCACCATGTGGTTGCTGGGAATTGAACTCAGGACCCTTTGGAACAGCAGACATCTCTCCAGCTCCTAAAACTGACTTAAAGATTGCTGTTTACATAATTTCCAGCATGGTAAATACTGACACATATGACTCACATGAATGAAAGCTGCTTAGGAGTCTCAGTTTTTAAGATTGGAAAGGGTGCAGAGACTGAAAATGTGAGATCAGTGTCTTAATGGTGATAAGACAACTGCAGTGGATGTGCACGTATGAAATGCCATAGTGAAACCCATTATTTTACACGTTAAGATACTAACTGAAAGGGGAATAACTAATAAGCAGACTTTCAATGGGCATAGATTTATATAAGAAATAATAAAATCTATGTGCTAGGATAGCAATATCAGGGAATTTCCAAACACATAGTAGAGGTTGGGAGTATGGCTCAGTGGTAGAGTGCTCACCTCACATCCATGAGGACGTGGGTTCAATTCTCAGCACTTCAACCTCACATCCATGAGGACGTGGGTTCAATTCTCAGCACTTCAATCTAACAAAACTACTATTAATATGCTTACAGTATTAAAAAGATGTATAAAGTTTAACATTTATTATATTATAGTGACCACACTAACAGGAAAGATTTCTAAATTAAAATGCTTTAAATGAAAATTCAAATGCTGTGATTGTTAATTCCAGCTTGCAGCCAGGCTGGAGAGATGGCTCTGTGACTAAGGGCGATGGTTGCTCTTCCAGGGAGCACAGGTTGGCTTCCCAGGACGGCGCTCACGACCGTCTATAACTGCAGTCTTAAGAGATGCTGTGCTCCTTTCTGCCTTCTTGGGTACTGCGTGCGCACAGTGCAGACATACATGCAGGCAAAGCACCCATATGCATTAAATCAGTGTTTAAAACAAACGTTAATGTCCTTTTAAAAGTTCAAGCCAAAGACCAGATTTTAGATTATCTAGTTGTGAATACATGCATACATATTTATATATGTGTGTATATATGTGTATCACCTCTTTTATGGCAAGTAGTATATATATGGAAATTGTTTACTGCAGCATATTCATGTGCACATAGTAAGAGCGAGAGAAATAGAGGAAAAACTGCTTATCTTTGGTTTAAGCCACTGCTATAAATATAAAGGTTTTTTTAAAAAAAGAAGCAGTCTTTATCCGACCCAAGAAAATACAAGGATGCTTAATTAAATCTCCTATAATTATGGTTCTTAATTGAATGGTGCGTCCTCAGGTACAGTTTTCCAATAAGCTTTTCCACCAGCTTGAGAACCTTTAACTAGAATTGTTATTTGGAAAAGACTGGAATTACTTACCCATTGTTCTCCTATAAGGGTTTAGGATGATTGGCAGTACCAGAATGGTGGGAAATGGCTGGATTTTCTTCTTAAATATATTTCATAGAGATAATAGATTTACCTCCTTCCTCTATCTGTGTGCCTAGAGACTCGCTTAGTGTGGCAGTAGTGTATAATTTCAGCATTTGTCAATAGTTAATTTTTATTACATTTCAGATTTTTTTTTAGATTTTTTTAAAAAAAGTATTAATTTAATTTTATGTATATGAGTGCTGTATCTGCGTGTACACCTGCAGGCCAGAAGAGGGCATCAGATCTCATTCTAGATGGTTGTGAGCCACCATGTGGTTGCTGAGAATTGAACTCAGGACCTGTGGAAGAGTAGACAGTGCTCTTAACCTCTGAGCCATCTCTCCAGCCCTAATTTTTCTCACTGTTACTTTTATATGCCATTGTGTTTAACTAGAGTCTTTGCACTCAACATGAATCTAGTTCAAGGACAGTTTACTATGTTTCTCTATACCCTGTGATTTAATGTTAAATTTTCTTTCTTTTGTATATCCAAGCTAAGTGATAAAGGTAAGGGTTTATCAGGTATTGTTTTAAAGAAATGGAAATCCCAACTGTTTGATTTTACCAAAGAAGGTTCAGGAGTCAGATGCTGAGTGAAAGCCTGCTAGCTCAGAGAGGCAGAGAAAGCACCCAGCAGACCTACCTACTCAGCTCATGCCCCAATGGAAAAGGCCCACAAGGCTCACTAGCTCAGCCCAGGAGGAAAAGGCCAAAAAACCCAAGGCTTGCTAGCTCAAAGCTCAAAAAGCCCAAAGCTTTCTAGCTCAAGCTCAGAAGCCTAAAAGCTCCCTTCTTATCCACAGTCTTTTTTGTTATTGTTGTTTGAGATAGGATTTCTCTGTGTGACAGCCCTGGCTGTTTTGGACTCACTTTGTAGACCAGGCTGGCCTCCAACTCACAGCGATCTGCCTGCTGATGCTGGGATTAAGGCCTGCAGCACCACTCCCAGTTTATCCACGCTGTCTTAAACACCCTTCAACTCAAACTCCCTCCTACTCTTCAGTCCCTGTCAGTGGTTACTTGCTCTGACTCCTGACCTAGGGTTGACTTTATTAGATCCTGTGCGCAAAAGCTCAAAGTAACATACTCTTTTAATAAGAAAAGGGAAGATTGAGTTAGAGATCAAAAGGAAATTTCATGTTTTTTTCTTTTTATTAGAACCAGGAAATGTCATTTCAATCCTTATTTCTTCAGAGTTCTTGAAGATGGATTCATTAGTAAGTATTCATTTTAAAAATCTAAGTCCTGCTGGGCGTGGTGGCACACGCCTTTAATCCCAGCACTCGGGAGGCAGAGGCAGAAGGATCGCTGTGAGTTCGAGGCCAGCCTGGTCTACAAAGCGAGTCCAGGACAGCCAAGGCTAACACAGAGAAACCCTGTCTCGAAGAACCAAATATAAATAAATAAATACATAAATAAACAAATAAAAATAAAAATATCTAAGCCCTTTTATTGACCTAATGCTTTTTCCTCTTTGAATGTATAGAAAGCAAAAATAGTTGTTAGTTTAAGAGTATAATTTGTAACAATAATTTGTTCTCTTGAGAAGGAGTTAAAACTACTGGATATCATTTGTATGTTATTTCTGTAATTGGAACAACCACTGTATAATTTGACACTAAGCAGAATAAATTTTATTCCAAAAGATTTTTGTCCTATAACTAACAAAAGGAAAATTAATTGGAATATATTTTGTTTTACTATTTAAATCATTTTAAGTGTGTTTTACTGTATCTCTCATTTATAGTTCAATGAGAAAAATCTAAATATCCAGCTACTAAACAGTGTGGTTTTGTGTTTACATCATAGTGCATATCTGTTGCTTAAGAATGGCTGATCAAATATAAAACTATAATTTATACATATCTACTCCAAGCTATAATATTAAAATGTTTATTTTCTTATTTATTTAATAAATAAATACCTGGGCCAGCCTAGGATACATAGACTTGATCTCACAAAAACAAAAACAAAAAAATCTATAATTCAAATGGTTTCTTATGCCTTCATGGTTGACATTTTGTAGTTATTATTTAAATAAATATTTGGGGTTTGCTCCTGATAAAACTATATAGTAGTATACAGAGTAGAATACTACTTTGCTGTGTTGTCAGATGAGCTTATTGGAGTTTAATAGGTACTGGATTCCTCATACTCCTCAGCCAGCTGGTTTTATTGGTTTCAAGCAAAGGCTACAGAAAAGGGAAAAAAAAAAGCCAGAGGTTGGAAACATAAGCCCTGAAAAGATTAATTTTGTGCCATCAGTACAGTATTTGGAAAAAATATGAGGTGACCCTCTCTTTACTGTGACACTAAATAAATCCACCTCAGGTTAGAATCAGAGGGATGTGAGAGAGCAAATTAAATGGGACTTGAGAAAATCCTTAAATGGCTGAAATTTGGTTTCTCTTACCTACAAGAATGAGACTTAATAACTAAGTTTACTTATAAGAAGTCATTTGAATATGCACTGTAGTATGCAGAGTACGATTTATACCTGCTACAGCCATTTTAAAATATGCTATTGCTTTAAATAAAGGGAATTGGAAATAATTTAGCTATGTGTGTTTATAATTTTTACCTATTAACAGTGTAGATCAACACAGTTGGCAAAACCCAGTTACTGGCTATGCATATGTGGGTTAGACTTTTTGTCACTTTTATGTTTAAAAGGTATTACTCTGACAATATCATTTGTATTACTATTTTTAACATTAATTTTCTATCCTGTGTTTTTCAGGTTGAACAATGTATTCAGTATTGCCACAAAAATATGAATGCCATAGTAGCTGCTCCATGCAACATGAACTGTATCAACGCAAACCTTCTCACCCGCATAGCTGATCTCTTCACACACAATGAAATCGACGATTTAAAGGACAAAAAAGATAAGTTCAGGAGGTAATTCTTTAAACTTTAATTTTAAACCTAATACACTTTGTTAAATATATTTCTATTTAATTTTACTGAAATTTCTATTTTAAAATCTATATAAAATATACTCCTATTTTATTTTTAACTAAAAAGCCAGTAGCTTATGGTAAATCTTAATGATTTAAATGTTTTTATTACATTTGGTTTTAGTATGTCTGTAGGGTGTGTGTGTGTGCGCATGTGCGCACGCACAGTACACCAGAGCACATGTGGTCAGGGGACCACTTACCAGAAGAAGTTTTTTCCTTCTACAATATGGATTCTGGGGGTTATATTCAGGTAATCAGGGTTGATGGTGGGTACCTTTATAGGCTGAACCATCTTGCTATCTCCTTTGTATAATGAATATATTGTGATAAGATTAGGGCTTCATTTTAAGGTGACAAAGTGGTATGATATGAGACCAGCAGTGCCCATACCTTCCAAGGGCCATTAAGCTCAGAGCAAAATTATACCTAGCCCGGCACGGTGGTGCCCGTCAATTTTAGACTCTTTTTAAAATTTTTTTAAAATTTATTTTATGTATATGAGTGCTCTATCTACATGTATACCTGCATGCCAGAAGAGGGGATTAGAGGGTGTGGATGGTTGTGAGCCACCATGCGGCTGCTGGGAATTGAACTCAGAACCTCTGGAAGAGCAGACAGTGCTCTTAACCGCTGAGTCATCTCTCCAGCCCCAATTTTAGAATCTTAATAATACCAATCTCATTGTTGGCAAACACAATATAACTTTCTACATATTTATTTAATTTCTCTTTGCCGTTATAAATAACATTCTAATTTATTTTCTCTTAGCAAGAGAGTATTAATATTAACAAAGGCTACCCACTACCTAAAGGTTTGGCAGAGACAGAGCAGACAGGGGACTTTAAAAGGCCGGTGAAGTAGAGAAGAAGGTAAAATCAAAGGGGCAGTGAATGACCACTACTCATGTACACAGGGGGGCAGAGTGGGGCCCTGGACCTGGGAAGTTTTCCAGATGTCTATTCTCAGTGATGGCTTAGGAAAATAAAAGAGCAGCAGTGTGTTAGGGTAAGTGGGCTCAAGAGAAGATTGTTTAAGGTGATTTTTTTAATGTGCTAACCCAGATGGTCCATTAAAACAAAGAGAAATTGATAATGAAGAGGATTGCCCAAGAGTTCAGCCTTCAGGGGTAATATGTAATGAAATTACCTTAGAGCACATCTGAGAATGCGAATGAAATCCAAAACTCCAGCAAGTATTATATTAAGGAAGATGGTGGTGGGAGACTTCAAGTTCTGTTATATTGTACTTAATAAGCACTTACCATTTATTTCTTAACACTGTACCTGGCATTATTTTAAAACATACAATTCAATCCTCATAAACCTTATTAGCTTATAATTATTATATATTTTTTTTATTTACCATTAGAGTGGCTATGGGCATCTGGCACTGTGTGCCAATGAAAGTCAGAGCATAACCTTTGGGAATCAGTTATTTTCTTTATTATTATTTTTTTTTTCTTCTTTTGCTTTTAGCCACCTACTGGCCCCATTAGCCAGATGTTACAGATGAGCTAAGTTAAAAAAGAAAAAAAGCAGGTTGCTAACAATCATATATGCCCAGTTAGGTTGTTAAATTCTCAAGAGTTTAGTCCTACACCAATGTCCAGCAGCTCCAACTGCCCAGAACTCCAGCTCCAGGGGGTCTGAAGCCCTCTGTGGGCACCAACACTGACCCACACATATCCCCATACACACATACACATGCACACACACACGCACACACACACACACACACACACACGCGCGCGCACACACACACACACACACACACACACACTTTGAAAAGAAGGAGGGGGAGGGAGGAAGACAGACTACTAACTTTAAGATACTAACTTTAAGATACTAAATACAGACATTTAATTTATTGGTCATTTGTTTTAATAGTAAACTGTTTTGTAAGAAGATTGAAAGACTGTTTGATCCTGAATACTTCAATCCAGATTCTCGAAACAATGCAGCAACATTATATAGGTAACTTGTTTTTCTCAGAATGCTGTATAACATAGCCATAATATTATTACATTAGATTCTTTTCTTGAATGTTTTTTGGCATTTCCTTTTTGCTATAGATGCTGTTTGTGTAAGAAACTTTTAACCAGAGAAACGGAAAGAAGAATTCCTTGCATCCCTGGGAAAATCAACGTGGACCGACATGGAAATATCATCTTCATCCACATAAGGTGCAGTGAAGATAAAATACAGTTTTGTGTGTGAAGTTTAGGAGTACTTAGAGAAACATAACTTAATTTTCTGGCTTTTGAAGACAAAGTCTTGTTTGTAAAACTAACAAAGTTAGTCTAAGCTAACTTTGAAGTTAATGTCCTCCTCCCACCTCAGCTCCCAAGGGCCAGAATTACACGCAGGCACCACTGTGCACATCCTGTGCAGCTACCTCTGTAACAGTAGGAAGCACCTGAGTGCATTTCTAACTTTGACTAAGAAAAATGCTGCTTCCAAATCAAAGTAACTGTAAATGTTGCATTGTATTCTAAGTGAGTTCCGTAATGTCCTAAAACTTAAAAATGTTATAGATTATTATATATTAGTCCTGAAAGACTCTGGTCTGTGCCATTAAAGTGACTTATTGCTAAAATATTTTTTGTTTTCTGTGTAAATATTATATTGAATTTTACAAAAGAACTAAATTTATTTTCAGTTCTTTTCCTGATGACTGAGAAACTGCAGTTATAAGGTTGGAGTTTCTATAATCTCTCATTTATTTGTCACACTTTACTAGCATATAATACATGCCATGTTATATTTAACACAAATTTCATTCTGAGTTGGTGAAATGTCCTAGGAGGACAGAGACTTTCAGGACACACATGTTCTTTGACAACATCTTGCTGCTAGCAGTTTTTACAAAGGGGTATCACTGAGTCTATGAAAGCATTAACAAGGTTCCTCATTGCTGTAGTAAGTATATTAATTAGCTTCCCTCCTTCCAAGAAACCCAGATGACTGGACAAGCTAAAATACAGTAGTATCGCTGTATAAAACACAGCATTTTTTATTTTTTATTTTGGTTTTTTCGAGACAGGGTTTCTCTGTGTAGCCTTGGCTGTCCTGGACTCACTTTGTAGACCAGGCTGGCCTCAAACTCATAGCAGTCCGCCTGCCTCTGCCTACCGAGTGCTGGGATTAAAGGTGTGTGCCACCACGCCTGGCAACAAATTGTCTTTAAAGCCAGATCTGGGTTTCTCAATGCCTATGGGCACAGCCTTAGGAAGGGTGCTATAGGAGACTCACTGCAGGTTCAAGACTAAACTGGGCTACAGAGTGCAATCCTATCTTAACTTTTATTTTTTATATTTATTTATTTTTGGTTTTTCGAGACAGGGTTTCTCTGTGGTAGCTGTGGCTGTCCGAGACTCACTTTGTAGACCAGGCTGGCCTCAAAAGGTCCACCTGCCTCTGCCTCCCTAGTACTGAGATAAAAGGCATGGGCCACCATGCCCAGCCTGTCTTAACTTTTAAAAATTGTCCTTAAATAATTTTTAAGAAAGCTGTGCCTGTGTGATTTGTAATAACATAGTTTTTCAGGTTATTTGCTCAACTAAGCACAAAAATAAAGTTTAAAAAGTTTTAAATGGAGCCTTAGAAAGAAGCTGATATGGTAACCCACCCCTGTGGCCCCAGCATTCCAGAGGCTCAGGCAGTGAGTTCTCAAGTTTTGAGGGCCCACTGAGCTATGTAACAAGTTCCAGGACAGCCTGGCCTACCTAGTAAGAACCTGACTCAAATAAATAAATAAGCAAACACTTCAGTTACATATGTCCATAGTAAATATGGTTTATGCCTTTGCTGGATGCTAAAATATATATAATGAAGACTTGGATTATAATACTATATTGCTCAAGTACTAAAAATGCTGTTTAAAAATAATATAATGAGCCATCACATTACCGGAGCACTTAGAAGCACTAATGACTAATAACAGCACACCTGACAACACGGGCAGACTCATGAGATGGTTGGGTCGGCAAAGGTGCCTGTCACCAAGCCTGATGACATGAAACCCCCGTAGTGAAAGAGCAAACTGACTCCCAAAGATCGTCCTGTGGCCTACACACACAGTATGGCACAGGCATGCATGCCAGCTCACATACACAATAAATGAATTTTTTTAAAGTAAAAAATAAAGATCCTCTTTAACAATCATTGAATGATTCTTAACTACTGACTTCTTCAAACTTTAATTAATAATATTTTAGCTCAACAAAATAAGTTTGTATTCAGCATCTTCATCCTGTCTTCTGTTGTCCACAGAATACATGTCCAAATGAAATCGTGCCACTTTTCAGTGTAATCTGTTCCACACCTACCATGTGAAGAGGATTCTTGGAATCCAGGCACAAATGCCAAATACTTGGTTAAAACAAATCATATTTCTCACCTAGAGTAACTGAGGCTTTCTCTGCAGAGACAGAACCTGGGATGTACATGAGTATTTGAATAGTCTTTTTGAAGAGCTGAAGTCTTGGAGAGACGTATATTGGCGCTTGTGGGGAACGGTCAACTGGCTGACTTGTTCAAGGTGTTACCAGGTGAGGCTTTAAAGAAGGCGGTGGTGCGAAGGGTGGTGTGCTCTGAATGTCTGCATCTGCCTTTGTGTCTTCTGCCACTTTGTCCTTCCTTCTTACTCCTTGTGTTTCCTGCTGAAACAGTTCTTGTCAGACTTTCAGAAAAGCAGCAGGTTCTTTGTGGTCTAATCCAGTTTTTCAATGTAAAAAAAAAATATATTTTTAAAAATAGTTTATTTTTATTTTGTGTGCCTTGGTGTTTTACCTACATGTATGTGTGGTGAGGGTGTCAGATCTTGGAGTTACAGACAGTTGTGAGCTGCCATGTGGGTGCTGGGAACTGAACTCCGGTCCTCTTGAAGAGCAGTCAGTGCTCTCAACCGCTGAGCCATCTTCTCCAGTTACAAAAATATAAAATCTTATTGCTCTTATTTTCATCCAAACTATTTCTTCATTGGGCCATAAAGTTCCTTAGAAGTTCTGAGTCACCTTCTGACCTTGTGCTGTTGTGATTTGTGAGTAGCCTGTGCTGGCCTTGAGCTTGTGGTCCTGTATCAGCCTCCCTAGTGTTTCTGTTGCTTCATGAGACCTGGCTCCTTCTTAGTGATGAGTGCATTTTCCAAAATACTTTCTTCTCTCTCTGACCTCCATACTAGGGCTCCAAAGTTGGACCTCAAGCCTAACATCGAGCTGTATTCCCAGCCTTTGTTTATGATTTTAATAATTTAAATTTATAGAAAAACCACAAGTAGTTCCTGAAGATGCTTAAAACAGTTTTTGCATTCCCTAAAATGAGCCAATGGACAGCTCATTCTCCACAGTTGTGTGGAGAGTGGTGACTGACTCTGACATGAACTCTGGCGCCCCATATTTGACCACCTCCCCTTGAACGGGAGGGAGGCCTGGTGGCACTCAGAGGAAGGGTAAACAGGCTACCCGGATGAGCCCTGATAGGCTGTGATCACATGGTGGGAGAGGAGGTCCCCTTCTGTCAGAGGTCTAGGGGAGGGGAATATGGTGAAAGAGGGAGAGAGGTGAGGAAGCTACAAGTGAGGGGATAACAATTGAGATGTAATCTGAATAAATTATTTAAATAATGAAAGAAAAGGGAAAAAAACAACTTTTGCAGTCACACTCATTCCTAATTACTCTTATGCAAATATAAACTTTCCTACGTAAAATTTCATAATGCATGCCCTTCCTTTAGGTTTTTCCCTCACTTGGTTTTCAGGAGAAGGAAGGAAGAACAGTTAGTTTATCAAAACTATCAGAGTTCAGAATGCCAGACTGTGTGTAAGGCCTACTCAAAGGGCTCCCTGCGTTCCAAAGTTCTGTAACCCTGGCTTTGATGATGTATGTCTGGTAGAGTGCTGGTCATCGTTTTGTGAGGTTGATACATATAGTGATGTGGCTGCCATCAGGGCATAGAACATGTGCACAGTTATCCCCTGTCCTCCTCCTTATGGGTGGCAGTCACTGTTAAACCTGTCTGTCTATAGTTTCTCCTTTTCCAGAATGTCATATAACTACTTGAGTGGAGATTCTTTCATTCAATAGAATGAATTTGAAATTTAACCATGTTGTTGCATGTATCTATTTGTTTTCTTTATTGCTTAAGTAGCCCTTTGTCATATGAATTACATAGGGTGTCTAACCACTCGACACCTGACAGACATTGGTTGTGAGTTTAGTCTAGAGCCATTGTGAAGACAGCCACTGTATATACCTCCATGCAGGTTTTCATATAGACATGGGCTTTTAGATCTCTTAAGTGATTACGTAGAATTAGAACTGCAGTGGGATAATGTAAGCTGCCTTTTCCCAAATTCCCTGAATCCTTATGTGCACACAGTCGGTCCATGTCTTGTTAACATGCCTTGTTATTTGTCTGTTGTTAAGCTAATTGTTAATTTTGTTTTTACCTTTAAGTTTTTTCTGAACTTACATGTCTGTTTGAAACCTATTTCATAGTCATTCCACGGCAGATTATTTTCTTTAGTGACAGGAAGCTAGGCCACAGTTTTCATTAATATTGATCCTAAGTAATTACCGTCAAGTCAAGGAATAACCAAGTGAGGCAAAATTATTTTCTATTTCACCAGAATTCTTAATAATTATTGGTCAGCTTTAGAATTAAGTGTATATACCAAGATCAGTTTTACTCATCTGGACTTATAGTAAAGCAACTTTGGGTTTGCTCTGTAGAAACTTCTTTGGGGTGTAAGTGCACACTATAAAATTCATCAGTTTTCAGTGAACCCCATAGTTGGTACTTTCCCATCAGTCAGAAAGAACCTCATGCTCATCTGCTTTCATTCAGTGTAGTTGCCTCAAGTCCCACAAGTGCTCACCTACTTTGAGCCTTTGTAGATGGGCTTTTTCTCTACAGGGCGTATAATTGAGACATGTAATACACGGTCTTCAGAAAAGTTTTTTGAGACATATTTCATTGTGGGGAAATCCATTTTTTTTTTAATGCAGGCTTTCCTCTGTATTGAATTCTCACATTGTCAGTATCACTCAGAAGTGGTGGTTTATTCTACCACAGTAAATTCACTGAGCACTGTGGGCACTGGAATTTATCCCTGCTGTAACCAGAAGGTTCTTCGCTTTGATCCCACTCAGCTCATAAGGGTAAGGTTGCTTTGTTTTAATCTCTGATTCTTTGAAAGTTTCCTGTATCTATACATTGTGTATTGGTCATTCCCATCCGCCACCATCCCCTCCAGCTCTCCCTAGTGACCCCATCCCATCTCCCTCCCACCTTTGTGGTTTTGTTGTTAATAACAACCCTCTGAACCCACTTATTTCTGCCAGAGGAACTAAAGGTAAGTTCTGAATATTTCTTTTTATAGGTCAGCAGCCCCTAACATTTTTATGTAAAATCTTTTTTCCTTTTAAGGGTAACTATATCAAAAAAAAAAAAGACCTTCACAAACTGGGCTTGATGGCACACATCTGTAACCCCAGCACTCTGGGAGGCAGAGGCAGGCAGATCTCTGTGAGTTCGAGGCCAGCCTGGTCTACAAAGTGAGTCTAGGACAGCCGGGGCTACACAGAGAAACCCTGTCTCAAAAAACAAAAACCCTTCAAAGAATGCATACAGAAATAGAGAAAGGCTGCAGTCTCTCTGAAACCTCTCTTCCCACCACTTCCCAGTCTCTTAGAAGTAACAACAATTAACACTTTGCTTTCAGATCACTTTTTATCTGATTATTTGGACAGTTTCATATGAGTATAATATATCTGGACACACTCATCCCCCCACTCTCGTACCTTCTCCTATCTCTCCTGTCTCCCCACCCTTCCTGCCAGGAAGTCCCCATCACACTTTCCTGTCTTTTTATGCTGTTTCTGATTGTGACACAGTGGGCATAGCCAGGCTCACTCACATAGGCTTTATTTTGAAACTGTCTACTGAAGCATGGATCACTCACAAGTGACTGCATCACTGAGGACAATGGCTTCCTCTCCTCCATTAGCTCCGCTGGGTAGGGTCAGGCCCCTTAGCCCCTCCCTATCCATGGCAGAATGTTTACTACCAGGCCTGTCAGACTGCCACAGCTGCTGTGAGCTCAGGAGTACCACGGCCATGTTATACCACACAGCAGGATTTCCCAGTCCTCCCTCGGCGTCACCCAGCTCTTACACTCTTCCTCTTTCCTCTTTGATGTTCCCTGTTAGAAGACAGTGTATATTTACCATTCTTGAGGTGGTTGGACCTTGGATAGTGGAGCCTAAAACTAAGGCCATCTAGTCTCATAAGGTAGGCAACGTTTTTCAAAGCATCAGACAAGAAACGTATCTGAGTAAGTTCTCATGAGTTCAGGTGTACATAATCACAAGGACAAGCTGCACGTGGCAAAAACATAGAGGCATATAAACAAATAACAATAGCCAGCTGTGATGAGTGATCGGAAGAAAACTCACTGCTGTCTGCTGCATCTGGAGGACACTCCAAGAACAAGTCCATGTTTTTGAAGAGACTGAGGTCACAGGACTTTCATTTTGCTTTCTTGGGGTTTCTCATAAGTATTCAGAATTCCCCTCTTGTGATTCCATTCTTGGATCTTGTTCTAACAGTATGGATCTTCTAGTTAAGGGCAATCACACAACAGTCACATGTTCTCTGCACCCTGACCAGTGAGTCTCCTCATTAACCTTAGCGTGTGACAAAGAGAAGCTAAAGGCAACATAGTCCTGAGCCAGCTCCAGCATGCTCCCTACTTCCATGGTCTCTGTTACCGTGTAGCTTGGCTGCCCTGGACTCTCTCTGTAGACCAGGCTGGCCTCAAACTCACAGCACTCAGCCTGCCTCTGCCTCTGCCTTCCTGGCTTTGGTCACACTTTTAGTCCCAGAACTCTGGAGGCAGAAGCAGGCAGATCTCTCAGCTTGATAGGCTAGCCTAGTCTACATAGTGAGTTCCAGGACAGCCAGGTCTGTATAGAGAGACCCTGTCTCAGAGAGAGAGAGAGAGAGAGAGAGAGAGAGAGAGAGAGAGTGAGTTGGGGGGAGGGGTGAGATACAGTGGAATACTATATATTAAAGCAAATATTACAGTTAAATGTAGTAGCATGGTTTACTTATAAAAACAAAGTTAAAGAAAACAAGACAACACTAAACTCTAGGGTCTATGCATATACCTACAAGAGGCAAAAGGACAAAGGAAAGAAGAGACTATCAGACTTGGAATACAGGACAGAGGGTTATCTTTGAGAGGAAGGAGACAGTTACATAAGATGGAACGAGAGCAGGAAGAGCTACTGAAGTGTTCTGTTCCTTTTTTCAATGATTATTACGTTTGGGAGGACACGTGTGGAGATCAGACAACTACTCTTATAGGAGTGGATTCTCCTAGCATGTGTTCCCAGGGGATCAAAGTCAGGCCATCAGGCAGCGGTCTGAGCAGTCTCCACCCCAGTGGTGGTGGTGGTGTTATTGTTGTTGTTTGTTTTTTTAAGAGAGGGAGAAAGAAAGATGTATTTTCTTTTTAATTATATGCCTGTGCCTGAGTCTGGGTATGTACCTGTGAGTGCAGGTACCAAAGAAGCTCTGGCATCTTAGTCATTATTGTGTTGCTGTGAAGAGACACCGTGACCGAGGTGATGCTAATTGGACTGGCCTACAGTTCCAAGGGTTCAGTCCGTTGTTATCACAGCAGGTGTGGCGGCACACAGGCAGACATGGTGTTAGAGAAGCAACTGAGAGCTCTACGTCTGGGTCCTTAGACAGCAGGAAGAGAGGGACACTGGGCCTGGCTTGGGCATTTGAAACCTCAATGCCCACGCCCAGACATACTTCCTCAAACAAGACCACACCCGCTTCAGCAAGACCATGCCTCCTAATCCTTCCCAAGTAGTGCCATTCCCTGATGACTAAGCATTCAAATCTATGAGCCAATGGAAGCCTTTCTTATTCAACCACCACACACAGGTAACCCCATGGGCTGTGAGTTCTGGAGTGCAGGATTCATGACATGCCCAGAAGACAGCATCTCACAGCACTTCCCCCTGTCTTAGATTTTCCCCCTCCTTTTCTATAATGTTCCCTGAGCTCTGGTGGTGTATATGTGGCATATTAATGTAGGTGTCCCATTTATAGCTGACCACTACATCTCTTAAAAGATCGTTTTTATAATGAACCTACCTCTAACAGTGTCTCTTATGTCTGACAGGGCTGTAAAGTGAGGGACCACATGGTTATTCTTCATGATCAAGGAGAAAATGATGATTTGCTTTCTTGTCCAACTACTAGACTCCTGGAGGATCTGCACAAGCACAAAGATGTCATTGTTGTACCTTTTTTTAAAGATGCAGTTAGGTGAGGAAAAAGAACACTATTTTTCAGCTTTATTCAGTGGTTTCCATGTCATAATCTATTGTCCCCAAGTGTTTTACATATCAATATTGTCAGTTCTCAAATAGGAATGATTTCAGAGCACTAACTGAAGGGCTGAGGATATGGTGTGGTGCTACAACAGCTCTTTATCCTATGCAAGGACATGGTTTGATCCTAACATTAGTTACTGTTTCTATTGCTTTGATGCAACACCATGACCAAAATTGGGGAGGAAAGGGTTTATTTGGCTTACATTTCCATAGTGTAGTCCAGGCTGAAGGAAGCCAGGACAGCAACCTGGAGGCAGGAGCTGATGCAGAGGCCATGGAGGGGTGCTGCTTGTTGGCTTGTTCTTACGGTTTGCTCAGCCTGTTTTTATAGACCTAGGGACCACCAGCCCCATCAATCACTGAGAACATGCCCCACATTGGCTGCTGCATGATCTTATGGAGGCATTTTCTCAGCTGAGGTTCCTTCCTCTCAGCTGGTCTCAAGTTGACATAAAAAGTAGCCAGAACAGGGGTGAGGGGGGGAAAGAAATCTGCACTGAAATTAAGATGCTTTATACCAAGAACAAACAGATTTGACAAATAAGACAGAAAAACACATGAAGCCTAAGGGAAGGAAAAGGCTAACAAAAAGAATTTGGCAACTAAAAATGTTGAGTTCCTAAACCTGATTTTTGGAATTTTTGAGTTCTTTCCCCACATTTCTTAGTCCACCCCCAAGCTAGTCTTACCCCATCATCTTGGGCACTAACCCTGAGCCCCAAGCATGCTGAACAAGCCTTCCACCGCTGAGCTGCCCCAGTGCTGAGACCTTCTTACATACTGATTGGCACAGTTGGGGAAGAAGTTGACAGTCAAAATTGTCCTTCTGTAGCTTTGAACCCTTTTTTTTGTTGTTGTTTGGGTTTTTTTTTTTTTTTGGTTTTTTTTTGTTTTGTTTTTTTGAGACAGGGTTTCTCTGTGTAGCCTTGGCTGTCCTAGACTCACTTTGTAGACTAGGCTGGCCTCAAACTCACAGCAATCCGCCTGCCTCTGCCTCCCGAGTGCTGGGATTAAAGGCGTGCGCCACTACGCCCGGCTTGCTTTGAACTCTTAAATTGAGTTGTTTTTGCCATTTGTTCTGCTGTTTTGTAACTGCAGCAGGCTGTCAGTTGGGCTAGAGGACTCTAAAAGAGGCTCTTTAGAGAGAAGACAACACAGCACCCTTTGTTACCACCTACCACCTGGCAGATAGGATTTTTCTAGTGTAGCAGTATGTTTCTTGTAGGATGATCTGCCAGAGTAAGTAATTACTAAACATTAAAAGTGTAACTATCGCCAGGCATAGTGGTGTGTGCGTTGAATCCCAGTACTTGGTAGGCAGAGCCAAATGATCTCTGAGTTTGAGGCCAGCCTGGTGTACAGAGTGAGTTCCAGGATAGCCAGGGCTACACAGAGAGATCCTGTCTCCCGCCCCCCAACCCCAAAAAAGGAGTAAATATTTAAGTGCCGTCCTTATAGCCAAGAATGAAAATTCTGTTTTTGTGGTGGTAAGGATCAAGACTGCGACCACTTGCAAGGACCTGTATTTCTTAAGCTATAAGAAACATTGGCAATAACAAGGTGGTTTGCACATATATATATATAAGCACCATGAGGTGACTAGGGAAGCCAGAAAGGGTGTCACATTCCCCTGAGCTGGAGTGACAGGTGGTTGTGAGGCACAGTGTGGGTGCTACAAACCAAACCAGGTTTCTCCACAATAGTAGCAAGTGTTAAGCCCTCTCTCCAGCTCCTCCTGTAAATTGTTAAGAATTTGAATGTTTCTCTGTAAAAATGTCTTTTTCATTTAAGTGATCCTGGGGTTGGCTCCAATGATGAAAAAGGCCTGGAATGTGATGTTTTCCTGGACCCAAATGCACCATGGGGCCCCAAAATTGGGGAGCTCAATGCTGTGAGTAACTTTTCTGTTGAATGTATGTATAAAACTATTGATGATAGTTGTCTTTGACAGGAACCTAGTATACTTAAATTGAAATGAATGGATTATCCAATCATAATATGATCATATGTTGAGTGAATAAAACTTTAAACAGTGATAGTAATATATTATTTGATTTCAAAGAATTGATAACTGATAAAATCTTAGAAAAAAAATCTTATGTTTAGATTTTCTATTATGGGTAAATAGTGAATTGAAAATGAAGAAAATGTAAGTGCATGTTTTGTTCCCTTCTTAATTCTATAATATTTTGGTATGGCTATTTTGTTGAGGAATGTGTTTCATTTTTCAAAAACTTCAAAACTGAAACATTTGAAAAGTGACCAGAATGGCTTTGATTCCTTTTGATTCAGTTGGTTTTTGTTACAAAGGCCCAGGGATTCTGTTAACATGCTGTTTTTGATAGTTGAGGTAGAATTTACCTGAAAAAGTGAAAAAAAAATCCAGAAAGCTATATAAAAACTGGATGATGAATACTCAGAAATTACATATACACTATGTAATTAAATGGTTCCTTAATTTACAATAAATAAAACCATGTTACAGAAATAAGTTTAGAGAAGAGACAGACAGTAGAGGGAGAGGTACGAGAGAGAATAAAAGGGAAGAGACTGAAAAGACAGGGGAGCAGAGAGAAGGGAGAGGAAGTGAGGAGAGGAGAGACAGTTGGAGAGGAGGAGGGACAGAGATGAAAGGGAGAGGTAGGAGAGAGAACAAAGCACATCCACTGTTTTCTACCCTAATGTCAGGGCAGGATAGCTCTCAGAAGATGCATTCTCAGCCAGGCAGAAGGAGAGAGAGGGGTAGAGAGGTGAAATAATACAGAAAGGGGAGAGAGACTGAGGAGAGAGACAGTGAGCGGAGAGAGGAGGTGCAGATAGGAGAGAGCAGCAGGGAGACACTGGCCGTTTGTGCACTACCTTAAGCACACAGGCAGCTCCTGGTAATGCAAGCTGAAAGGCAGCACTGCCCTGGGGCAGAAGGGGAGTAAGAGAAAGATATATAGAAAGGAAGAGAATGAAGAAAGAGAATAGGCAAAGAGTGAGACAGGAGAGAAGGGAAAGAAGGATAGACAAGAGGGGGAGGACGGAGAGAGCAGAGAGACACTAGGTGGGGAGATCTGGGAGGAGAAAAGCATCCTCCATTTTGTGCACAACTGTGCAGAGCCCAGGAGAGCAGGAAATAGTATTCTTCTCAGGTCAGGTGCATTCTCAGTGGCCCCAGGGCAGGAGGAAAGAAAGAAGTGAGCTAAAGATGAACAGGAGTGGAGAGAGACAGTGAGGAAAGAGCGTGAGGGGAGAATGGGGAGTGTGAGAAAGGCAGGGAGAGCACAGAGGGGGGGGGAGCAGGAAGGCGTGTTAGGGGAGAGGTGTGAGAGCGTAGGGAAAGAACAGAAGAGGAAAAAGGAAGCAGAGAGAGAAGAGCAGCAGAGGAGACAGAGAGGAGACCGCAGCAGAGATAGGAGAGAGAGCATAAAAAGAGCAGAGAGAAGAGACAGGAGACTCTGAGAGCACGGAAGGCAAGAAGAGGAGAGAGGGCAGACAGTTGAAGGGGAGGGACAGTGACGAGATAGAACGGGGAACTGTAGACCAGAGGACGGAAGTGAGAGATGCAGTCCACGTTCATACACTAATGTAAGAGCACGGAAACCAGGTCCCAGTTAGAGGGGAAAGCGGGATATTTCATAGGAAGCACACTCTCCACCCTCAACCAGGCAGGAGAGAGAGACAGAAGAGATGACAGAGAGCTGAGAGGGGAGAGGCGGAGAGCAAAGACAAGACGGAGCAGTGATTAACGAGGGGTGAGAGACAGACAGGAGAGACAGGGAAGGGAAAGGAGAAAGGCATGTCCTCCATTTCATATAATAATGCAAAACACTGAATCCAGGTCCCAAAGAGAGGTGCAGGACAAGCAGGTGTCTCCCCAGACGACACATTCTCAGCCATGGGCCATGTCCAGCTCTGTGACCTACAAACACCCATATAAATGCATACGTTTATATATATTTATACATCTATATCTGTATATAAGGTGACACCTAGGTTCTACATATACAATAAAACAGGCAATATTTGTCTTTCTAAGTTTGATTTATTTTACTTAATACAGTGATTCCCAGGTTGCATCCATTTTCCTGCAGGTGTAATTTTTTTTTCATTTTTCTTATAGCTACATAAAATTCACTGGTATATATACTATATTTTATTTATCCATCCTTTGTTGATAGGTATCTAGTCTGGGTCTATTTCCTGGCTTTTGTGAACACTACAACAATTAACATGAATATGTGAATATCTCTGTCATATGTTGAGTTGGAGTTGGTTGGGGATGTACACAAGAGTGTTGTTGCTGGGTCATCTGGCAGCTCAAGTTTCAGTTTGTTGAGAAACCTACAAAAAAGCTCCTGCTAGCAGTGAGGAAGGGCTGCTTTTCCTGCATTCTCACTGGTGGTGTCCTTTGTTTTCTTGATGCCAGCCATTCTGGGCAAGGGGTTTTAAAACTGACATATCATTAGACTAAGATACTGTTTTTTAGGCCAAGTTTTAAATTATTTAACCCTGAGAGTGAACCGTAGTTGTAGCCATGTGAAATGAGGAGCCGGCACGGAGGGCTGCTAACCTGCTGTCCCTCTGCCTTGTAGTTCTCCTCACTGAAAAACTGGGCCCTGCAGCTGGTAAGTGAACCACTCGGTTCAGTCTCTTTGGAATTCTTGCTCCTGTATTGACGTTTGATAATGAAGTCTTACAATCTCTTTTTACAAATGTTGGTTTAATGTCTGTCTTCTTGTCAGCCTTTCCAGTTTTACACCTAAGAGTAAAATACCATAGATTATTTAAGAAAAAATTACACCCTGCTGTGGTGACTTAGGCCTATAGTCCCACCATTTGGGAGGCTGAGGCAAGATTCTTGTTTGTTTGTTTGTTTGTTTGTTTGTTTGTTTGTTTTGAGGCAGGGTTTCTCTGTGTAGCCTTGACTGACCTAGATTCACTTTGTAGACCAGGCTGGCCTCAAACTCACAGCAATCCGCCTGCCTCTGCCTCCCAAATGCTGGGATTATAGGCATGCACCACCATGCCCAGTGCAAGATTCTTGTTAAAAGACATTTTTTAAAAAATGTGTGTTTGCCACCAATGTCAGGGTGCCCTGGAGGACAGAAGTGCGTATCAGAACCCTTGGAGTTAGAGTTCCCATCAACTGTGAGCCACCTGGCCTGAGCCCTGCCAACTGAACTGTAGTCCTTTGCAAGACCAACAAATGTTCTTAACCAGGCCCGGGTTTAAAGATTTTAAAAGTCACCTTTAAATCACAGTTAGGGGCTTGTGACGTGGCACAGCAGTTAAGGGTGCCTGCCACTCAGCCTGACCACCTGAGTTTTATCCCTAGGACCCACAAGGTGGAAGGAGAGAATAGGCTCCTGCAGCTTTTCTCCCAACCTCTGCACATGTCCACATGCCAAGTAATTAGATAAATAAATGCAACTAAATCACATTATGAGATTATGAAGTCTAATAAGTTCTTTTTTGTTGGACATTTTCTTTTGTTTTCCGGTTTGGTTTCTCAGATAATTTCATGTTGCCCAGGTTGGCCGGGGATTCACTGTACAGCTGAGGGTGACTGTGAATTCTTATCCTCCTGCCTCTCCCTTCCCAGCACTGGGTCTCTGGCATGTATAACTAGATGGTGTGTGTTGGTTCACTTTGTTTTTCTGAGATATAGTCTCCATGTGTAGAGCAGGCTAGCCTCAAATTTGCCATACTTCTGCCTTGGCCTCCCAAGTGCTGACATTATTATATCCAGTATTTTGTTAGTCCATTTTAAAAAATATTTAAGGTGTGTGTGTGTGTGTTTGTGTGTGCGCCTGTGTGTGAACCTGTTTTCCATGAAGGTCATAATATGCTTTTTTCACTATTATAGACATTTTTGCTGCAGGGCTTTGTTTGTTTGTTTGTTTGTTTGTTTGAACAGGGTCTGACTATATAGCCCTGGCTCTCTGGCTGTACGTGTCAGTGAGGCACCTGATGTGAGTGATGGCATCCAGCTGTGTCAGTCAGGAGAGCAGACATGCTCATAACTGCTGAGCCGTCACTCCAGCCCCGTTTTATTAGTTCTCACTTGACTCACCGTTAACTAGGTAAATGTGACATGTCTCTCTCCCCACTTAGAAACAACAGTCGTTGTTCTCAGAAGAGGAAGAATACACCACTGGGTCTGAGGTCACTGAAGATGAAGTCGGTGATGAAGAAGAAGTGTCCAAGAAACAAAGTAATGGCTCCTAATTTAAAGTCAACCTTCACTGTTTATGGAGAGTTATATTCTCGGTATTTTAATGCAAGCATGGTCTATTGGCTTTACATGTGTACATGTCAGATGACACTGAGAAATAGAAACAAAAAGAAAGCTCCATTAAGATTCCCTAACCCGGGCTGGCCTGATGGCTAGAATTTTAATTACTATTAACATTTTCAAAGAAGCAGATTTGGGTATATATTTTTCTGTAGTTTGTTTTGGCATTTGCTCTCAAAGTATTTCATTCTTTATAATTATTTGGAACTGAGTTTGTTTTTATATCCAAAATATGCTTCTTGGGTTGGTTCCCCCTCATCTTGAATTGAGGTGCTTTCAGGACTGCTTCATCCTGAAGGAGAATCCTCCTGTCAGCCATGCTTTCCCGTGTGGGCTCACAAGAGAGTGGAGCAGCCAACACACAGACTGCTGTTTGTGCATGGGTAGTGATGGCGGTAGGTTATGTGACCTGAGCGTGTCACATCCGAGACACAGAATACAGCGGGTGCTCTTCTCGTCTTTGCTCTCTCCTCTCCTGGATGGGGCGAAGGCGAGTCTTCTCAAAGCGCATGGTCTCTCCGGGAAGTCACTGTCAGAAGATGTTTTTAATTCTTAAAGTAGAAGCCTGGATCATTGGTGTGCCTGAGGTGGGAAGGGCAGTTTCCGTTTCTACTGTTTTCAGACGGGGTCTCTTGTAGCCCAGGGTGGCCTTGACTCTCTGATCCTCCTGCCTCCACCTCTGGACTGCCCAGGTTACAGGTGGGCACCATCACATCCAGCTAGATTTTTGGTTTCTTCTTACTTTTAAAGAAAGCTGGGGATATTTTAAACTGTTTTACCAGCCTGATCTCTGAGTTTGAGGCCAGCCTGGTCTACAGAGCAAGTTCCAGGACAGCCAGGGCTGTTACACAGAGAAAACGTGTCGCCGGGGTGGGGGGGGTGGGGGGGGAGTAGCAATGACATTGTGGGAGAACAGGACTCACGTTCCTAATGTTGTCCTTTGTTTGCCAGGGAAAAAGGAGAAGCCAAAGAAGTTTAATAAGCAACCAAAGAAGCAGCTGTCCTCACCCTGTTCCCAAAAGAAAGAAAAGGCGCTGGAGAAGGTAACTGGAAGACCCAGTGCACTTTTAATGACCATGTAAGAAGTAAACAAGCAGGGCCAGGTGTGGTCGCGCACGCCTGAACTCCCAGCACTCGGGAGGCAGAGGTGGGCAGATCTTTGTGGGTTCGAGGCCAGCCTGGTCCACAGAGTGAGTCCAGGACAGCCAGAGATAGGGATCCAGAAGATACAGGAGCATTGGAAAAGGAAGATGCAAAACACTGCATAGGCACGACACATCATCCTCTGTAAGAGAGGGATACGCGTGATTCCCTTCCACATGCACAAGCACTTGGCGAGATTAACTGCATGTGGAAAGGACCACTAGAGGCAGTTTCTATTATATGTGCTATTTAAACTTTTTAACATTTTTACCAGTAGTATGGATTTGTAAAAAGTAAATAGACTTTTTAAATTGACATAAATTCTGTTTCATGACCTAGAAAATTCACTTTATTTTCCTGACAGAACAGTAGTAGCTGCAGGCAACTAAATAGAATCCCTGAATCCCAACATGTATTAAAGTATATTTCTAAGATAAGATCCACATAGGGGCTGGAGAAATGGCTCAGGGTTAAGAGCACTGGCTTTTCTTCAAAAGGACTGGGTTCAATTCCTACCACGTGCATGGCAGTTCAAAACTACCTGTAATTCCAGTTCCAGGGCATCCAATACCTTCACACACACACACATGCAAGCAAAACACCTGCACATAAAATTTTTAGAAAGAAAAAAAGAAAAAAGATAAGACCCAGTTACATTGGATCTTAGTTAATTAAGTACTACAGATGTATGAATGTGTTTTTTCAATATTGCATAAGCTTAGCATAAGTTCAGTAGATAGACATTCAAAGTCTATATTTTTTTTCTCTTTGATAAACTTTCTTCTCTGAACCTGTTTTCCATGAAGGTCATAATATGCTTTTTTCACTATTATAGACATTTTTGCTGCAGGGCTTTGTTTGTTTGTTTGTTTGTTTGTTTGAACAGGGTCTGACTATATAGCCCTGGCTGGCCTGAAAC
Source organism: Acomys percivali (assembly GCA_907169655.1). Classification (NCBI taxonomy): domain Eukaryota; kingdom Metazoa; phylum Chordata; class Mammalia; order Rodentia; family Muridae; genus Acomys; species Acomys percivali. The sequence goes on along the minus strand of OU015747.1, from coordinate 51,901,829 downwards.
TCACTATGTTGACCAGACTGGCCTGAAACTCATGGAGCCCTGCCTGCCTCTGCTGGGATCAACATGGGCACCACCACTCTTAGCTGTTGCTGCAAGGTTTAAATAAATCACAGTTTCGGATGTTCTTGGTATAGTGTCTTGAACTCAAATAAATGTAAATTGCTCTTATAATTAATTAGAGCCCTAATAAATGTGCTCGAATTAGACATTGTTATCTTCTCTTTTTTCCAGTCAACTTCTAGAGATGTTTCTCCTTTCATGTGAGTATCTGTTCCGTGTCCAGTTGGAAATCCGTCCCTTGTTTGGTTTGGGCACGGGCTGTGTGGCAGTCCCCTCTGACAGGAGCACCAATGCTCGTGCCTGTGCCATTTCTCCAACAGTGTGAGTGCGCAGAAGAATAAGTGGGATGCCACCAGGTCCCTGAGGTTCAACCAAGATGCACAAAGAGAAGATGGTAAATTTTATTATCTGAGTAACATACAAGCTAGGTATAAACAACAGTGTTTTTATTATTGTGTGTATTTGTAGGGGTGGTAAATGCAGGTACCATTAGAAGCCAGAAGAGGGTGTCACCTATCCTGCGGCTGGAGTCACAGGCAGCAGTGAGCTGTCTGAGATGGGCCTAATGTGGGTGCTGGGAACCAAACTTGGGCCCCTTTGAGAAGAGTTTGTGCTCTTAACCACTAACCCATCTCTCCAGTCCCACGAATTATATGCTGAATAGTCTTGAAGGTTCCAAAATAAGGCCCCACATGTGCACATTCTCTTTGTACCAATCAGAGTTTCATTACTAGACCATGCAGTGGGTAATACGTTGTTTATGCATCTGTGACTTTACGATCCCTTAGACTTGTTTTTACATATTTTACTGTAAAAAATTACTAAATATGTTTTAGGCTGTATCTTAACATTGTGCTTTTACAACAAAATACTCAAAGCTGGGTGTTTTATAAGGAAAAGACGTATATTCAGCTTACAGTTTTGCAGTGCCGTAAGTGTCTCCTTGGCTCTGGTGAACACCTTCTGGCTACAGTGCTAACATGGCGGATGTCGTCGTAAGGAGCATGTATAGGAGGAAACAGTCACATGGCAAAAAAGCAGACAAAAGAGATTTTTTGGTTTTGTTTTGTTTTTTGAGACAGGGTCTCTCTGTGTTAGCATTGGCTGTCCCGGACTTGCTTAGACCAGGCTGGCCTCGAACTCACAGTGATCCCCCTGCCTCTGCCTCCCAAGTGCTGGGATTAAAGGTGTGCACCACCATACCCCGCAAGAGATTCTTTTTATAACAACCTGCCCTTACAGGAATTAAACAGGTCACACAGTAACTACCTTGATCCCTTCTAGGACTAGTGGCCCCAGTGAGCTAACCACTTCCCACCAGGCCCCAGTGAGCTAACCACTTCCCACCAGGCCCCAGCTCCTCAAGGGTCCTGCACCCCTCAATATTACCACAGTTGGGTCAGACTGTAGCACACGATGCTTGGGAGATCCTCACATCACATCACGTGCAGCCATCTGAAAGGCAGTACAACTGTCATGTGTTAGCCATTTGTTCCATGCTGCCTTAAGCTCTTCACAGATAGATTGAAGTACCTGAAAAGAATAGCAACAGGTATTTTCATATGCCTTTGTTGATTGTAGTCTTTCTTTGAAAATGAAAACTGTTATTCTTAGGAAAAGCAATGTTCTGTTTTTCACTTTCAGATCAGCGACGGATGTCTGAAATTACAGGGCATCTGATAAAAATGAGATTGGGTGATCTGGACCGAGTCAAGTCAAAGGAATCAAAAGAAGTAAGAATATGCACCAGTGTGCTATGCCTACGTAAAAATTTCCTTCCTGCATTTATTTCATCACGAAAAGTAACTATTGTCTTGGTTAGGGTTTCTACTGTTTGTAGAGACACCATGACTAAGGCAACTCTTACAAAGGAAAACATTTGAGTGAGGCTGGCAGTTCAGAGGTGTGGTCCATTGTCATCATGGGGGGAAGCATGGCAGCATGCAGGCAGACATGGTGCTGGAGGAGGAGCTGAAGTTCTGCATCTGGATCCACAGGCGGCAGGAAGTGAGAGAGGGGGAAGAGAGAGGAGGGGGGGGGGAGGTGGGCCTGGTTTAAGCATCTGAAACTTCAAAGCCCATCCCCAGTGACACACTTCCTCCACAAGGCCACACCTCCTGATAGTGCCTCTCCCTATGGGCCTGTTGGGGACATTTTCATTCAAACCACCAAAGCCATTATACTGTACTTGTGTAACGTGTTCCTTCCTTATTTTATTTTGAGCATAGAAAATGTTTTTCAAATTTTTAAAAAGGATGTTAAAAGAACGTCTTAGATATTTTTATATTCAATGTCAGTTAACCAAAATTCACATACAAGTTTTCTGTCATCTCTCATTATTTATGGTCCATAAGTTCTCTTCTCCTACTTGATAAAGCATGTTATCCTTGAAGCATAATGTCACACCAAGAGTAGATTAGCTGTGTACTGTTGGCCAAGTGAAGAAAGTAAGTGCTGCATTTAGTCACCTCTGAGGTAAAATGCTCTCTTGCTCAGACTCGGGGCTGAACTCTACTTGTACTCCCAGAAGATGTATATGTAATAGCATTGTGTGTTATGCATATCTGTATCATAAGTGCACCACAGCTCCTGCCCTAGTCCTTACTGGGATGTAGGTCACTGGTACAGTACATGCCTAGAATGCACAGGACCCTGAAGTCAACCCGCAAGAGCAAAAGTAGAATGAAATAAATGGGGCAACATCTATTTACTTACCCATAAAATTTACTGATCTTTAGTTAGATAAAACTTTCTTAGCTAAAAGACCTGTAAACTTGTGCAATATATGCGCACACATACACATACACACACACATACACACACTAAATTAATTATTAAAAATGTTTTAGTTTCTTAACTTCAACACTAAAGCATTAGCCACAAAAGAAAAATTAATCAGCTGGGCGCAGTGGCACACCTGTAACCCCAGCTCTCAGGGAGGCAGAAGCAGGCGGATCTCTGTGAGTTCCAGGCCAGCCTGGCTTACAGAGTGAGTGAGTCCAGGACAGCCAGGGCTGTTACACAGAGAAACCTTGTCTCGAAAAACCAAAAGAGAGGGAGAGGATTAAAAATTCATATAAAATAATAAACTATGTGTAAAATTTTGTCTGATAAAGAATTTGTGGAAAAGAAAGGGAGAATATTGTAATTAAATTATAAGCTCAAAAGAGCCCAATAATAAAATAATCCAATAGAAATAAATAGGCAAGCTGGGTGTGGTGGTGTACGCCTTTAATCCCAGCACTCAGGGAGGCAGAGGCAGTTGAATCTCTTTGAGTTCCAGGCCTACCTGACCTATATAGTAAGTTTATAGTAAGTCCCAAGTCAGCTAGGGTAGCCTGTCTCAAAATAAGAGTCTGGAGAGGTGGTAGAGCACTTACAAGCACTGGCTGCTCTTGCAGAGGATCAGTGTTCAGTTCCCACCACCCACATGGCTGCTCACAACCCTCCCTGACTGCTCCAGCCCCAGGGGTTCCAAGGCCCTCTTTGCCTCCAAGGGCACTACACAGCTGATACACAGGTATGCAGGCAAAAAAACTATACACACAAAATAATTCAAAATAACAATGAGTAAATAAACTAGGCTAAGGATTAGCCAAACATCTTGAAGAAGGAGATGCAGGTAGCAAGTAAACACGAAAAAAAGAAGCATTAGTAGTCATTGGAGAAATACAAATTAACATCTCTTGGTGCGTGCAGCGGAGCTCTGTTCCCTCTGCTCCAGTCTGACTCAGCGCTGTTCGCTCCTGCTGAGGAACAAGTCGGTCAGGAAGCCACGTGGTAGCCTTGGCCTTTAAAGATGCTGAAAAGACACCCGTGGAACCCAAGGTGGCCATTCACCGAATTTGAATCACACTCACCAGCTGCAACGTGAAGGCCCTGGAGGAGGTGTGTGCCGACTTGATCAGAGGCGCAAAGGAGAAGAATCTGAGTGTGACAGGACCGGTGTGCGTGCCTACCAAGACACTGAGACTCACTACAAGAAAAACCTGTGGTGAAGGTTCCAAGACTTGGGATGGTTTCCAGATGACAATCCACAAGCGACTCATTGACTTACACAGTTCTTCTGAGATTGTTAAGGAGATTACTTCCATCAGTACTGAGCCAGGAGTGGAGGTTGAAGTCACCGTTGCAGACGCCTAAGTCAGCTATTTTAATAAATTGGTTTAATCTCTTGTTATAAAAAAACAACAACAACAACAAACATCTCAATGCTATACTGCTTCTGAAAGTTCTGAAATTTTTAAGTGCTTGTGAGGATGTGAATGAAGCAAATGGAATTCTGTACAGGTTGTAGGGATGCAAAAAGGAGTGGAAAATTGTTTGGCAGCTTTTCATAATGCCATGCATTTATAGCAGCATTGTTCATAATTGTGAAAAACCCAAAAGACTTCAAAAATGATGTTTTTACCTAACAAATATGACAAGAAAAATTCTGAGGTTGCCTCAATTTAAAAGGGTATAAACGAGACAGAGGAAGCCTAACTGAAAACAAGGTATAAGCTGCTCGCTTGCCTGTAGTCTCAGCACTCAGCAGGAGGAGCGTAGGCAACAGCCGCAATTGAGTACTTGCAGGCCCCAGGCTCAGGGGCATCGTCCCATGGGGCTGTGCGCAGGGCCTGCTCAGTGGCATCATCCCGTGGGCCTGTGCCAGGGCCTGCCCTGCCTTTTTCTCTGATTTCTATAGCAGCTCAACAACCCTTCTCTTTCAAAGAGCCCTCAGACTCACGGGTATTTGGTTCCTGGGGATGTAGTTGAGTTTGTAGAATGCTCGCCCAACATGCTGCAGGCCCTGGGTTTGATTCCCAGCAGCACATAAAGCAGATGCGGCGGTGCAGTCCCTGCACGTGAAAGGTGGAGGCAGGAGGTTCAGAAGTTCAAGGTCATCTTTGGCTACATAATTAAGTTCAAACCCAGCCTAGTCTACATGAGACCCTCCCTAAGGGGAGAGGGGAGTTTGCAAATAAACTACACATGTTTAAAAATAAAGAAAGGCAGACTAGGGGCCAGAGAAGTCACGTAGTGGCTAAGAGCGGCATGGGAGCTGGAGCTCGGATTCCAGCCCCCAACAAGAGGCTGCTGAGCTGGACCTAGCACCTAGGGCAGAGGAGACAGAAGGGCGTGCTGGCTCAGTGAGAGACCCTGCCTCAGAGGAACAAGGCAGACAATACTGGAGGCTTACTGATACCTTTCTGTCGCCTCCACAGGAGCACAAACACATAGTAAGATCCTCCTATGGATAAATCTGTACATTATACTAAGACGAGGAAATTAAAAGGTTGAAAATGCCACATACGGGGCTGGAGAGATGGCTCAGAGGCTAAGAGCGCTGTCTGCTCTTCCAGAGGACCTGAGTTCAATTCCCAGCAGCCACATGGTAGATCACAACCATCTAGAATGAGATCTGGTGCCCTATTCTGGCCTGCAGGTGTACACTATATGCATAATAAATGAATACATAAATAAGAAAATGCTACATGCTGTATGACTCCTAATGCAGTGTGTTCTAGAAAATGCTAACCTGTACAAACAGACCAGCAGGTTGGTGGTTGATGGATGTGCTAGATGGATCGGCTTCAGGAAGGGGGATTTTTTTTTAGGGATGATAAGACAGGTCTGTGTCTTCATCGTTGAAGGGTTTTACAATTGTATACATTTGTCAACAACCCAGAAAGTGGTAAGTTTTACTGTATGTAATACTTCAAAAGCCTAAGTTTTATAGCTCAAAAACGAAATCCCTTTTTAAAATTGAAAGTGTGTCATGTTGTGGGTCAGACTTTATTTCCTTGACGGTAACTCAACTTTGTCTCTTTGTTTACAGTTTGCAGGAGGTATTTATTCTAGGCTTGAAGCACAAGTGAAAGCCTCGGTGCCTACCAGTGCCCGGCAAAACAGCTCGGACAAGAATCCAAGGTAAATGAGCAGGGAGCGAGCAGGATGCCTCTAGCTCTGCAGAGCGACACTAAAACACTAGAAGCATGCAGTAAGCTTTCAGTTTTTATTTCATCAAAGTCAGAACTGATTTTAACTTAAAAATATTTTTAAAGGTCAGAAACATAAAAGGTTTAGTGTTTTTTTAATTTAGTTTTCGGTTTATTTGGCCAAGTCCATTTGAGTCAGCTGGTAAAAATGAACTCGGCCGGGGTTGTTGTGTACAGCCGAGAGGTAAGCAGCTTCCCTGGCACACTCTAACACACCGTCCTCCTCCTCATCATGTGCTAGTAATAATAGTAGTGTGCAACTATGAATTGGTAGAATTGTCCAACTGTGTACGTGATGTGTTAGTATTTATGGTAATCCCGGAATCTTCCCTGTCGCTTGCTTATTCTTTCTCGTCCTCTGCCGTCTCCTCTGTCTGCTCTCGCTCAGACAGACTGTTGTAGATAGAGGGCGGCATTTTCTTAGGCTGTGAAAGTGACCAGTGACCAGAGAGAACACTGTTCTCATCTACGTTTTAAGAAGGCTTTGCATTTTTCTAAAGTCTCAGTCTCTCTCTCTTTATCTCTCTCTCTCTCTCTCTCTCTCTCTCTCTCTCTCTCTCTCTCTCTCTCTCTCTCTCTCTCTCCCTCCCGCCACCCCGCCCCCGCCTCTCTCTCTGTGTAGCCTTGGCTGGCCCGATCTACCTGCCTCTGCCTCCCTGAGTGCTGGGATTACAGGCATGTGCTACCAAATAGTTGACAGACCTGGTTACTTCCTTTTACAGAGAAGGCAATAGGATGTCCTATTCTTTTATCAGAGATCATCCTGAGTCTATAGCATCTCACTTCTCTTCATAAAGCTAACTGGCAAGTCTGCCCTTCATCACAGATGTTTTGTTGAACTTAAGTCCCTGAGGTGTGGACACTGGTACTAGCGATGCTAATGTGACCAGCTTGTAATTCTGAACCTACAAAGCTCAGAAATCAAAAGCCTTGTCAAACATTTGTGGTAAGTTCATCCTTAATTGCTGCGGTTTTACTCTTCTCACGGCCTGAATGATGGTTTGTTTCCCTGAGGAAACATTAGTGTCCTTCACTAGACTGGCCCTGGCCTATGCTATGCAATATACATACTACATTCTCTCTAAAAATATTATTAGCGCCCGGGCATGGTGGCGCATGCCTCTAATCCCAGCACTGTGGAGGCGGAGACAGGCGGATCACTGTGAGTTCGAGCCCAGCCTGGTCTACAAAGACAGTTCAGGACAGCCAGGGCTCTGTGTAGCAGAGAAACCCTGTCTTGAAAAACCAAAAATAATTTAAAAGTAAATATGTATATATATATGTACGTATATATATAATTTTTTTTAGGAAATCTGAATTCCAAACTGCAGCTCACTCCAGGGGTTTTAGAAGATTCTCAATGAGCGACACTGTTGACTGAATGTAGATGTTGTCAGGCACAAAGGCTGAGGCAGCTACAACATCCTGCTGCCCTAGAAGCAAGTCTGACTTTGTTTTCTGTTTAAAAAACCTAGGTCTAAAAGTCGTTTTGGTCAAGGGCGTCCTGCATAAAGCACCCTAAGTATAAAAAGAGAGAAGGCACACTTCCTGGACATCTGAAATTGCTCTTTCTTGAAGATCTTCAAAACAATGACTTCTAGGTGTTTTATTAGTTATTCCACAAACCACATAAATCATGCTGAGACAAATATATAGTTAGGGGTCACTAAAATCTAATTGTAAATATAAATTTTCTTATATAAATATCTGTATAATTCTAGGCTGTGTAGAAAATAACTGCACTCTTTACATAGTTAAAATCCCTAGTGTTTGTTTCTCTTTATTTATTTGAAAGAGAAGAGGCCTCAGTTGTCAAATGACTGCGTTTTGGTAAGACCATAAGAAATTAAGGGTACATGATTGGTACCATTCCTGTGCATGTACACTGATGATTATGTTTTGGAACCATTAAGTTTTAGGCATAGTGTTGGTAAGTGGATATTATATGGTGAACTGTCCAGTGATGCTGAGGTTAGTTTGTATGAATACTAGGGGCGACAGATCAAGAAGCTGAATTCATGGGGTTTCAAGGTGAAGTTATTTCAATACCACGTTGGGCCAGAAGGATTAATCTTTTCAGTATTATTATGTGGAAAGTACAATATTAATCCCACTTTTGTTTCTTTCAGTTTTACATGCTTATCTGTAAGTCATCTGAGCCTGAACTGGTTGTTGCCTCTCTCCTCTGTGACTCTGGTGACATTCTGAATTTCCTAATGCAGCCTGTGATGGTTTAGGTAGCAAGTCATTGCAGTCCTGTGTCACAGTCACTTACATGGTTTTCAGACCAATCTACTCACTGAATCTATTTCAACAGACCCTCAAAAGTTATGATTACTAGTTACTTAGAGGTGTCTTAAAAGTTCATACATTCAAGAAAAAATAAAACTATTTTATAGATCATGTTTTAATTTTTCCTAACCAGGTAGATAACATACTCAGGGAAATTTTGTTCCAGACTGTAAACATGTACTAAATTATGTGTTTGGAAATTATTTATAGGTCTCTGAAGACCATAAGATGCATGCTATTTTTGTTTCTTTGTTTGTTTGTTTTTTGAGCAGGGTTTCTCTGTGTAGCCTTGGCTGTCCTGGACTCGCTTTGTAGACCAGGCTGTCCTCGAACTCAGAGTGATCCGCCTGCCTCTGCCTCCCAAGTGCTGGGATGAAAGGCGTGCGCCACTGCACCCTGCTGATGCACACTATTTCTATTTTTGTCTTCCTTTGCCTTGTGCTTCACATCTTCAAATTATTTGGAGAATAACCTCATGATAATATGTAACAGAATAGCAGTTCTAAAAGAAAAATTCAAGTCTTTTTTTGTTCCTTTTTTATTATTTTTATTTTTTACATATATATTATTACACATATGTAAAATAAATTACATACAGCAAAAAGAACCACACAACAATCAGGAATTATATTAATGTTACATTCATAGTTTTTTTTGCTATTTGTATTTGGCAAACATCTTTCCTGTCTTGGTGCAACTAGAATTCTGAATGTAAATCAGTATCTATCATATAAAAATTCAAGCCTTACAATCAGTTCACACAAAAAGAAATTATAATTTTTAGTGTACCCTTTAAATGCTATATGAGGCTCATAATTATTTGACAATTATGCTTTTAATATGTTTGCAAGTTTTGGGCTTTTCAGTTGTCTGATACTTTGAAATAACTTATACTATATTTATTTTGAAGAGCGTGTTTGTCAGTGCGTGATGTGGCCGTTAGTCACCAGCTGTGCACTGGCTCCTGGGTTCCCTGGTAGAGGGATTGGATTTGTATGTGTGAACAGGCCGTGGCCACTGTACTTAGAGGGGAATATGCTCTTTTGATTTTTACAGATGATAAAAGTGCACACTGCTTCTCCCTGAGGGGCCTGAACTACTGATTGATGTTAACAAACCAGACTTTATTGCAATCTGATTTTATACAGAATGTGCTTTTTATTTTGTGTCTATCTGTGGTACACAGACAGGCGTTCCTTCTGCCAAGAACTTGAAGGTTTTCCTCACATTAACTCTGAGCTCATAGTTCTTTAATTGAAATAAATGGCAATGACAAAAATCATGGAGACAATCCTGTGATCCGACTCCTTCGCTGTATGAGAAGTCTGGAGTGCTCTGTGTTCTACACACTTCCCTGGAAAGTCAACTGTGGCACAGGTGGAAGTCTTAGGCTTTAAGATTATGTTTTGAGTGTGGTGGCGCACCCTATCACTCTGGAAACCGAGGTAGGGAAATCTCACATTCAACTCTGTCTCAGAACACTTAGCAAAACGTTCAAGGATTGGAATGCTACAGAGGACCTGGGGTGGAACTCGGTCGTAGAACCAACACTTTCCTGGATGCAGGGGAGCCGGGGTTTGATCCCCCGAACACAGGTGTGGGTGGACATGCTGCAGGAAGGTGGTCAGGTCACAGTGCTGGGTGCACAGTTTCTCACCGTGTGTGTTACCTTTCTTTGGAATGCTCAGTCGGGATTTGTTTTGAAAGCTGAGGCTTCCAATGAGGCTGATGCTGTCATTTTTTTGATGATGGCAAATTTAAATAAACATTAAAAAGCCTTTTGTCTCCAAACCTGGCAGTAATTTTCAGCCAGTCTCTAGCTATGCTTGAGCAACTGTTATGCAGCTCCCAGGCCAGAGGCACTGGGGTACCTAGCCAGTCCGGTTCCAATGGGTTAGCTCTCCCATCCCCCTAAAGTCTGGTCTATATGGGAAGCTAATCTGGGATAATGTTATAGAACTGCTGGGAGTGAGTAAATTAATAGGTGTAGATAATTAGTACAGTACTTGCTGGCTTATAGCAATCTCTCCATAAATATCATGTATTTTTTAAAGATTTATTTATTTATTATTATGTATACAGAGCTCTGGAATCTGAAGGCCAGAGGAGGGCCTCAGATCACATTATAGATGGCTGTGAGCCACCATGTGGTTGCTGGGAATTGAACTCATGACCTCTGGAAGAACAGTCAGTGCTCTTAACCGCTGAGCCATCTCTCCAGCCCAAATATCATGTATTGTTGCATTGATTTCATTATTGGTTTGGAAGGTAGCTTCAAATTCTTTTGGGTGAAAGTTTATTGTACCTCTTCCTATAATTTGAGTTTCTAAGGGTGTGTGTGTGTGTGTGTGTGTGTGTGTGTGTGTGTGTTTTCAGGAAGGGCATTGCTTAGCCAGAACCATCCCCTAGCCCATCCACTAAGTTAGTTCAGTAGGAATGCCCACCATCTGATGATCCCCGTGGGTGATCAGGGTCCATCTTCTGCAGGTGATGTCTGACCACCTGGCTTGTCTTCAGCAAGATTCTGATTCCATCGCTTTAGCCAGAGTTATCCTCTCCAGATATTTCCTGTTACTTGTCCATTCCCTGACCCCACAACTTCCTACAGAGTTGAGCCCATTGCGTTGGTCCCTGAACCTGTCACTGGTCCTTAGTAGTGTCTTCCTGTTACGATTTAAAAGTGCCATTGGATGTTTTTCTTTGACAGTGTGTATGTGTTTGGGCCTAGAAAGGATCACCTGGGGGCTGGAGAGATGGCTTAGTGGCTAAGAGCATTGGCTGCCCTTCCAGAGGAGCCAGGTCACACCTGTCTGTGACTCAAGTTCCAGTGGATCTGACTCCCTCACACAGACATATATTCAGGCCAAACACCAAATGCACAAAAAAATTTTAAATGAACAAATAAATTATTTTAAGAAAGAAAGGACCACCTGACTCTGTTCCTCTCCATCTCCCCATCCTCACCTGTCTGTCTTTTACAGGAGTGCTGCAAGCACTCTTACTCCCCTGACTGTCGTGCCAACTTCCTGCTAACTTGAATGAAGTTCCCACCACACCAGCTTTTCTTCATACAGACCACATTCCAGTGCCTGCCCCTCCCAGGAAGTGAACATATGGTCACTTCACACGAGCTATGCCACTTGTCCACAAGGTTCTTCCTTGTAAACCACGTGCGAATCCTTTCCACTGCCCAGTTGCATCTCATCATGGTTTGTTTCGGTAGGTTTCTGGCATTATCACTCGTATAATGCTTACTTGTTGGCTTGCAATGTCTCCCATTCTAAAATGTGAGCTGCACAAGAACGGGCCCAATCTAAGAAGACCATCTTAGTGTCCCAGACCATACAGTGATTAGAGGAGATGACGCTGAGCTGTGTTCACCTGCTGGCTTTCTCTCAGGTCCAGACTGTCGCAGCATGGCAGCATGGTCCCTTGCATCTGCTAGATTCTCATCACCTCATGACGGCTTCTCAAGATGGATCTGCCTGTCGCTCAGAGACAGACAGACCAGTCCAGTTCCCTTCAGACAGACACCAAGTGTGTGCTGTTGAAACCTGGCCAGCTTAAATTATAAGCAGAGAGCCATGGCCACGTGATCTCTCAATGACATACTAAACATTGGATGCCTGAATAATGAATAGGCACTGTAGCATTTCATAGGGAGATACAATGAAATTATAGGCATCTGTCAATGATTGTCTTTGGAATTTTCTTCTTTAATCATTCTCCATCTTATTCTTTTGAAGTGGAGTCTGTCACCTGGAGCCTGCTATTGTTCTGCTGGGCTGATGGCTAGAAAGCCGCTCACTAGGGCTGCAGAGTACACACAACACTCTCAGACTTTTATGTGCTGGAGGTCCAAATGCAGGTCTTTTTGATTGCTGAGCAGGCATTCCTACCCACTCAGCAGTCTTGCTAGCCCACCAGAGTAGGCCTGTGCAATTATTTTCCATCCTTATATTTCATCCACCGTTTTCCTCTGCTTTTTCTGTATAAAAATGATATTACAAAGTTTTGGGGGTAGCTCCATGGGTGCTTGGTGCACAAACAAGAAGGCCAAAAGTATAGTCCCCAGAATCCAGGTAATAATCCGGGTACAAGCGTGTTTATAATCTCAGCATCTAGGGGGCAGAGAAAGGCAGACCCTGGGACTCCACAGCAGTCAGGCTAGCCTTCCAGTGAGAAACTTTGTCTTGAAAAACAAGGTAGATGGAGCCTAGGTTCTACATATATGCACAATGTGTGCTGCCACACACCTGTGCAACATGCAGTGCACTCATTTAAAATAGTAGTACGGAGCCATGCACCTGTGCAACATGCAGTGCACTCATTTAAAATAGTACAGAGAGAAAATGAAGACTGAGCAGAACCTTAGAGATGCTGCTTTTGGTCTCAACTAGGTGCACGTAATGAACGTGGGAAAGATCAGATGGGGAAAGCAGAAGAAAACTTAGCACATCTGAGAAGTTCCACAGACATCAAGCATTTACATGCATTCACAAACACATACCTGTAGTAACAGGGCTGAAGAAGAAAGTCTTGAGAAAGGTGACTCGTCACTCACAAGGAATCCCACTAAGATCCACTTACCAGAAGCAGAGGAGGGCTGTGGCAGTGCTCAAAGAGGACCCTGCAGCCATGACACATTGAACAAGTGTCTCTGAAAAGTGGAAATAGACAAAATGAATGTGTGTGTGTGTGGCAAGCTCGTTCACATATGTGCATCACCATTGTGCACAGGACAATATTCTTACCTACTTCTTGTGGATAAACAGCCACACAGATGGCAGCTCGTCTAAGGAGTGACACACACAAAATGATTTGCTAGCGTACTCGGGAACACTTAATAACCATTGGTACCTGCATGTAGCACACTTGGATGTACCGCCTCACACATACTAAGCACTCAGAGAAGCATCTGTAATCAGTCTATGTGAAGGTTGGCTCACCCACCTAGACTGCAGTGCTTTGCTCAAGGCCTGGCTGACTTTCACCCCACCCCCACCCCACCCCCTCCTAATCTGCCTACTGAGTTGCTCTGCACCCAGGATACTCACATAGGCCAGCAGACTGCAGCTTTGTTGGGCCTGTTCTGTACCTGAAAGGAACATCTGAAACATGGCAGTGTACATGTTAGTTAATTTTGAGGGAGGTTATTTGAAACTTCCTTCTTACCTATGATTAATATATTTTCTCAATTAAAAAACTAACAAAATTGCTGGGCAGCAGTGGCACATGCCTTTAATCCCACCACTCAGGAAGCAGAAGCAGCCAGCCTGGTCTACAAAATGAGTCCAGGACAGGCAAGGCTACATATAGAGAAACCCTGTCTTGAAAAACTTATTTTAAAAAAATTAACAAAGCCGGACGTGGTGGCGCACACCTATAATCCCAGCACTTGGGAGGCAGAGGCAGGTGGATCGCTGTGAGTTCGAGGCCAGCCTGGTCTACAAAGTGGGTCCAGGACAGCCAAGGCTACACAGAGAAACCCTGCCTTGAAAAACCAAAACAAAAAACAAAAAAAAAAAACAACAAAATCCAGCTGGGTGTGATGGCACACGCTTGTAATCCCAGTGCTCGGGGAGGCAGAGAGGCAGGTGGAGTTTAAGGCCAGCCAGGTCTACAAAGCAAGCCCAGGACAGCCAAGGCTACACAGCAAAACGCTGTCTTGAAAAAACAACAACAACAAAAATTAACAAAATTAACTCTTCTGTAAGAAGTGTAGTCACCTGGCAGGGTTATCTTATATCAGGAGTAAATATGTCAGAGAGATCTTTAGTGTGTATCACTTTAGCCATAGTCATTAATAATAGGTGGAGTCACATCCTTAGGGGAGAAAGCTGACTCCTTTGTTGGTATTGGAACTAAGCTTGATTTTGTTGGTTTTTTAATGATGCCTCATTGTGTCTGACAAGTAAGTACTGATAGTCCTCTACTAGTGGCTCTGGAGCCAGGGGTGGCACTGAATGACTCTTGTGCAAGTGGATTAAAGATTGTGTTGCTGTTTGGCCTAGTAATCTTGGACCAGCACAAACCCTCCACCACAAACGTGCTCAGGAGCATGAAGGAACCAAGAAATCATTGGCTCTGGTGGCAGATTTACACCGTATGTCGGTAGCCGCTGGTCAAGAGATGGGACAGAGGGGCTAGGTACACAGGAGAGTACAGCAACCAGGTACCCACCTAGGACCCAACAAGAGAGTATTAGACACTTATTAGAAACAAAGTGCCCCACACCCATTCTATCCCATATAATCTTTTACTGCTTCTTTTCCCAGAAGTGAACATTCCATTGACCATTCCATTTACTGTGCATGTCAATATGTATCTCTGTACTTTGACCCACAACATAATGTAGTGTGCAAACTCCATGTCATGGCCGCATACTGCACAGTCCTTCCACAGGTTTTAGATCCTAAATTACACCTTGTGGAGAAGAACACTTCCATCAGGTACTGAAACTCACAGATCCTCAGCAGTGTTCTAGGGTGTGAATCTCCTAAAATACACTCACCTAGTTCTTGTCTGTAAGTGTTAGCATTATGATGTGGCCCAAGCTGGTCTCAAGCTTGTTACACAACCCAGGTTGGCTTCTCCCTCCTGATCCTTCAGTCTCAGCTCTGGAGTGCTGCGATCGCAGACACCCAGCTCCGACCTTTCCGTGAAAGCCTCTGAATGTTGTCTGTGTGTGTATCGTTAGTGCACATGTACATCACCAGTCTGTCAAGTTCTCCTCCAGAATTGTTCCCACGTGGGCTCCCACCAGCAGCACCCGAGACTCTCCATTCTGCTCGGCCACCAGCGGTTACCTCAGTCAGCACAGTCCTGTTGCTGTAATAGGCAGAAAACCGCAGCAGCAGCAGCAGCAGCAGCAGCAGCTCAGAGGTTGCTCTTTGTTCATGAAGTGCTACTCAACATATCCCTGCGGACGAGGCTGCTGGAGGCTGCATCTGACACTTGACTATGAGAGGGGGCAGGGAAAGACGTAGCACGCTCAGCTGCAGCCAGTAAAGCTCCTGCATAGAAGTGATAAACCACAGGCTGGAGAGATGGCTCGGAGGTTAAGAGGACTGGCTGCTCTTCCAAAGGTCCTGAGTTCAATTCCCAGCAACCACATTATGGCTCACAACCATCTATAATGAGATCTGGTGCCCTCTTCTGGTGTGCCAGGTGTACATGCATGCAGAACACTGTATACAATAATAAATAAATAATAAAAAAACATCTTCGCATTTAATGGAGCCAAACATGCCTTAAGTTCATACATTTCCCTTACTAATGTCTGTAAATGATTACTACAGGTACTGACAAATGACAATTTTCGTTAGTCCAGAGAGAGTGCAATAGTGTCATCATTTTTGTTTGTGTGACTTACTTAGGGAAGTGAAGGGTATAGTTATATGTTTACTGGTCACTTGTGTTTCTTCCTATGGTGGTGGAGGAGGAGGAGGAGAAGGTGGTGGTGGTTGTTTTGGTTGGTTGGTTGGTTGTTTTTTTTCTAGACAGTTTCTCTGTGTAACAGCCCTGGCTGTCCTGAAACTCACTTTGTAGACCAGGCTGACCTCAAACTCACAGAGATCCACCTGCATCTGCCTCCCTGGGAGTACGGAGATCAAAGGCGTGTGCCACGGCATCCAGCTCTTCTTCCCATCCTTAATTCATTCCTACTGCTAGTAACAATACTATACACTAGCTAATAAAGAACAGAAATATATTTCGCTGAGCACTAGCAGCCAAGATCCAAGACATCTCATGAGGTCCAGTGAGGGCCTCCATATGCATCCTCATACAGGAGAGCTGTGGAGTCTCTTTAAAAGACCCTAAAGCTGGACATAATAGCATATACCTGTAATCTCAGCACTCAAGCGGGAGGGTGACAGTTTTGAAGCCAGCCTGGGATACACAGTAAGACTCTACCTAAACAAAACAAAAACATTTCTTTCTTTTGTTGTTGTTGTTGTTGTTGTTTTTCAAGACAGGGTTTTCCTGTGTAGCCTTGACAACAAAAGCATTTAATGCTATCAAACTGATAGCAACTGAATTTTGGAAGAGACAGATGTGTTAAAATCATAGTATCTATTTTCTTACTGAGATTTAAGGCTTTTTTTATGTATGTTTGTGGTCTGTGTGCGTATGTGTGCACATGTATATTTTATATGTATTATACCTTATATGTATTTAAATATCTTTTAAAACACAGTATTTCATTGTTTTGTTTCATGAACAAAGATTCATAGAAATTTTTTTCCTTTTTGTTTAGTTTGCATGTTTTGAGATGGTATGGCTGACCTGGAACTCAGGGTTTCTGCTGTTTTGTTGGTTGGTTGGTTGGTTTTGTTTTTAGACAGGGTCTCACTGCACAGATCTGGTTATTCTAGAACTCACTCTGCAGACAAGGCTGGCCTCAGACTCAGAGATCACCTGCTTCTACCTCCAAGTACTGGGATTAAAGGCACATGCCACTAAGCCTGGCAGTATGGTCTTGACCTCCAAAGTGCTGCGATTTGTACATCCATGATCAACCACGCCTGAAGAAAGTTCTTTTTTTGTTTGTTTTTGTTTTTTCAAGACAGGGTTTCTCTGTGTGTAGCCTTGGCTGTCCTGGACTCTGCTTTGTAGACCAGGCTGGCTTCAAACTCATAGTGATCCACCTGCCTCTGCTTCCCGAGGACTGGGATTAAAGGTGTGCGCCACCACGCCCAGCCACCTGGAGGAAGCTAATTCAGAATATAATTATACATGTTAACTTTTATTCTTTATTCTTTATCCCATCTCCACTTTGGGTCTTTTATTTGCTGTAAAAATTTATGTTTAGAAGTTTTTTAGGTTTGTCACATGTGGGTGAAGTAGGAGCCCTCAGTAGAGCTGATGAGATTGTTGGGATCGTGGCGTGTGTGAGCTGTGAAGTGGAGGCCCGTTCTTCTGTTTACAGAGTTGTTCTAGCTCTGTTCACAACTCCCTCCACGCTGACTAACACACGTGTAGGCTGTGCCGGGGATTATTTTGTTGAATTGATTTATTTGTCCAGTTATGTGATAGATTTTTTTTTTTAATTTATTTATTTATTACACATACAGTGCTCTGACTGCATGTACATCTACAGGCCAGAAGACAGCATCTGATCACATTATAGATGGTTGCGAGTCACCATGTGGCTGCTGGGAATTGACCTCAGGACCTCTGGAAGAGCAGTCAGTGCTGTTAACCACTGAGCCATCTCTCCAGCCCATGTGATAGATTCTTTAAGATTTATTTTATTTATTTGTGTATGAGTGCATGAATGTGTTGCAGTACCCACAAAGGCCAGAAGAGGGCCCCTGGGCCCCTAGAGCTGAGTTCTAGGCAGTTGGGAGCCCCTGACCTAAGTGCTGGGAGGGAACCAAACTCCAAGAGCAGCAAGAGCTCTTACCACTGAGCATCTGTCGAGTTCCACTGTCTAGTTTTGTATCATTGACCCTTTATAAAATGCCTTTAGTGTGTAGCCACCTTATAGATTTTGTTTACATCATTTATATAATAAGTAGTGTGAACCGACCTCAGTGAGGAAATGGAAGCTATACTAGGATTCTCATGAGAGGTTGTACTATAAAGGAATTGGCTAGATAGATATTAAGGAACTTGTAGACTAAAGAGGATATTGAGGCAAAAGCTCAACCAGCAAAAGAAAGCAGAATCACTACAGCAGGTGGTGTCGGGGCACAACTTTAGTCCCAGCACTCAAGAGGCAGCAGCAGGCAGATATCTGAGTTGGAGGCTAGCCTGGTCTACAGAGTGAGCTCCAGGATAACCAAGGCTACATGGAGAAACTGTGTCTCAAAAAACAAACAAACAAAAAAAAGAATCATTAGAACCTAGAAGCTCAGAGCAGGACCTTCCAGAGGTGTGATGCTAATAAACTCCAAGTTTTTCAGGCCAGCGAGATGGCCCAGTGGGTAAAGGCTCCTATCACCAAGCCTGATGACCTGGGTTCGATCCCTGAGACCCACATAGTGGAAGGAGAGAACTGGCTCCTGCAAGGTGTCCTCTGGCCTCTGCTTTTGTGCCATGACAGACATATATGCATACACCACTAAATAAAACATTTTAATTCTAATTTTCTTCTGGATTTAAATGAATGCATTATAAGGTCATATGGGAAAAAAAAATCTATTAGAACCTTTAAAGAAAATTCAGTTTACTGGGAATGGTGGTGCATGCCTTTAAACCCTGTCTCGAGAGACCAAAAAAGAAAGAAAGAAAATTCAGCTTGGCGAGGAGGAACAAACTAGCTCTACCAGGCAAGAGTGCATAATGGCTTGTTGAGTCTGAGTGTCTGGGAGGCTGAGATGGGGTTGCTACAAGGCCAGCCTCAACTACACAGTAAATTCCAGGGCAGCCTGGGCTATGGTGAAACAACCGAGGCAAAGAAAAACTTCATTTGAGACAGAAGATTGGGGCCCCAGCCAGGAATGTGAGTCAGGAGCATTGCTCTTGTCATTCTCTTTGGTCCTGAGTGGAGGGGCCAAGGCGTCAGTGTGGCGCTAAGGCAGCCTCCCTCACCAGCACATGCCTGCTCCTGTGGATGGCAGCACCCTCAGACTCTGGAGAGATGTCTGTGGGTCTTACCTTCTACTTTTTTAATGTTTTGGGGCCTTTTTTGGTTTGGTTGGTTGGTTGGTTTTTCAAGACAGGGTTTCTCTGTGTAGCCTTGGCTGTCCTGGACTGGCTCTGTAGACCAGGCTGGCCTCGAACTCAGTGATCCACCTGCTTCTCTGCCTCCCAAGTGCTGGGATTAAAGGCATGCGCCACCACCACCCAGGTGGTTGTTGTTAGAAAAAAATTTTTGTTTTTTAAATGTAGGAGTGTTTTGTCTGCATGTACCTGCAGATCCCTTTACAGATGGTCATGAGTCACCATAGGGTTGCAGGGAACTGAACTCAGGACCTCTGGAAGAGCAACCAGTACTCTTAACCTCTGAGCCATCTCCCCAGCCCCTTTAATGTTCTTAAAATAAGTCTGCTCTGCTGCACATACAAGCCTCTAGGATAATAAAAACAATTTCTCAAAATTTTTAAATTGTAATGGAAACTAGTCTGAAAAAATATCTGAAAAAAAAAGCAAAGTAAAACACAATTGTATTACTGACAAATCCTTGAGATGCACGAGAAAGCCCATAAACAAGTTCAAGAACATTCTTTGGCATGTCACATCCCTGGAGACAGCTTTTCATGAGCAGCATGAACGGTTGAAAGACTGAGTTATGGCAGACTCCATACATGAGGATAAAGTCACATGGCGGTGGCGGGGGTAGAGTAGGGGACATAGTGCTAGTGTCTTCACAAGACAAGCAGGCAATAAGTTCTTTTAAAAGTCAAAGTAAGCCGGGCGGTGGTGGTACACGCCTTTAATCCCAGCACTTGGGATCCAGAGGCAGGCGGATTACTGTGAGTTCGAGGCCAGCCTGGTCTACAAAGCAAGTCCAGGACAGCCAAGGCTACACAGAGAGACTCTGTCTCCTAAAACCAAAGAAAATAAAAATAAAAATAAAAAAATAAAAGTCAAAGTGAAAATAACAAAAAGATAAAAACCTAATGGAAAGCTGCAGAGATCTGGGCTGCTCTATAATATCTGTAACCTCAGCTGAAGTGGAGAATTACCAAGTTGGAGGCCACCCTGGACCGCAAAGTGAGTTCTAGGTCAGTCTTGACCAGTGGCCACCCTCTCGGAAGCCATGGAGGAAAAAGCAAAAGGTAGGACCAATTCACACAAAACACAGGTGATCCAGAAAGAAGCTATGAGGGATGCAAATAGGAGACAGGGAAGTATCAGTCCCTGCCTGCCTGAGAGTTTCTATTGCTGGGATAACCACCATGGCCATAGCCATGTGGGGTGGAGAGGGTGTGTTTCAGCGTACAGCTCTCAGGTCACACTCCATCGCTGAGCGAAGTCAGGGCAAGCAAGGCAGGAGCTGACACAGGCTGTGGCGCGGTGCTGCTTACTGGCTTGCCCCTCATAGTTTGCTCTACCCATTTATCACAGCACCCAGGACCACCAGACCAGCGCAAGGGTGGTACTGCCCGTGGTGAGCCAGGCCCTTCCACATTAAGCAAGAAGGCGCTCATAGGTTTGTCCAGGCAAATCCAGCGAAGGCCTTTTCTCAAATGGCTTTAGCCTGTAGCAAGTTGACACAAAACTAGGGGACACACCATGTCTCTTTCTACATGACAACAAACCAGAGAACGCTGAGCGACTACACAACAGAGAAGACCACGGTAAGGACAAAAAGGTGACCTAGGTGATGCCAGGACATTAATTTAGTAAGTATCCTCAGATACTTCAAGAAGCTTTTCTTCCATAAAGTAAGTTCAAGGTGACAGAAAAAAGAATTAAGAGCTCTTTGGTGAACAGCCACTATGTTAAAAAAATTTTTTTTGCCTCCAAAATATAGTAAAGTACTAAGGAATGAGGTGTGTGGATACATGCTCGCCTTTGATTTGCATTACTGACACAGAAATGGAACTGGACATGCAGTAATGCTGAAAGCAAGGAGCAGCAGCCAGTGATGGAAAAGCTAAAACTACATGGGGAAAGGGGGTACGTGAACACTAAATAAACATTATAGCATCCCTGTTTATTGAAGCTCACTGCTCCTTTCACTCTGCTGAGTTTGAAAAACATTCTGAGCCGGGTGTGGTGGCGCACGCCTTTAATCCCAGCACTTGGGAGGCAGAGGCAGGTGGATCTCTGTGAGTTTGAGGCCAGCCTGGTCTACAAAGGGAGTCCAGGACGGCCAAGGCTACACAGAGAGACCCTGTCTCGAAAAACCAAAAAGAAAAAGAAAAACAGATTCTGTCTTCTGCAAAAATGGGGGAGGGAGCCATATCTGGCATAAACATAGTGTATTCAGAAAGACCCCAGATGAGGCATACATAACCACATGCCTTATCTGTAAGCACAATCCAGAAGAGGGGGAAAAAAGGGAGGAAAGAGTTGTACCAATGTTCCATCTACAGCTGCAGACACTCACTACCTAGAAGTCAGTGCATTGCAGAACTTAGCTCAGCCACCACCATGTCCCAGAACTTGGCTCCTAGGAATTCATCTGGACCCTGGTACAACAGCACACATTTGTAATCCCAGTCCCACACAGGAAATGCTTGAATCAAAGCCCCCTGGGAGCTTGCAGACTAGCTGTCCTGATGAGCACAGCTACATACAAAAGACCCTGTCTCAAGCAAATTGGGAGGTGACCAAAGCAAGGTCACGTGTACATCAGGGCCTAGTGGTCCCCGCACTTCCATGTGTATGTATACACACATTGTACAGACACATTTTAAAAAGATTTGTTTTCACGAGTTTTGCCTGCCTGCTTGTATATGCAGTGTATCCATGCCTGCCTCCTGCAGGGGTCAGAAGACCAGTTCCTGCTGGGTCTCCTGGAACTGAAAGGTTGTGAGCTTCCATGTTGGGCTGGGAACTGAACCCAGGTCCTCTGCAAGAGCAAGTGCTGTTAACCTTTGACACATTGCCCCAGCCCGGAAATAGCGATGCAAAGCGGACCAGGGGGAGTGCCCTGAACGCTCAACTGTGTGTCTAGTTAAACCACCGAGTCCATGAGGGAAGCATGGGAAGATCCTTGGAATCCCTTTATCCATCCTGTCAGAGATGGAGAGCACAGATGGCTGGACAGGGCGAGCTATGGATCTGAGGAAGCCACTCTGGACTGTTGCTGTGAATCAAGGCTAGGCGGTGCTGCCTTGGTCAACGGAGGGATTTGAAGTCGCAGATACCTCAAGGTTGTGAACTAGGTTTACAAGTCCCTATTCTTTTAGTTTTATCTCTACTTGAACAGAGAAGTATTTTAAGAAATCTTTAAGAAGGCTGCATTTCTCCGGGGTTTTGACACCAGTACTCCAGTTTTGTTCAGATATTAAGTGTCCAGTTGCAGGCTGGAAAGATGGCTCAGCAGTTAAGAGCATTGTCTGTTCTTCCAGAGGTCCTGAGTTCAATTCCCAGTGACCACATGGTGGCTCCCAACCATCTATAGCAAGATCTGGTGCCCTCTTTTGGTGGGCAGGCAGGTCATTGTATACATAATAAATAAATAAATCTTTAAAGAAAAGAAAAGAAAGAAAGAAAATGGAATATAAGTAGATAAAGCTTCTTCCAGAAGCCTTGGGTTCCTAAATGAAAATTCCAAGGCCGGGAGTAGGCTACCTCCCTATGAGCTGTTGGTCAAGGTCTCTTACCCATCCCAAACAATACAGGGCACTGCTGTTGGTTCTAGAACTGCATGCTAAGACCATGGACAACGCCATATGTTTTGGCATAGGACACAGAGAAGTCAGCCTGGAACCAAACCAGAAGCTTCCTCTCTGCTGGCTAGCCCTCATGATGCAACCAAACCAGAAGCTTCCTCTCTGCTGGCTAGCCCTCATGGTGCCAAAAGTCCCTATGCAGGGTGTCTGGGAGAACAGTCAGCAACAGTCAGCAGTCACACTCAGCTGTAGACCTGTGTGCAACAACCCTGACCAGCAGGCCAGGTGGGCCCACTGCAATAGCAGGGTGTTGGGGGTTAACAATTGCATTTTGGTTGGCGTTTCAAAAAAAAAACTGGAGGGGCTCAGCAGTTAAGAGCACTGGCTGCTTTTGCAGAGAGCCCTGGTTCAATTCCCAGCACCTACATGGTGGCTCACAACCTTTTGTAACTCTATTCCCAGGGGATCTGATGCTCTCTCGGGCTCTACTGGTACCAGGCACACATGTGATACACAGGCATATGTGCAGGCAAAACACATAGAAAAAAAAATGAAGGAAAGTATTTGACAATTAAAATATGGGAAAACCATACCTTGAGCATAAAAGGCACGAATGTCAAAAAACACTGTCCCTACAACCTATCTGCCCAACACACACACACACACACACACACACACACACACACACACACACACACGCCTAGAAGAGGACATTTAACACTTTTTCATATTTGTTACTTTTGACAACACAAATAGTAATTTTACCAGTGGCAAAGATTAGCATGCATCTGTGCCATAAGAGTACACAAATGGTGCCAGGCATGGTGGTACAGGCCTTTAATCCCAGCACTCGGGAGGCAAAGACAGGAGGATCGCTGTGAGTTCGAGGCCAGCCTGGTCTACAAAGGGAGTAAAGGACAGCCAAGGCTACAAAGAGAGACCCTGTCTCAAAAACAAAAAGAGTACACAAATGTGTGTGATTTTTATACATATTTTACCATGATAAAAATACAGTACGAGCCGGGCATGGTAGCGCACGCCTTTAATCCCAGCACTCGGGAGGCAGAGGCAGGCGGATCGCTGTGAGTTCGAGGCCAGCCTGGTCTACAAAGTGAGTCCAGGACGGCCAAGGATACACAGAGAAACCCTGTCTCGAAAACCCAAAAAAACAAAAAACAAAAAACAAAAACAAACAAACAAACAAAAAAAAACAGTAAGATACATGCTGTACCATACAATTTAACAGAATTCTAAAGTACCCCAAACTATTTATAGGCACAGCAAGTCCATCTCTGTGCTTGAGGCAGGGCAGGGAGTCGATGCAGAAGAAAAAGAACCGTGGTGGGAATGGAAATCCATCCCATTTGGGGGTGATAAGAATACGCCATAACTTACACATGGACGCACTTGATTTGTCGAATCTGCACATTTGTATCTTATTTTGTTTTTCCAGTATGGAAGCAATTCCAGAGAGCTGGGGAGGACCACAATGATTCTTTGGTTTTGTTTTCCGAGGTGTACATCGAGGTGCAGAGAAGCCAAAGGCAGCAGCAGCTGGCTGCGAAGCTGCCACAGACTCGAGTGTCACACCTCCACTAGTTCAGTGTCTCTTCGTTCACAGACAGCGAGCTTAAAAATCAACTTCCTCCTCAGAGCTGGGCATGGTGGCGCACGCCTGTAATCCCAGCACTTGGGAGGCAGAGGCAGGCGGATCGCTGTGAGTTCGAGGCCAGCCTGGTCTCCAGGACAGCCAAGGCTACACAGAGAGACCTTGTCTCAAAAAACAAAAAACAAAAAACAAAAAACAACAACAACAAAAAAATCAACTTCCTCCTCAACAGAGGAAGCAAAACACCTGGTTTAGATGCGGGTTGGGACCGGTGTCAGCGCTAGCAGTTCTCTGTAGCGAGGGTCAAGGTGGGGCTCCTGCTCGCCAGCAGGGCCACATCTACCCGCAGTTCATCGTGGCCCGCCCTTGGCAAAGGCAGAGTTGTGAGCATGCGCAACATGCTCCTGCTGCCTTACCCATCCAACAGTCTGGATGCCATGTATCCTAGGCAGACCTCCAACTCCTATGCAGCTGAGGCTGGGGAGGCTAGCATGAGACCCTCACCTGAGTATCTGCTCACTCCCTACCACCTGCGGTACTGGGACTGGGAAACACTGGGATGGGGCGGGGCTTTCATCCCTGATGGGTCAAGGCCTTCCAGGTGGGGTCTGTTGATGGCGCAGCACAGCATCCCTGTGAGTAAGCCCTCACCTACGCTCTGTAAGGAAGCCCTGCTGTTGTTTGTTTCGGGCGTGGCGTGGGTAGTGTGGCCTGCCTTCCGAGACAGCTGGAAGGGTGTCGCATCCCTGAGGTGGGACAGTGTCCCAAGGGTACCCTGGCGCACCTGAGCCCAGGAACCTCACAGCTCTGAGAGGATGCCTCCTCAACAGAGACGGGTTACCTCAAACCCTGAGGAACTGAGGAGCCTTGGAGCCCGAGTCCCGCTCCTTCTCCAGCCGATGCGGCTCTCATCCATGGGGAACACAGCACAAAGACAAACTGGAGAAAGAGTTGAGAGTTCTACATCTGCATCTGCGGGCAGCGGAAGGAGAGACTGTGCCTGGCATGGACTTTTGACACCTCAAAGCCCACACCCAGTGACACACTTCCTCCAACAAGGCCTCAGCTCCTGATCCTTTGAAGTAGTGCTACTCTCCGGTGACTGAGTACTCAAATCTTCGAGCCTAGGGAACCGCATTCCATCCCGGGCCCCATAGGCTTGTAGCCACATCATAATAGAGAAGTGCATTCGATCCAACTTCAAAAGTCCCCATAGGCGCAACACTGCTTAAAAACCCAAAATTCAAGTTTCTTCTGAGACTCATGGCAACCCTCCACCCCCCGCCACACACACACACAACCATCTATCTGGTTTATTGTTTTGCTTTTGTTTTTCGAGACAAGGTTTCTCTGTGTAGCCTTGGCTGGCCTGGACTCACTTTGTAGACCAGGCTGGCCTTGAACTCACAGAGATCCACCTGCCTCTGCCTCCTGAGCACTAGGACTAAAGGCGTGCGCCACCACACCTGGATCATGGCAATCTCTTAACTGTAACTGTCTATAAAATAAAAACCAAAAAGCAAATCACACTTTGAACATAAGATGACACAGAATATGTGTTACCATTCCAAAAGGGAGCATATTGAGGAAATACTGGACCAAAGCAAGACCAAAAACTGCCCCGACCCGTGGGGGTTCGACTAAAGCTCGGGAGGAAATTTACCTGTATGAGGGACAAAATACAAGACATGAAGAAGGAGAGCAAGTCTGAACATTGTTCAAGCTCTCAATTTTTATTTTTCTTTTTTTAAATATATTTTATTAATTTATTCATATTACATCTCAATTGTTATCCCATCCCTTGTATCCTCCCATTCCTCCCTCCCTCCCGTTTCCCCCTTACTCTCAAATTTTATTTTTCAAACAGCTGTTTTTATAAGGCAGGAGACAGGGAAGCCTATTGCTATGGCAACCCAGCTGCAGGCTATCTCAAGACACGGGGAATTCCAGGCAGGTCATAACATTCTGCCACACCGAACATTTTTGCTCTGCCTTTGTCTAGTCTAACTGATAAACCACAACAGGGTGGCTGCATCTTAATCTTATCTTTAGTCTAACTGCCGAACCACAACAGGGTCAGCTGGTTCCTGGTAAATGACAGACTGCTGGAGAAATAGGAACCTAAAAGTGCAGGCTCTGACAAGATGGCTGAACACCGGCCATATGGCCTACTGTCCCCAACAAAAAAGCAGCTGGACAAACTCCAGACTCTGCACCTCCATGTCTGATGTCAAAGCACTCTTCAGATCTCCAGCCCCTCTCAGCGCTGTAGACTGCAACACACTTCTCTCTCTTGAAATAGTGCTACATCCCATATGCAGCTCTTCTTGGCAGGCATCCCATGACTCTGGCATCTCCAGCATCTTGGGGTCTCCTAGGCAACCCAGGCTTTACCTCTACAGCTCCACACAGTGGCCTCTCTGGGCCTCCATGCAGGGACACCCCTGACACATGCCTGGCCTCAGCAGCTTTCCTTAGCTGCAGAGGGAGATTCCACAGCCCCTTTCTTGTATCCTTGACTCTAAAGCCAGAATCACATGGCCGAAGCTGCCCAAGTTCTGCTGCTTGCTGGGGGTAGATGGAATCTGGCCTGACTACACCTGCATCAACTTCCTGTTTCTGATGTTTCCTTCACTGCTGAAACTTTAATTCCTTTCTAAAAGTTGGGAGCTCAGCTGAGTGTGGTCTTGCCCTGACGTCACCACTGCCTTTACTCTATCTAGCCTCAGGCTTTTCTTTGAACTTTTTATCTCTTCCAGCACCATACTTAGCTCCATTGCACTGCCTGGTGCTTCTTTTCTCCTCAGACTGTACCTTTGTATTTTTCCTTACTGAGTTTGCTTCTTTTCCTTATAGATCCTCCTAAGCCTGACCACTAATAACCACACGGCACAGTCAATATTAAGCTGTACTAAGATTTCCTCTGCCAATGCCATTAATCCAAAACTCTTCAATTTAGCCTCAGGTAGATTTTTTTTTTTTAAACAAGGGCAGACATCAGCCATATTCTTTGCCAAAATATTCCAAGAGTGATCTCTAGGCCACATTTGTCCCCTCTGAAGCTTCTTAAGCTGGTCCATTACCATCTGCATGGCTCTCAGCACTGCTGTCATTCATGGTCCTGCTAGGACGGCCCAATTAAGTGCCATTTAAAAACATTCACCTGCTTTCCTAATCCAAAGTTTCAGAGTCCACATTCTGCCCACAAGCAGCATGGTCAGGCTGTCTCAGCAACACCCCACTCCTGGTACCAAGTTCTGTCTTAGTGTTCTATTGCTGTGAAGAGAGAGCGTGACAGGACAGGAACTCAAACAGGGCAGGAACCTAGAGGCAGGAGCTGATGCAGACAGGCCTTGCAGGTGTGGCTGCTGTGTCACATGTGTGTTAGTAGGTGGCGGGGAGGAGAGAGGCTGTGCCTATGCTCAGTGTTCTGACCTGTCAGCATGTGAATGGTTAGTAGTCTAAGAGTCCCTGGAAAAAGCCTGAGAGGACCACCAGACTTGTGCCATGGGGCCAGGACAGAGATGACCCTTGCCTGGCGCCGTGATGTAGGAGTGGGGCATAGCACTCCTGAGACACCCCAAACACCCAGAAGTCCCAGGCACCACTAAGATGACCAAGTAAGTGGTGAAGAGATGGAAGAGAAAGAGAAGCAGACGGACGTGTGTACAATGAAGAGAAGCGGAGCTAGACTGGAGGGTTGTGAGGAACAGCCTGGTGTGAGCAGTGGGTGATGCCACCTGGGACTGTGGTGGGTCCTGGCCAGGACTGCCACAGGAGGCCACGTCTGCATCTGTGGCCCTGCAGCAGCACGGGTCTGTAACCACCAAAGGCCTAGTAGATGTCTCTGGTCTGGGCTGCTGCCCGGGGACATGATAATATCTGAGGGCTGTGCAGAACTGGCCCCACCCCTCACCTAGGCATCTTGGGAGAGATGGCCCTGTCCCTCACCAGTAGGCCCTGTACCTCACCTGGACAGCACAGTAAAGCTGACCCTGGTAGAAGGACTGGGGGGAGGCAGGGAGCAGCCATCCCTGAGAGTGTGAGCATGGGAGAGTTGGCCACACCATTTGTTTGCCCTTTGGTGACATGAGCAAGGGAGAGATGCCTCCTCACCCCTCCCCACCTATGGCAGGCAGGAGAGTTGGCCTTGAGGTCAGAGCAGGAGAGCTGGTCCTGTCCTTCACCTGCTGCAGCATTTGGGAGAGCAGGTTCTGTACCTTGTGTGGGTAGCACAGCAGAGCTGGCCCTGGATGTGGGGGTTGCAGGGCATGAGCACAGGAAGGCCTGCCCGGCCTCTTGTCAGCTGATCAGTGGTGAGGATGGGGGAAAGACGCCCTCCTCCCCTCTCTCATCCCTTGCTATCTATGGCAGGCAGGAGCGCTGGCCTTGGGGTCATGAGTGGATGAACTGGCCATGTCCCTCATCAGCTTCCTCTGGTTGCAGCTTTGTTGGTGAGCCACTTGAGGGCTTGAAAGCAGAAAAGCCAGCCGACTGACCAGCTCAGATTCTTCTTAGACCCAAATCCAGGGCTTTGAATTGGCCCACCCCAACATCTGCATGGGAGAGTTGGCCCTGCCATTTGTCTGCCCTTTGGTGACATGTGCTGTAGGAGTGCATTAAGGGGCTAGTCCAACACATCCGAAACTACAGGATCTCGAGGACACAGGGCAACAACAGGATATCCGGGAGGAGACCCGTTGAGGTCTCAGTGTTTATAGAGTAACAGAAGCCAGAGACCTTGTACCAGATCAACTGCTCATTGCAGTGAACATTTGCAAGCAAAGCATGGACAGAAGGGTATGCTGTAGGACACGCTGTGGGACATTACAGCTTCCACAAGGGGGGAGCGTGGGTGTGAGAGGAAAAGGGGATGAGTGGGACTGGGGTACATGATGTGGAATTCACAAAGAACCAACAAAAAGTTAAATAAAGAAGAAGGAGGAGAAGAAGAAAGAAGAAGGAGAAGAAGGAGAAGGAGAAGGAGAAGCCGCTTGTAGGAACCAGGCCCGGCTGGGCTGCCTGCCTGTCTTGCTGTTTCCTGTCCTGTTTCTAGCAGCTTCCATGTCTGTGTTTATCTTGGTTAGCTAGTCATGTTTACTGCTCTGAGCACGCGCCCCTCACTTCCTCGAGACTTTTCCTCCTCTGTGCGATCACCTCTTGAGGGATTTCACCTGGGAGGGGGATTCCTGTTTTGCTGCCTATAAGAAGGCTCTTTGGAACTCTGGAGGAGGATAATAAACCACTGCTGTGGCTGCTGCTCTCTTAGCACGAAGGACCCGCTGTGTTATTGTGTGTGTGTGTGAGTGTGTGTGTGCATGAGTTAAATTCACAGTCCCTCGCCCTGGACTCGGTACCGAGGTGGCGCGGGTGCCACAGCCACTGCCACCAGGTATGGTGGAACATACCTTTAATCCCAGCATTCAGGGAGGCAGAGGCAGGTGGATCTCTGTGAGTTCAAGGCCAGCCTGGCCTACAATGTGAGTCCAGGACAGCCAGAGCTACACAGAGAAACTTTGTCTCATAAAATCAGAGGTAGGAGGAGGGGGAGAGGGAGAGGAAGAGACTAACCCTTGACCTTCTCCTCAGGGCTTCTGGATCATGTGAAATCTCTGGCTCTGGGAGCTGTACATATGACTGCTCAGCATACGCCCCAGTGAGGACACTTCTGGCACACATCTCTGGTCATCTGGAAGTATCCAGAGTGGTAACTGAAATTAGATCTGAAAAACCTTGAACACAAATAATGTTAAGACAAAAGCAATTATTAGGGTTAAAATAGATCAAAGGGGGAAGGGTGGGTCTTGCAGCTGATACAACTCAATAGATACTTTTTTTTAATGGTCTATAACAAAATATGAATAATTTAAGGGCAGAATACAATGTAAATTCCATGGATGAATTATAAGGTGCTACTTTAAGCTTGCCAAAATGGGGACTTCAGGATTGAAAAAGGCACACTTACCCCAGACTCAGCATTTTTACTTTAAGTATCCTCCAAGATGTCCTGGCCAAGTTAGGCCACTAACTCTGTGGCAGAAAGAAAGAAAAATAGCTAAGGGTATTAAAGCCATCGTCACAGCCTTGCGAACGGCTAGAAGGAGAATCATTTCCACAGGTATTTTTTATCTCCTGTTATTAAGATGTCAGTATGAGAACAGGAAGCCAGGTTTCCTTGAAGAAAACCCTGCTCTGCCTAGGGCTCCAGTAGACTGATTGCAGCCATCCCCAGTCATTCCAGCGGATGCTGTAAGTGCCCATTTTGATGATGTCTTAGGGTCTAACTACCTTTTCTATCTTCTACTTTTACTTGCTGTGCAATTAATAAACTCAGTCATTCAACATAGAAAGTATGACTACTGTAGATCATCCTCTACACGGACCACATGGCAACATCAGCCTCACATCACAGTAGGTGTGCTCAGCCTCACATCACAGTGGGTGTGCTCAGCCTCATATCACAGTAGATGTGCTCAGCCTCATATCAGAGTGGGTGTGCCCTCTCCAATCCTTAGAGAATGGTTTGAAGAGGATTTGGTAGAATCCCAAGTGAAGCAACATCGTCACACATTCCTTAGTGGAGACATTTTCTGTGGCTGATTTAGTCTTGTTTTGGATTCAGTTTCATTCCAGGTTTTCTGATTTTTCACAATTTAGACACAAAAGCTTTTGTGTTCTTGGAGTATTCTTATTTCATCTAAGTTAGTCTGTAGCATAAAGTTTATAGTATTCCCTTTTTTAAAATTCTATTTTATTGTCTTAAGCGTATGTGTGCTCTGTGTGTGTTTCGCGCGAGCGTATGTGCATGTGTGAAGAGGCAATGGATTCCCTGGAGCTGGAGTTATGGGTGGGTGTGAGCTGCCTGACATGATGTGGGTGCCAGAAACCGATTTCCAGTCCTCTGAAAGGACCAGCCGTGCTCTCAGCACTGAGCCCCGTCTCACAGCCTAGCATCTCTTACAGTCCCTTGGTATTTCTGCTGAGTTGCCTGCACTACCCTGCCCTGAATAATTTCTGAAGCAGGCATTTGTGGTTAGGCTCTGGAGAGCCATCTGTGAGTGGCTGGACAGCCTCATGAAGCACACAGTCTGATGCATTTGAATATGATTTAAGAACCAAGTTTTGGGACAGCAGAGATGGCTGAGCACTTAAGAGCACTGTTTGCTCTTTCAGAGGTCATGAGTTCAATTCCCAGCAACCACATGGTGGCTCACAACCATCTATAATGTGATCTGATGCCCTCCTCTGGCCTGCAGGTGTACATGCAGACAGAGAACTGTATGCATAATAATAAAATAAATGTTTAAGAAAAAAACCCCAAGTTTTGTCCTGTGGTTATTAGTATTTAATAATGATTCATATAATTAAGGCAGCAGTTATTCCTTGACCCACTGTTATATAAGTAAAAGGCACAGAAAGCTGCTAGAATTTTAATAAGCATTAATGCACTGGGGCTGGGCAGTTATTAACCCTTTGAGCTATCGTTTCTACTTCCTAATCCAAAACCCCCATAAATACTTGCACATGTTTTCCATTTAGGCTGCTTCTCTCCAGCAAGCCAATCCTCAGAGCAAGCTAGTCTCTGCCACCTGCTAATGCATGGCGATCTGCTCCTTCCCCGCTTTCTCTCTCCCCCTTGTGGTCCTCCTGTCCCCCCTCCCCCCGCCACAAGCCCATGAACCTTGGCTCCGCCTACCTCTCTCCTGCCTAGCTCAAGTGTAGGCAACTTTATTTGCCAATCAGGGACGATTTGGGAGGCAAGGTTCACACCACATCATTTTGGATGCATGAGAATTTGCTCATAAGGATCTTGGGAAGCAAGCAATTAACATTTGAATACATAGTAGCTCCAGATGAACCCTAACAAAATTTGGCTATCTTTCTAATTCCTAGAATTATATTAATTCTGGACGTGGTGGCGCACGCCTTTAATCCCAGCACTCAGGAGACAGAGGCAGGCGGATCTCTATGAGTTCAAGGCCAGCCTGGTCTACAAAGAGTCCAGGACAGCCAAGGCTACACAGAGAAATCCTGTCTTGGGAAAAAAAAAAGGCACAAACAAATGTACACTATCCATCCCCACATTGAATGCAGGGGACAGGCTTATCATCTCTCAGGTGTGATTGTACTCTGTCTGCCCCAGGTCTCCCCTGTCATCTGTGGTGACGATCCTGGAGACAGAAACAGCTCAGAAACGTACACCACTCTCCAGTACTGCTCTCTGCCTCCCACTCCCACTCAGGCCTGGAAATGGCCCACTTCCCTTCATATTGAGGAGTAATGGCCACACAACAGAGGGCACAGAGTGTACCGGTGTTAGGTACACAGTTTGGGGTTTGTATAACCATTTTTAGATTTAAAGAAAAAAAATCATTTCTATCTCCTTGGAAGCAGCTTTTATGTATATAAAGAAGACAGGAGCGGGATTGGAGAGATGGCTCAGAGGATAAGAGCATTGTCTGTTCTTTCAAAGGTCCTGAGCTCAATTCCCAGCAACTAGATGGTGGCTCACAACTATCTATGATGTGATCTGATGCCCTTTTCTGGCCTGCAAATGTACATGCAGACAGCATTGTATACATAATAAATAACATTAGAAGAAGAAAAAGAAGAAGAAGAAAGAAGAAGGAGGAGGAGGAGAAGAAGAAGAAGAAGACAAGAACAGATCCAGGCCTCACAGCCACATGGAGCAGAAGTGTGGTAGAAGCTATGCGCCTTCATCCAGGAGGGTTGGCTAGTGGAGTCCTCCAAGGAGCATCTTGATGCTGCTAAGAGCGGCACCAATGTCCTCAGGTTGTGCAAAAGTTGGCCTCCAGGGCTGGAGAGATGGCTCTGTGGTTAAGAGCGCCGCCTGCTCTTCCAGAGGTCCTGAGTTCAATTCCCAGCAACCACATGGTGGCTCACAACCACTGTAATGTAGTCTGATACCTTCTTCTTCAGATAAAGCACTCATATACAATAAATAAAATGAATAAATCTTAAAAAAAAAAGTTGGCCTCCAATCTGCCTCCTTCCCCCCCCCCCCCCCCCCGATACACACACACAATCCAAAGATGAAGAGGTTAACATTTCTTCTTTTTGAATGACACTGTTGCTCTGTGTCCTCTTCTGGGATATGAAGGTGACTCTCCAAACTTCACCTTTGGCACTCAGTCCCCAGAGTGACAGTGTTGGGGCTACCGGGTGGTGTTTGGCAGAGAGTCTTGCAGACAGTCATGATAACCACGGGCATTGGAGGAGTTTGTGCTGTGCCATACGGATGTGGAGCACACCGCAGGGAACACTCCTTCCTTAGGGAGGATGGCTAGCAGGCCCCTTGCTCTGAGGCTTTCACCCTCCAGAGCTGTGAGGAATACATTTCTGGGCGGTACAATTACCCACCTGTGGTCCTCTGAAGCAACAACACAGTGTTCTGAGCGCCCTGACCAGGCAACCTCTTTAGATATAGAGTTGGTGGAACCTGAAGTCTGTCTTGTTTTGAAACAGGATTTTGATATGTGATATTTTATTCACAATCTTCCTGCTGGAGCCCGGCACCCCCCCACCCCCCACTTCACTTCCCCCACCCCCCACTTCACTTCCCCCACCCACCCCCACTTCCCCCACCCACCCCCACCCCCGTCATCCCACTCACAGGCCTGTGCCACCATGCCCAGTATTGTTACATCCTTTCTTAGATTGCCTTCATCCAGGAAGACACGGCTCTCCCCTCTCTGCCATAGGCATCGCCCACTCTTATCTGGTTAGGTCAGGCCTGCATCCATCTTCTGACTTATCATCTTGCTCTATTCCTGCTTCCTTGAGCTGTGGCCTTCGCAGCACCTGGTTGTGAGTGTAGGACACCACCACAGCGAGAGGGGCTAAAGAGTGTAGGCCATTCCTCCTGGAGAGAGGTCCTTAGATGCCCTGGCCCAGGCCTGTCAATGGGGATTTTCTTAAGAAAGTACGCCAGTCAGTCACGTCTGTGAAAAGAGCAGTCCGTGAGGTGTGAGCCAGGAGAAGGAAGCTAGAGTCTGGAAAGTCCTGATGTAAAACCTGGCCAAGCCAGCCCCAGATGACCTCCAACTCACACCTCTGAGAACGCCATGGTCCACGGCCCACAGAGAGGTTAGTGACCTTCCTGCCTCCAGACCATGGTCAGTAGCTCAACAGTTCCATGGCTCTGTGACGTCACTGGAGAGAGAAGGATGAGTCTGGCTCCAGCGGCCCCAGCTGCTCCTTTGGGTTTTGGCAATTTGGGGGGTGAGGGGGGGTGAGCTGAGCCAGCAGCGTGTCCCAGCTCAGTCTCCCCTCTGGCCACCGCAGCCCCTGACTGCCTTTATGAAGAGAAGTTAGGCAGCGTGAGTCACTCCACCAGAGCGAGCAGGGACTCCTCCCCAGAGAGGCAGGCCACCAACAGCCTATTGTCCTTCTGCCTCTAGAAACCGGAAAGAACAAGACTCTGCCTTCAAACTGGGCTGGAATAGAATGTTTGGACAAGATGAGCCTGAGACTGAGGAGGAGGCGTCCAAATCGAGCCCTCTGGCCTTTGAGATCACGGCGATCACGTTCTTCATCCTCCTCCTCGTCTGCTTCATTTGTATTCTCCTTTTATTGGCAATTTTTCTATATAAATGGTATAAGCCCATGTTGATGATTTGGGATTAGATTTCAAAACCACAGTATAAAGTGTAACTAGAAAGAATATGAAGTAATTGTAAATAGAACCAGGAAGAGGCAAGCTGGTGGTACACACCAGTAATCCCAGAGTTTGTGAGGCGGGAGGCGGAGGGTTAGTAATTCAGGGCCATTCCTTATTACAGAGACTTCAAAGTCAACCTAAGCTATGAGGGACCCTGTCTCAGAGCCCCAAGTGAAATAGAAGAAGCCCTGTAGTTGCCAGCTACTTTTCCACCTCAGGGTTTTAAAAGTGCCAACTTCCTGTTCAAAACTCCGGCACCACACCTTAGAGTCTTCTTTTGTTAAGTTTTGCTTGTTTCTAGTTTCAAAGGTAAGACCGATGAAGAGCCAGTGAAGGCCCCTTGCACAGACGAAAATGAAGGGGAGCACTGTTTAGCTGCTAATGCAGATAGGGACAAACCTGAAGATCAAGACAAGTGAGTCTAGGTGCTGGGGAGGGGAGGGGCGGGGGAGAGGGTGGGGTGGAGGAGGGGTGGGGCAGGGGAGAGGGTGGAGTGGGGGACCGGAGGAGAGAGCTTGCTGCTGAGGCACGACATCCCCAGTTTGGCTCCCAGCACCCACATAAGAAGCTAAATATGACAGCAACACCTGTAACCCCAACTGGGGACAAAGGCAGGTAGATCCCAGCCAGCCCAGCCCAGAGGAGC
>OU015747.1:51778838-51856521 GCA_907169655.1 Acomys percivali | reverse complement strand
CTTCTTCTTCTTCTTCTTCTTCTTCTTCTTCTTCTTCTTCTTCTTCTTCTTCTTCCATTCTTCCTCCTCCTTCTTTTTTTTTGTGGGGGGGTGGGTAGGGGTGGGAGTGGGGGCAGGTTTCCCTGACCGGGAATTCAATGTAGTTTTATTGGAGGCCATTTTTTAAAAAAAGAGATTTATTTATTATGTATACAATGTTCTGGCTGCATATACAGAGGGCACCAGATCTCATTACAGATGGTTTTGGGCCACCATGTGGTTGCCGGGAATTGAACTCAGGACCTTTGGAAGGGCAGCCAGTGCTCTTAACCTCTGAGCCATCTCTCCAGCGCAATTGGAGGCCATTTTTTAAAATGGCAGATGTGAAGAGAGCCTTGGGGTCGCCCAACGGTCTCTGTACCTCCAGCTAGTCACAATTGAGGGCCTACATTTACGTTCTAGTAAATTATTTCCGCTGGGATCAGTTCTTGTACATTTTTTTTTTTTTTTCATTTTAGAGATTGTAGCAGCTTCTACCCTCAGAAATCTTATTTTCTGTCAGGTTCAAATCATATATAAATCTTTGTTGCTACTGTTTTCTGAGACAGGGTTTCTCTGTGTAGCCCGAGCTATTCCAGAACTCACTCTGTAACAAGCGGGCCTCAAAGTTGTCTGCCCCTGCCCCCCCGAGTGCTGGGACTCCTTTGAGTGTTTTATCAGCTGTGCCTTTGGTGTAGGATCGATGAACTCACAACGCCACTTTGGTGTGGGGGCGTACTGAAATGCAATCTCTCCAATAAGTACCAATGGCCCCTTCAGCTTGTTTCGCAGACCACTGACGGATGTGGGCACAGGACAGCCAGTTCCTCCCCGACCTTTTTTTTTTTTTGTCCTAAACAAATCGCCTAAGTAACGTTTCCAGATGGTTGTTTCAGTTTTTCCTAGAAAGTGAAAAACGGTGAAAAGAATTAATAAACCCTTGTTGTAACTGTATCAATCCCACGCTCTTGCAAACTCAACCTTTGACTGTCTCTACAGGAGGATTGTGTGAATAAAGCATCCTTCCAGTAACCCGGGACTGGGGCTCGTGTTGCTCTGCTCAGAGACGAGGCTAGCTCGCGGGCCTTTTCAGCAGAGGGAAACCGGCGCTAGAGCGAGCCCTGGACTTCGTCCAGGAACTTCGCGCAGGCCAGGAGCCCGACGGGGCTGCAGACCCAGTAGAGAGCGGGTGCAGGGAGGAGGGTGAGGCCGGGGTGGGGCGAAGGGAGGAGCCGGTGCTAGGAGGCGTGGCACGTCGGAGGAGTAACAGGGTCCGGGGCGGGGTCTTAGGGTCGAGGGGCGGGGCGATGGGAGGAGACGGCGCTAAGAGGCGGGGCCATGAGGCGTGACCTGAGTGGGGGGGCGTGTCGGGGGCGGGATCTTAAGGTCGAGGGGCGGGGCGGGGCGGGACGCTGCCGGAGGGCCCGGGGCGGGGACTTCTGGCACTTTCTGGGAGCTGCGGGCGCCTGACAGACCTTCAGGCCGGAAGCCCGCGCTCACCCGCTTCCAGGGCCCTCGTCGTCTGCGCCGCCATGGCCAAATGGGGCCAGGGGGACCCGCGCTGGATCGTGGAGGAGCGGGAGGACGGGACCAACGTGAACAACTGGCACTGGTGCGGCGGGCGGGGAGGCGGGCGGGCTCCTGGGAGGGCCGCGCGGCGCCGTAGCACGTCGGCCCGTGGCGGGAGACTGTTCCTAACTGCCCTAGCCTTCCGGCTTCAGGCTCCTCTTGCAAGTTGGACCGAGCCCCGTGAGGGACTTCTGCCTCACCCGCTACCCGGCCGCCCCTCACAGGGCCCTCCTCGAGCTTGAGCTGCGTAGTGCGCGTGCGTGTGCCGAGCGTGTGCAGTTGGAAGGGCAGGGACTTGGATCTCACTCTCTTTGCTTTGTGCCAGTTTGCACTAGTTACCCACCCCCTTTGTGTCTCCGGAATACCGGGAGACGCCTGCCTCTCCGGTGGGCGTTAGGGGAAGCTGAGGCATTCCCAGGACGAGCCCAGTCCGCACCCGTGAGATGACTTGGTGGTCCTGAACGACTTATCTCCAGTTATCTAGGCTGGGTTCCGTGGCTAGGACACTGATTTCTCAAGCCGTTCTCTGTCCCCTCAGCGGGAACATTAGGAAAAGTGCTTAAGATAAGTCAAATATGGAAATGCTCAATAATCGACATTGTGATTAAGGTTATTTAATAATTACCTCCATTACAGATGGCCTCAGCGTAGCCCATCCATTTCCTGTGGGCGAGATTGTTGGACCCTCCTCCCCGGGGCCATTGTTTTTTTTTTTTTTTTTTAATTACCCATTATTATATGGTGAATAATAGTGTCTTAAACTGGGCAACAGGCTTAGACTATACCTAGTTGAAACCAAGCACATTTGTGAGTACCAGGGCTCACCTGGTCTGAATCTAGATGGCATCCTGCCTGGCAGATGGAGACCGGCTGGGCCATTCACCTGTGCTTTCTGTTATTTGGCAGGACAGAGCGGGATGCCACCATTTGGTCCAAGGGGAAGCTCCGCGAGCTCCTGGTTGGCATTGCTGTGGAGAATGAGGCTGGCCGAGGTGAGATCAGTGAGTTGAAGCAGGTGGAAGGTGAGGCTTCTTGTAGCAGCCGCAAAGGGAAGCTCATTTTCTTCTATGAGTGGAGCATCAAGCTGGCCTGGAAAGGTAACGGTGTTTCTGGCAGGAGGCAGGTTGGGGGACACTCTTGGGCATATAGTCTTTCCATTTAGTTAGTTATCAGTCGTAGTAGTAGTTGGTGTTTGGTGCACTTGTAGTGGATTCTGAGGCTGCACTTCTGCCCAGCACCCTAGATGCTTGAAGGACAGCGTTCTATCAGCTGAACCCTTTATTACCAGCGAGGGCCTTGCGGAGCTGCTGCCTGGAGTGCCCTTCTCCAGATGCCTGCTTCCCTCAAATTATTTAAGATCTTACATAAATTATGTGCACGCACTTGCATCCCACAGCACGTGTAGAAGCCAAAGGCAGCGTACAGGACTCAGTTCACCATGTGGTAGCAAGCGTTTTTATACTCCGCACCACCTTGCTAGCCCACCCTTGGGCCTTTTTGTTTTTTGAGACAGGGTTTCCCTGTGTGGCCCTGGCTGTTCTGGACTCACTTTGTAGACCAGGCTGGCCATAAACTCACTGCAATCCACCTTCAGTCTTTTAAAAAATTTATGTATGTGTATGGGTGTGTGGGTGTCATGGTGGGTTTGTTCAAGGTTCAAGGACACAGGAATTGAATGCAAGTCCCTAGGTATCTAGCAGGCTTACCCATTGAGCTATCTTGCCAGCCCTCCCTTGGAGTCTTCATCCAAAGTTTTGGTTCTGTGGGTTTATTCTGGACAGTTCATATATAGAATCCTATATGTAAAGTTCCCTGACTGCTTTCATTTTTTATGTTTTCATTCCATGCCATACCATGTCTTAATTTTATATGCTTTTTAAAATATGCATTTATTTAAGTTTTCTTGTCTTTGCAAAATCCTCCTGTGGCTTGGTTCTTGTTGATACGACCAAGGCTCAGACACAGGGAAATGGAGAGGGCAAGAAGAGAGAACTGGTTATGGAAGACTGTATTGTGGTAAAATTTGGGTCCCTGCCCTTGAGTTGGCTGCTTTTTGTGTAGTTTGTGTTAGAGAGAAGCTCACTAAGCTGGCTTTGGCCTTTGAATCAGGGAGGTATTCAAACATCAAAGCAGTCCCATAAAATTCCCTGCAAGTTAAGGCTAGCCTGAGCTACATAAACAGCTCCTGCTCCCCCCTGCCCCCCAAAAAAGCCAAGAGCTTGGGATGTAGCTCAGCATGCAAATGTTAGCCTAGTGTGTAGAAAGCTCTAGGTTAGCTTTTAAGCTACATGCATGCATTTGCATGCTTGCTCACTTGCACACACACATGCACTCACTCCTCACCCCTGACTACGAACAGGCCCCTCCAATTGGAAGTTGACCTCACTAGCTTTCTTTGTGGCTGCTGCTGGCTAGATTGTAGCAGGGCTCTGGAGTCCTAAGGAACCTGTGGCCTGTGTCTCTTTATTTCCCTTGGTGCAAACAACCACTTTTTTGCATGACAAGGCTGCCCTTCCAGAAAATAGGCCCAGGAGGGAAAGAAACATCTTTCTTCCTGCCATGCTGCTATGGAAACAGTCTTTGGGGCAGCATCAAGCATCTCTACAGTGCCTTCATGGAACTGAATCTGCCAATTGGTGTTCCTGTTATTTGTGAGATAAGGCCCTGCAGCCCAAAGTAGGCATAAAGCCACAGAACCAGTGTCCCAAGAACCCATCAGCTTTATTCTACCTCTTTTCTTCTTCTTCTTTTCTTCTTCATCCTTCTTCCTTCATTCTCCTCCTCCTCTTTCTGTTTTTTTGAGACACGGCTTCTCTGTGTAGCCCTGGCTGTCCTGGACTCCCTTTGTCAACCAGGCTGGCCTCGAACTCACAGCGGTCAGCCTGCCTCTGCCTCCCAAGTGCTGGGATTAAAGGCGTGCACCACCACTTATTCCACTTCTTGGCATCTCAAGTTACAGAGGTGGATGGGGGCATCCACGGCTGACCTTTGCACTTTAGCATTTCTGTCTCCTACACCCACTCTTTCAGAGAATCTAGTCAGGGTAGTACTTCTGGTGCTCTCTGTCCAAGCCAGGGAGAGCACCTCTGGTATTAGGTTTTGCCAGCGTGTGTTTGCTAACACTGATTGAAGTGGATTGCCAGCACATGTATGTGCCAGGAGCTGGTCTGCACTCATAGATGAGGCCCATGTCTGAGGGCTTTGTCCTCTAGGAGATGAATGTAACTGTGTTGTACTTTGAAAACTACACGTACACTCCAGACCCAGAAGGTATGGATTCTGAATGGTCACTTTTACCAACAAACGAGAACAAAAGCTCCAGGCATTTAAAGCTGGCCGTCAGGAAATCAGTCACTTCCCAATGTCCATGTGACATAAACTCCACTCATAAGGGGTTGGAGGGCAGACTGCTGTGGGTGGTGGAACCGTTTCTAACCGTATTTTATGGCAATGAAATAAATGCCTTTAGACCATGCCTGAGTGTCTCAGTGTGGATGCTTCTGTGCATTGTTCCAGTTGCATGGCCCTGCCTGTAAGCAGAACTGTATGAAGTACTCGCCCTGACCTCTGATGAGTATAATAAAAGAATGATGTGCCATGAAAACAGCAGGACATCTCTAGGTAGGACCAGGAGTTGGCTGCAAGGGCTTTTGCCCCACTGTGTCCTTGAGGACATTGAAGCTTTAGTCTGGGAAGAAATCCAACTTTTCCAACTCCACACAGACTTTGCCAAGCCACAGCTTTCGAGGCTTTCCGTGGTCAGAGCTCATGGCCCCTCCCGTGCCTTCTTCCCTCAAGATAGCCCTTCTGCTTTGGCCAGGTGCAGAGCACTGGGCGACAAGAGGAATGGCGGACAGCTTGTGTACCATGGGCTGTGGGCCATGTTGTCCTGTTTGTTGACTAATGTGGCCACAACCCTGTAA
The DNA here is from genome assembly GCA_907169655.1 of Acomys percivali. Classification (NCBI taxonomy): domain Eukaryota; kingdom Metazoa; phylum Chordata; class Mammalia; order Rodentia; family Muridae; genus Acomys; species Acomys percivali. The sequence continues at coordinate 51,851,011 of OU015747.1, read as the reverse complement.
GGGGAGTGGAGCCACATATGGGCTATTCATTTAGGCAGAGGACTTTTGCATAAAACCAGTGACTGACTGCACCCATTTTGCTCATTTTAGGTACAGTTAAAGAATCTGGTGCAAAGCACAAGGGACTGATTGAAATACCCAGCCTTTCTGAAGAAAGCGAAGCTCGTGACACTGAGGTATCTGCTGGCGCTGTCCTTTTCTCTAGTCAAACTTTGCCTCATAGGTGTTGGGCATTTGCAAACTGTTCATTAGGTGGTAGCTGTGAACTGTGGGGGTTGTTGGCCACTGTACTATGGGGTGTGAGAGGTGGGGCAGAGGCGCAAGGAAAGGAGAAAGCCTGAGGAGGCTTTAGACTTCCAGGGACAGGTGTGGTACTGGGCAGGGACTGAAAGCAGCGTAGGTCTTTAGTCTCTGCTGTTCAGTCTTCAGGGGTGTAGAGGTTGAACATGTCAAGGCATGTGCTGTTAAGTGCTCAGGGCATTTGCATGGTTTGCCAAGTGTGACTTGTTTCCCTTAATAGATAGGGACAGTTCTCAGCCAGTACTGTTCAGTATAAATACCACACAATGCAATTTAAATTTCTCTAGTAGCCACATTAAAAGCCAGATAAAATAATGGAAAAATTTTAATTATGTGAGAGTAAATATGACTTTAACATATAATTAAGAAATTATTGATGAGGTATTTTTACTTTTTTATTGGTATTAAGACTTTGGAATCTTGTGTGTTTACAGCATAGCTCAGCTAAGACCATGTACCCCATAAATGCTCAGCCACAGGTGAATAGTGGCTGCCATACCAGAAAGTCACAAGCAATTTAACTCCTGTACTTACAATTTCAAAGGCAAATTAAATGCTTCATCTTCTATTCAGTCCATTCACAACATGGCGACCAGCACTGGCATCAGAAAAGACTTAGGCCGGGCAGTGGTGGCGCACGCTTTTAATCCCAGCACTTGGGAGGCAGAGGCAGGTGGATCACTGTGAGTTCAAGGCCAGCCTGGTCTACAGAGTGAGTCCAGGACAGCCAAGGATAGAGGACAGGACAGAGAAACCCTGTCTCAAAAAACCTAAACAAACAAATAAACCCAAACAACAACAACAAAAGACTTAGATCCTCTACAACTGTGAAGCAGCCTACATTTCTATACCACTTCCTCTGCCATCCACAGTTAGTTCTTATTTTTATTTGTAGGTGAACGTGAGTAAGAAGAAAGGAGATGGGGACACACTGAAGGATCTTATGAGGACTACAGGCACCGCCAAGGTCAGGGAGGCCCTTGGAGAGTACCTGAAGGCACTTAAGACGGGTAAAGAAGGCATCCTTTGTGAGCCATGGGGTCCCTTGGTATATTACCCCAGTTACACTCCACACAGGGCAGATTCCCAAGTGAGGCTCCTAAAACACCTTCAGACTGCAGAAGTTGTAGTCAGGGTGTGAAAAGCTAGTTGTGGGTAAGACCAGTTTGCCAGTTGTCAGTAGTTTCCTGAGCCTAGGCGTGGTGGCACACTTAACAGTCCCAGGACTTGGGAAGCCTGTTTGAGGCTAGCCTGGGTTACATAGTGAGACCCTGCTCAAAACAAAACGGGGAAAAAACAAAAAACAAAAACAAAAAAAAAACCACAAAAACCAACAAAAACCACATACCCTCACCCCCAGAATGGAAAAGTTTTTGTGTAATTACTTGTTTAATGTCTGTCTTCCCTGCTAGACTAAATGTTCCATGAGGGCATGGAAGGTGTCTCTCTCTTGTTCACTGCTGTATCTCCAGCATCTAGCACAATGCCTGACACATAGTAGGTGCTTACTAAATATTTGCTGAGTGAGTGAATGTATGGATGAAAGTGACCACAGATATTACAGGTATTGATAACACCTAGATAACCTATATACCGTATGGAAGTGAATCTATTGTCATTTTCCCAAATTAGAGGCGACAGCTGGGTGGAGTGGCCAACAGAGCCTTTTCTGCAACTTATCCTTAAAGCTTGCTTATTGAGCGTCCAGGTATTGGCATGCACAGGCTTGGGGCCACCACTCTTCCTGTAAGTCCTCCCAGCCATGAAGACTGAATGATAGTAAGCTTTGTGAGGGTGGTGAAGCAGAAACAGTAGAGGAGTGTCACAGCTTTTAGTAGTTAATCATGTACACCACAACTATTTAGAAAAGAACTTGTGAGAAATTTGCATTTTAGAGGAGTATGGTAAAGCAAGGGATTAGAAAAAAGAATAAAAGGTTTTTGCTAATAAGCATACAGCAATATATGTAAAAAGTTATTTTATAAATGCCACGTTAGATAAAAGGAAGTATATTAATAAAATCTTCCTATTTCCTTATAGAATTTACAACAGGAATGATTTTACCAACAAAAGCTGTAGCAACCAAGGGACTGACTGTTGAGAGGAAACTGACTGAAAACACACTGCAGGTATGAACCTGGGTTGATAAAGTGAGGGAGGACACCCTTAGTTAGTTTCCACACCTTTTGATGAACTTGGGTTGGGTTTTGTGCAATTTTTTTGCTTTCTGGGCTGGTGCCTGTTGGGCATTCTCCCTACCAGACCTCACCTCTAGCCTGAGTTTTAATTCTTGATGGATGAGAACACTAAACAGGCCTTGCTGAAATACTGCACTTCACCAATTGTTCTACAGTCACTGGTTGATGATAGACTAGCCTTAGACTCATGGTGATCCTCCTGCCTCAGACTTCTGACGGCTGGGAGTAGAGCCATTATACCTAGCAAAAGCCAGCAACTTGGAGGGATACATATTGTGATGCATATGTGTAATTAACACCCATTAGTCTTAGGTTTAGGTCATGTTCTGGGTCCCTATGTACAGGCCCAACTGCGATCAGAGGTATTTAGCTATAGACAGGAAGGGGATGGAGGTAAAGTGCTCCTAGGAACAAGCTGTTTCCACAATAAAGGCCAGCGCTGGTGGAGCCATGCCGCTCTCATCCTGTGTCTGTCAGGTCTGCTCAGCATCCTCCTGAGTGTCTCTCATCTTAAGATGCAGGCTTCCCCAGTGGCCCTGGGTGTGAGGATTCCCACAGTGGCTTTGCACTTGACGGAGCTGTTTGACGCGACAGTGGAGCAGTTGTACAGTATCTTCACTGTGAAAGAAGTAAGCAATGCCCTTGGCTGCTCCAGCAGACACGGTTTGGCGATATGTCGCAGATAGCAGAGGCTGCTTTTCATGGAAGGGCTTCAAGGATTCTGGTGCTACTTGGGAACCATTTGAAGGGACAGTGATGGGCACATTTGGTGGCCCGTGTCAGCAGTTGGGGCACATTGTAGCTTTCCCTCTTCTATAAAGAGAGCTTTGTGTTTTAGTTCTTGTTCACAAAGCTATCATGTCCAACAAAATTAAACCAAAACCCAACATCATTGCCATGTAAGCTCCTGGTGTGCTCCTCGCCACACACAGGGTGATGCATGTACTGGAATAACGTGTGTGTTTTGTTTGGCTAGTTGGTGCAAAAATTTTCCAAATCTCCTGCTGTATTAGAAGCTGAAAAGGGAGGGAAATTCCAGATGTTTGATGGGAATATCACTGGAGAATATGTGGAGCTGGTAAGTACAAAGCTACAGTGGTGAGCTGGAAACTTATTTTAGAGGTTTTGATTACTTCAGTCTCAATTTTTCAAAAAGGCTCATTTAGAACAAAAGAAAATGTTATATACAGTGTTTTAATTGGTAAAGGCTAAGCCTTAATAGTAATTGTGCAGAAAGCAGCAGCTTAACTTTTCCTGTATGCCTCAAGCTCTGCTGGTTCCAGCATCTTATGTCATCAGGATCCAAGCTGCCAGATAGCAGTAGCCTCCAGGTCAGTCCTGTCCTTGGTAGTAATGCTGTCAAGGAAGGATGTCAGAGCCCTGGTGTGTGAGCTAGATGACAGGATGGTATGCTGCTCATTGGTTCCAGTACTTAGTTTACCTTGGAGAGGGTTAGTTTCTTCTGTTGTAAACCGTTTTCAGTGAAATGTCTTTGTTTTCAGTTAACAAACAGGAAGATCATCATGAAGTGGAGATGTAGGAACTGGCCAGAAGGTATGTTATCGTTATATGCAGTTTATGTATGGAAGCCAGCAAATTAAAGCTGGCATAAACAGGTTCCTGATGTCAAAATAAAACTCTTGTGTTTTTTGTTTGTCGTCTCCCCCCCCCCCCCAGAACACTATGCAACAGTTGCATTGAATTTTGTGCCTGCTCCAGGGCAAACGGAATTAAAATTGGACTGTAAAGGAGTTCCTGTCTGTAAAGAAGAGAACGTGAAAATCTGTTGGCAGAAGCAGCACTTTGAAGAAATAAAAAGTTTACTTCAGTTCACCACCGAGAATGCTTGAATGAGTTAGGTTTTATAAGGACTTTTTTTTTTCTTTTCCAAGACAGAATTTCTCTGTTACGCAAAGCCCTGGCTGTCCTAGAACTCACAGAAATCTGCCTGCCTCTGCCTCTGTGCTGGGATTAAAGGTGTGTGCCACCACTGCCCAGCAAGGACATTTCTTTTGTAAGCAGAAACCTGTCCCATTTACTTACCTCTTCCTTAGGAAGTCCCCTCCCAAGGCCCTTAATTTATTTTATATTGGCTGAAAATCATGAAAGTACATAACTGTAAAGCTTTGCTTGAAGCATTCTAAACTTGGCATTGAGTAAAATCAGGTGTCATCTCACCTTCCATGGGGAAGAAGGTGAGGTCCAGATCCCCACGCTAAGAGCGGTTGTAGCACACTTTCATTGCTACAGTTGATTTAAGCTTAAGACAATAAATGGCAATGTTACACCTTCATTCTAGGCCAGTTTTCAAGGTGTAGTTCTTAGGAGTGTTGGTGAGGGCTAGTTCGCTGCACTGTGACGCTTCTCTGGCTCTCCTTGCTGGCTTCCACGCTGTCAGACACTGGGATGGAGGGGTGAGACATCTGCATGGTAAGTTACTCTTTTGGACTTCTCAAACAGTAGAATGGCCATGTGCTCCCCCTTAAAGTCTCCTGACTGCAGTCATCCGAGGAAACTGAAACAACTTACGTAACAAAGGGAAAGTCATCACAGTCAGTTTAATTCAGTACACAGGACAGTAGTCAGTCATGACAATAAAAATAAAAGTTATTTTTACATCAAGTGTGCTTTATTTCCTCCACAGGTATTCTGTTAAATAAAGCACCATTTATATACTGCCAGGCCACAGCTAAAGAGGATTCTTTACAGAATCAAATTTCTTGTGGTTGTTCCGTATACAAGTAAACTTAATTTTGATAATAAAAACCACAGCGATCAGAGGCAATCTGCCTCTCTTATTTTAAGGTACAAAACTGGCACAGAGGACACCATATTATACACAGTAAAAATGCTGTAAGTTTAAATTACATTGTACAGGGTCAGAGCCCTGTCTCTCCCAGAAAGCCATATTAAATGAAAGCCACTACAGTGAACTCTTAATTACATAAAACATACCCATTATCTGATTGCCCTTTAGAAAGTATACAGAAGATGCAAGTTTTTCATCTGGGGTTCTGCCTGACCAAGTATTAAGCCTATAAATCTATCTTGCCATTCAAGCAGAGAGCACTGCACAAACTGAAGCACAAAACAAAGAAGCAAAACCTCGACAAACGGCATGGGGGAGGGGCACTTGAAAAGCAGACATGCCACATCTAATGTCAAGAAGCAGCTTGGTTTCCTTTGCCAGATATCCTTGTGACCACATGGATTGTTGATTCAATGGTCCTACACAGGGTATCCAAAATATCGTGTTGCTGCACGTGACTAATGAGGCCTCTGGAATGGCCACAGCTGAGTGACGCAGCAGCCTCAGGGTCCTGGGAGGACAAAGCTTGACCATCACAGCTTCTCAAGTCAGCTAAGTCAGACAGAACTGCGGAGATGGAAGTAGAAGGGAATTCGGATTCATCGTCAGCTAGTGTGCTATCCTTGGAACAGTGGTCTTTAAACTCTGTACAGTTTTCAAATCTGCCATTGTTCGACTGTTCCTCTGCATGCTGTGACCGGATATGTGACCCTTCTTCTGAAAATGAAGATGGGCCTTCCATTTGATATTCTTTGACAGAGCAATTTTCAGGGGAAGGAAGATCTTGCTCTGTCCCTGGATCAATAATCAGTGAATCTCTTGTCTCATTGTCTGAGGTGCTAGTGGGGGTCAGGACCTCCCTGGTGTCTGTTTTTACTTCGCCAATGCAGCTCTCTACAGTGTGCTCCTCCTCACTGCTTACTCGCCTTCTTTTAACAGGAGTTGCCCCTTCATCATCTGTGGGGAGGAAAACACATTAAAATACAATAATCTTCCAAAGAGGTAATTAAGATGCTACAAGGAAAACCAATTTTGCTTTTAGCTTTTCCCCCCTATACTGCTGGAAGTCAAAGCCTTGCAGTGCCAGGCAAGAGGAAACCACTTAGCCTCGCCTCCAGCTTGGCTTCATCCTTCCAGCCCCAGCCCCAGCCAATGACTTAGATGACAAAGCTAACCTTTAGTTTTTCTTTCTTTGGCTTCTTGCTCTTGGAGTGAGTTTCTCTGCTGCAGACAAGTCCTACACTTGCTTAAAAGCTCTTGCAGAGTTGGGATCAGAGCTGGGTTTAATTGTTTGGGAGTGTGTACTGACAGGAGCAAAGCAAGTGCCCTCAGGTCCTACAAAAACCCAGATAGGAAGAGTTCAAATCCTGAAGGCAACATTTGGACAAAACTTCAGTTAAATGAAGATGTTTTACTTCCTAGGAATTTATTCTGGTGTCTCTGGCAATGTGGAATAATGCTAACACCAGCATTAGGACATTATAGTATTCCACCAGTTGTGTCACTCATACCATTGCTTTGTGCCTACATCAAGTAGGCTAGTGTGAAGACTCAAACCAAGTAATAGAACTTAGACCTAAATAGTGATTGCAAAACAAAACCTCCCTTGGCATACCAGAAATGTGGGTTTTATTTCATAGAAACCAGTTTCTCAACCTCACTCTGGCAGATGTCTCAGTAAGGCATCTCCTGCTTGGTTTGGTCATCTATTTTGGCTTGTAAGCACTGACATTTGCTTGTTAGGCTGCTGCTGCTGCTGCTGAATGACAGTCTGATTCCAGCATGCTCCATTCTACGGCTGTTACAGAATGGATAGAAATCAAACTAGTTTAAGCTGCTTTTATAATAGAAAGCAATATAATTATATAAACAGAGATAAAGAACCTATTCTGTTTTTGATAGACTAGCTGGCTAGGAACTCCGGTACCAAGCTAGTCTCGAATCTGCCAATGATCTTCCAGCTTCTGCCTCTCAAGTGCTAGGATTACAGGTGTATGCCTGCTGGTTCTTACTGGGCTCATAGCCCTTAACACATTGAGTTTTGAACGTGTTGGCACAGTTCTTACCCCATTTAAAGAAGCACTTGCTTTTGAAATTTCAACTCGGTTAGTGAAATCTGATTGTAGGTTTTGATATTGATTTATCAAGTTTGTGATAAGGGTGCTGATCAAACTGGCACAGTTTGCTTCTGAAAACACTTGACTTTGAACCTGGGAAAGAGCACATGCTTGTGAATGTGCACATACACAAAACAAGTCTTAAAATTCAAGATCAACATAATAAGCACACACTAAGCAGAAACATCAGAAGAACATACCTTTAGAAGGAAATGTGTCATGAATGTGTAGACAATATTGTTGTTTAGAAAAGTTCTTTCATCCATTAGAATACATTTAATATACTCTGCAAAAACAGGATCTTCACACAGAAGCTTGATGCAGTTTTTCGACATAGCCGACTGAAGGGGGAAAAGTGGCACTGCGGTTAGAAGCTGGGACTCTGTACAATGTTCAGTTACAAGCAGAACTATCAATTTGCTAGAGGAAGACGATGGCAATACTCAATACATGTGGGAGGGCTGGGAGAGGGGGTGTTTGTCTGCATCCATATTTGCCTGTGCCCTGTGCGCACAGAACCAAGAGGGCATCAGATTCCCCATTAAGTACAGTTACAGACAGTTGTTAGCTGCCACATGGGTGCTGGGAATCAAACTTGGGTCCTCTGGAAAAACAGCCAGTTCCCTAAATACTAGCCATCCCTCTAGCCCATCAACACACTTTAAAAGAAATATAGCTTTATCACCCAGTAGTACAGAGTTAACAAGAATTTAAAACAACTCTTAGAGGATATGAATATTTTAAGGGGACAATCAATGGGTAAACTACATACCAAGGAAAGACACAAATTTTAAGAATTAAAATACATTTGCTAAAATTAAGCTTTACTTTGTGAATTTTTCTATTTGTCTCACATAATTCAGAGGTCCCAATGTTTGAAATTCTTACTAAAATTTGTTTTTTTCTGTTTCATATGGGTAACGCAAATACAAGTAATGGTTTTTCAACAGATTTTCCATCTAGATTACCTACATGGGTGTTTATATTACATAAACAAGATTTTATTTTATTTTTAAAAAAGATTTATTTATTGCATATGAGTGCTTTATCTGCAGAAGAGGGTATCAGATTACATTAGATGGTTGTGAGCCACCATGTGGTTTCTGGGAATTGAACTCAGGACCTCTGGAAGAGCAGGTGGCGCTCTTAACCACTGAGCCATCTCTCCAGCCCCATAAACAAGATTTTAGATAGCATGCATTTATCAACATACTTTAATGAGTAAGTTGTTCGAGGTCACCCAAGAATTTAGAAATAGAATAGGGCAGGCTCTTTTTAGATCCTTAGTGCTGAGGGCCAGAGAGATGGCTTGGCAGTTAAAAGAACTAACTGGCTGCTTTGCCAGAGGACTGGAGTTTAATTGCAAGAACCCACAACCACCCATCTAGAACTCTGCAGTCTCAGAGGATACAATGCCCTCTTCTGGTCCCTGACAGCACTACATGTACATCAAATGCAGACAAAACACACACTCGTGTAAAAATTTAGATCCTTGGTATCACTATGAAAAGAGCAGTGGCAGAAAGGGGAAGGTAGAAATCTGCTCCAATATATTAAAGAGACTGTTCAGTTCCAAGTCATGCCCTTAATCCCAGCATTCCTGAAGCAGAAGCAGGAGAATCCATGTGAGTTTGAGGCCAGCCTGGTCTATATACTGAGTTCCAGACAGCCAGAGGTACAAAGAGAGACCCTGTCTCAAAAATAAAGCAAACAAATCATTTTCTGAATGCCAATCACATTAGCTAAGTGGGATCAATGCCTTCCAAAACTCCTATTACACTTCCCTGTAACAACACTCTTTGTAGTAGTAATCACTCAGGGGCTTTTGTTTAGTAGTAAGTACTTCTATAAAGAAACTAACATTCTTCAGGGAACAGGCAATGCTATATACAGTCTTATAGTTTGGGGCAGTAATGGTACATCATGGTGAACATGTAAAGAAATGGCTCTACCATCGCTTCATAGCAGAGTGAGATGTTTAGAAGTACTTCTTTTACTACAATACTCTATAGAGTTTTATCTAAGAAAAGTTCACACTCTTTCCTCTGGCAGAGGGAAATGCAACCAGGAATAGTCAAATAGTTCATGTTTGTGGAGCTCCCTTAGACCAGATCCAAGGAATGAGACAAACTTTAGATTAGACTAATCAGATTCTTCACAATTCTCCAACACCCTTACAAACATTACTTATGTCCCTGCCAGCTTTAAGAACCATATCCCCTCCTTTCTGTTTTCCCCCAAGGCAGCAGAGTCCTGTTGTATAGCTCAGGCTGACTCTGAATCTGTGGCTATGCCCTTGCTCTGCCATGTGCTGGGGTTGTAGATACAGGCATGCATCACCATACCTAGGCAGGAGTTGACTCACTGAAACTTACAAGTGGGTAAGGTAACTTTTCCTGTTCTATTTGGTTTTAGCTAAAACTTTCCCACTATCATTAACACCAATAAGAAAGGCATGAGGACCTTGAAAAATCTACAGGCAGGCAGAATTAACAGCCAAGCAACATGGTTTCTGCTGGAGATTTTAGTGGTGGAGAGAAGAGACACTGGAGTGGAGGGAGTGGGGAGGGCAAGGAGCTTGCTTTCTCCAGTTGTCTCTGGGTCTTAAGACTTTTCCAGAAACTGCTGCTACTGAGCTATAGATGAGAAATCCAACATAAACAGCTTATTTGAAATATTCAGTACAAAGCTTAAGTTGGAATAAAATTCTAGCAACTATAACTTGCCTTTAATTATAAAACTTTACCAATTTCTAGCAAATTCATTTTCAACTAGGAGTTCTAAAGACTCCTGGCTATTTGGTTGGATGACTTAATCAGAGACTACTCATCTAAAAAATAATTTGCTTTACCTGAGTCTGGCATAGCTCAGTCCAAAGTTTGGGGAACAGTGCAAGATGAAGTGGCAAGCCTTCATAGGCAACCAGGACACCTAATATTTGAAGAAAAAAAAAAAAAAACAGAATAGGTTATAAGTTATACTATTGAGAGTTACTAAACTGCAGGTATAATAGTGTTAACTATCTTTGTATCTCTGGTTTCAACTGCATCTTGCCTGCATTCTTAGAGATATACAAAACAATATTAACAGGGAGAACTCATTTCAATGTTTTAAGCAGTGTAACAATTTAGAATGTGCATTACTTGTATACCCTGACCCTCAGCCCCAGAAGGATCTAAGATGACAACTTCAGCCAACTGTTTGTAATTTATCAGGGAAGTATTAAAGTAACCTCAAGTAGTTTCCAATCTGTATTAGAAAAATTTCAAGGCTTGCTACATTTCAGAAGGGTGGGAGAGAGCAGTCCATTTCTTCCTCTTGTTTTCTGTGTGTGCTGAAATAACTGCTGCCCTGAGTCTACTACTGTCTTCTTGCCTTGTCCTTAGGATACTCTGGGTACATCAGACTTAGGACTGTCGATGATGCTTGTTTAGGAACCTCCTGTGTGTGTGTGCTTTCCTGGGGCTTTAAACCAGGGGCTTAACACACAAGCCAGGTAAGCACTTTACCACCGAGCTACTGCCCAAGTCCTCCTCTGGATGTCAGACAGATTTTCAATATGGTCCTCCTTCCCTTTGCCCTCTTGCCTCTCCTACAAAAGCTGCAATGTCAGTTCCCTACGTAACAGTCCCACTTCTCCATCTCGTCTCCATCAGGAAAAACACAACCATAGAGGAGAAATAGAACATAAGTTATCGTTCAGTTAAACAATGTATGAGCTGGATCAGGAGTTGACAAGGTTTTTAGTGGAGTGCCAACATACGTTGAGGCCATATGCTGCCTACTATAGCTACTCCTGTCTATGAAGGCAGTGCCACAGCAGCAAAGTGACCAAGTACAGCTGGCTCCAAGGAAAACATATTAAAATTTGAGTCTCAACTTTCATGTATCACATTCTATTTTAATGTTTAAAATATGTAAATATAAAACCTACTCTTAGTAGGTAGCTGGTAGCTTTTTAAGAACTACTAGTAGATGGGTTGTAGTTTGCCAGTTCTTGGCTTAGACCAAGGCTCTGAAATCTTTAAACAGCAAATCACACATTTAGGGATCTCTTTCAGAACTAAGCCTATTTCTTGCCCACCGTAAAGACAACACTTCTCCTCCTTCCTTTATTCTAACCTAATGTGGATGAGGCTGAAGGGTTAATCCACCACAGCACATGTAAATGAGCCTTCAAACTAGTGGATACAGGGAACAGTTTCTATAGTCACATATTCTTTAGTTGTAAATGGCCGTAAAATAAGGATTGGAAAATACATGACCCTCAGGCCAAGTCTGACAGCACCTGTTTCATGGCTGGGGGAATTAGAATAGCTTTTACTTATTTAACTCTTGACAACATGGTCTCTTGACACATAGCCCAATCTGGTTTTGGAACCCACAATCCTCTTGTCTCTGTCTTAGAGGGGCTGGGATTACAAGCATTGAACTCCTAGACCTGGGAATTTTTACTTTTAAGGACTGATAAAGATAAGAACATTAAAACAGCAACAAAAAGTCAAAGAACATGTGACCTAGATCATGTGGCCTGTTTCCGGCTCTTCAGTTGCCAGTCAGTTCCCAGATTGTTTTTAGATATAAACTCTCATTACCATTCAAGATTTATTAACTTTTTCTTTCTTCAACAATTATTCCTCTAAGTAAAACAATCCTTATTCTTACTTTTCAACAACTACAAGAAGCCATCATTAATTACCACAACAAACAAACCCCGAAGACATCTTTTATGATCTAAACCCACCTCTTTTTTAAGTATTTATTTTATATATATGAGTGCTCTATCTGCATGTACACGTCAATGCCAGAAGAGGCTGTTGAGCCACCATGTGGTTGCTGGGAATTGAACTCAAGACCTCTGGAAGAATAGACAGTGCTCTTAACCACCAAGCCTTCTGTCCAGCCCCACTAAAATCATCTCTTTAAAATAAGCAAAGAACAATTTTGGCACCTACTATATTAGGCAGGTCAGATAAATACATTAAAATTTCACAGCTTTGAAAAGTATTATTTTAGTCCTCATTTACTTCATTTTATTGTTGTTTGTCTTTTGGTTTTTCGAGACAGGGTTTCTCTGTGTAGCCTTGGCTGTCCTGGACTCCCTTTGAAGAACAGGCTAGCCTCAAACTCACAGCAATCCGCCTGCCTCTGCCTCCCGAGTGCTGGGATTAAAGGCGTGCGCCACCACCGCCTTGGCCTGATCATCCCCCCCCCCCCCCCGCCCCCCCCCCCCCCCCCCCCCCCGCCCCCAGCCCAAAGAGAGGGAAAAGGATGATTTTTGCTCTTTTTCCTGAGACAGGTTCTTGTCAACCAAAATTGGTCATAACTGCCTGATCATCTTGCCTCCAATTCCTAAGGATTACAGACGTTCACCACCATGTTTAGTTTGTTTCCTTTTCTCGAAGATACTAGTCTCAAGATTCATCTAACTGGGCATAGTGGCGCACGCCTTTAATCCCAGCACTCAGGAGGCAGAGGCTGGTGAATCTCTGTGAGTTCAAGGCTGGCCTGGTCTACAAAGAGAGTCCAGGACAGCTAGGGCTATTACATAGAGAAACCCTGTCTTGAAAAACCAACAAAACAATTCATCTCAAAGACTGTTAATTATATCTATCCTGTATTTATCTAATTCTGATACCTACAATATTTTCAATAATCTACATTTACTCAAACTTCTATCCTCTGGTACCAGTGTTGACTTAATACCTTCCCTACCACACTTTGTACAGGGAATTAAACTCAGGGCTTTGGGCATGCTAAGTGGAATGTTCTTCCACTGAGCTCCTTGATACTTTTCTTTAGATTCGCTAAGGCACCTTAGCTTTATTTTAGGCAGTGATGCACTGAGCAAATTAGTTTGATATACCATGTAAGACAGCAACAAACCATACGTATTTACCAATGTGAGAATGACAGTTGGCTAAGCCAGCTTATACAGTGAACTGGACAGTATGATGTCAGCCAGGGGGACCTCAAGTCACTTTCCGGCCTTCCCATTCCCTCAAAAGCTGCTTCCTCTGCAAAGACGGATATTCCTTCAAAGCAACAGAATTTCTCAATTTTCACAAAGGCCTAGAGATGAGTGAGAGGCCAATATTCTCTTAATTCTGCACATTCCTCAATATCTGTCTCATTCACTGGGTACAAAGCACATGGAGCAGAGTCACCAAACTCTCAGGTATACTTCCTTATCTCTTACATTGTGTGTGTGCACACGCATGTGCCCAGAGTACACAGGTGAGCATCAGATCTCCTGGGACAGCAGTTAGAGGTGGTTGTGAGCTGCCCAATGTCATGAGCATTGGGAACCAATCCCAGTCCTCTGCAAGAACAGTATTCACTCTAGGCTTTCCCGCAGTAAATAGAATATACTGGATTCTGTATAACTTCTCTTTCTTTATCCCCTGACTTTGGGCATTCTTGAGCCAGATCTATACTGTGCCCCATTCCTCACCGAAAAACATGTATCTATATATAGGGAAAACAGTATTTGAGACTATTTGGTGCTTCCATAGTTGCTGTGAGGATAAAATAGTTAATATGTACATTTACTAGTCACAACTTCTTCTGAGTTCCTACAATTCTGACTGGCTCCCCAACCACCGTCTTAGAGAAGTAGTGGAATCAGCTAATGGATAAAAGCCCATGAGCAGCATTCTACTGTGAAACACTCTAGGCTAAGAATACTAATTATCTGATCAAACCTGTCTTCTAATTTCTTACCCACTAAGTAAGCCACTGCAGCTCTCTCCCCTTGTAGGCTACTGAGAGGGCGATGGCCCGACTCTGAGATGTTCAGACACCCACCAACTGGCAAGCAGTTAAGCTTGATTCACACGTGGTCACTCTGTGTAGCATACATGGATTTGCTCCTGTTGCACTGGGAAAACTAGCTCTGGTTCTGCACTACATGTCAGGGGTAGTCTGAAGCTCTATGAAACCTTTAGTAAAACTAGCCATTTTCAAGTCAGTAACACTACACCTTAAAGAGAAGCCAGAATCAGAGCGTGCTTTCTGTATCATGGAAGGGAAGGACAGGAGGAGAGGGGTGGTAAGATGGGGGGGCGGGGGGGAGGGATGGGGGGGAAGGGAAGACTGAGTGTGTATGTTCACACACATGTAGATGTTTAGTCAGTTTAGAAGAGAGATGGCTCAGAAGTTCAGAACACTTGCTGTTCTTACCAAGAACCAGGGTTTGAGTCTCAGTACAAACACGGTGGCTCACGCGTACCTGTAACTCTAGTCCCAGGGATGTCTTCTTGCTCCCACAGGCATCAAAAACACAAGTAGTACACAAGATATATATGCTGACAAACACGCAGACACATACAATACATAAAACTTTAAAAACAAACAAGTTTTAGCTGGGTGTGATGGCACACACCTATAATGCCAGCATTACAGCAGCAGTGGCAGGTACATTTCTTGAGATGCCAGCCTGGTCTACACTGTGACAGTCAAAGCTATACAGTGAGACCCTATCTAAAAAATATTTTGTTTTGCTGGGTGTGGTGGTGCACACCTTTAATCCCAGCACTTGTGAGGCAGAGGCAGGCAGATCTCTGTGAGTTCGAGGCCACCCTGGTCTACAAAGTGAGTCCAGGACAGTCGAGGCTGCACAGAGAAACCCTGTCTCTAAAAACAAAACAAAACCAACCAAACACAAACCCTGTAATCACAAGATGAACATGGCCAAGGACACTAAGGAAGCATGGATCTCTGTGTCAGAAGCCACTCTGGTCTACAGTGCTAAGGCAGACACAGTGCATGGTCATTACAAGTAATTTGACCCTTACAGGATAATATTTAACTTAGAAATTAAAAGCAGCCCATGATTTCACCCTTATGCAATGGTAGTAGTTTTCGCTTGGCTTTTTGTTTGTTTTGAACTCCTCGAGATCAGCCTGTTTCCCAAATTTGGGGATTAACGGTGTGCACAAGCACAGCTGCCTCCCACCCCTCTGTAAGAATGTGGTTACACTCTGTGCTGCTTCCTCACCCTTCAGTGCTGTGGACTGAACCCAACTCCTGCTGCTCACTGAGGTACAGGCCTTCAAGTCTGTTTTCTACCCCATATAGCTCAAGAGACGCTATCTTGTTTGTTTTGAAAACTATATAATACAAATGATAGGTCTTACTAAGACATGGTCTTAGCGCTGGACATTTTTGTTTTCAATTTCACACACAATGCCAAATTGCCCCCAAAACTGATAGTCTTCCACTCATTAGATCTTTTCTCAACCTCTGAGGAATAGATGTAGCCAAAATGTGTTCTCCGCCAATCTCCTCTTGCCAAGTTAAATCATTGTTTACTTTCTAATGAGCGAGTGCAGGCAACTTCTCATTTGGCTAATGGACACTCTGTGTGGGGAGGACATAACTAGTCATGTCCTGATTTTACTTAGTTCTCATTTTACCAAATCCTAAAAACATTTGTGTACTGGTAGCGATTTATTTGTTATGTCTGCCAACACTTTCCCATTAGCTAATTTGTGAATTTGTTTTGTTTCAGACAGGGCCTTACTATGTAGTTCTGGTTGGCTTTGAACTCACAGAGATCTGCTGAGATTAAAAGCATGTGCCACCACACTAGGCCACTAGTTCACATTTTATGATGTTTTCACAATTTGATTTCAATTTTATATAACTAAAACTTTCTGATTTTTTAAATGACCTGTTGAATGAGGTCTGTGTCTCTCATGTGTGTGTGTGGGGGGCTGCTGATCTCCACATCTCCCATCCCTGGGATGGGGACAAGGTCCCAAGCAGCCCAGGCTGGCCTCACACTCACTCTGGAGTCAACAACTATCATGAGTTCTTAACTGTTTGCCTCCCTCCCAGTATATGGCTGCCATTCTGCTAACATCACCTCTGCTGGCCTTAAACTCACAGCGATCCACCCGCCTCTGCCTCCTAAGTGCTGAGATAGTGTCTGCTAAGTGTGTGTGTATGTGTGTGTGGTGTCTTCTCCTCCACACCACCACCATGGTTTGAGTCATTCTAGTTTACTTTTGTGAAGAGAAAGAAAATAGATTTACAAAAAGAAAAGTAAAAGAACAAAAAGATGAATGAAATTCTGGTGGCATACAGGAATGTGACTGAGAACTATCAGTTTAAACTTAACCCTTTCCACTTTTTCCTGAAAGAGTCACACAAATCAAAAATCTGCATTACCATCACTCCTCACCACTGGTGTCATTAGTGTGAGCTTTGGTTTCTTAAGCACTTTCCTAGGTGCCTTTCCTTGGAAATAGTTGTCTCAGATAGAAGAAGAATTAATGTCAAACTGTGGGGTATAATTTTCCATATATGGTAGGATACCACTGTCTAAACTCCTAAGAGGATCCAGTTTTCCATGTGAGCCAGGAATGGACCAGAAACTTTCATGTTTGTGGCTTAGGTTTGTTGTTTTGTTTTGTTTTTTTTGAGGCAGGGCTTCTCTGTGTAGCCTTGACTATTCCAGACTCTCTTTGTAGACCAGGTTGGCCTTAAACTCACATCGATCCTCCTGCCTCTACCTTGTAAGTGCTGGGATTAAGGGTGTGCACCACCCCACCCGCTAATGTGGTTTAGGTTTGTATCTAGTTCTGTCTTAATAGCTGCCATTTGGCTATTTAAATTTAGTTTGGTATTTCATAAAATAGTTCCTTTTGTCAAATTTATTTCCTTCTTTCCTTTTCTTTCTTTCTTGGTTTTTTGAGACAGGGTTTCTCTGTGTAGCCTTGGCTGTCCTCGAACTCAGAGATCTGCCTGGCTCTGCCTTCTGACTATTGGGATTAAAAGTGTGTACCACCACGCCTGGCCCAAATTTCAAATTTTTAAGCTAACTTGGCTAGTAACTACCATACTGTGGATGACAGCATAGCTGAGAATATGTGCATCACTGAAGAACACTGACAAGACTGTGTAGCTACATTATGTAACTCACAGTTACAAGAGGGACACTGAGTATAAAGTGTCATCAAAGCTGATTTGGCATGTGACAGTTTCACACTGTAGCCAAGTAGTCCTCAAACTCAAGGCCAGCTTCTTGCCACAGCCTCCTGAGTGCTGGGATTACAGGTGTGGAGATTCCAGCATGCACACCATATCCAGCTTTCCCCTCTCCATTTTTAATTTCCATAAAAGTATGTATTTGTATTGATTAAAGAAAGAGATAGTCTAAAGTGGTAGAACATTCATTACTTGGTTAACCGCTCTTGACAAACTTTGTTGTGAATCGTGTAAGCACAATCACCTGGAAGTTCTCCAAAGGCATCTTTGGGAACACCTCCTGTCTGAGCACAGAGGCTGTACTATCAGACTCCTGAGGATTCTCTTAACCATGATCATTGCTATTGCTAAAGTTTCAGACTTTTACCAAATGGTACAGCCCAGACGCATAACTCTAAAACAGCCAATCTACAGGTCTCCTTACCTCCCCACATCTTGGCACCAGCCATAGATATGTAGGCATGACCAGCTAATGGAATACGAAGAAGAACAGCCCTTGAAACTTGAAGATGCTCTAATCACTTACCAATAAGATGATTTTCTGAAGAGGAGTTATCCCTGACAGCTGTAACCACTTCCTTCTTCCTGGATAATGAATCTATGATTGGATTGTATCTTTTGCCCTACGTGGAATGGGCCAAAATCTTTCCCAAAGGACAAGAGGGAGCTGTGGCTGAGGTAGAGCACAAGGAGCACTTCTGGGGCAGGCTAACACTCTATTTCTTGATCTAAGTAGTTTCAAAAGTATCACTCCCCACACACCTTGAAATCAAACTATAGAAACAGAGAGGAACCTGGCCCATCCTTGATAACATTAGAAGGCAAGACACACAGAGACTCAGAACTTGTAGGTGCTGACCTTGGAGAGCGATATTAGACTTTCTGACCCCTGTAAGACTCTGAAGGGTTTGTGATTGCTCTGCTCCTTTAGATCTGTCTTCTTGGTTCATGAGACTTACCTCCTAGTTACTCATATGTGCACCTCTGCTTCACACTGCCCAGCCCACTCAGCTTTCCTGGCACCACCAGCTCCAGAGGACAGCCGGCACTAAAGATCTGAACTCACCCTGAGATAAGGGCCAGGGAAGTCTATCTCTAGGCATTCCCTAAGCAAGGCAGATTTGTTTGTAATTCTGCTGTGATGATGGTGGACTTAGGCCACCGTGTACAAAGCGCTGACTAGCCCTGCTCCACACTCCTTCATAGGCCAGCGAAAACTCTGGGCAGAACTATTCAATGGAAACCAGTAAGTTGGTGTTTTCTTAATAAAAAGTAAAATATTCCCAAGAATACTAATTAATATTTTTAAACATTCACTTTAAAAAAAGAAAAATTAAAGGGATTGTCATATATTTTTCCCCTTCCTGAATGGCTAGGGGCTTAAAATAATTCAGTGGAGTTTACTGCTCATCTTTTATACTTACTCAGCTTAACTAATGTTTCAGTAAATTTTTCACAGTTGATTGCAACTCGGCATAATAGATGGATGAACTGATGATAAGAAAAGAAGTAGTCTAGCAGCATACGATCATAAACGTCATCTTTGCCCTGAAGGTTAAAGATGATAAAATGGTTGCACTTAAATTGTATAATAAAGAGCATATTTTGTGCAAATGTAATAAGACTAAGTAAAAAGCTAATTTAATCTTTAAGTTCTATAAGAATCTAGTTTTAAATTCCAAATTTCTAGTGTTATTAAGATCATAATTGCCCTAGGTTTATTTTCAGTGTGCAAATGCTATCAATTATAATTACCCATCATTTCTACATACTTAATAGAGTAAAATTACTGAGATTTTAGCATGTGACACTTTAGCTCTATAAACATATCATCAAGAAGAATGAGTTATATTTGATTTTTGAAAGATTTGAGGCTATTTCTGTAAGGGTAACTATAATGTTAATTATTTTTAATATTTTATCCTAGGAGAACTGCTCAAATATACTTAAGTTCCAAAGGTAGTAAGTAAAAGAGAGTGTGAATGAAGGTGTGGGTAAAGAAAGCTGAAGGGGAAAATGCTTTTTTAAAAAAATGTTAAAACTAAGGTAAGTTATCTTGTGTTACCACAGCTTGTCTCTGATTTAGAATTGGCACTATTTTAGAATAAGCATTAGAGAACAGGAACCAGATGATATGTCTGTCAATCAGTGACATTATGGGTCGGTTAAGAAGAATATGATTATAGGGACAGTAAAAGGTCTTGATTATATTGGCCAGATTGAAAACATTTCAAGTACCTAACTTAGCTTTGTAGATTTAGGTGCAGGACACAGCTACCCTGTAGCCTAGTAACAAACTAAGATTTACTATTGAGCTATTGTTTTTAGAAGAAGAAAAAAATCTTAACAACTAGTGCTTACTGTTGATTTTGCAAATATCAATCAACATTTCAGAGCACTTAAAGGAAAAAGTCCAAATTAATCAAATATAGCCTTCATAAACGTTCACATTATCTACTGGAGTCAACCGCCAGGGCAGGCAAACCTCACGATTACCTTGTACTATAGGAATGCGGTTCTCCTGGCATCCCAACATACCTTACTGGTTTCCACCATTGTGGGCAAGAGGCACATATTGAGTTCAGGGCGCGGAGGCCGAATATTGCTTTTCCCTCCTATTAGCTTGATATTTTCTCGACAAGGGAAATAAGGTCCAAGAGACACTAAGACATTAAAAGTGTACAGTAAGAATAAATGGAAAAAATAAATCTCCAAGCGTCAGTGTGCAGAATGATTACATGCCAACCATATTCAAGTATGACGCTAAGTGAATACGTACTTGGTATATTGCTGTGATGGTAAGTACAATGGTTGTGCTGTAGGAAGGGAACCAGAGTATGAAGAAAATCATGGGGGCTCAAAAGGACAAGTTCCTTGAGGACATCTGAAAATTAAAACAATTTGAGTATTAAAACACCCAGGTTAGATTCACCCACTACTTTTGAACTCAAAAATCCTGATGAGTACTACAAACTGTCTGCACTCCTAACGTAGGAAGAGATTACCTGACACCTAACTATGGCCCAAGAGATGTGATAGCCACAGCAGAGAGCCATCACTTAGAACAAAAATTAAAAACACCATCATTATTCTCTCCATTTTCCTTGCCTCCTTGTAGACACAGTCTAGTTAAATAGCAATGTACCATGATTATTTATCTTTATAAAGTCCATCATAACAGCTTGAGTGTGAGAGATACCTGACAGTCTACAATCCACTATTAAAGTTGTATGATGTTGGCTGGGCTGATTCTCACCCATTAAATACAGAAGATTAAACCTCATGATGGGCAACTAGTTGTTTACACTATTTTGAGAAATTACTAATTAGCCAATAGTCTATAATGCTCACTACTTCAAGTGGTGCTGAAGGTAGTAAAATCTTCACTCTATATTTAAAATGAAGATTCTTTTAACAGCTATACATTATCATTCTATAAGTAAGTATACAGTCACAAAGGCATTACCAAGTTAAGAGTATATAAATAGTTACTGAGTAATGTTTTTAAGACCAATGACCTAGTGAAGGAAATAACCTTATCCTTTACAATTTGAGTCCACTTTGTAAATATTGACATAATTCTACCATTTTCATATGGAATCAGAATCTTAGCGTTACAGGAAACCTACAGACAACTGGAAGAGTCTCCATATGCTCTGCACACAAACACGGTAACACTAGCACATGAGGACACAACTTGTTTTTCTTGGGACCTATTAATCTCTGTGCCATTACACATTGTTGTTTTCCCAATATTATAAATCTAACATCACAACCTACAAAAACAAAACAAGCCAAACAAGCAAACAAAACCCAGAAATATTTGTCTGCAGTTTTTATTTTTTAAGTAACTTACCTATACAAGCATTTCTTAGCTCCGGGGGGCTGTAGGAATTAAGAAGGGTTAGAAGCTTATGGGCAAATTCAATTCTTTCCTGCCACTGGATTAGTGCTTGCTTCACATCTGCAAATATAAACACATATGTAAATGGGCTTTTGAATCACCACAATTTCTCATAGTTTTTCTTCTTCTGTTGTGATACTAAGACCAAGAATTTCAAATTAGTTACATTTAAAAAACATGTTTGGTGAAAGCTAAGAGTGTGTGTGTGTACACACATACGTACAACCTGGGTCTTGCTATATATAACCCAGCCTGACATGGAACTTTCACTTCTCCTATGTCATCCTCCTGACACTGAAGATTATAGGGGTGTGCTAAACATGTTACATCTTTTCTTTTTTAAAAGATTTATTATGTATATAGTATTCTGCCTGCATATATTGCCTGGAGTCCAAAAAAGGGCATCAGATCTCATTATAGATGGTTGTGAGCCACCATGTGGTTGCTGGGAATTGAACTCAGGACCTCTGGAAGAGCTGTCAGTGCTCTTCACCGCTGAATCATCTCTCTAGCCCCCACATCTTCTCTACTGAAAAAAAAAAATTACTACCATTTATGTATGTACACATAGCGAGGGGGGAGAAGGGACTGGAAGACATTTTACACATGTCCCATGAAAGTGTAAAAGAGTCAAGGCACATTTTTGTGGAATTGGTTCTCTCCTTTTACCGTTTTGTGGGTTTCAGAAATCAGATTTTTTTGTTTTTGTTTTTCGAAACTGGGTTGCTCTGTGTAACAACTCTGGCTGTCCTGGACTCGCTTTCTAGACCAGGTTGGCCTTGAACTCAAAGCGATCCGCCTTCCTGTGCCTCCCAAGTGCTGGGATTAAAGGTGTGTCCCACCACTGCCCAGCTCTTTTTCCTTTTCTAATTCATCAGGATTGGGTGGAAAGTACTTTTTATCCACTAGTCCATGTCAACTCCCCTAAACACGCTAGACTTCCTGAAGTACTTAGTTTTGTGACAATTATTTTCATTTTAAAAAAGATGAAGTCATGTGATCTTCTCCAAGTTTGTCTTAAATTCTGAAGCTCAAGGGATCCTCAGCTTTTCAAGTTACCAAGATTGCAGGTGGCATCTAAGAGAGTGATATTTTGTACTTTCTGGAAGCATAAAGTTCAGTGTTCATAGACAAGGATATTAAGAATGTTTTCCCCCCTCTATGTAGGGTTTCTCTGTGTAAAAGAGCACTGGCTGTCCTGGACTCACTTTGTAGACCAGGTTGGCCTCAAACACAGAGATCTGCCTACCCCTGCCTCCCTGAGTGCTGGGATTAAAGGTGTGTGCTACCATGCCCAGCATTAAGGAATGTTTTTATACTTATTTCTACTGAAATTAAAAATGACCTAATCTGAGCTATGAGGGTTAAAAAAAAAAATCCAAGTTATTACTCTGTGTGGAAGTGTTTTCAATCTCCCAAATCTTACACAATGCCTGCCTACTGTTTTCAAATAGGGTTAAATACAACAGATAACAGTCCCCTTTACATTATGAGATAATGATAAACACTGCAACATTAACTAGTGCAGGTACAACAGAAACTAAGAAGACACTTTTCTGAGGCCTCTCATTTGAAAAACAAAATCTAAAAAAACCTCTCTTAAATGACAGAAAAATGGTGAAGAAATAAACAGCAAAAATGACCAAACCTTTTCTCTGAAGATACGGGCGTGTAGACTTCAAAACAGAAAGGACTATTGACAGCAGTTCTACTAAGTCTCCAGTCACATGGCAAGCTGTGGCTTCATGATACATCATATGCAATGTGTTGAAAGACTACAATTAATTTAGAGAATACAAATTTTAAAACCTTTAATTTCATTTTTACTTTATACACAAATGAAATCCTTATCTTCTGAAGAAAAGTCTATGGGTGTACATATGTATACTAAGTAAATGTTACTTGTTTTCTAAGTTAGATTTCCCATTCAGCGACTTTGTATGTGTGGTCCAAGTATGTGTAGGTGCATGGCTGTCTGTGCATGTTGAGTGTTATCCTCAATCGTTCTCTACTTTCATAAAGAAAGCGCTTTTGTATCTGCGTGTCTGTGTGTTTGTGCACGTGTGGGTGCCAGGTAATCTGCAGAGCAAGGCTTTCTCCCTCCACTGTCCTTAGTGATGAAATCCAGAGCATCAGGGCTGTGGGAAGCACCTTTACCATCTGAGCATCCTCACAGCCCCGTACTTGTATTTTATTTTGGCAAAGTTTCTTACTGAACCTGGTGCTTCTCTGTTCAGCTACACTGGCTAAATAGCGAATTGTCTCCACCTCCCCAGTGCTGGGGTTAAGGCGTGATTGCCTGGTTTCTTACGTGGGTGGGAGGAATCAGTTCCTCATGCTTGCAGAACAGTACTTTGACTGAACTGTTTCCTTAGACTCTAGTCATTTTCAAATAAGGGTACAGTCCTTACCTTGAGCTATATTTTATATAAATATTTTAGTGTCTAGAAATAACTTATGTAATCATATTTTACAAAAACTGCAATTCTGACCAGGCACGGTGGTGCACACTTGTAATCCCAGCACTCTGGGAGGCAGAGGCAAGTGGATCTCTGTGAGTTCTAGGCTAGCCTGGTCTATAAAGCAGGTCCAGGGCAGCCAAGTCTCCACAGAGAA
Organism: Acomys percivali; assembly: GCA_907169655.1. NCBI lineage: Eukaryota > Metazoa > Chordata > Mammalia > Rodentia > Muridae > Acomys > Acomys percivali. Next base: position 51,827,074 of record OU015747.1, on the reverse strand, counting down.
ACCTTGTCTAAAAATTCCAGTCTGTTCTAAGCCTTAAAAATTAGAAGCATGCAATGGCCAAAAGACTGGGAAGATTAGATAGCTAACTTTTCAGGGTCTGTGTAGAAACAAAGTGGTAAACTAGAGAGCTTTTAGCCACAGCCAAAATATAGCATGCCTGAAAAGGGCTAAAGAGCTCCCAGAGTTAGGGATTAACTATAAGAAGTTAGTTAAACTTTTAGTTCTATTCATCGTATAAGAAAGCATTCCTTCTTCTAATCCTCAAGTCAGCTTATTATTATTTACACATTATTCAAAACTCAAATTCTAGATTCTGTGGCAGTCCATAATATGAAGGCTATATTGTACATATTTAAGCTGTAAACTGGTAGAATAGGAATTGTGCCTGTTTGTTAACTGCTATATTCCTTTGTCTAGTGCTACACTTGGCAAAGACTAGACATTTCAATCAGAGCCAAAACTTCCTTGCCTCTGGGATCAGAAAGCCATTTATTTGAATGTTTCCCATTACTACTGCAAAGTCCAAATTCTTCCAAGTATAGTTTTTTATTCTGCTTCTACTCTATAACACTATTAACTAAAAACTCAACGGTATATCTTAAATTACGCAGTGCTTCCCAAATGTAAGATATCAGCTTATCTCCAGCATGAGAGTAAAGAGCAGGATGCACTTCTGGGGGCTTTAGCCCACCTCTCCCTGGTAAGCTAAGAATCATGGAGAGGATGACTGCAGAGTCCGGTCACGTGCCGCTGTCTCAGGGCCTTCTGACTTTCTTCCGCCAAATAAGCAAGTTTTTGGGAAGCAGCTGTACTCTTAATTGGAAATCACATAAATTTCATTTTTATTTACTAAGTGAATAAATAAAAATAAATATAAAATAAGGAGTAACCTATGTAATTAAAAACCTTCAACCTGTGAGACAGTTCAGTATAAATTCTTTATATACATGCAGGAGGAAGTCTCAGAGTATTCAAATGAGGTGCATTCACAGTAAAAGGCAATGTAATAGTTACCTCAGTCATCAGGATTAACCCTCGATTAAATACCACAAGAAGTCTGTCTTCATCAGATTCTAATAGTATTCTGAAGGCACTAGAAGAAGAGAGAAAATATTTTGGAACCAAACAATCGGGTGGTGACAAACATAAGTAAAACTGACATGATTTGACTTTCCTACTCAAATAAAAGAAACTGCCTGCATTTATTGCTTGTTTTTAATTTTTAAGGGATTTTGTTATGTAGCTCAGACTAGCTATTTTGTGGCAATCCTCCTGCCTCAAGCTTTCCACCATGGAATTACAGGAATGTACGCTACTTCTTAGTAATGTACAATGGAATGAGCAGCTAAAGGGGCTGGAGAGAAGGCTCAGAGGTTAAGGGCACTGACTGTTATTCCGGAGCTCCTGACTCAATTCCCAGCAACCACATGGTGGTTCACAGCCCTCTACAATGGTGCCCTCTACTGGCCTGCAGGTGTACATGCCGACAGAACATTGTATACATAATAATAAATAAATCTTTAAAAAAAAATGAGCAGCTAAAATCTGAAATCTAAAACAGTCTGAAATCTCAAGATTACTGACTCATCAGTTGGCACTCAGAAGCATTTCTATTTCTAAGTTCTCTGGGTATACTAAGGGATACTAGGCCAGAAAAAGTAAATTGTAAAGACTTGCCACGTGCTTTGGAGGAACATGTGTCTACCAGGGTCTAATCAACCCTTCATCCACAATGGCAAGAAAAAGGTATGATGAGAATAATCTTACATTTCAGGTAACAATGCTATTTCATCTTGTTGGTTCTTTTTAAATAGCAAGTTTACGATCTCAACGATTCTGCCTAATAGTAAACTACACTATACTCCAAATGCGTTGGGAAGAAAGGGCAACACAAGGGCAGCAAACAAACAAGCCTGGAAACCTTAAGTTACTGCTGCGCTCAGAACTCATTTTGTTAGATACAGCTGCAATCCTTTTACTCCACAAGCAGCAAAACGATAGTACTTTAATGGAAAGAGCTGCAACCTTGCAAAAACAATATATTCAAACTGAACGCCAAACACTTAAGAGAGTTCCTTTAAACATATTTGGCAAGTGCTTATTTCATTCTGTAGACTACTGAAGGTACAAACAGGGAGGCGCTCTTCTCTGGGGTCCATTAGCTCAGTCTATAATGAAGCACCTTGAAAGCACACACACAACGGTTAAGAAGGACTTTATTTCTATGGGCGAGGAGAACAGAATGTATCTTGTAGCAGTTCTAAGTCACAGTCAATTCTACAGCTCAGAGCGATTTATTGCATAGATGTTCTATTGTTTTTGCTAATTCATGTGAAGCCATACAGGTCTAATGAAAATAAAAAAGATATTAATAATCAGGCATATCTTAAGATGCAAAATCTGTTGCCTGGGGCCTCTAGACTGGAACTACCCAAGTGTAAGAACTGTCATAGACAGGACCATCAAACTTCAGAAGACAATATACATTAAGATCCCTTTCAACCTTCAGGTCCGATTCTAATAAAAGATACACAAATATAAAACAAACCAAGAGAAAAAAAACACAAAACTTTAAAGTAGGAAAAATTCTTCTTAAGTACAGAAATGTTTCACCAATAACCTCAGAAAATTTGTAAATTGGAGGGAGGGCTGAAGATGTGGCTCAGCTGGTACAGTGCCTGCTAATATTCATCTCACTTGGAAAACAAGCCGAAGAAACTATCACAACAAAGCATCTTTTTTACCTTATTAAAGTAGTCCAACAAGAGCGGCCATCTAAGCAACGTAAGTAACAGCTTATGGTTGTTTTCTTAAACTGTTTAATATCTTCTAATTCTTCTTCTCGCATGTCTGGCCTCTGAGCTATAAACAGCTGCATTAAGTTAAACAGTTCTTCCACAGCCTAGGAGAGACAATGAGCCAAGTGGTGATCCTTCAGCCTTTTAGCATCCCACTCGCTTTGTCTTAAGGACTTTGAATACTTACAATTAAGTCTGAATTAATATTGTTTCTGAGACACACCTTTGTACCAACATTTAGAACAGCATTCTAGACTGATGTTTAGTGATGAAATATAGGAAATAATATTTAGTGAAAGCATTAGCTGTGATTTTACAAATTTATTTACTTATATAAATGTGAAGTAAAAGTTGAGCTTCTAACATACTTATTAGTGAATTAAACTGTATAGCTTTATGCTTTTCTTGACAAAATTTTACAACACAATTTTCATGAAAATTCCTAATAGCTGAGTTCTAAAAAAAAAAAGGGGGGGGGGGAGGAATGATTACATCTGACTGATGTCAAGAAGAAAAAGCAACTCAAAAAGAGAGACATTTTAACCTAGCCAAGTCTTATCACTGGTTTATGAAACTAAGTTAAACGTTATTTCCATGAGCCCTGACAGAAACAAAGTAAATACCATCATGAACCCTTCCGCCTATGACAGACACACTCAGCCTTCCTCTTCACTTTCCAGCCTTAGCTTTCAAATTCCTGGTCCTGAATGAACATAAGCATTCTAATTTTCTGAATCAAAATTATGTTCTTCTTTCTGGGTACGAGAGTCTAAACTCACTATACCATCAACAAAGAGCAGTTTAGCCTAATAAAGAACAGTTTACAACAGGAAGAAACGCAAGTGAAATGTAACAAATTTAAAGCAAGAACTATAATATTACACAGAGGGAAAATCTAAGATGAAATTTAGAAATACTCTGAAAAGAAAAGGGAATCAGACTAGAACTGTATGTAAGCTCAAATCCTCCATCTAAGACAGGGAAGAACAACACTATGGAATACTACTACTATAAAGTACCATGCAGCCCACACCTTAGCAAAGTATGCAGACCTTGATAATGACTATCTAACTAAAAGTTTAAATTATTTTTAATTATGTATATACGTATGTGTTTCTGTATGTATATGTGTGTGGGTTCCTTTAGAGACCAGAGGTGTTGGATCCCCTGGAGCTGGAGTTCCTGTGGACCCATATCGTTAGCCCCTAAATACCTAATTAGAAAATAACACTCCCTAAAGCTGTCTTGATCTTTTCAGTAGATGTACATTAAAGATGTATTTTCAGAACATAAATCTAGACTAGAGTATTTGCTTAGCATGGCCAAGGCCCTGAGTCTGTTCCCTAGCGTTGTCAAAGAAGTTGACAACAACAACAAAAAAATTTAAGAAAAAAAAAAAAAAATCACAAATAAATAAATAAATAAAAATAAAAATCACATATTTAAAAAGGCATGTGCCAGTGGAAACAAAGTAACATCAGCACAAGAAAATATAATGAGTTATTTATAGATTAATGCTGAGTTATACGAGAGTATTTACAAAAGCAAATATTCAAGTCCTTAAGATGGGGCTGCAGAGATGGCTATGGTTTGATTCCCAGAATCCGTATGGCAGTTTGCAAGCATCTACGACTCCAGCACCAGGGAACTCTGCCCCCTCTTCTGGTCTCGACCGGCATCAGGCTTGTATCTGGTACACAGACAGAACACCCATGCACATAAAATAAAATTTAAAAATATATGAAGAAAAAAAAAAAAAAGATGAGAGGGGGATGTAGCTCTGTTGCCAAGCACATGAGTAGCATGAACATGAGTCTGGGTCTAAATCCCAGCACTGAAAGACAAAAATGGGTCAATGATTAAAGTTAGACTCTTCTATATTTTGTCATTTCTTAAATGGAAGAAAAATGTATTGCTAACCAAGATCAGGAAACAGATAAAAAGTATTAACTGTACTCACTCCAGGGTATTGGCTGGCATGTGGTGTAAGATTCTTAAAGGCCCACTGGATGTTCTGGTGAGAAGCTAGTTGTCGAGTGAATGCAGGTGATTGCTCACAGCAGAGCCTCAGAATGCCGTAGTAGGCAGGCAGCATCCCACGGTTAAAAAGCACCACATCCTGATCATCATGGTCAGCAAGGATGTAATTGAAGGCAATGTTCTTGGTTACCACTGGGTTTTGAACAATAAGGCGGATATTCTCTGGACAGTCAGCACACACATTGTACCAAAATGAAAGCAAAGCCTGTTTATTGTGATTTGTAGCTATTGCTGGCTCAGAAAGTTTAGGCTGGAAAAGGTTCCACAAATCCATGAAATATGTGGAAAACATCAGCTTCTCAGTTTTGGAAATTAAACAGTAAGTCATAAAGCTAAAATAGGGCACTAGCTTTGTAGTGCCATGAACAGCAGCATCAACATAAAGTTTGGCTCTTGAGAGCAAACCAAGGAGCACGTTGTAGACCTGGTGTAGGACTACTGTTGTGTCTGCACTGAGTGGAAGGTCACGGGTTGGGATGTGCAAAGACCTTGTTGACCGGAACATCTGGCGGAATGAATTGCTTGGTATAAGGGACACCAGAAGATAAGCTGCAGCTATAAAATGTAAAACAAAACTGTCAGATCCTTGTAAGATTTAAGTAGACCGAAGAGCAGTTATCAAACACAAAACTACTCTTCCCTTTATTAATAAAAATGAATAAAAATTAAGGGACATGACACCTTTTAAATATCCTTCTGGTTTACCTTTAGACCAGAAGAAAGATTCCCACAGGGTAATAGAAGTAGGATTGTATTTTAGGTGGCAACAATAATCACCATTACAGAAACTGCTTTTCTTTTTTTGAAGACAGATGTTCATGCTACGCAGACTAGCCTTGAACCCCTGGTTCTCTTCCTCCATCTCCCAAGCGCTGGCTGGCTATCAGAACTATTTTCAAACCTAAATTTTTAATTTTTTCCACAATATAAATATTTCCCACCTTATAATTTATTTTTTTCTGATTAAAAATAAAACAAAAACCGAAAACCCAGCATTTAGAACAAAAACACCTACCAAAATGAACTTGACACCATTGAGTCATTTAATGTTTCAGCCTTTAGTTCAGTGGTAGTTTAAAAACATCTTCATAAATTATTTTGTAATACTTTAAAGATAATGCCATATAACATACTTAAGCTATGAAGATAAAAATAAATACTTTTGAGACTCCCTTCCCACTGTTTTGAGGAGAGAGAAAGGCTGCACTGTGTCGCCATATCTTCGCACGGGGCTTCAGTATGTCAAGCCCTGGGTTAAACGCACTACGGGAAGGAAAGTCTTTCAGAAGCCTGCTAAGGCAACTTGGTTTCAAGGCTCCTTCCTGCTTTGGGAACTGCTCCTCAATAATACTGTCTGCCCGCTTTTCCTGGCCAAAACCTTCAGAGAACCCCCTTCAGCATGCTATTATGATTCTTATTACCACTGTGCAGCTGGGGACGGACTAGAGGGGTCTATCTGTATAAGCTAAGAGCTGAGCTGGACACCAGGTCTATGAGATGTGATAGAAATCTACTTCCATTGCAACAGAGCTAAGTATTCAATTTTTGGGAGGTTTTGCTTTTCGAGACAAGGTTTTCTCTGTGTAGCTCTGGCTGCCCTGGAACTCATTCTGTAAACCAGGCTGGCCTCAAGCTTAGAGAGCCACCTGCCTCTGCCTCTCAAGTGCTGGGGTTAAAGGCACACACCCACCACACCTGGCTAAAATATACCTAAGTGCTTTTAAATTTTTTGCTTATTTATATATGAGTGCTCTGTCTGCATGTATGCCTGCATGCCACAAGGGCTCTGGGGACTGAACTCAGGAACTCTGGGAGAACCAGCAGTGCTCTTAAACACTGAGCCATCTCTCTAGCCACTTTTGTGGTGCTTTGTTTTGAGACAAGGTCTCACTATGGAGCTTTGGCTAGCCTGAAGCCACCATGTAGATCAAGCTGGCCTTGACTTCAGACATCTGCCTGCCTTTGTTTCCGAAATGCTAATATTCAGAATGTGCCTGCATATGACCTGGCCAAGTCTTTAACTACTTTAATACTTGGTGACTCAAGTTTTCATTTCTCAACATTCAGCTATCTGCTAATGGTATTTTATAGTTTTTATCAGTTCTTTAGTTTTCATGTTATTTAAAGTGCTAAAATATATCCATACCCTAACATTTAAATGACTTTTTTTTTCAGTTTTCACTAATATTTTAAAAATGGTATCTAAAAACTTGTTTCCTGACTAAAGATTTTTTGTTTAGTTAAAGAGCCATGGTTTTGCTAAGCTGTTCAACTGGTATGTTGAGAATAATCCTTCTACTCCAGTCATTGAGACCACAGGACTATAGGTGCATCCACCATGTCAGAACCCTTACTGAGCAGGTTTAAAAGTACTGTCACTGGACATGCATATTGTGGACAAATGAGTTATATACAAGCCCTGAAATGGCATTACAAAAATTTGAGAGAGGGAACACTTTTTTTTTTTTAAAAAGAAGCTTGGCACAAACTGCTTTGGCCTTTTATGAGAATAATATTATAATATCACTACTATGTAAAAGAATTAATTTCCACAGTACTATCATGAACATCAGTGTTAACAAGCTTAAAAGGGATTATGGTTTAAATAAAGTACGTATAGGGAAGCAATGCTCTGGGCTGAGCACTCATGTCAGTCCACAGGTACCGGCCACTAAAAGCTCTTCCTCTCAAGGACACCTCTGATTTCAGACAGAACACATAATCCCATATAACACTCACCAAGTTTCTACCACCACTAATATCTACTATTGTTATGCTAAATTGTTGTGACTAAGGAACTAACAAATTAACATTACTTAAATTAATATTTATTTCATATTTTAGATTTCACTAGCTTTGCCTCATGGTGCTTTTGTTTGCTTCCAGGATCCTGCACTTAACCATGGCATTTCCTTAAGCTCACCTTGGGTCGGACAGTTTCTCAGACTCCTTGTGTGAGAACTTTGACAGCTCTGAGGAGTGCTGGTTGGGTAGTTCACAGAATGTCTCAAACTGAGTTTTTCTAATGTTTATGATGGTTTGGCTTAGAATTAGGAGTTTGGGAAGAAGATTATAGAGACTGTAACATGTCTGGAGCACATTTTTCAAGTGGACTTTTGATATTAACCTTGCCCACTTGCCTGGCAGGCACGTTTCCTCATTCTCATGCTACTTCTGCCTTTCCTCACTTCTCCTCCACAACTCTATCATTAAACTCCTACCAAGGAAGAGTAAAGGCCCACCTCCTGGGAGCACACACAAACCATTCACTAGTCTCCTTTGTGGATTTGTATCTTCACTTGCTGGGCTGTGCTGCTTGTGTTTATGTCTTTGCAGCAGTTGGCGCCTAGTGCCACCTGGGGCCACACAAGGGCCTAGGACCTCCCAGAGCTGGAGTCACAGGGGTTGAGTCACCGTAAGAGGACTGGGAGTCAGTATAAACTTGTAAGTCTATTTCATACTTTGGACTAGAACACAGAGTATCATATTTTTCTTATTGAAATTGTTGTAGCTTTAGCAACTGGACGTTCTCTGAGGTGTTCTGTGTGCCTGTGACATAGCAACATCATTTAGCAGTGTTTCTTCACTTTAAGCACCAGCTCATTGTGATTACTGCCTGTCCTAAAATCTTGTATTATTGGGGACGGTCTAGCGTCTGGACACTAGATATGCTAGTCATCAATTTAAGGCCCTCCGAGCTAGGAAACAGCATTTCAATGACTAAAGAAATTTCAAAATAAATTTTGATTTTTCATTTGTTTGGACTATAAAAAAAAGTAAATGCATTGTGCTTATTAACAACCACTTTTCTGTCTTGTGAAATGTCTTTTTTTGATACATGTCCATATGTCTTCTAAGAAATTTTTTGTTGTTGTTTATTTGTTTTTGTTTTTTGAGACAGGCTTTCTCTGTGTAGCCTTGGCTGTCCTGGACTCCCTTTGTAGATCAGGCTGGCCTGGAACTCAGGTCGATCCGCCTGCCTCTGCCCCCAAGTGCTGGGATTAAAGGTGTGCGCCACCCCAATGGCTTGTACAAAAAAAATACGTATAACTTCACTGTTATAATTACATCAATGATTTCTGTCTTAATTAGCATTTTAATCTTAGCCTTCTCAAGATTTACTTTGTTTTTCCAAGACAAGGTCGCATTATGCAGCTCTGCCTGTCCTGGAATCAAGAGTTACTTTAAAAAACTGTTTCCTCATCTTTTACTTTCTTCAGTAACATTTAAAAATACTCATAGTGTCACAATTTTCAAACAGTAAACAAACAAAACCCTGGCCTTTAATGACACATCTCAGAGATTTACATTATATAAGGCATTATAATTAGGTTAGCCCCACCACCCAAAACCCTAAAAATTGAACCAACAACCAATAAAACCAACCTAAAATTAGAACAATTAATAATTGGCTGAATTTTAAACATTTGACTTACAAGTCCTGACTCTAGGATAATTGTGAGCCAAAAGAAATCGCTCGACCCAATTTTCCATATTCTGGAGGACCCAGCTGTGTGCCAGCTTATTTCGGGGTGTCTGCACTGCCAACCAGTCCAAACACTGAGAAGGATTGTATTCAATAACCTATAAATGAAATAACAAAAAGAGGACATAAGGTAAACTGAAGAAACAAATGATTTTTACTTTCTTTTGGTATATGCTATTAAGTACTTAGTTAACTTTTTCTTTTTAGATTGTATTTGTGTAATAGTGTTTTGCCTACATGTAAAGTGTGCACCACAATACATGCCTGTTCATGAAGAAGTTAGGAGAGGTTATTAGATCCTCTGAAAGTAGAGTTATATGAGTGGTTGTAGGTCACCATGTAGTTTGTGGATGCTGCAAATTGATGCTTGGTCCTCTGTAAGAGCAACAAGTGCTCTTAACTCTTGGGCCATTTCTCTGGCCCTTTTTCTTTTCCTTTAAATTGGAGTTTTTTTGTTTTTTGTTTTTGGAGACAGAGTTTCTCTGTGTAGCGTTGGCTGTTCTGGACTCGCTTTTGTAGACCAGGCCAGCCTCGAACTCACAGCGATCGCCTGCCTCTGCCTCCCAAGTGCTGAGATTAAAGACGTGCGCCACCACCACCTGGCTAAACTAGAGTTTTTACAGATGTTTTACCCATGCTTAAAGGTATTTACTTAGTAGGAAGAGCTCAGGAAACTTTATTGTTAGTTTACAAAATTTAAAGTAACCTAGGACAAAGATGAGAATTCAATGAACTTGCTAAGTTTATTAATTTATTAAATCTTGGTTGTTTATTTGGTTCAGTGATACACTTGCATAGCATAAACTATATCCTGAATTCTACACCCAGCATTGACAGGGAGAAGACCCTTTTAATTTTCTAGAGCTTCTCACTTGTCTCTTCCCTACTCCATGGCCATGCTATCACTATCACACGTGAATGTTCGTGAATTGCTGTGAAGATTCTGTCCATGGGAATGGGAATTTTAGCAATCTAGGGCAGTGGTTGGCAACCTGCAGACTATAAGCAAAATTCTGTGGCTGTTTATTGTTATTTTATTTGGACACTGCCAAGTTACTACTTATTATGAATGGCTTTTAGGTTACAACAGCACAGCTGAATAGTTTCAACAGAAATGGATACATGCATTTAGTATTTGGCCCTTTAGAAAGAAGGTTTCTGGCTTAGAGCTTTTCCAATCATCACCAAGAAATCTATTCCCACAGCAAGGACTCTCTAAAATGTGGTTTGAATGCTTCTTCTATCTTTGTCAACTGCTAAACCAGGGCTTCTAGTTGCTTTATGAAATTTTTCTTGAGGATAATTATTCTTAGTGACTTCATACTGTCTGATGCCACTTGGTCCAAGTAAGAAGAGAAATGCAAAATCCAAGACTTCGTGGGTTCCTCCCTCTTTCAATAGCTCCCATGCCATCTAGATTGAGGAAGACCCGGGAAAGTCCAGAGCCACATAAGCCTCAGTCCCAGGGCTGCATCGGTAAGCACCACAAGCACCTTGGGGGCCGTGGGAATGCTGGAGGCATTTGTCAGATCAACTTCGACAACTATCATCCAGTTTACTATTGGAAACTTGGTACGAGGCATTATCACTTAAAGGAACAAAAGCTTCTGCCCAACTGTCAACCTAGATAAGCTGTGGGTACTGGGCAGTGAGCAGACATTGGAATTGCTCTCATCGGGCTACTACAGAGTTCTGGGGAAGGGCCGCTCCCGAAGCAGCCAGTCATCATGAAGGCCAAATTCTTTAGCAGAAGAGCCTAAGAGAAGATTAAGGGTATTGGAGGTGCCTGTGTCCTGGGGGCTTAATGCTGCATGGGGAAGCTAATGAAACGATAACATTAAAAAACAAACAAAAACCAAAAACAACAACAACAACAAAAAACAAAAAAAGACTCCATGAAGGTAGGGCTGGATGGAAAATATAGGTACCTTCTACTACTCAATGTTGCTAAATTTTGTTTTACTATAAGTAAAATTACTCTGAAAAAAAATTAAACAAAGGAAAATAAATCTCTTGGAAGATAAGATCAGAGATATGTATGTACTTCAAGACTTACCTCCCATATCCTCTGTAGAATGTAAGATGCAAAGGGAGGCATTCCTGGAGGCCCACCGGCAAATTCCATTAACATGGTCAACAATTTAAAGAAAGGATTGGCCGCCTGTAAGATATACATATCTTTATTGAGATACATACTCTTTTAGCCTCAATTAAATCTGTTGAGCTGGCAGAGCTTAGACAGCACTCCTGCATATGAACTACCATAGAATGTCAGATCAGGTAGAAAATATGTCCAATTACATAGCAGCAACATTGAATAGATTTTTCTAGATGTCAAATGTACTTAGTAAAAAAGAAACAAGATTTCTGTTTATAAATTAACTACTAAATGTTGTAAATATTTATGGTAAAGGTGATATTTTGATACACACACAGTTAATTAAGGTATGTGCTATCTCACATGTTTATCTTGTTTTGTAGTAAAAATACTTAAATCTACTCAACATTTTTTCAAGTACACATTATACATTACAGCTCAATGCTGTAAAAGCAGTTACTAGAGTTTCTCCTGTCTAGTAGACACAATTTAGGCAATGAAACAATCATGTTTTTTGTTTTTCCGGTTTTCAAGGTAAGGTTTCTATGTGTGTAGACTTGGCTGTCCTGGACTCACTTTGTAGACAAGGTGTGTGCCACCATGCCTGGCTGAAAGGAACATTAAGTTATTGAAAACTTTTTATTGTTTCCTGTAGCAATTTCTGATCCCTAAGAAATTGATTACATTGATTTTTAACATGCACTAAAAAGTAGTTAAATGCTTCTTATAAAAAATGATTTTTCTTCCCACATGGGCATGGTAGCACATGCCTTAATCCCAGCACTCAGGAGGCAGAGGCAGGCAATCTCTCTGAGTTCAAGACCAGCCTGGTCTACAAGAGAGTTTCAGACTAGCCAAGGCTACACAGAGAAACCTTGTCTTGAAAAACAAAAGACTTTCTTCCATTTGGTGGGGGAAGTGGTGAGTGGTGGGAGGAGAGGTTGAGATATGGTCTCTCTATGTAGCCCTGATTGTCCTGAAACTCAACTACAAAGACCAGACTGCCTTCCTCTGCCTCCTGAGTACTAGGATTGCTAAATGCTTCTATTTAATGAAAACACTTGTGACACTGTACTCCATATATTCCTGCATACACACCGAGTTCTGGATAGCTTATGATATATGCTTTAAGCCATCCAATTTTGAAGCTTGACACATAATTAGTACTCTGGTATACAGAATTTATATATCCGTATTTAGTTGGAAAACAATTATTTGCAATAAAAAATTAAGTATTACTTCAAGCTATATGGTTATTAGCAAACCCTTACATACCTCAGGTGTTAACTTTGCTATTGAAGTAAACAGCATAGATACAATCTGAAATATAAAAAGTAGGATTTCAGAATATTATTTTTACAATTATCAAAAAGCTGAAGACTGTTTTCAGTACTTACATGTTCTGCAAGTCGATTATTGTACCGACACAGGCTAAAAATTAGATTACACGTTTGTCTTATATTGATGCCATCACGAATATGTTGAAATAAGAAGGGAAATCCCTGTCAAAAACAAAAGTTGTTCATTTAACAACTATCACATTATTTTTATAATGAATAAATTGCTTAATATTAGTCAAAGTATTACCTTTCCTCCTGTTAATGCAGCCATGTCAGTCTGTGACAATGTCAAATGCCTAAAAGAAAATATTAGTGGAAATAAATCTTTTCCATGTGTACTACTTTGTAGCTATTAACAGCATGACATGCATGAACCCTGTCAATTCTATTATCATCATATTAACCTGCCATCATACAATTTGGGGAAGTGTTTGATGGCTAGACTTGCTGGCTAAGCATCTCAGGCAATTGTCCAAGATTAGAATATGAACACCACATCTACTTTATTTCCACTTCATTAACTCAATAAATATATTAAATTGCTAGGATAGGTCTAGTTTTACTTTGACAGCTATTTTTTTGACATGAGTCTTAAAATGAAAATTTAAGAAATATTAGTATTACCATATAATTTAAAGTTAATACATTGAACTTACACAAAAAATTCAGATATATATATTTTTAAAGTAGGATAGTGTCAAGTAACTTATCACTCAGGTTCAAGTTTACCCAAATCATAGCCAATCCTGTTTCACTTTTACCACCAGTCATTCAATATGCATTATTCTGAAGCAAATTCCAGGTATTTTTTTTTATCATTTAATCCATAAATCTCAATACATATCTCAGGTAAATTTCAAAAAAACATAATCACAGTACCATTATTCATGTCTATGGTAAGGCAACAAGTCTTTACTATCTTACATTATCAATGTACAAATTTCCTAAAGTGTCTAAAATATATTTTATAGTTAACTTGTCTCAATCTGGATCTGAATGAAAGTCTTTTGTTGCAAATAGTTTTAATGTCTTTAAATTTTTTAATCTACTGGTTTCCCTTCGGACTTTACTGCAATTTATCCACTGAAGAAAGCAGCTTGTTTGTCCTGTAGCGATTCCAATATTTATGTTTTGCTAATTGACTCCTGACGGTGTTGTGTTAGCACATCCTCTGCTCCTGTGAAATGGTAGGCAGATCTAAGACTTGATCAGCTCTAGGCTTCACTGTTTAATCAAGAGTGTTTGTAGGTGGTGATGTGGACTGTCCTCGGGGAGACACATAAAGAAGGGGTTAGTCATTATGACATTTTCCACCAGAGATGACCTTGGCAGCATTATTTCACTTAGGGACAGAAAGTGATTTCTAATTCCAACACACCTTGCTCATTTATTAGTTGAAACACCTATGTTGATGAACTTCCCCTCATTCATGAACGTGGTTGACATACTTTTATTTCTTGAAGATAAGATAAACATATTCTTTACACCATTTCCTTTTATCAGTTTTCAAAATAAAGATTTGATTTCTTAGTATATTTCAAAAGTTGCCAACAAGTATTTCAAATGTTCTATTATGGTATCATTCTGAGATTATCCATGTAAACATCTTGATGTGTCTTAACATCCCATCACAGTCTTACTTTTGATGTGTACCTTGTCCAACATGAAAGCAACAGAAACCCCTGAAGTACACTGTTGAGTCCTTTAAGCATGAACCCAGAACAGTCTACTTGGTCTCTGTGCTTCTCAAGTAAAAAAACATTCCAAGATTCTCACTCATTTCTTGCCCAGTACCTGGGCACATTATACTTCCAGAATAATTCTTATTATATTAGAAACAACATGATTATTAAGAAAGCTTAAGATAATTTTGCAATTACTTCTTGTCCTTCATGAACGTCCTGTTAGAAACTGATAGTTAACATGTTCTTAGGTCCTATGTATGCAGTGGCTATATCACCTCCACTTTTGATTTTAAAATACTGCTTTTTATATACTTACTTATAATTGTACAAAGCATTTACAGGATTCGAAAGCTAAAGCTTGGTTTTGTCAAGCTTCCATTTCTGCACCCTCCACCTTGTTTTCTCTCAAAATCATGTTATTAACTGATGATTTGATTTCTCGCTAATTCTTGATATTTGCATAGTCACATCCAACGAAATGGTACAATGAATTACCAAAAACCAAATCATCGCTGCTATGGAAAGAACACACAGAACTAGGCCCCTGTGAACATATTGTCACATATTTATCAAGTGAGCAATACACTGCCATATTTTACAGGTGTTTCTGTTTAATGACACCTTATTTGATATGTATGATTACTTCACAGTGAACTTAAAAACCAAACAGCATTGGAACTCATAGCTGAATGAAACTTATGTACTGTATTCATTTCCCACTGAGGGACATCACAGCCTTCCTTAAGCTCAGGAGCACTAAACAGCACTTCAGTATTATTCTTGGGAACCATTTAAACAGTGACATAACCAAAGGAAAAGCACAAATATTTTTAAAATGTGGCATACATCATAAAAAGTACATTTGTTTACAACATGGAAAGCGAAACAAGACAGGCCACTGCCTTGTTTGACCTTAGCTGGGAAAGCATGTGCCAGGACACGCCCATTTTTCACCACTCTGAATACACAGGTGTCTGTGGATAACTGTGAACGTTCCTCAAGTAACGACTTTTTGGCATTACAGACAAATTTAGCAAGTATGTGACTTTGTAATTGGAAATGCACGAATAAAGATTGGCATACACACACACACATTCTCTTAGCTCCCCTTTTCCTAAAGGTAGCATAACACATACACAACCTCCCCTACTTTGTCTTTTGAAGGGAGATGAGGGAAAGGAAGGCCGTGTGTGCACGATGATGATTACTACACGGTACCACAGATGGATTCCACATTCCATTAAAGACAAAACAAAACTAAACAAATAAAACAAAACAAAAAAACCAACCAAACAAAAAACTATGAAGGACTTGAATGGATCCCTTGATTTTTCCATGGCTAGTCCCCTTATGATGAACAGTTGGCTGTCTCCAACTTTTTGAAACTAGAAATGGTGTTTTAATAAATACTTCTCCATAAATATGTTTCTGTGTTGGGGCAGATCCCTGGAAGTATAGTTGCTGAGATAAAGAATGAAAATCCATTTAATTTTGCCAGATATTTTACTTAGGTTTCTTCAATAACTTTTTCTAGCACGACTCAGACGAGTTAGATAGAAAGGACTGAAATTCGTGAGCCACAAGAGTTGAAGTGATATTATTATTTTAAAAGATTTATGTAATAAAAATCAAATAGATAGAACAATTATGTATAAAGAATAAAACCAAACACGCTGTAAGCATTTTGAATGTTGAAACATTTCACCTTTCTGAGCGAGACTGTTCAACCAAAAGAGCAACTAAAGCTATCATCTTTTCAAGGGCAGCAGGTCTGTATTTTTCTTCTGCCAGAGAGAGGATGTCTTCTTCTTCCTCCTCTTCTTCTCCTTCTTCCTCTGACAATACTTCAACTTGCGGCTAATCAGAACAAAATTCAATGTTAATGTGTTATTAGTTTTAATATCATATTTGAAACCGCTGATTTGTTTTAATTTAAGTATCAGGAAGACATGGCAGGAACATGTAAAATCATTACATACAAATCATTAGATAAAATCATTCAAAGGTCAGACCCTAGCCTAATATAGCCTTAATGACAATCAGGACACTTTTAGCTAAATTGGAGAAACTATACACAAAGTTCCCAAAACTATTTTTCATAGATATCTGGATTAATAACCAAGATAAAAAAAATATGAGTATAATAAAACAGTAGTTCCTATTAATAAAAATCCAGCCACACATACAAAAGACATACAAAGGGACGAGAAGGAGGAGGAAGAGGAGGGAAGCAGTAGCTACTGCCACTGCCTCCAACAAAACAGGTAGCCATATAGATTAATTAGCTGGAATTAGATTAAAACCAACTCATACACTTTAGTACACAGCATAATGTTTTTAAAGAGACACTTCACTCAGCAGTCTGACCATGGATCTAAAACAAGTGAAATTCTATAAGCTTCAACTGCCTCATCTGTATTATGGACATAAAAATTATACTTCTCTCATAAGGATATGAGAAGTTACACATAGGCCATGAAATCCAATGTCACCCGTATGCCAATATTAATAAATTGACGAGCTACTGAAGCTTTCAGAAGACTTGGGAAACTCAATAGTGAAGAGCTTAAAAACACCACCACCAACACCACAGATATAAACAAGGTAAGACTTAGTAGACTCTATAGGTAAACTGTGGCTAGTAGGATGAAAATAAAATCGGCTTTCTTCCAGACTTACAAAAGAAAGACTTAACACTCAGTTTCTTTTCCTGCTTGGAATATACACTGAAATAACAGTAGCAAGACTAATAAATCTAGGACTTGTAATATTAAGAAACACAAAGAGACAAAGCAACTTTACAGGTCTCTAGAGTCTTAATGATGCTGCCTGATGTGAACTGCTAAGAGCATGGCCCTGTGGCACTGATATGTAACAGGAGCATGGCGCTGTGGCACTGATACATAACAGAGCTGCACTTACATTTTCAGGTCCTTTGGTTCCCATGTAGAAATGTACCATTGTAGATATGGCTTGCAATGAAAGCAGAAACTGACTCTAAAAGTAAGCAATTTAAAATGTTAAATAAAAAACAAACTGGAAATGCTAAATGGACACATAATTCAAAACAAAGAAACAAGAATTACCCTTACCTCTTCTTCACCCATTTTGGCAAATTCATAAAGGAAAGCAAAATACTCCGTAAGATGTTTGCTGTGAGGTTTCACACCGTGCTCCATAATTAACAACAGAGTTCTAACGAACCGAGTGACACACGAACGACCGCCAATATCTTCCACTGAGGCATCCATATCATCAGACCTGAAAAGGCAAATGTACCTCAGAGAACACGATAAAGCTGCAGACAGACATTGCCTTAGATGAAAACTACTTTTTTGTTTTGCTTTCTGAGACAGAGTCTGGCTGTGTGGCCCTGGCTGGCCTGGACCTTGCTTTATAGACGAGGCTAGCCTGGAACTCACGAGGATTACCCTGCTTCTTCCTCCTAAATGCTGAGATTAAAGGCATGTGCCACCAAGCTAGGAGAACAACTTTCAAAACTCCAATCTTTTATCTTCTAATTTTGTCAAGCAAATACCAACATCAACAATGTAAGTAGTTATACTACTGCTGGAACTACTGCTTGGAATCTATCCAAACAAAAAGTTACATCTTAAGACGTACTTAATTAAAACATTCAGAAAATCTTCCTTTCTTGAGATGTATTATTAGAGACAAATTCTTACAGCACAGCCCAAGTATCCTTCAAGATACTTAAAAAAAATCTTGGTTTTAAAAGGACTTCTTACCCATCTTCCATTCCTGGCTGTAGATAGAGATGAGCGTGCACAGGTCTGAGTCTCTGAATCACATGGATACATAAGCGCTGAAACATCTTTAAAGGAGAAACTCACATCAGGTAACAGACACTACAGACTTGGTGTATCTAAGAGGGCTTGGCAGGCCGCTGTACTATCAGTATACAGGAGGTACAAGCAAAGTTGACGGCATTCTGGGACAGCGTCACACCGAGTTAAGACCAGATTTGAAAAGCGACAGTCATGGATGGCAGGTGCAGCTGAATAGTGGGGTCAATCTCAGTAGGTGTGAGTCTAATCTCCCAGAAACAGAAAATTATTTTTAAAAAATCAGCTTTATGAGAAGAAAAAAACCTCAAGCTACTGTTTTCAGTAACATAGATATCAAACTCAAAAGCTGGTGCATATGTGTTGGAGAAGGTACAATGAAACTGAAACCCATATATATTCATTTAGAGAAATGTAGTGGTGCGGACTCTGTTGTAGAAGGGAAAACAAACATGACAATATAAGCAGGAATTCCACTTTTAAGTACATACCAAAATTAAAATATGATCAAAATAAAATCTTTTCACGAATGGCCACATCTGTACCGAAAATAGTCAGGAAGTAGCAATAAAGCTGCATGTGGTGCCACACCCTAGAACACTGGCATTCTGCAGGCTGAGACAGAAGGACTGTGGCAAGTTCCAAGCCATCATGGTCTACCTAAGTGAGTCCCAGGCCAGGAAGCAATACAGACTACATCATAAAACAAACAAAAAGTAGAAACCTCAAATGTTCAACTAATGAAAAGATAAACAAAATATGTTAATATAGTCACTGGAATATTAGCTGGTAGAGAAAAAAGGAGATGAAGTATGCACAGGATATATTTTTTTATGTTTGTTAAGAACACTTATCAGCCAGGTGGTGGCGGTGCATGTCTTTAATCCCAGCATTCAGGAGGCAGAGGCAGGCAATCTCTGAGTTTGAGGGCAGCATGATCTACAGTGTGAGTTCAGGACAGCCCAGGTTACAAAGAGAAACCTTGTCACAAAAACAAACAAACAAACAAAAAGAACAGGACTCACTGTTGTAGCCCACGTTGCTCTCAAACTCACGGTAATCCTAACTAAGCCTCCTGAATGCTCGGATTACATAACTCAACGCACTCATCTCCAGACACACATTTTAACATGGACAAATCTTAGACATAAGAAGTCAAAGTAGCCATTCACAAAAGACATCACCGTGACTGTATAAAATGTTGACAACAACCCATAAAGATATAAAGCAGAACAGAAGTTAAGAGGGGCTAAAATAAAAGCAAGAGGATAAAAAGGAAAGCCACTACATATTCTTTAGGAGGTACTGGATGTTTTAAGGTTATACATTTACTGTTAATTTCATGAAAATACTACAAAAAATTAAAGTTTATAATCAGAAAGTTGCGGGTGAATTTACAGTGTAAGGGCCTACTCTTCCTTTGGTTTTTTTCTAGACAGGTTTCTTGGTGGTCTTGACTGTTCTGGGCTTACTTTGTAGACCAGGCTGGCCTTGAGCTCAGAGCAATCCACCTGCCCTGCCTCTCTAAGTGCTGATAAGACTTCTCTTAAGACTATACTTTCTATACCTCATTACTAGAAAAGTCTTTTGCTATGTAAAATAATGCTAGTACCTCAACAAAACAACTGTCCTTCAGTGACAACTGGAAAATGGCATAATACAGACTAAGTTTTTGATACAAGAAAAATGACTATAAAACAATGTTTCTAAGGGGGGGCATGGTAGTGCATGCCTTTAATTCCAACAGTTGGGAGGCCAGCTTGCTTCCAGCCAGCCAGGATTGTAAGAGAAACCCTGTCGGGAAAAACAAAAACAATGTTCAAGTATTCATTGGATAAATTCGTTATCGATTTAAGGAAAACAAAATGATCCATTTGGCAATTTAGACATTTGGTACAAGAATGAATTTACCCTATTCACATAATGTAGGACTGCAATACTCTAGGTGCACTCTGTCAAGGATGGGAAATGAGCTGGCAGTAACAGCTGGTCTTACTATATAAAGAAAAAGGTTCCTGTCACTTCAAAGTGACAGGTGGTGCTAAAAGAGCTGATAAAAAACAAAAGCAAATGACTTTTATGAATCAAGACAGAACTTTCCAAATTACTTTGAATGCTATTTATAGGCCAATTTAGAATAAACTGAAAACCATTTCTCTTGTTCAAGATATCTTTCCTTACCTGTCTCACAATTTGATTAGGACATTTAATTAGTATTTGCATTGGCCACCAGTCATCATCAGCCATGCGGTCTAAAAACCACTGTAAAGAAAAATAGAACATGATTTAATACTCAAATAATACTTAAGTTAAATGAGATAACAAGCTACACAAGGATATGTAAATGTCACGAACTATTAAATACTGAGGATCACTTCATTATAGAACTCCACCAATGTCATTTCTATGCTGTAAAAAAAGGCAATCTGACATACTTAAAGAAGAGGAATAGAAAGTGGCATGGAGGGAAAACAAAGCAACTGATAGATAAAAAGAAGTTTAAGAGACCTCATCTGAACATTAATTCAAACCAACTGAAAACAGCTTATTAGCATCAGAGAAAACTAGACACAGTGTAAGTATTTGCTGAAAGTAAACAAAATGTTTAATGTTATTTATAGAAATTAAATTGTGGTTATATATTTTTCAAGTTCTCATCTGTTTATATATATATATATATGAAGTGCATGGCCTGTAACCCTCGAACTTGGGAAGCAGAGGCAGGAGGATCAAGGACAGCCAAGGCGACCCAGAGAAACTCTAAAAGTCTTGGAAAACCAAAACACATCAAAAGAGATGACTCCTGAGTTTGCAATGTAAGCATATCTACTGAAAGAAAGTGGCAGAGAAGAACATGGGACTGAAAAATTACTCTTTCAGATATATGTATTTCCTATATTTAAAAATTTTATACAACTTCTGTTGATCAGATTTCCTTTTTACAACACTTCAATGTAAAGTAACAGTACAATATAAGAAAGCAAAGCCTTCAACTAATTTCATCTTTTATGTACTATACCACTATCTCCCCTGTCTGAAAAAAAATCTAGAACTTGCATTACTAGGTTTATACTTCCTTGGTTGTTAACCAATGGCTGCATTAAAATAGTACTTCAGTTATCATTACCTATTAGTAAATTATCTCTAGAGACACAGGGTTTCTTTGTGTAGCTTTGGCTGTCCTGGTCTAGACCAGGCTGGCCTAGAACTCAGAGAACCACCTTCCAAGTGCTAGGATTAAGGACATGAGCCACCACGCCCAGCAAATGTGCACACTTTTTATCTATCAAATTATACCTCCAAGCTGGAGGGCAAATATTGATCTAACACAAAAAAGGGTAAAGGAACATCTGTAGATGGGAGTTTAGCTCAGTGGTATAACATTTGTATAATATGTAAGGCCCTGGATTCAAAACACAAGGCATAGCGCACACCTGTAATCCCAGTACTGCAGGGGCAGAGAAAGGCATCTCTCTGTAAGGGAGGCAGGGGATGGGATCTCTAAATGTATGTGAAATATCACCAGCCTTTTTGTTTGTGCATTTTGGGGTTTTGTTTGGTTGGTTTTTTTGAGACAGGGTTTCTCTGTGGAGACCTGGCTGTCCTGGACTCACTCGGTAGACCAGGCTGGCCTCGAACTCACAAAGGTCCGCCTACCTCTGCTTCCCCAAGCACTGGGATTATAGGAGGGTGCCACTGCAGCGGCTCACCAGCCTACCCTAAATACAATATATATATTGTTCCAGACGGGCCTTAACTCATGATTATTCTGTTTCTCCCACCTGTGTGCTAGGATTACAGCTCTGCAGGATTATGTTAGACTGAAATGTTTTTCATACTTGTGTAATGCTGGAGGGTAACTACAAGACTATGGAAATGAGTTAATACTCAATGTCCATTACGGATCTGAAATATAAGCTGTGACTTTCTAAGTGATCAAACATAAGAAAAACTTACACAAGATCTTACGACTCATGATATATAAAAACAATTTTTCCCATCATCTAAGATTTAAAAGAAAACAAAAACAAAACAACCCTTCATATTAGAGAACTAAAGCTGTGCAATATCTGTTGTCACCTTACCTCACAGGCTGCTTGACTATTATTAAATTGTTTCGTCAGTAGCTCAATCCACTGAAGCATTGTTGGCTAAAAAGAGAAATAAAAAAATGTGACTCAAGACACAGACTTTAAGTCAATGATAACAACACCAAAACATAATTAAAACTTAATTATGATTAAATAAAACTTAAAGACATACCTTCTCTTTCGAATGAATGAATGTCTCTAAAACAAAGGAAGTACTTAACTGTTAAAAAAAAAAGATACAATTAAACAGGCAAGATTCAATTACTAGAAAGCAGTAACTATGACAAAGCTATCTAAGCCTCTCCTCACCTTTGCTGTCATTAGGGACACAGCCTTAGGGTCTGGTAATGTACTTGGAATACAGCTGCACAGCTGCCACATAAACCTGGAGTTCAAAAAGGGTTAATGTAATTCTTACAGAAGACTTTCTTTGGGAAAAAAAGGAAGGAAAAAGACTAAATTTATACAAACTTACCCAAAGTATGTGTGTTCAAAAATGTTTTTGTCTTGCAGAAATTGCATGTTGTCATGCCAAATCCACTGGAGAAAATAAAGTTAGCATTTATCAGAAAGCAGTTTATTCAATATATTTATTTACACCAAGAAAAGGCATAGCCTAAAAACCTACAAAAATAACAAACCAAAAAAATATGCATTTAAACTCATGTTGACTTTCTCTCCAAGTATAAGAAATATAAAAGTAGTTACTAGGGACTGAGACTGTCTCAGCCATTGAGAACATATGTTATTCTTGCAAGGAACTGGTTCAGGTCTCAGCAATCCACAGGAAGCCAGTGCCCTCTTCTTACTTCTGTATCTTCCTCAACTCACTAAACATTACAGCACTTACTAAATACACCAATAAGCACTGTTTTGCTTAAGGAATTTAAGGTGTGTGTGTGTGTGTGTGTGTGTGTGTGTGTGTGTGTGTGTGAGAGAGAGAGAGGGGGGGGGGTGTTGGGGGAGAAGAGAGAGAGAGAGAGAGAGGGAGAGGGAGAGAGAGAAGGATAAGTGTACATGCAAGTACAGGCACTTTCAAAGCCCAGGAGTGGGATACCATGGAGCTGAAATCACTGGTGGCTGTGAGCTCCCAGGCAGGTCCTGGGAACTGAGGTTGGGTCCTCTCTAAGAGCATCAGCATTCTTCCCTGCCGAGCCACATCTCCACAGCGCCTCATATGTATTTTCATTCACATATTGTAAGTTAAGTACTGACATGATTTTTTTGTAACTATGCTAAGATTCAAATGGATTACAGATATTAATGCTGCTCTGCTTGTTTTTATATTGAAGTATTTCTTACACAAACACCTAACATAATTTAAACAATTTCTAAAATCAAATTGATTTTTACCTCTAGTAACTCTGATGAAACATCAAATTTGTACTCTCTGCCATTTTCTTCTTCTGGTTCCATGCGTTTATAAAACAGCATATAAGCACTATGAGTCTTTACAAAGCAAGAAGAAAAATACTTAAATTTTTGATGAAGTATAATTTAAAATAAATAATAAAAACTTTTAATTATTACATATGAAAAAAGATCACCTTTTCAAAGGAGAAATCCATAAATTTATCTGTAACCGAATCATAGGTTTTTGTCTACAGAAAAAAAAAATTACTCAGTAAGATTTATATATACATTATTTCATAAATGCCTATGTAAAACTTCAAAGTAACCTTGTAAATAACTTTAAAATAACAATGCATTCATAAAATTTCAATACAGATACTGGAAATGTATTTTAGTGGTAGATACGGCACTTGTCTCGATACACACTAACACACACACAAATAATAATAGTAATAAAAGTGTCCAACAGAGCTTCGAATATATATCACAGTATTAAAGCAGCTGCCCAGCACACATAAACCCATGGTTTGAGCTACAACAGCTATGAAGGAAAAAAAAAAAAAAAAAGTCCTATACATTTCACAAATTTGGGTAATATATCCTAATATCATTGTGCAAACCTTTTACGATGCCGAATACTAGAAATTGTGATAAAAAATGTTACAGTAACAGTAAAAAACAAACTAAATGAGAACACAGCAAGGATAGTTAGTATGGGCCTTATTTTTCTGAATATGGTTAAATGGAAACAAGTACTAAATATAATATGTATTACAGATAACTGAAATAATTCATAATTATATTTTTGACGTAAAAAAAACCATTTTAGATATTAGCCAAAATGTTAAAACTGCTTGGCCTGACATTTTCTCTGAATATTCCCCACTTCCTGCTTCTGTAAGTGTTTGCAGACCTCTACTGCTGACCCTAATTCAAAAGTCATGACTAACATCTTCAATTTCCTTCTTGCAGCTGCCAAGACTTACAGTTTGCTTACTGTGTAGCTGTGTAATTTCTCAGAACAGAATGTAATGATCCTCAAGGTTAAAAATATTTTTCTCAAAGTACTTGGCCATTTACTTCTTTGAAAATAAAAAATGTGAGTCTCAGAGCTATACTTTTTTGCAGATGAAATGGACATGTGAGAAGACAGATGAAGAATGTAACTCAAGGCTGGCAGAAAAAGGGAGAGAAAGGAAGGAAACCGACAGGGATAGCCTAGACTGGAGTAGTACAAGACAGACTATGAGACATAAAGAGGCTATCCGTTTCAAATAAAGCCAACTACACATGAAATAAATGCAGAGAGCACTGGAAGGCTTCTGAGACCACTAAAAGCTACCTAGAAATACCCAGGGAAAAGAAGACTCTATTAATAGTTCTGGGTAACTGGAAGTGTGAGACAAGAAATTAAAGGTTTTAAGAATACATTAATGATGATAATAAGAGTCAGAGGTAAAAATTCTTGAGAACAAAGACTCAAAATGTTCAAGGTACTAGACCAGAAATTTGCAAAACTATTGGATAAAAGAAGAAATCTGACTGGGCATGGTGGTGCACACCTGTAATCCCAGCACTCAGGAAGGCAGAGGCAGGCGGATCACTGTCAATTGGAGGCCAGCCTGGTCTACAAAGTGAGTCCAGGACAGCCAAGGCTACACAGAGAAACCATGTCTCAACAAACAAACAAACAAACAATGTTTTCTAGGAATAACATCTAGAGATGCATCTGGTTTAGACATAGAAGACTATTCAAATGATTTTTAAAAAAACACATTTCCAAACTGTAAGGCTACTATTGCATTCAGACTGTAGATAAGAAGGAATGAGAAAGCCTTTTGTTAAAAAGTGTCTATCTAGAAAAATTTTAAAATAACCACTGTTTTTAATTTTAAAAATCGTATTGCTTATTTATGAAATGGAACTGACTTCTAATAATTGAATAATGAAACTCAATGGTTTTATTTTTGTCTTTTTTGTTTCTTTTTTGTGCATATTATCTCAACTATGTAGGTAGGCCTAGTTGTTCTGGAACTTTCATTATAGACAGGCCTTGAACTCACAGAGATCAAACTCCCTCTGCCTAGGATTAAATGTGTGTACCATCACTTTCAATCCCAAGAATGAACTCTAACTCTATGTCAGGTTGAGTCTTCCTTTTGGAGCACTGAGCTCAAACCTCAAGCCCTGCAACACCTTAGGTAGCTGTACTGCACCCAGGGGAGAGCCAGAGACAGAACACTGTTCTTTTGCTACATTACTGGTGTGGCCCAGGTTGCTGACTATAAAGAAACAATTATTTCACAATATTGGAAATCAACTTCCTTGTGTTAAGATTTTCGAGATTATGCCAGTAAAGTATAACTTCTATTTGCTCTAATCCCATATGCTTTTTAAATAACTAGTATGTTTAATCATAATTATACAACCCCTATAATTCAATTTCTATCTTATGAATTAATTTTTTCATCTTGCTTTCTTTACCAAACTATGGTTAAAGGCAGAAATAACAATTTTTAAACATTTTTAGTACCTGGTGTATACTGCAAACACATAAAAAAATAAATCTTAGATTGAATAATAGCAGGTGTAAGGATGTTAAAGGAGTATATTAAAGAATTTTGTGATAACCAGAAAGCCATAAAAATAAGTTACAATTACTAAAGCATACTTACTGTCATCTCACCACCAAAGCATTCAGAGGCAAGCTGAGCAGAATCAAAAGGTTTTACCTCAGCATCATTAAACAGATACCTAAAACAGAGTACATGGCCACTGGTCAATGTGTGTATTGGGCATCTCCAGGAAAGAACTAGTCAAATATCTAATAAGGGCAATTCTAGTAAGTTCTTGTTTTTCTAACTCTAATCTAGAAACTAGGAGTGTAATTTTATAACAGCCAAAACCACCTTCAAAATCTGACACACTGGGAACTGTAGCTCAATGACAAAACATTTGCTTCACATATGTGAGCCAATGGGATCCACACACAATCTGACAGGTTCATTAACTATTCGACATTAACAAGAATAAAGATAATGTGCTTAAAATCTAACGTATAAAGTAATTAGATAGGAAAGATTAAGCAATGTGATAAGATAATAGACATAACATTTTAAAATATATGAGCAAAACAATGTGATATACTCATGGAAATATATCCAAGTGGATAAAAAAATATATAGAAGAGGTTGGATGAAGGAAAATAGTTTTCTTTTTTTCTGGTTTTTCAAGACAAGGTTTCTCTGTACAGCCTTGGCTGTGCTGGACTCGCTTTGTAGACCAAGTTGGCCTTGAACAGTGATCCACCTGCCTCTGCCTCCCGAGTGCTGGGATTAAAGGTGTGCACCACCACCACCCGGCTAATAATATACTTATTATAATTACTCTGGCCATGATGTCTGAAACAATCAGAAATAATAGCTAAATGTAATTATTCTGCTAACTGCCTGCAGATCAATGACAGGAGCTATGTATGTTGTCCAAAGTAGTATTTTCAACAATTATAAGAAGGCCTAAGCATACACACAGCATCTATACACGGATACTTCCTAAAGACACAGAAAGACTGAAAAATAGTCATTATTTGTGGTGGATCCTAACTTGATTAAAAACTAAATGTATAGAAGTAATAAGTTAAGAGGAACAAAAATAGTATAAATGTCAGTAACTAACTTCTAAATAACACGGAGAAAACGTTGTAACCACTGAACAAGAGGCAGAGCTTCTGAAAAAAATAAACAAAGGAGTAAGATTTGGTGGGTACTGCCTGATGGTAGTGGTGTACACCTTTAACTCCAGTACTAAGGAGGCAGACACAGGCAGATTTCTGTGAGTTCGAGGCCAGCATCATCTACAAAGCGAGGTCCATGATAGCAAGAGCTGTATCACAGGTAAATTCTGCCACGGAAACAAATAAACACAAACAAACAAAACATATTGGTGGGTACAATTTTATCTATGAACTGCTTAGATTGTTAATAAAAAGCTCATTTTTGAAAGGAAAGCATTTATCAAATTCTCAAAATTTACAGCAGAGCATGGTGGCACACGCCTGTAATCCCAGCACTCGGAAGGCAGATCACTGTGAGTTCGAGGCCAGCCTGGTCTACAAAGTGAGTCCAGGACAGCCAGGGTTACACAGAGAAACTGTCTCAAAAAGCCAGAAAAAAAATCTCAAAATTTTATACCCATCCATAAATTTAAAAACTGATTTCTATTCTTTTGAAAGTTGCCTTTGGGGGCTGGAGAAATGGCTCAGAGGTTAAGAGCACTGGCTGCTCTTCCAAAGGTCCTGAGTTCAATTCCCAGCAACCACATGGTGGCTCACAACCATCTATAATGAGATCTGGTGTAGGAAGAACACTGTATACATAATCAATCAATCAATCATTAAAAAAGAAAGTTGCCTGCAATTAAACATTTTCTTTTTCTGGACCACCAAGATGGCTCAGAAGGTACAGGCACTTGCTGCTAAGTACAACAACCTGAACTGGATCCCTCGGACAACACAGCAGTCTGACTTGGCTGCATCCACCTATCTCCCTACCATACAGACAAAACACACACACAAAGAATAAATGCAGTTAACATTTTCTTTTCCTAATTTCATAGAAGTTTTCAGAAAACTAAAAAATTCATCAGAAGTATTACCATAAGCATACATGCTTAAAAAGTGGGAAAAGTTTTTTAGAAAAACATTTATAACTTACCACTTATTGTTTTTATAAGCATGTGGGTTGACTATATCCCTGATGAAGCTGTAGTAGTGCCCACCATCTGCTGTTCCTGTGTGAACAGTCACTCCGATCAAGTCATATTCATAGCTCTCTGTGTCTTTCGAATGATCACTGACATCTTTAAAACCTGAAAACACGAGATAATAATGGTAGTCATTTTGAAAACACCTAAAAATATCATTTTAAGGTTACTTTCTATAGCCAGGAACAGTGGCACACGCCTGTAATCCCAGCACTTGAGAGGCAGAGGCATGAGGATCTCTGTGAGTTCAAGGCCAGCCTGGTCTACAAGGTAAGTCCAGGGCAGTGAAGGCTACACAGAGAAACTGTCTTGAAAAAACAAGCAGACAAACAAAAGATTACTTTTTATAAGGTTGTATGTACAGAAAAAGAGATAAAAACCTTTATATATAAGATAGTTATATAGACTATTTGTTAGGCCATAGCCTGATACAAGAAACATACAGTTAACTGAGAAAAATTAACCATGCTTCATCTCAAGAAAATCTTAATTCCTCAAGACCTGTGACACATCCGTTGTATCTGGCAATGCATTACAGTGTCAGGTTCAATGTAAGACTTACTACCTAGACCTCAGTTTTTCAAGGGCATAAAGTCACTGGAAATAAATAAATAGCTAGAACATGGTCCTAGAAAAGTCTAAATATTTATTAAGTAAGTGAGTAAATATATTAACATTGTCTCTAGCAAAATTTCCTTTGTGGAATGGAGAGGCGGGTCAGCATTTAAGAACACGGCCTGATTTCCCAGAGGACTGGGCTGGGTTACAACACCCAAATCGTGGGTCACAACCATCTCTACCTCTAGTTGAAGGGAGTCTAATGCCTGTGTGGTACTGTATGTATGTCGTGCATAGAGCACAGAAACAACTCTTTGTTTATATTTTTCATTTCCCATTTTGTGAGGCTAAGCATATACATATTAAAAATACTTTAATAAAAAATTCTTTTCTAAGATTTTATTTAATTTTGTGACCCATGTAATTGACATTAACTTTTGTCCCTCCATCCCATTTCCTTGTTAAAAGAGGCTTAAACAAAAAACTGAGGAAAACAAACTTACCTTCTTTCCTGTCATTCTTCCCCATTAGGAAATCTTCTGTATAGGGTGTCATATCCAAACGTAAAGGGAAGGAAAAGTGTGTATTCACTTTCTCTTTCATCATTGTGACCATATTAAATGTATATCTCATAGTATTGAAACTCAGAATACGAGGTAATTTCTTAAAACAAGCCCTGAGAGGTAGGGGAAGATAAAAATTTGTTACATACTTTATTTTAAATACACCTTAGTTCTATTTATAGTTGTGCTACATCTACCTGGATAGTCAACTGAAAGTAGTGATTCTAAGCCCCAAAATGCCATAGTGTGTGTGACTGGGGTGTGGGGTGTGGGGTGTGCACTGACCCATTGAGTTGGTTATGTTAGGAGTCATCTATTGTTCTCCATTTTATTTCTTTAATAGTTAAAATATTTTACTCACTTTTATGGCCGTGTGCGTACATATGTGTAACTCTTGTGTCTGTGTGTCTGTCTGCAGAAGCTGGTCCTCTATTTCACAATGTGTGTCCTTCCAATGATCAAACATAGGTCGCAGGTCTTGGCAAAAACTGCCTTCACTCACTGAGTCATCTTAGCGGCATTTTACCTTTTTGTTTTGTTTTGTTAAAGAAAGGGTCTTTCAATGAACCTAGAACTTGCCATTTTCACTGTTGGCATCTTCCTCTTTTAGCTCTACAGCACTGAGGCAGCAGATGCCCATGCCCATGCTGGTTTTTCACATGGGTGCTGAAAGTCCAAACCTAGGTGCCCTTGCTTACACAGCAAATATTTGTACTCTTTGAGCTAGCTTCCCAGCTCAGTTTTAAAAGCTTTTAAAAATATATTTATTTGTACTCTTATGTATGTACATGTATGTGAAAATCAAGAGACAACTTTCAGGAGTCTGTTTTCTCCTCTCACCCTGCTGAGGCACAGCCTCCTGTTTCTGCTGCACTGTATATGATAACAGATGACCTGTAAGCTACCAAGTGATTTGCGTCAACCTCCTATCTTGTGTTAGGAGTGCTGAGATGAGAGATGCACACACCACCATATTCAGAGTTCACTAAACCACATGGGTTTAGTGGGTGAACCCAGGTCTTTAGGCTTGCACCATACTTTTATCTGCTGATCCATTTTATTGGCCTCTCTAGCATTTCAACAGTCAAGGAAAGGGCTAGGAAGATCGCACGGTTGGTGAGACACCTCCTATGTAACATGAAGCACTGAGTTCAGATGCCCAACATTCACACAAAAGCCCAGAGCAGTGGCATGTGCCTATAACCCCAGCACTGGGATGAAAGAAAAAGGAGGATCCATGTTCAATAAGAGACCTTGTCTTAAAAAACAAACAAACAAACAAACAGGATGGAAATACCCAACACTGACCTCTGGTTTCCACATACACATGTACATTACTACACGCATGTACACTTACATCATACAAATACAAATTAATATAAATTGTGAATTATAAAGGACTAGAAATACATAAAAGTGAAAGACTATAAAATTATATAACTTGATAAAGGCAGTTAAGTTTTATTATGGTTTTTCTGTGTTTTTCCAGGCGAGGTTTCTGTGTTTAGCCTTAGCTGATCTAGAACTCACTCTGTGGACCGGGCTAGCCTTAGATTTAATTTTAAGGTTCATGTTATCTATATGTATTTCAGTGTGACTGTCTATATGCAAGCCATTATGTGGAGGTATTCAGAGGGCCAGAAGGGCCTTGGATAAACTGAAGATGAAATTACATTTTTGGGTTTGTTTTGTTTGTTTTGAGACAGGGTCTGAGTACCTAGCCCTGGGTGTCCTGGAACTCAGTATGTAGACAAGGCTGGGTCTCAAACTCACAGAGATCTGAACAACTCGGCCTCCTAAACACTGAGATCACTCAGCCACAGTAACACACAGGTAGTTATAAGCCATGGGGTGTGCGTACTAGGAAATGAACTCAGTCTTCTGAAGAAGAAAAAATGCTATTGTCTACAGAGCTATCTCTCGAAGAAGTAAACAAAGTCCTCGGCAAGAGCATATGAACTCTTCACTAAGCCATACATACATCTAGCCCCAGTTAGAACTTTTATTTTCCAAGAAATTTCGTAAGTACTATAACTTAAGAAAAACACTAGTAATCCAAAGAAGTGCCAACACACATAGTACAAAGGAAAGAAGAGCCACTCTGAAAGTACTATAAAAACTTAGTACTTTTAAACAGAAAATTTAACTAACTCCATTCAGATCGTTTTCGACGATCCAGTCAAGAGCCAACTATTTACAAAATATTTTCAGAGAGAGCTCAGGTTCACCAGAGTATTTGGGAAGTAACGGTTTCATTTTGCTTTTTGTATACATTGTTGTTTTGCCTACATGTTTGAGGAAGTAAGATCCCCCCTGGAGCAGGAGTTAGAATTGAACCCAGGACCTCTGGAAGACCACCGAGTCATCTCTCCAGGCCTAGGAAGTGACTCTGGTCTTTCTGCAAACCCATACCTTCAATTGTTAAGTGGAAAATAATTCTGATTAATAATAATGATAGTATTTTACAACAACATTATGTTGTAGTAACTATATTTAATCATGTAAAATTCTGAAAATACTTCTAAAATAAAAAATACTGTATCATTATCTAAAAAATAGTCACTATACCTCAGAGTGGTGGCGCATGCTGTAATCCAAGCATTCAGGGAGGCAGAGGCAGCTGGATCTCTGTGAGTTCAAGGTCAGCCCGGTCTACGAAGCAAGTCCAGGATAGGCTACACAGAGAGACCCCGCATCAGAAAGGGGGGGGGGGTGGACGACAACAACTACAAAATGAAACCCGCAATAGCTCTGAGTCAGTGTAGATGGACACAAATACTTAGTCTCTTTATCTCTCATGTGTCTATCCTAAGAAAACCAGACTTCTGCAAAGTTTAGAGAGCCCCACTTTCTCCTACTGTATGTGTTAAACTTCACCGAATAATAAATGTTACTGAGTGATATTTAGCTAGTATTAGCTGAATCCCTATATTTTACTGTTTTTCACATTTACACACAGTTGTCATGAAAGGCCAATATTGGCTTATCCTAGCTTTAGTTTGTCTTTTTATTCCACTAAGTAGTTTATTAATATGGTAACATTATACTTCAAAAAGCATACCTTTTTTCAGCTCGGACTTTCTTTCCACAATGAGAGCAAGTGTACATATTGTCCCCTTCTAGGGTGTCTTTAATAGTGACTTCATCAAGAGATTCCTGCATATAAACCCACATTTGGAAGTTGACATGACATATAACATGCAATATGGTCAGAATGTACAAAGGAAAATCAATATAATTATTTAAAAATATTTATTTATTTATTATGTATACAGTGTACATCTGAGCACCAGAAGAGGGCACTAGATCTCATTCTAGATGGCTGTGAGCCACCATGTGGTTGCTGGGAATTGAACTAAGGACCTCTGAAAGAGCAGACAGTGCTCTTAACCGCTGATCCATCTCTAGGCCCCTTAAATTTCATTTTTTTACAAAAAGCAAATTCAAATTAAATTGTTTTCTCATGCTTTAAAAAGATATCGACATTTTGACTGGGAATTAGCCAGTTATATGGGCTATCTTTAATACTTATTTAAGTAGCAAAAACATGAAAGAAAATTCATGAAAACAGCGTGCGCGCGCGGTATGTGTGATGTAAAGAATAAACAACCTCAGATTATGTATGGTATCACTCACATAAATATTCTTCATATCTGCCACCTGGCACCTCACAGTATAAAACTCTTCAGCAGTCTGACTAACATGTTCACAATCCTGAATGAATCAACAAGTGAAAATTAGCAATTTATTATAAGCCCCCTCCCCCCAAAAAACCTATAAAGCAACAACAGACAGATATACTTACCAAGGATACAACATTGTTTGTAATTACACCTCCAAACAGGCTTTTGACGGTATTTTTCTTTAGTATAAAACAAATCAAAGTCAGTGATTAAAATTTAAATCTGTATAAATCTCAAGCAAATGTTTCCATATTCTGGTACTAACCAGCTCTGGAGACATCTCTTCAACTTTAGTTATCAGGTCTGTAAAGAACTCTGTCATATCCTTCTGCTCCCCGGTATTAAGAGGCTGCTTATCCATGGTGTAAGTTTTACAAAAAGGTCTAGGGTTATATGCTTTGCACTCACTCTCCTGCAAGAGAAAAGGGGCAGGAGGAAGAAATGTCAAGTAAGAAGTGGCCAGAACAAAATTCTTGAATAAACAACAAAAAATTCACACAGAGCAGAACATACTATGATGCCACTACCTGGAAGGTTGAGGCAGGATCATCAGAAATCCAAGGTTAGTTTTGGATATACAGAATCAGAACCTCCTGGGTACACATGAGAACCAAACTATTGAAAAACACACACACACACACACACACCTCTGCCCTCATACAAAATAAGGTAAGAACAAAACTCAAAACAGCAATGCAGGTGATAAGCATAGGAAGGGTGCCCCGCCACCACCACCACTAGGTTTCCTGCAGTCCGCACATCTGTTTCAGAGCCCCACATGTTAGGACTGAAGGAGCATACTCCACAAGACCCAGCTGAAGAGGGCTTTCCAGACATCCCTTCACTTCATTTGTCTGAGCTGAATGGTGTTTTCAGTGTGATGGTCCTAATACTGAGATCTTAAGTTCACCTAATGAAATTACTATTGCAACTCAAAGAAATCAGACTTTAATTTTAAGGCAAGCTGATTACGTTTTATGTAGACTGAACTTTAAGAAATGCTATTTAAAGCAGCTCAGATTAGAACTGAGTGGGGGCAGTGCATTCCATTTAATCCCAGCACGCGGGTGGCAGAGGCAGGAGTGCTATTGAGTGTTAAGTCAACCTAGTCTACAGAGTGAGTTCCAAGATAGCCAAGGCTCTACAAGGAAACCTTATTTGTGGGGGTGAGGCAGCATCTGATTTTGTCACTTCAAATGTGTCCTATCTCTCTTAAAAGGAAAATTTAAAAACCAGGGCATAGTAGTGAGGTGCCTATTATTACCAACATTCATATAGCTGGGACAGGACTTTATTTTTTGCTTCCCTGCCCCCACCCCAGAGACAGGATTTCTCTGTAGCTCTGTACACCAGGTTGGCCTTGAACTCACAGAGATCTGCCTGCCTCTCCTCCCTGAGTGCTGGGATTAAAGGCATATACAACTGCACCCTGCTGGGACAGTATTTTAAGTACAAGGCAACACTAAAGGCAACAGCATTAAAATTCAGCATCAAACAAATGTATTTTCTATTTTGTTTGAAAAAAGAAAAGAAACACATTTATCCAGTCTTAAAATATAGGGTAAAGCTGGGGAGGCAGTATGAATAAGACCCTTAATACTACCCATAAAGAACACTAAATGTTTTAAAATAGGTTCTATTATAAATATATGTTTTGTCCAGTGCTAACTGGTCAGCCCTGAAAATATATATATACTGTATGTACTAAATAGGGTCTATTTAGGAATGTATATGTATAGATATACACATATATTCGCGTAATAACAATTGGTTTTTTTTTAAAAAAGGACACGTTTTAGAAAGAACAGGGATGGATATATGGAAGGGTTTAGAGGGAGAAAAGGGAAGGGAGAAATGTAATTAAATTATAACCTCAAAAGTGATTTAAAATCACTACTATTAAAAATATTTGTATTTTAAACTGTATGTGTGCACGTACCATGTGTATATCTAAGGAAGCCAGAACTGCATCTACAAGCTGTGAACTGACTGATGGGAGGGCTAGGAGCAAAACTCAACACACTTATAAAAAAAACTAAAGAGTTTTAAGTGAAGCATATCCCTTACTTTTACACCTGTGGAGATAAGACTTAAGAGGGACAGAGAAGACCAGTAAGAAAGCTGGCATAAAAGAGGTAAACCATTGTGTTGGCTAGTTTTGTGTCAACCTGCCACACCTAAACTCATCTGAGAGGGGGCCTCAAGTGAGAAAATGCCTCCGTAAGATCTGGCTGTATGCAAACCTGCAGGGCACATTCTTAATTAATGATTGATGCAGGAGGACCCGGTACATCGGGGTGGGACCACCCCTGGGCTGATGGTCCTGGGTTCTATAAGAAAGCAGGCTGAGCAAGTTGTGAAAAGTAAGCCAGTGGGCAGCACTCCTCCACAGCCTCTGCATCAGTTCCTGCCTCTAGGCTGCTGCACTGTTTGAGTTCCTGCCCTGACTTCCTTTGATAATGAACAGCAAGGTGGAAGTGTAAGCTAAATAAATCCTTTCCTCCCCACATTGTTTGTAGTCATGGAGGTTTCACTGTAACATAGAAACCATAACTAAGACAACCAATGATAAGAAAAAGACTAGAAACGAACGACAAGTTAACAGGACATAAGCAACTCGGATGTGACTGCTAAAAGTCTTTAGAAAAAACAGGAGCATCTGGACACAGGGGTCAGCTCAAACTACTGTACCAACCAAGGACAGTGCACGCAGTAAACCTAGACTCCCTATTCAGATCTAACCAATGGACAGCTCATTCTCCACAGGTGTGTGGAGAGCGGGGCCTGACTCTGACATGAACTCTGGTGCCCCCTATTTGGCCACTTCCTCTTGGTGGGGAGGGAGGCCTGGTGGCACTCAGAGGAAGGGAAGCAGGCTATCCAGATGAGACCTGATATGTTGTGATCACATGGTGGGGAGGAGGTCCCCTTCTGTCACAGACCTAGGGGAGGGAAATAGGGGGAAAGCAGGAGGGAAGGGGAACAGAAAGATACAAGTGAGGGGATAATTGAGATGTAATCTGAAAAAAATTACTTAAATTAAAAAAAAAAAGAAAAAACAAGAGAGTTAACTTAAAAAAAGGAAAAAAAGAAAAAAATTTCAATTTGAAAACAAGTCTTACCAAAACCAGTACAAAATGTAAGGTTTTTAGGTTTTGTTAAAGAATAATCATTACTTTTTAACCACATTTTTCAAACATACCATTAAATATGTAAACATTTTCTGAAGTTCCAGAAGAGTGGTTTTGTGCTTCATATCTTCCGAATACTAAAAGTCAAGAGAAAATTTGGTCAACACACTAATGGTGGCATGCGGACCATCCTAGCAAACGGACACTATGCTGACTACCTCACCCCGTCATCCTTTCAGCTGTACCCAAGAAAACACCTCACAGTTCACTCATTCATTTACCATTATATCTTAGACAATCATACAGTGACAGCCGTTATTATGAGAAATTGAATATAAAGAGGATCCTTTTTCTGTATTGTTGTTGTTTTTTGTTTGTTTGTTTTCAAGACAGGGCTTCTCTGTGTGTAACCCTGGCTCTACTGGACTCACTCTGTAGACCAGGCTGGCCTTGAACTCACAGAGATCCCTGCCTCTGCCTACGGAGTGCTGGGATTACAGGTGTGCACCACCACAGCAGGCTTGATACTTGGCTTTTTACATGGCTGCTGGGGGTCAGATTCAGAATCTTGTGGCTTCCCTGGCCAAGTGCTTTGCTACATCAAGTCATCCTTCCCTTATAAAACAGACAAGGTCTCAAGTTGCTTATGATTGTGTGGTGGTTTGAGTAAGGCTGTCCCCCATAGGTTAATATAGTTGCTTAGGCAGTGGCACGACTTTAAAAAAAATTAGGAGGTTCAAATTTGCTGGTGGAAGTGTGTCCTTAAGGGTTTCAAAAGCCCAAGCCAGGACCAATGGCTCTCTATTCCTACTGCCTTGCAGATTCAGATGTGTAACTCTCTTGACTACCAGGTTTGCCTGGGTGCCACTAAGCTCCCTGCCTTAAGGATAATGAAATAAACCTCTGAAATGTTAAGCAAGCTCCAATTAAATGCTTACATTTATAAAAGCTGAGTTGGTAATGGTGTCTCTTCATATTAACAGAGCGCTGACTAAAACAGCCTAACCCTTGAAATCCTCCTCCCCTACTTCTCAAGTGCTGGAATGACAGTGTGTGCCATCATGCTGGGGTAAAGAGTTAGTTCTGAATACAGGCCTTTTAGGAAAGATCCAAACACATGTCAAACACTGAGCAGATGAAACTAGATTTCAATTCTAGTATTAAACTAACCCTGTAAGGTAGCAATTACTACCATTACAAATTAGCTAGTTCTGAAGCTCCTGAGAGTATCATGGCATATTAACTCTACCATTTGTTCAGAATGATACATCAGCTATTTGTGCCAATCTTGTGAGAAATAAAATTGACAATTTTGCTGTTTAAGAGCTTTTTAAGGTTAAAAAGAGAGAAAAATTTGTCCAGCATACACTAAAATTGTATGACAGAATTGAATAAAAGGATTAACAAATTGGTAAAAAAACAAAACCAAAAAACCCCACCTATAGTATATATACTTTCAATGACAGGCCTGATTATCTTATGAGATTATGAGAAATTGTTTAAAATATAAATTTATAAAATATAACAGATCTAATATATGCAGAAAGCAATTTCAGAACCTGGGAGTTAAGAGCAGTTCAATTTATCCTCAACTATACAGTAAGTCTGAGCCACCACAGGACACAACACAGGAGAACTTTTCATAATGTTGGAATAAATCAGTGTTTTCTGTTTTGAAACATTCCCCCCTCTCTCCCCCCCCCCCCCCCCCCCCCCCCATAGCCATGGCTGTTCTAGAACTCACCATGTATACTAGGCTGAGTTCAAACTCAGAGACCTGCCCATGTCAGCCTCCCCAGTTGCTGAGCTTAACAGGTCAAAATTCAGTTTAAAGAAAGAATTATGTTATTTTTGATTCTGGTGTGTGTGCGGGAGCATGAGGTGAACACACGTGCCTGTGGGGGCCAGAAGTAGGTATTGGATGCCTTGCAGCTGGAATTACAGATGGCTATAATTTAGCCTGATACGGGTGCTGGGAACTGAGCACTTGTCCCTTCAAATAACGGAAAGTGTTAGCTATCTCTTTAGCTTTAGTCTTGAGATTTAGTTTTTAACTACAAATGTTACGTAGAAGATCTAATCAAAATTAGCCCATCTTGGTGTTTTTTTCTTCCATTGATGTTATTCATTGATAATGCTAAAAATTTAAGGTAGTCCAAAGCACAA
Organism: Acomys percivali; assembly: GCA_907169655.1. Lineage (NCBI taxonomy): Eukaryota > Metazoa > Chordata > Mammalia > Rodentia > Muridae > Acomys > Acomys percivali. The sequence continues at coordinate 51,788,515 of OU015747.1, read as the reverse complement.
ACACAAAGCACCAAAAAGTATCTAGAAGGGGGCTAAAAAAAAAAAAAAATCACTGAAAAAAGGACACTTTGATAACTACTGTTTGTTGTTGTTGTTGTTTTGGTTTGGTTTTTTGAGACAGGGTTTCTCTGTGTAGTCTAGGATATTCTGGACTTACTTTGTAGACCAAGCTGGCCTCGAACTCACAGCGATTGACCTACCTCTGCCTCACAAGTGCTGAGATTAAAAGCATGCGCCACCACGCCCTGCTACTGGTTTTATAAAAGAAAAAATACAAGCCTGGTGGTGGTGCCCCATGCCTTTGATCCCAGTACTCATGAGCCAGAGAATCTGTGAGCTCAAGACTAGCCTGGCTTACAAAACTAGTTCCAAGCCAGCCAGGGTTACAATAAGCAGACCATCTCTCAAAAAAAAAACCAAACAAAACAGAAAAGACCAAAAACAACAATACAGATGAATCCACTCATTTTAGTTTCCAGACTTTCTATAAATAAACACAGTCACTATTTTCAGTTATCATCAAAACACTATAGTTTGAAATCCAACACAATCATCAGTTATCATCAAAACACTGAAGTTTTAAATCCAACATAATGAAAAACAAAGACCTTAACTTATCTGAGTATAATATAAATTGAAAAACTAAAAAAATCAACTAAAACAAATTAAAGGATTCAAACAAGGTCTACAGCATATTACAGAAGAAAAGAGAAAGCAAAAAAAGCGTAAGAGCCGTTCGCCAAGAAAGTATAAAAAACTTAAAAAAACAAAGATAGTTAAATAAGGTTAAAAAAAAAAAAAAAAAAAACCAAATGCCAAAAACAAACAACATGCAACTGTGAAGACGATGTTACTTATAGGCTCATTTACTTTAAGTAAGAAACTCGAATATTACTCTACATGATTAAAGCTGTATTTATTTTTCCTGAAATACAATATTAGCTATGCATACTGAACAAATGATGATGTCCTTTGAAAATTAAATTATACCACATAAGGTACCTCCAAATAAATGTAAACAAAACTAAAATCCACTAAATAGCTAGTCAGGACATGACAAAAACTACGTTTTTCACATGTTCTTGGCAATAAACAATATATTATTACATTTGATATTTAAGTATCAAATACACTAATTAAATAAATATTTAAAATTTGGTTTACACTTTGAAAACTTTACCTTAGCAGTGAAGACAGCTTGCCTTGCCTCAGGTATCATATAAAGCTGTTGAATAGTGGAAGCCAAATAGCAAGTAGCTCCAAGATTAGTCAGGCCAACAAATCGGCATTCTGCGCGCACATCTTCATGAGGCCAGTAGTCCCATTTATAAGGTGCATGGGCTGCTGAGAAAAGAGGGAGGAGAAGATGCCCCCAAACAAACTTAAACATATCTTGCTTTGATTGGCAGCTACTACCTCCATTGATTGCCTAATTAATATGAATAGATTATAATTTAAAATATTATATTAAAACATTTTAAAGCATATTAATCCTAAAAATTCAGATAAGTCATGGCTTTATTTTACTTGGTATTGGCTAACTTTATGGAAAGAAACCTCAATTTTTAAAATATCTAAAGGTTTTCTACATTTTTCTATTAAAGACAAATGCTGAGTATTCTACTAACAATGTATGTGAAAAAGTATATTAAAGTGGGTTCTTCCTTTAACCTTTTTTTGAAAAAAGATTTATTTATTAAGTATACAGTGTTTTGCCAGCATATACACTAAAGGAGGGCACCAGATCTCAATATAGATGGTTGTGAGCCACCATGTGGTTGCTGGGAATTGAACTCAGGACCTTAGGAAAAGCAAGCCCTGCTCTTAACTCTGAGCCATCTCTCCAGCCCCCTCCTTTAACTTTTCACTGAGTTCAATTAATAAGGTTCAAGGAAAGAGTGCTTACACTGCATGTGCTGTGCCATAACCCAGTTGTGCATTAGCCTGTAGTTTTCAACAGACCCTTTCACCATCTCTACTAGTAAGTCATAAGCGGCAGCTCGTGAGGAGTGTGACTTGCACTTGGGCTGCCGTCGGTCCTTTAGACTGGGCAACAAAAACAGAAGATTGAAGATATCTCTTAGAAATTCCTAGGAGGTAAGAAGAAAGCAGGTGTGTTATCTAAACTTGGATATCAATTATATTCCAAATATAGTTAACACACAAAATAAACTAGACAATGGACTAACTTACAATTTACTAAAACAATTAGCCAAAGGTTTACAGGAGTATCAAAAATCATGTGACTGCTCTTTTTTTTTTTTTTTTTTTTTAAAGAAAATGGTATAGAAGGGACCTACCTTTTACTTTTCCCCTGTTCCCACCTACCCTTATAGATTCTTCATGCACAGCATTATTATTGTCTTTTGTAAATTACCAAGATATTCTATTGAGGCCCTGTTATTCCTTATTTGCCAAGTCCATCTGGTTAACAGTAAGAACAGCAGCACTGCATGCCAGTGAGTACCAGTCATGATTCAAAGTCCACAGTACCAAGCAAAAACATTAAGAATGTCACTAGTAGCCAGGCAGTGGTGGTGGCGCACGCCTTTAATCCCAGCACATGGGAGGCAGAGGCAGAGGCAGCCAGATCTCTGTGAGTTCAGGGCCAACCTGGTTGATAGAGTGAGTTCCAGGACAGACAAGGCTACACAGAGAAACTCTGACTTAAAAGAAGAAGAAAGAAAAATAAGGAAGGAGGAGGAGGAAGGAGGAGGAGGAGAAAGAAGAAGGAAGAAAAAGAGGAGGAAGGAAGAAAAGAAAAGGAGGAGGAGGAAGGAAGAAAAAGAAAAGGAGGAGGAGGAAGAAGGAAGAAAGAGGAGGAGGAGGAGGAGGAAGAAGAGGAGGAGGAGAACAAGAACAAGAAGAACAAGAGGAACCCTCACTAGTGGCAGACATCAGTTACGGTGGAAGCTGTGAACCTTTTTCCCACTACCTGCTTAAGATTTACCATAAGACAGACCCAAATTTTCAGATCCTCATTTACAACAGACTTTACACCCAAATTGAATCTGTGTAATACCTTTTTGATTATAAAGAAGAGATGAAGATTTCATTACACACATTTTAATACAGACTTAAGCACAATTAGAAAAAGTGTTGCTTGGAAGAATGTGAGGCACAACCCAGAGCATGATTGTAGGCTTCTCAAAGATGAGCTTACCCAGATCATCTTTTCCACTTTTCCTTCTAAACAATGTTCTTAATTAACTGACTGAGAACTCCATAACTGCATAACTGTATTGTGACTATGTCTACCCCTTATGTCCCTCTCTACTCTACCCACCTAATGTTTACTCATCTTGCAACATGTGTCTTCCCAATTTCATGTCCCGTTCCCCCTCCCTCTCTCAATGTCTCTCCCTCCCTCCCTTCCCCATGCTTGGTTTTTCCAAAACAGGGTTTCTCTGTGCAACCATGGCTGTACTGAAACTCACTCTGCAAGCCAGGCTGGCCTTGAACTCAGAGATCCCCCTGCCTCTGCCTGGGATTGGATCCTACGGACATGGGTGAAGGCCCATCCTCACTGGAAGCAACTATTAACTGGCATGTTCACTTACTGCTTTCTAATTATTTTTCCTTTGTTCTTCACCATACCTCATAGGATGGTGGACTAGATTAAGATTCAAATACCATCACTTGTTAGTAAGACTGACATTTGGCTGCAGTCTGAAACATGACTTGTAAATAGTTCCCCACATGAATATCAGACTTTCTTTCCTTAAGTGAGAGAAATGGCTCACTGTACCTAACTGCATGTAGTTCACATGAAACATGTTTTCCTTTTAGAAATCTTGAATTTCAGTTAACAGGAAAAATAGGATATTATACTTTGTCACATTAAGCACTGAGAGAATTAACCATGTTCAATGCCACTATAACAAAAAACAGCCATGAGTCCATTGAGTCCTGTGAGTCCTAATCAATCACTACACCTGGGGTGGTATTGGGAACTCAGCACATAGGAATCAACAAAACACAAAACGCTTAAAAAAAAGTTTACTACTGGGATGCTTTCTTCTTCTGTCTTACTACTTCCAAACAATATAAATCATACTTTCCAAATTTGCGAAGAAAAAAGAGATTGGCTAAAAAATATGTAAAGTGATTTGAGTTTAATTTCATAAGTGATCCACTGATGATATGATTTTATCTACTTTAGGATTCAGAAGTGAGATTACGGTCATGAAGAAACAAGGCAGCATGTTTACCTGCGCTGGCAAACAAACATTTCATAAGCAAGTTGAATTGACTAATAAAAACCTTAAAAATAAATAAATAAATAAAACAAAAACCTTAACAATAAACTGTTTGCCAGTCAGCTTAAATATAAAAAGAAAATGAGCTCTCTTGCTATACTGATTTTGAAAAAGTATACTCAAAAAAAGATTTATTTATTACGTATACAGTGTTCTGTATGTATGTAACACCAGCAGGCCAGAAGAGGGCACTAGACCTCATTATAGATGGCTGTGAGCCACCATGTGGTCGCTGGGAATTGAACTCCGAACCTTTGGGAGAACAGCCACTGCTCTTAACCTTTGAGCCATCTCTCCAGCGCCCCTCCGCCCACCATATACTTAAAGCCTGTGATGAAATTATTTGCCAGAAATGCTGAGCCAGTAAATAATTAAATGAATATTTTTGTTTTCTTTTTTTCTGAGCCTACCAAGAAAGTAGGTAACTAAACAAAAGAGATATATTAACACACTCATTTGATAGTAAAAGTAAAGCAATTTAGTAAACTTCCCAAACAAAGAACTTACTCAAACCTGGGAGAATTTATTTTGTTGTTTGTTTACTGAAACAGGTCTGCCTCTCTAGGTAGATCAGGATGACCTTGAGGTCCTAGAGATCCACCTGCCTCTACTCCTGAGTGTCGGGATTACAGGCAGCCGCTTACCCCCACACATATGCCTTACCGTATCTGTGCCCGTATATATTCACAGGGACACACACACACAATGTAGACGACTGCCTACATTCCCAAGGCAAGAGGCTGAGAGCTTAAGGCCAGCCGCGGTTCCAAATCAATCCAGCTCAACACCAGCTTAGGCTTCATAAAACCTTGTCTCAAAATCAAAAACACCCTCGGGGAGGGGGAGGGAGACAGCATGAAGAGAACCTTCCTGTAATAGCTAATTTGTTTTCTTTTGTACTTTTCTGCACAATGTTATAAAAAAAAATGAACTTAGTATGTTTATATTATTGGGTAAAATTTTACATAACATTTCAACCACACATTTCTACATCTATAATTCCCATCGAAGGGAATGGTGGAAAAACGTTAAGGCTTTGAGAAAATAGAATACAGTATAAAACCTGTGTTTTATTTTTGTTTGGTTTTTCTGTGTAGTTTTTGCTGTCCTGGACTGTTTGTAGACCAGGCTGGCCTCAAACTCACACTTATCTGCCTTGCCTCTGCCTCCATAAGTGCACCATCTCACCCAGCTACAGCAAAATAAGTATTGATGTCAACGTGTATTAAGAGAGCAAACACAAAAAGCAGTATGGTGGTTTTTAGGGAAAAACAAAAAACCAAAATACCTAAAAGTGGCACATGGCTCAAGTCCCTCTAAGCCAACTACTCACACATAAAAAGAATCAAATAAATACTGGTAAGAAAATACAATACAGGTAGTGGGCTTTGTTATATAGAGTCTTAGAACAAACAAATTTTAGCTACATAGATACACACATAAGTCGTGGTATTATTTTGCTTATTGTTTATAACAAAATAAGTAACCTCAAGATAACAGCTCTCAAAGTCAGAACTAATTTCTCCGCTGTGGGAGATGAGCAAAGTGCCAATGACATAGTAGTAATTAGGAGCTGCAAATACTCAATACACATTTCAAGGAACGCTTTCAAATATGAAAGCAGGGGCAAAACCAGTACAGACCAAATGATCATCACTAACTGACTCTTCTATGTGAGGGCCGTAGTCCACAACAGAAAACACATGTAAGAACATTTTCTTTTTTTTTTTTAAACATTTTTATATAGGAAACATTAAAGCAGTCATTCCCCTAAGGAGCATGAATTAAATGTTTTTACATTCTAAATATGCTTTCTATGTTCAATGTTAATTTATTCAGACTCCATCATCAAATTACAGCAAATTTTGAAATATTTTAAAACAGAAAAAGAACAAACATACAATGTAAAAAAGAACCTTCAGTTTGTATTTCATATACATGTTTTAAAACATACCTGTCCTTCTCTTGAGAATTTGAAGGGTGGCTTGTGTTTAATAACACTGGTTGCAAGCCTTAAAAGCCCAGAAAGCCCGTCATCTTCGATGTCACCACCAAGGTGATCCAGGATCTCCCTACTATTAAAAAAAGGAAACACAAACAAAAAAACAAAAGAGAAGCAAAGATAAAATAAACATATTCTTTATCTCTGTTCAATAATGTAATTATTAATTCAGCATCAGATTTTACCTGCGAATACAATCAGCCAAATGTCTTGCCAAGGCATCTAAATCAAGGAGTGTTGTCTTAAAGCAAAAAGAAAATACAAAATTAAAATATAGTATTTTTATGTTTGGTATTTCAAAGGTTAGAAAACACGAATTATTTTGGTATATATGCCTTGTACAAATTAAGCTATAAACTCAATGTATCTCTTCTGCTACATGGTATCACAAACAAACAAAACTCCCAACAGCTATAGATTTAAATGCATCACTAAAAGACCATTATGATAAGCTGGACAGTGGTGGTAACTCAGAACTCAGAACGCCAAAAAAAAAAAAGGTAACAATAGTAAATTATGGTACAACAGTGAACAATGGATATTAAAGGGTTTTTTTTTTTGTTTTGACCACATTTATCACAATATAATTTACACGTAGGCTGATGATGTACAGTACACTCTTCCATTTCTAACCTCCATTTCTACTATTATTACATTTTACCTAAACTTTAATAATAAACTAAAAATTACAGCCAATTTCTGCCACTTTGAATTTTATAACTGAAGAAACAATGTAAAACCAGACTTCACAAATTCAACCCAGTATAACATGATGTTTAAAAAAACCTAGAGCTCTAAAAGGGAAATTACTTTGACTAGAATTAAATCTTGTTTATTAGCACAAGTAAGTAGGTAATGGCAGAGTTTTAAAAATTGTTTATGTAGTTTATCTACTACTAAAAAGTAGTAATTAAGTAACTTGATCAATATTAATTTTGTAATTACATCCCACATTAAAAGGCTTTCATTTGTATGTGCGCAGAAAGTGAGAAAACCCCCCAATACTGAAATAGACTCTCTTTATGCTCTTCTCCCTTCTTCAGAATTAACAAAAACATACTTCTAGCTTAGCTAAACTTATACACAGAGGAAAATACAAAGTCTACGTGGCAAGTTTATTTATTTGTTTTAAATATTTATTTGTAGCTGGAGGTAGTAGGGAACACCTTTAATATCAGAGCTTATTTGTTCAAAAGAAAATGTTATTTTAGGTTTTGGGGTTTTTTTTGTTTTTGTTTTTTAGCTTAAAATAAATTCAATTGAAACTGTATTTTTTTTATATGTTTTTAATTGTTACATATTTTACAAATGTTGAAGTTTATTTTACACATTCAGGAATTTAAGTCCACCCACTAAAAAATGATACATGTATGCCTTAAAAATGCAAATTTCTGGGCTGGAGAAATGGCTGATTTAAGTGCACCTGACCCACAGGGCCCACAATAAGGAGGACAGCCTGAATCTCCAGCCTTCCTAATGCTACAACTCTTCAATACAGTTCCTTATAGTATAGTGACCTCCACTAATAAAATTATTTTGTTACTATTATGATTCAAAATGTAACTATCTAATATGAAAGGTATTTGATATGTCCCTAAGGGACTCAAGCCCCACAGGTGGAGAACCACTGCTTCAGGGTTAAGACGCCCTCTCCTGGTCTATATCGGCACTGCGTTTATGCTAGCATGCACAATTTAAGTGTTCACACATTTCACTTCTGATTAAGGTTTTACAAATCTAAGATTTGTTAGGAGTACTTAAGGTGCTTATAAATAAATACATACTTTAACAGTTGAAGTGAAAATAAAAATAAGAAAAAACTAAAGCAGAAGAAAAGGGTACTAGTGTAACAGACAAGTTAGGGCAGTACCTGCTACTTATAGATTAACACATTTACAAGTCAAACCATGTACATCTGTGTGCTTAAATTAATAGGTACGTTTCTGAACATACCTGACTGGCATCCTTTATATGTATGTTGTCCACTAATTTGCATAACAACCAAAAATATTCTTTACATCCAGGTTTTAACATTGGCTCTTCTTCATACTCATCTATCTATTAAAACAAATTTTACATTGTAAAATCACTTTTAAAATCATAATGTACTTAAGCAAGTACAGACTTTATGAAATTAAATGTCTACACACTTAAATAGTATTCAAACACTAAGAAGAGATGAGTGAATTCCTGGTGAATTCTATACAATCATAAAATCAGGAGATAAAGGAAGACCAGAATACCAAGGCACCCACAAGAGCAGGCAAGTGTTAGAAAGACAATGTCCAGACGGGCATGGCTGTACATAGCTTTACACGGCTTTACTCGCAGCGCTGTGCCATAGTCTGGCATAGATCCTGTAGCTCAGGATCAGTATGTCGTACAGAGTGAAGCCTGGTCTCAGAAATCAACCAAACAAAAACAAGAAAAGAAAAAAAGTTCCCAATTTTTTGGAAAAGGTATAGTTGGGAAAATATGCAAATGCTATAGTATATATCTATATAAATTATTTTAAACTACTTCACTAATAAACCTCTAAGTTTATTATATGTTAAAAGCTTTTTTACAAAGTTAGTGTCACACTAGGTGAAAAAAAGAATTTGAAAATTTCATGAGAAATTTTTTAAAAATCAAAACTGTTACTGAGTGAGGAAAGGAACTATATAGTAATTTTTCAACTTTGTAGCAGCAACACACAGTATCTCCAAAATACATTCTCACGACAGACAGCACAACACTAAATGATATGATTAAACAGGCATCCCAGCACTCCAAACATGGAGGGGAGAATCAAAATTTCATGAGGTAACTGCAAGGGAGCAGCACAGAATCAAGATATGCGTAGCAAAGTAAATTCTCACCCTTTGAGGTTTGAGGGCTTGAGCATCAGGAAGGAATTTCAATAACGTTGAAGCAGCCAAAAGAAGGAAAGATCGATGGATTGAGTCTCCTCCATCCAGGCCTGACAGAGATAGCTTATAGAGACCGTTGCAAGACTCATGGCGAACTGCAGTCTAAAGAAAGAACAGCAGCACTCAGAGCGTTACAACACTATTCCCAGGCTTGGTACATAGCTCCATGGGAAGGGTTTGGTCCCAGTTTCAATTCCTAGCTTTGTAACAGTGACACACACTGTAATCCCAGCACTGGAATATTATGCTCAGCTACTCAACGTGTTAGAGGCCCAAAATTTAAGCTTTGACATCAAAGTGGGCTACATGAGACCTTGTCTTAAAAAAATGTATATAGCCATCCCTGGGAATGTAGTGCTGCCTTAGGGTAGTGGTCCAGCATGTGTGAGGCCTTGGGTTTCAGCTCCAGCACTGAGGAAATAAGGGAGGGGAAATAAAACCACAAAAGAGAGACAGGGTGTGTGTGTGTGTGTGTGTGTGTGTGTGTGTGTGTGTGTGTGTGTG
>OU015747.1:51759644-51778828 GCA_907169655.1 Acomys percivali | reverse complement strand
GTGTGTGTGTGTGTGTGTGTGTGTGTGTGTGTGTGTGTGTGTGTGTGCGCGCGCGCGTGCGCACATCCATGCACAGGAGCATATGTGAGCATGTTCTTGCCTATACCTTCCAAGTGCTGGCAATACAGGATTGCATGACCACAGAGATACGTATCCTCTTTAACAAGGTGTTTTATGTTTGGCTAAGGACTGAACATAGAGCTTAACACATATAAGGCAAGCAAGTCCTATATTACTGAACAACATCAGCAGCCCTAACAATCATTTTAACAAAATATTTTGGTTATACAGTGTATATATGTGTATATGGTGTGAATCATAAAGTATTCAACAATGTATGGCAGCATATGCTTAGTTTTAAAAATAATATATATAAAAAATTACAAGACAAACCACTTTTAGAATGAGAAGCAACTTATAAAGTATTTAAGTCAGAACACTTCACAGATTACAAGTAAACTGGCCAGCTGTGGCCACCCAGGTATGACTACAACAGAACACAATTTAAAAGTATCACATATAAATGACACAGTGTATATTTACACTTTTTAAGTTATAAAATTCTATATATAAAGAGGTAAATAATATAATGAATAACAGAATGACTGTTCCTTCACCATAAATAGATCTCATTTAATTAACAATGCTAATAATACAAAAAGCTGTAAAAAGCAAAGCACCAAGCTTCCATTTGTATCTTACCTCAGGAATAAGTAAGGTCAATTTCTTTAGCCAATCTTGTAAATGGTCACTATCAGCAAGGCTGGACTTCACTAAGGAGCAGCAATGAGCCCAGCTCACCAAGAGCCACATTGAATAATGTGAAACTGAATGGAAATAAAGGCATCGTGTAAGTTTGTATTATAAAGACACAATCCCCATTACTAACTACAAAATGTTTCACCATATCTATTATACACTTTACTTATAAAAATTACATTAAAAATGGACTTTGTTGAGCTCTTACCTTCATGCCTAGATCTGTGATCAGACTGAGCTTTCAAAACTCTGTAAATCAAAAATATGTCATCACTAATTAAACTTGGCAATGATGTAAAAGTAATTATTATATATTCTTTAAAGTTTATAGCTTCAAATAGATTTTTTTAAACGCACACTTAGACTATGGTTACCACTTATTTTAAACCTCACTAGTAAGTGAAATTCTTAGGAAAGCAGCAAGATGGTTTTCAGGAGAGGACAGGACAGGATAGGGGAGGGGGCTGTTGTCAAAGAGTAAGAAACTTGGGAGAGGAGCACTAAGTTTTAAGATCTATTCAATAGCAAAACAATTACATGTCAGTAAAAACACAATGACTGGGCTAAGCAGTGGTGGTGCACACCTTTGATCCCAGCACTCCGGAGAGAGAGACAGGCAAAGTTTGAGGCCAGCCTGGTCTACAGATTGAGTTCCAGGACAGCCAGAGCTACAAAGAGAAACCTTCCTACCAAAAAACAAAAAGCCAACCAAACAAAAATAAACGATGATCTGAGGTACGGCTCATTGACAGATGGAAAGAACAAACAACAAGGGCTGGAGACCAAAAGAAGAAAAGTGAAGTAGTGCTGCAAAGATTGCAAGGAACTCTTATGTTTCTTTAGGTTTTCAAGTTTCTCTGTTATCTCGGCTGTCCTGGAACCTCTTCCTTCCAAGTGCTGGGATTACAGGCATGCGCCACTACGCCCAGCTTTCTTTTATGTAATTTTTCCCCCCGGTTTTTCAAGGTAGGGTTTATCTGCGTAGCCTTGGGCGTCCTAGGACTTGCTTGCTCTGTAGACCAGGCTGGCCTTGAACTCAGAGAGACCCTCCTGCCTCTGCCTCCAGAGTGCTGGGATTAAAGGGGTGCGTCACCACACCAGGCCTCTTTTATGTTTCTAAAAGAATGATTACACTAACTTTATTTGTACTCTTTGTATACAAGAGACGTTCAGTCCAATAGGACATGCTCTGAAATACTTAAAATTAAATTTACATTCTAATATAATTTATATGACTATATGAGGCATATAAGTAGGTATCCGTTTATTAACCAACCCATTTCCTTTTCTTACCTTTTTTTTTTTTTTTTTTTTTTTTTGGATTTTTGAGACAGGGTTTCTGTGTAGCCCAGGCTGTCCTGAAACTCACAGAGATTCATGTGCTTTTGCCTCAAAAGTGCTGGGATTAAAGACATGTACCCCAACTACCAAGCCCAAACTATTTCTCTATTTGAAATTCTGTATTAAAATGATTTACACATCAAAGTTTCTAAAGTAGTCCAAATAAACAGGCTGTTGTTGCTTATTAAAACTATACAGATAATTTATTTATGCATTTTATTTGTGTAAAATTGTGTGTGTGTGTGTGTGTGTGTGTGTAGGTGGTTGAGAGAGACAAAGACAGTCAAAATGTATGTACAGGTATGATGCATGCTCATTCAGATATAGAGGCGAAAAGGATGTGTGAGGTATTCACCACTTTGCACATATTACTTTAAGGTGGGATCTATCCAAGAACACAGGGTTCAGATATTTGGGAATAAGCTAGAAGCCAAGAAGCTCCAGAGACCTGCCCATCTCTCTGACTCAGTGCTTATACAACAGAAGTGTGTGGGATGCCCGAGTAAGCGGGTACTGAGATCAGAACACTGGTCCTAATGATAAAACAGCAAGTACTTTTAACTAATGAGTCACCTCTCTAGCTTTTTTGGTTTTGCAAGCACATTTCTAGTTCCACCCATAGAAAAACCATAAACAGTGGTAACACCAAACATCTGAAATTTCAAGATTTCTGACCAAAAAAACTAGAACATCTTTCACAAATGACTGAACCATTTCCCCAGCTCTCAAGTCAGTCACTCACTCAGACACACACGCCTACATGTATGTATAACTTGCAAAAATCGCGGATGAGGTGGAGTAGGGAAAGCCTGACATCATGACTAAGAGAGGGAAGAAATAAGACAGACACACAATGTACCATAAGAATCTTTTTAAAGAAGGAGCCCATATACTCAAATGATAGGGCACAAATAAAAGGCAATATGAACAAGTCTCAAGTGATTTCTGTAAGGCAGTTTATGTAATTTGAGAAAGAAAATAATGACAATAAAAAATTTTACATAAATATTTCAAATCTATGAATCCAAATTAATGCTAAATAGATGAGTAACATAAAAAATGCATCCTTCCATAATGGGTTGTCCAACAATAGATACTGAAGAAATACCAATAATTAGAAAAAATTAACATTTGGTAGAGATTATGCTAATATTTATCCAAGGAAAAAAACTGATAAAATCTCAAGCCAACTGAGGTTTTATGGGAAGCAATAAACTTGTAATTTCAGAATGTCTACACAGCTTAATAAAAAGGAAGGTTTTAAGACAGAGAATAGGAATAAGCCAAATTAACTTTTAACTCTTAAGATTAGTATCATTGGCGCTGGAGAGATGGCTCAGCAGTTAAGAGCACTGACTGCTCCCCTGAAGGTCCTGAGTTCAATTCCCAGCAACCACAAGGTGGCTCATAACCATCAATAATGTGATCTGATGTCTTCTTCTGGCCTGCAGGGGTACAAGCAGGCAGAGTATTGTATGCATACTAAATAAATAATAAATAAATAAATATTTAAAAGAAAAGAATAGTATCATCAGTAGCAAATGCCATTATCAGAATTTACTAGGAAAAACACATGTCACTTTTGGATATTACTACTAAAAATATAAGACCCAAACTGACAAAATTTCATTTTTCTTGCCCAAAATGGGCATTAATGGGCTAATGTCTGGACTCCCAGCACTCTTGAGGCCAAGGCAGGAGAACTGACAGGCAGACCTCAATGATCATGTCTCAAAGGAAAAAACCGGAATAATCTGTACTGCTAAAATGTCAATATTGTGAAGCAAACATTGGGAAAGTATCTATTTATGAAAAAAGGAAGAATTATAACAACTAATGGCATCACATGATGCTAACCCAAAAACAAATTATCACAAATATTAACGGACTGGGAAGATGGCTCACTGGGTAACAGCCACTTCTCTGCAGCATGAATATCTAAGTTTGACTCCCAAGCACCCTAGTAAAATGCAAGGTAAGGCTGTATTTGTCTACAATCCAACCACTGGAGGGCAGAGAATGGGGGCCGGGGAAGGAGTGCTCCAAAATATGAAGGCAAATCAGCCTGACCAAAAAGGTGAATTTTTATTTCAGTAAGACATTCTGTCTCAAAGTAGTATGGTAGAAAACAATAAAGTAAGACACCCACAATTTGCTCTAGCTTCTGTATGAATTTACTCAGGGGCTTGAATCTAGCCTGTCTGGTGTCTAGCACTATCTTTAAAAAAAAAAAAAAAAAAATCAAAGTACTGAGACAATCTAGAATGGACCATTAATTGAATATATAAAAATTGTTTAGAGGTTTATCTAGAGAGAGAGGAGAGGAGGAGGACGGAGGGAGGGAGGGGGGAAAGAGAGAGAGAGAGAGAGAGAGAGAGAGAGAGAGAGGGAGGGGGGAGCGTGAGAGCGAGCACAAACTAATGGAGGGCAGAAGAGGTTACAAATCCCCTGAACTTAGTTTTACAGACAGTTGTGGGCTTCCAGGCATGGATGTTGGAACCAAATCCCAGCCTTCCACAACAACAGTACACACTCTTAAACACTCTTAATCAATTAATCTTTTTTCATTCAGGGCTAGAAAGATGGCTCAGTGGCTAAGAGCACTTGCTGCTCTTCTAGAGGACCCAAATTCAGTACAGCTTACAACCACCTGTAATTCCAGCTCCAGGAAACTAAAACCCTCTTCAAATCTCTGCTGATACCAACACTCACATATAGATACACATCATTTTTTAAAACAGACTTGTTATTAATAACCTTTATTTTAAGAGACAAATTGTTCCTAGATATCCATAATGTCTAGAACGTAAATTTATAAAATTCCACAGTATTTATAAACACAGAAATACTCATGAATACATTAAATTTGTAAAATATTGACAAGGGACATAAGTCTATGTGAAAAGTAGGGCAATACATTATAAAATCCTAGTAATTTTTGTGTTAATCGCTTTTCAAAATGAAGTGGTTATTTACTGTTATAATGTAGATAATGTACATGCAAGCATCGTCAGGGGCTGATGTCAAGTGTCTTCTACTATTCTCCACCTATTTTAAGAAAGGGTCTCTTAGGGGTCCCACTCAAACTAAGGCACCAGCCAAGGACAATGTAGGCGGTAAACTTTAAACCCCTACCCAGATCTAGCCAATGGGCAAAACATTCTCCACAATTGAGTGGAGAGTGGGGTCTGACTTTCTCACGTACTCTGGTGCCTCACATTTGACCATGTCTCCTGGTGGGGGAGACCTGGTGGCACTCAGAGGAAGGACAGCAGGTTACCAAGAAGAGACTTGATACCCTATGAGCATATACAGGGGGAGGAAATCCCTGTCAGGAACAGTCACAGCGGAGGGGAACAAGGGGAAAATGGGAGTGAGGAAGAATGGGAGGATACAAGGGATGAGACAACCATTGAGATGTAACAAGAATAAATTAATAAAAGATTAATTAATTTTAAAAAAAAAAGGAAAGGGTCTCTCTTTACAAAAAGTGGGTCTTGCTGGCTGAGCTCTGGGGACTTGCATCCCCGCCTTACCTCACCTCTAGGTGTGCCTCAGCACCTGACATTTGTAAGGGTGCTTGGTAGTGGAGCTCAGGTTCTCATAGTTGCAAAAGTAAGCATTTATCCACTTAGCCATCTCCCCAGCCACCAAAAGAGGAACTTTTATTTTTATTTTTTCCTTTTTTTTCCACACAATAAACTTATTATGTAGACTAGACTGACCTGACAACTCACAGGGATATCTGATTGCCTCTGCCTCCACAATACTAAGATTAAAGGTGAGTGCTACCCACAACCAGTTCCAAATGTAGTTTAATAACTGCATATACATACAAATAGAACACGTAAAAATGCATACCTAGGGGCCAGATTATCATATGTATAAGCAACAGACATAAGTCGCTGAATCAAACTGGTTCCTTGGACAAGCACAAGAAATACCTTTAAAAAACAAAGACATCAAGGGAGAAAAAAAAAATCTTTGAATAGAGCAAAATACAAATGTACGCTCACTCCCCCACCTCCCCTAAATTCATGCAACAGCAAGTTTTATTTCTCATGTGCTTTGACATGCATACTGAGCTGCACTTGTTTGGTAAATGAATTCCTAACTGCATAACCCCTAATGGAAAGAAGCATGTACAGATATAAATGGCAAGCCTGTTTGACAATATGCCAGGTTTATTTGAATACCCTAAATTATTTTCAATAGCCATGTAGTTACTATATTTTAAAAGTAAATCTATCAAAAAACTCCCTAAGTGTATTGCATATCAATACTTGTAAATTTCTATAGCATTCAAATATCAAAAAGTAAACCACTAATAAATATCAATAAACATAACAATTATTTAGTGAGAGGCTAAAGAGATTGCTCAGCATTAAGAGCACTTGCTGTTTTTGAAGAGGACCCAGGTTTGATTTGCAGAACCAACATGGAGGCTTACAACTGTATGTAATGCCTTTTCTGGCCTCCTTGGTTACCAGGCGTATATGAGGTGCACATACAAGTTGGCAAAACACTTAATACATATAAAAGTAAACAAATTTTTAAAGGAAAAATTTTCAGGAGTTAATAGAAAGAATCACAACTTGATTGTATTTATATTACAATGTAGAAGGCTATATCTCCTAATAAAAACATAATAGTAGTTTCTCCCACTATTTAACACTCTCGAATGCATTTAAAAATTACCAAACATTTCCTATTTAAGAGACATAAATAATTTACAATAACGGCAGGTGTGGTGGCACACACCTTTAAACACAGTACTTGGGAGACAGAGGCAGGCGATTGCTTTGAGTTTGAGGCCAGTCTGGTCTACAAAGCCAGTCCACAACAGCCAGGGCTACACAGAGAATCCTTGTTTCAAAAAACCAAAAACCAAACAACAACAAAAAACCAACAACAACAAAAAATTTAAAAATAATCAATTTTTCTAATGTAACTATGCTTACTAAAGTGAAGTATATGTTAGGTTCCCAGTTATACCAATGGTTTCCAAATCTTATGTTTACCATCAAATTCCTCTACCTGTACCAATTCATTACTCTTGTGTTGTTGGGCAGGTGTGAGATGAGGTGTGCCTCTCAAGGGGTAACAAAATGAGGAAGAGATTTCAGTGAAAACTCATCTTGGTCTTTTTCCACTTACCCCATCGAGAACAGAGAACCTCAAGGGTATACATTTGATTATCTGAACAAAGAATACGTAGTCAAATGATACCCTGTACCCCTGGCCAGAAGACACGATCTCTCTACTAACTCTGGCTGAGCTGAATTCTCAGAGCTCTGCCTCCTCTGCCTCTGAAAATCTGGATCTTAGATGGGTGTTACCATACCCAGCCTGGAGTCTATGTAGGCTGAAGGATGTGATAATTTTTTTAAAAGATTTATTTGATTATCATATATACAGTGTACACCTGCAGGCCAGAAGAGGGCATCAGATCTCATTCTAGATGGCTGTGAGCCACCATGTGGTTGCTGGGAATTGAACTCAGGACCTCTGGAAGAGCAGACAGTGCTCTTAACCTCTGCGCCATCTCTGCAGCCTAGATGTGATATTTTTATACTGTTTTTGTACATTTTCTATACTCTCACTAAAGACTAGGGCATTGTAAGCAAGACTCTTGTGCTGAAAGCTGGGCTCCTATTACACCCTGTTACACTGGATAGTGTCCTTCCTGTTGTTCTTGTGAGTAGTGCTCCAGAGGCGTGGCCTAGAAAAGATAGGCTTCACTTTTTCCCTTAATTTTATTTTGTGTATGCTGTGTGCATGCATGCGCTTGTGAGCAAGTACAGAGAGAGGCCAGAGTAGAGAACTGGATCTCTCTGCAGCCAGGGTTATGAGCTTTGTGGCGGGACTGCGCAAACAAAGTCTTCTGGAAAAGGAGTAAGTGCTCTTAGACACGAGGTATCTCTCTAGCCCCAGTCTTCAGTTTTCTAAAGGACTCCTTTTGTTAACTTTTATCTGGTATCCTCTGAGAAGCAAGCTTCTGACTC
Organism: Acomys percivali; assembly: GCA_907169655.1. Lineage (NCBI taxonomy): Eukaryota > Metazoa > Chordata > Mammalia > Rodentia > Muridae > Acomys > Acomys percivali. The sequence continues at coordinate 51,770,723 of OU015747.1, read as the reverse complement.
CTTCATCAATCTAACAATCATCTTCATGCAGCTGACTTGACTTAGGAGTTCATTTTAGATTCATTTTTTTTTTTGAGACAGGGTTTCTCTGTGTAGCCTTGGCTGTCCTGGACTCACTTTGTAGACCAGGCTGGCCTCAAATTCCTAGACATCCACCTTGCCTCTGCCTCCCGAGTGCTGGGATTACAAGCGTGCGCCACTGAGCCTGGCAAATTCACCTTTTACTGTATTTCCTGTGTTAAAATATCTACTCTCATTTCCTTACTTTTTTGAGTAGACTCTGACCCTCTCCAAATATACATTATAAAGTCCTAATAATACATGCAAATGTAAGGTTAGCTAACATTAAAATGGCATGTCATACATTCCTGCTAAATGAACTGCAACTTATTACCAATACATCATTACAGCTTTAAATTGTGACATCGCTATGGTTGGTAGGTAGTGATCTAAAACTGTATTTATTTGAGTATATTTCTTCACTTCATAAAAATCAAACAATATGCTTTCTCAAAATTTAAGCAGAATTCATTAGAGCCATTTAACATAATTTTCAAACGTTACCTCTGTCAATCGTGGTATATGAAGACTCTTGGCATGATCACCAGCAGCTTTTCTTGACTTTCCAGGCCAGGCTCTTTTCCTATGGCTTTCAGCTATGCCAGACCAGGCGAAGACATCATGATAAGCTAAATCCAAATCAGATGGGTCTACTGCAAACTGGCAGATTAATTTCAGCAAGCAAGCAAGACAATCTAGCTGCCACTGTAAATGAAAAAACAATGTCAGCTTTCTATTTTCACTTATGTAATAGGTATGTCCACTATACAACTTTGAAATTAAAAGGCAGAAACAAATAGCTAAATTTTCATCAATGTGCTACATGATTTGTTAAAATTGTAAAACTAAGAAAATGCCCAATTACAAACTTGAACTCTCAGGAAACTTCTTCCCATAAATATGAACAGCAAAGAAAGTTTTCCATTTAAAATGGTAATTATTGAATACATTAAACATAATTTTCATAGGAACTTATTTCAACGACCAAGAGCCTCCTTCACTCACTCCTCTGGTAGCCACAGTATCATTGCCTCTCTATGTAAACTATGTAACTCAATGCCTAAGCTTAATTGAGGAGCAAATTATATATTGCCCAATAGGGAGAAAGCTACTCATTTGTATATAGCATTAATAACGGCAAATGGTAACTGGTGCCTAAATTCATTAGTTCATAAATAAACAACTTTCAGCTGATCAAACCCAATGGCACACTTTTAATTTCAATTCTGCAGGAATAAAAAGTGATGACAGGTGGTGGTGGCACACGCCCTTAATTTCATCACTCAGAGACAGACAATCAGATCTGAGTTCAGGGCCACCTTGGTCTACAGAGATAGTTCAAGGACAGCCAGGGCTACACAAAGAAATCCTGTCACAAATCCCCCATGCCCTCAAAAGAGAATAAAGAGTAAAAGAAGGAACTAAAATTCCTCCAACAATCTTCTCATCAAAGGCAGCTAATTCCTACATGCAATTCATAAATTAAGGTATGTTTTCATTCTGCTCTGCAACCAGTTTTCACTGAAGGCTCTAGACTCTTACCATGGACTTAATAGGAAATAAAGTGGTCACTACAGGAAGTTCTGCATTATAAAACTATGACTATTATTTTTAAAATATAAATTGTAAGATGATATATACAATAAATTAGAAATGACAGATTTGTTTCCTATGCAATTATTATAAAATGTACTTAACAGATTCTCACAGGATTTGGGGAAAAATATGCTGCAAAAAAGTGTATTTTTCAAAATCACAATAAATACTAACAGAGAGCAGGCATCGTCATGCATGCCCTTAAACCCTCCACCTGGAAGGTGGAGGCAAGGCAAAGGGATCTCTTCAGTTCAAAGCCAGCTTAATCTACAAAAGTGAGTTCTAGGCCAAGGAAAAGGGTCATTTAAAAGCAACAAAAACAATAAAACAAAAAACCCAAAACTAAAAGACAGGCCACTGCCCATGCAGTTAATCTTTTAAGATGGTTACTCTACACCAGTGAACATTTTTTAAAAAGATTCGGACTATGTAGATCTGACTGGCCTGAATTTGCTATGTAGACCACGCTTAAAATTTTCACACCATAGGGATTACAACTACTCAAAAGGATATTTCAACTAAAAATCTTACATTATGTATTTAAAGATATTTACTTAGTAAAATAATTAGCATGAAAAATAAAATTTATAATGAACTTTAAGCTCTAATAACTCAAGCTTTCTTCAAGCAAGTAAACTGGAATATCACTAAGAGAAGATTTTCAGAAATATCACTACAACAATCCTTGGCCTCCTTTTCTCCTGGTTCCAGTGCTAAGTGCTACACTTACATCTATCTACCAGAAAAAAGGTGTCACTCCCTCAGGAATAGCAATACCATGTTACTAAAGATTCTCATCAATATAACGCTAATAGAAGAAAAACAGTTTCTGCAAATGTTGTTTAGTAAAATTCGATAGCTATACAAGAAGTTAATGAACCAATTTAACTTTATCTTTCACATACATAAGATAATTCAAAATGCAATATTACAAATACTATACATACCAAAGAGAATTACAAAACAGGATAGAGGGCTGGGAAGAAGCCCAAGTGAGTGAAGTGCAAACAAGAAAAAGTCTGGATGCACTATCACCTACATAAGAGTCAAGTGAGATGGCATGTTACTAGCGAAGCCAGGTGGAGTGGAGGTGACGAGGACAGTACGCACAGGGGGCTCACTGTCCAGGCAACTAGATCAAACGGTGAGCTCAAGATTCAGAGAGTAACTCTGACTCAAACACTAAGATGGACAGCAACAATCTCCTTTGGCCTCCACATACAGGTGCATTAAAGCCTATCAGCAAACATACATGCATGTAACATACACATCTCTACCACACACACAAGAAAAAACATAAAAGGAAAACTCACTGTGATCCCAGAATAAACATTTCTTAAACCAAATACAATTTTCAGTGCAATTAAAAACATCTCTTAAAAGATCCTGTTGGGTTGATGGAGAGGCCCAGTGCATGAAAGGTGCTTGCCACTAAGCCCACCGACCCACAGAGCAGATGGAGAGAGAATCAACACACAATTAACTTGTCCTCTGACCTCTATGAGCATGGCAAGGCACAAGCACAACCGTGTAACATACACAAACTAAGTAAATAAGGAATAAATAAATGGGGGGGGGGGGACTGTTTAGAATTCAGTGTGTAGCTCAGTAAGCAGAGTGCTTGCTTAGCATACAACAAAGACCAGAGTTAAATTCCCAACACAGCATAAAGAAAGTATGGTGGTGCACACCCACAATCTCAGCACTAGTGAGGTAAAAACAAGAATTTACAATCATCCTCCATTATATAGGGAGTTGAAAGTCAGTTCTGAATTTACAACACCTTCCTGTCTCAAAAAAAGATACTGTCAAGCCAGGAATGGAGGCTCCCCAACCATTGGAGGCTGAACCAACAGAATGAAACTGGAAGGTCAGCCTTAACTACAAAACAAGACCATGTCTCAGAAAAACAATCAATAAAGTTTACCAATATAGAAAGCAGAAACATTCACTATATGTACAGCTGGGAGGAAAAGGAAAAACAAAAAGTCTTTGAAGATCTTTGCAGTTCTGGAGATGAATCTCCAGGCTTCATACACAATAAACAAACACTCTACAAGCAAATAGCCTAGAATCGGATTTTGGAATGCTCAAATTTTAAACTCTTGATCAGAAGCAACTACGGGTAAAAATGTAGAGTACGAGATTCCGTTGTGTTCTATAGTAGATTATCACTGAAAAACAGTAAATTTTCTGGTAAACTTAAATTTTCACTTCCAATATTAGTTAGTGATTTCATTTCCTGGAATTTATTCAAAAATATGTGTACCTTGAAAATCTTATGTACAAATGTCCATAGCTAAAATTGTAGGTTCATAGGTTCATCAACGAGTGGATAAGGAAACTGTGGTATGTCAAATAAAATAAGCACACTATCAACAACAAAACTCATTGAATGTATATTCAACATCAAAACATTGAAATAAAGACAACTGTATAAGGTTATATAAGTACTGCTCAAATTACATGAATTTATATGAACTGCAACGTTAATCTACAGTCCAAGTGTCCTTGAGCTGCTCTGTTGGAAGAGGGAGAGAAACTGTTTAGAAAACAGGCAGAACTTCAGGTCATGAAAAGTATTCTGTATATTAGTGTGCTTGAGCATTATGCAAGTACAGGCGCTTGAATAACTACCATATTCTTTAAAATGACTTCATTATTACTTGCATGAATGAAACTTCATTAAAAACCAATGAAAGCCTTAAGTACAAGTAAAAACCAGAAACCTTAGAAGAAAACAACTGTCAATCTTCACCACAAAAACACAAGTGCCAAAGAGACACAAGACCTGATCAAAATTAGAATACATTGGACATACAAGAGTTAGAAAAGTTACGTATTTACTGGCAGAAAAGTACTTTAAATGTTATGCTTGGCAAGAAATCAGCATCCAAAGAAATCAATGGACATTTAAAACTCAATAGTAAAAATGTACAATGGCTTGAATTGACATGTATGCCAAGAAATACAAGATGGCCAATAAGCACACAGAGAGATCTTTAATCACACTGGTTATCAGGAAAACATAAATCTAACCCATGAGGGCCTACAACTTTACTGGCCCTAGGCTGGCTAAAATCTAAAAGAAAGTAAATAACCTTCATGTGAAAACTAGGATAGACAATGCTGGTTGGAATGTAAATGGCACACTTACATGGCTGATTCCTAAAATAGTGAACATAACTACTACTGAACTCAGCACACACACCAGGCCAAGCCACAGTCACAACAGCAAACTGATAGCAGCTGTAACTGGAAGCACCACAAATGCTTTCTTCCTGCCTAATTGAAAAAGTACCTGAAAAGGTTTAAAAAGATATACAAGTATAATCACAAATGAAAGCACACAGACACGGCTAAAACCCTAGAAAAAAGATACTCAAGAGATCATTAACACTGGAAAAACTTATTTTTCAGTTTACTTTTTTTTTTTTTTTTTTTTTTGGTTTTTCGAGATAGGGTCTCTCTGTGTAGCCTTGGCTGTCCTGGACTCACTTTGTAGACCAGGCTGGCCTCGAACTCACAGCGATCCGCCTACCTCTGCCTCCCGAGTGCTGGGATTAAAGGCGTGCGCCACCACACCCGGCTTCAGTTTACTTTTTTTTTTTTTTTTAAATTTGGAACGCAAAGTTTAAAGAGCAAAGTGGGGGGGGGGGGGCCAGGTCAGGTGGGTAACGACACTGTGGGTAAAGACCGTTGCCATGGAAACCTGGTAACCTGAATTTGTTCCTAGTCACCAGAGCCTACAAAAAGGTGGAGGGGAAGGACCAGCGGCACAAGCAGAGCACAGTACCAGATCACTGATGCTCACCTCTTGGGTCAAGGTGACTGTAAGCACAAGTACAAAGAAGGTAGCACTTCATTAGACTTACTAGTATAAATAGTCTACTTTATATCTAATTAAAAAAATATTAGCATCATTACATAAGTCATTATAAAGTTGTGGCTATTGCACTAGTAACTTTCTTTCCCTAATATTAAAGCAGCGTCACTTTAAAATAATAGTAATAATGTTTTTTTTTTAACTTTCAGGGGCTTTTTTTAAGGGTCAATATTTATATGAATTATTACAAAAAGAACTAGAGAAACATTATAAAAATGGAAAGGTTTATTATCCTCAAGAGATCCCATGGCAGCTCAATCAATTTTTAAGAGACTGAAATCATTTGCTAAGAAAGCAGTCAGTGGTAAAAAGATGTTTTGGGCACACAAAATCCCCAGGCCTACAACAAACAAATAGGCACATATATATGAATGAATCACCTTTATTTATTTATTTTTTTGTTTATTATTTATTTATTCATTTAGGAATGAGGTTTCTCTGTCCTGTAGACCAAGCTTGTTTTGAATTAAAAGATGTGCTTCTCTAGTGCTGGGATTAAAGGTAGCACTACTATTCCCAGCTTGAATCATTTTTAAAAAGCAGAAAGATGCTGGCATGGTAGCACAGGTATAATCTCACCTAGCACTCAGGAGCCAAGACAGGAAGACAGAATGTTCGAGACCAGCCTTGGGTACAGAATAGAGTGAGTTTAGTCTGGGTGACATAGAGAGACTCTGACTTAAAAGACAAGCAGCACCACCTATAAGAAACCTAAATAAACAAACAAACTGTTTAAATACTAATAAATGATTTTTATTAACTTCAGAGAGAAATAATTACTTATGAACTTGCTATATTACTAATTAAACTTAGCACTCATTTATGTCAACTGTATTAAAAACACACTAGCAGGGCAGTAGTGGCACAAGCCTTTAGTCCCAGCACCTGGAGGCAAAGGCAGACAGATCTCCTGTGTTCAAGGCCAGCCTGGTCTATAGAGTGAATTCTAGAACACCGAAGGCAAGAAACTGTCTTGAAAAACAAAACAAAACAAAAAGCCACATAGTTTCTTTTAAACTATATTAACAATATTAAAGGAGGAGTGTAAGTCATGTAGGGACAGATCTGGGCAAACATGTGTGGAGGTTGAAAGGCAGCTTTGTGGAGATGAATTCTTCCTTCCACTCCTTACAGAGACCCCAGTGACTGAACAGTTCCATCAGGCTTGCAAGGCAAGTACTTTTAGCAACTAAGCCATCTGCCCAGACCAAAAGTAACTTTCCCCCTTTACTTTACTCAGTAACATAATTTTAATCCATATCAATTCATCAAATATCTTACTTTCTACTATGTCTTAATCAACTTAATCAATAATTAATGTAATAAGTTACTATGACAATGAAACAGAAGTTACTGAAACAAAATAATAACTATAATTAGTTGGAAAAAAATGACTTTATTTACCACAGTCCATGATTCCTGCTCCTTTGGCTCTAGAATAGCAGAATTAAAAATTTCTAGTAACTGTTGGAGTCCACCAGCAGCAACAAACTGTAAACAATTGAGAGTAAAGATAAAGAAAAATAAGCTACACAGAATAATGATGTTTTGTTGATTTAGTAAGCAAACATTTATAGAAATCTTGTTTTATAAAAATCACTGTCTATAAATAATAAAAATAATTTTGGGGAATGTTGAAACAAGGCTTTCTGCATAGCCCTGGCTTTCCTGGAACTCGCGCTGTAGACCAGGCTAGCTTCTAAACCAGAGATCATCTATCTGCCTTTACCTCCCAAGTGCTGGGATTAAAGGTATGTGCCACCCCTACCTGGCTAGAAATAGTTACTATATAAAATACTTTTAGAAATGTTTTAAAGCCTTTTTAAAAGTATATAAACATAATTACAAATTGTAGCGATTTAACCTCAGATACTAGGGTGCTCTAATACAGTAGTTCACTGTGTGCTGGAGGAGCAGGAGACAATAATGACATGGAATGAACACTGCAGCAAAAATCGAGAGAAATAAAGCATTAAATAATCTCACTTTATATTACTATGATTTAGGATAAAATATATTTTTCAAGTACACTTTAAAAGTAAATTAGACAGTGCTAAAGACAAAAAATAGACTGCTTATTAAAAGACTTATGTTGTGGGCACAGGAGTAAATCCAATGCCAAGAATCCACCTACAAACATGGTGATGTGCACTTATGACAAAGACAACAACACTAGGGGTTGCTGGCCAGTGAGTGAACCTAATCTAATGGAGGACTTCAAAACCAGGGAAAGAGATCCTGCCTCAAGGGAGGTGCAAGACTGACACTCAAGGATAGCCTTTGGCTTCTATGAATATTCATATATTCTTTCTCTCTTCTCCCTCCCCCCCAACCCCGCCCTCTCAAACAAAACCACACTACTAACTCTCCCCACCCCCTCCTTTTGAGGCTGGAGAGATGGCTCAGGAGCACTTATTGTACTTGCAAAGGACCCAGGCTCCTATGGAAAGGATTACAATCATCTGTAACTCCAGTTCAAGGGGCTCTGGGGAGCTCTCAATTAGCCCTCACAATTACCACATGAAAATTGCTGCACATACATATATGCAGGCAAGCAATCAAAAAAACAAAAATTTAAAACAACCTTATACAATAATAATTTATAGAACCAAAAAGTACTTTTCTCAATCTTTTACAAGACAATTATGATCAAACCTTGCAACTCCAAGAATTTTTACTATTTTCCACTTGATCTTCACTTGAGTCATCAGAATCTGGATAAAGATCACTATAACTTCCCTGTGGGGAAGGCAAAAACATAAATAAAGGAGGTTATTAGGGGGAAAAAAGTTACTCTAGAATGAAATAATACAATTTGGAATTCTGCTAAAGTAAGCCTTTAATGATAATAATAAAACTGTAATTACCGTTGACTCTCTTCTTATTCTTCTATTAGGTTTTCCTAATGCTTCAATGATCTCAAGAGCATATAACAATTTATGAGCACTCTTTATTTTGAGAAGTTCCTTCCAATTAAATCCGTCATTGCTCTTAAATTACAAAAAAGTGGGAGTTATCAAGATAACTCACAAAAATGAACATCAAAATAAAACACAAACAATGCATATACTCTAACACATTAAAATATAAGACAAAGAGCAGAAATGATACTGACAGCATGTTTAAAGCACAAAGTATTCATTACATTATTGATTGTTAAAATAAAAAACTTTACTAAAACAGCATAGGAAAAAGGGCATTGCCGCTTCTCTCAGTATATGAACTAATGTCTGAATAATATACAGCTTTGAAATATTATTACTAAAGTGATCATTAATCACATTCTAGAGCAAATCCTCTTTTCAAATTTTATTACTTTTTATGTGCATTGGTGTTCTGCCTGCATGTCTGTCTGTGTGAGGTTGTCAGATTCCCTGGAACAGGAGTTACAAACAGTTGTAAGCTGCCATGTGCGTGCTGGGAATTGAAGCAGGGTCCTTCGGAAGAGCAGCCACTGCTTTTAACTGCTGAGCCTTATCTCTTAAGCCCAACCCAATCCTTTTCTATTCAAGTAATTTGAGCTGTCCAATGTATGAACTCATGAAGGTGTACCAAAGCAGACAGTTAATGGAATGTAACAATAAGCCACTTATTTTTGCATTCATTACATATGAGTCTTACAGTAGATCTGGAGAAATTCCTTGTTCCCAGGACTAATGCACAGTAGCTAAAACAAAAAAAATCACTTGTAACTCCAGCTACAGGGGATCTGACACCTCTTCTGTCTCCACAGGCACCTAACTCTTGTGCATATACCCACACACAAGAATACGTCATTTAAAGTAATAATCATCAATCTGTGATTTAATATGCTGCATAACTTTAAAAACAGTGGATATTTAACAGACTTTTTTTTTCCTATTAAGTTACCAAAAGAGGGGTTGGTGAGATGGCTATGTCAGTAACATGTTTGCCATACAAGCATGAAGACTTGGCTCTGGATGTGAAGCAGCCTTTGAAGACGTGGGCACAGCTGTCACACATCTGTACTGCTAACACGACAGGGTTCCATCGTCCACTCAGCCTAATCAGCTCGGTGACAAGACTGTGGGGATGCTGAGAGCCCCATGGCCTCTGGCCTGCATATGCATGCGCACACAAAGGCACTCACCTGTTCATCTGAGATGTTCTGGAATGCCATCAACATGTTTGGACAAGTAGGAAGAAGCATCAGCAACTCCCAGACACGCCTTGACAGATTTTCTGCATGAAGATGAAGTTCTTCACATTTTAAACTCTACATAAATAAAAACAACTATTTTATCAAGATAGATTTTTTTAAAAATGTAAATTTTAACCTCAGTTTAAACAACCATTTCGTCAAATTTTCCTACCGTCAATTTTGAAAAAGTCTAAAATTTCAATACTATGCTTCTCATGGTAAATGTACTCAAGACATTCAACTCTTGAAACAGAAGTTTAGCCACTTGTTTCATTATTTTCAAGTCTCTATCCTAGTCTTTGCAGAAAGAATGTTTTCAAAAGCACATTTTAAAAAGCAGGTTTTCATCCACTGCCCAATTAAGGTACCACTGCAGAAGGAAATTTACAGCAAAAGACAAATCTTACTGCCCTGGTATGTTCCACAGAGTATAAGTCTACTTATTATTATACCACTACTACTGCAACCATAAGGATTCCTTAGGTTAATAAGATGCATGGAATACCAGAGAAATATTCTATGTATAGTATCAACTAAGATCTATGGGCATAATCGCTTTACTAAGAAAGTGTGGAGCGGTCATCTGTACGTGTGGAGTTTTGAGTCTTGGATAGGTAAAACAAACCATCATCCGTGTTTGTGTAAGTACATTCTATAAAAGGTATGGCAAAGCTTTGCATGCTCTGGTGTATGCCTGTATAATCCCTGCTGCTAGGAACCTGAAAGAAAAGGAGCTTCAGTTTAAGGTCAAGTTGGGTTATCTAGGAATATCCTTACAGGTGTGGGGGTAGGGTGGGTTATGCAGAAGGATAAGGAGTTCAAGGCCAGCCTCAGTTACACAGCAAATTTGAAAGCAGCCTGGTCCACAGGAGATCCAGTCTCAAAAATCTGAAGAGCCAGCTAAAATGTCTCAGCAGATAAAAATGCATGCTACACAAGACTGAGTTCCAGCTTAATATTTTTTCAATTATTTCTTGGTTAATTTCTTAACACGGAAAATATAAATATGATGACTGTATGATCTTTATTTAGAAGACAAGTAAATTTTATAACTGAGAATCTATAGTAAACATGGCTTTTTCATAGCCTTGATGATGAAACTAAGGCAATCCCAGAGAATTCTTCTCAATCTGTGGGTAGAAAGTCACTGAAATTCCATAATCAAACTGAATGCAGAACTGGTAAGATAATGCAGTAGGTAAAAGGTACTTGACACCAAGCTTGACTTGAGCTTCATGCACCGGACCTACACTCTTGCAAATTGTTCTCTGACAACCACATTTATGTTCTAACACATGAACGCAACACACACACACACAAACACGAAGGAAGGAAGGAAGGAAGGAAGGAAGGAAGGAAGGAAGGAAGGAAGGAA
>OU015747.1:51736834-51759634 GCA_907169655.1 Acomys percivali | reverse complement strand
TAATCCTAGTATTCAGGAGGCAGAGGCAGGTAGATCTCTGTGAGTTCAAGGCGAGCCCGGTCTACAAAGCCAGTCCAGGACAGCCAAGGGCTACACAGAGAAACCCTGTCTCAAAAAAAAAAAACAAAACAAAACCCAACCCCCCCCCATAGAAACCAAATCAAAACAAAACTATTAAAGATACACACAGAGAGACTTATTTCTGAATTTAAAAGTAGGGATTTAAAAAAAAAAAAAAAAAAGGGATTTAAAGAAAAAAAATACCCCAAACTATATAACTAAGGTTCTGTTATAAATTTAAAGGACCTATAAGATACATTGAATGTGGCCTAAAGCAGAAAGAACACATTTTATTGATTTAACAAAAAATGTCCTTGGGGATTGTTAGCATTAGGTACACTGTGTGGTTGATATTGTGAACAAGACTAGTGTAGTCCTGATGAAAGTTCCCAAGAAAAATATAAAAAGACTTTCACTGTGTATGTCTTATGTAGTAAAGAATATTTTGGGTCTTTGTTTTCTCCAGAATACATTCCATAGTATCACCAAAGCATTGTTATAAACTACCCAGAGTAAGACTAAGTACTTTGTCACGGTAGTAATGCATTTTCTGAATATAATAAAGACTATATCCTCCCCTTCTATCCTTACAATCTGAACTCTTCTATGCTGACATTCTTTCAAATGTGGTGTTCACATTTTAGAAAATTCATAATGCCTTTCCTCATCCCTATCAGCAGGAGTTTAAAAACAAAAAAGAAAAAATATCTATCAGTGCATGACAATTGGGGGGGGGGGATTGTATATTTTTGTTTTCTTTTGTGGTTTTTTGAGACAGGGTTTTCTCTCTGTAGCCTTGGTTGTCCTGTACACCAGTCTGGCCTCTGTTGTGCTGGGATTATAGGTGTGCCACCACGCCCGGCCCACATGACAAATTTTGTTCTATCCTTTTTGCTCTTGATAAACACTGTACAGAAGCCAGACATAGTTACCAATGCCTTTAATCTCAACACTTGCCCTTGGGAGACAGAGGCAGGCAGATCTCTGTGAGTTCAAGACCAGCCTAGTCTACCTACTATGTTCTAGGACATCAGAAATGTATAAAGAAACCCTAGCAAGGAAAGGAAAGGGGGACGGGAAGGGAAAAGAAACAAAAACCAAACATACAACAAGAAAAGCATGAGTTTACTACCATTTTTTGACAATCTGACATGTGACAATTTGCACGAATACTGAAGACCTTAAGATAGTCGTTATCAAAAACTATTGGATTAAAAACAAATTTCAAGGCCAAGTGGTGGTGGTGCATCCCTTTAATCCCAGCACTCGGGAGGCAGAGGCAGGCAGATCACTGCGAGTTCGAGCCAGCCTGGTCTACAAAGCAAATCCAGGACAGCCAAGGTTACCCAGAGAAACCCTGTCTCAAAAAACCAAAAATTAAATAAAATAAAATCAATCAATTAAAAACAAAAACAAAAACAAAAAACCTTCAGACAGGCACAGTGGAGAGTGTTGTAATCTCATCATTGAGTCGGCAAAGATAGGGAGGCTGAGTTGGGAGGCAAGCTGAGGCAACAAAACACAGTGAGGAAGCAGAGAAGCATAGTGATTTACGTTCTTTCCTTAATATCTTCAATTGATCTCTTTCAAACATCCATTATTTCACATAGAACCAAATTAATTGCTCAAGCCAGAAACCAGATGCCATTGCTATCCTCCCTTAAGTCTTCAAATTGTCTTCCTTTAAATCCACCGAGGTGATTTTGTTTCTAACTTCATCACATTTTGTCATGCCATGACCATTCTAGTCTAGGACACTAACAAGGCCTACCTGGAAATTCCTACCTTACTATCTTTGACACTTGCCAAGCAAACACACCTCATGTAAATAACTAAAATATATGCATCGGCCTCTACTTAAGATTCTTCCATATTGTTCACTAAAATTTCAATAACATGGAAACTGTGCACATGACCAGAAGACTTACATTATCATCTTCCACGTATTACTCATCAGTTCTAAGTTTGTCTTGAATGAGTGCTTGTAAGAAAAGACATACATGTAGGATTGCTAATCCTTAGGTAGGATCGCCACAAGGTTGAACTGTGAAGCTGTGCCTTAAAACCAACCACTACACAAGTTAACAAACCACAAGCAAGAGTAAGACTGCCACTAGACATGGTATACTGATGTACACCTGGACAGGAGCACTCGACTGGCTCCTGAGTTCAAGTACAGACTGAGCAACACAAGTGAGGCTTTAAATCACAAAAGACAAAACAGCAATAACAAAAGCAGTGAGACTGCTATATCCAGATCATTTCTCATCCTCATAACTAGGTCCTTTCTCGTTCATCTAATTCAGATTTAAGATGATCTCATAGAAACCATCGTAACCCAAGAAATATACACGTGGTTTTCTTCCACTTAAGTTCCCCTTATAATTAACTGCATGGCAGCTTTTAGCCTTAAAACTTATTTTATCTGAAAAACATTTATCTGTTATTTCACTTATAAGGCATGTCAGCTGTCACCCACAACTGATTCAATGACGCCTCAAATTGACTATTTTGATCATCCTTGTAAACAATACTGTATGCCTAGGTCATATTAAGCATATAAAGACTTAACAAACCAGTTAATTAATTAATTAATTAGTTAATTAATTTGGGTGAGTGGTAGTGGTACATGCCTTTAATCCCAATACTAGGGAGACAGAGAGAGGAGGACTTCTGGAGTTCAAGGCCAGAGTAATCTACAAAACCAGTTCCAGCACAGCCAGGGCTACACAGGGAAACCTTATCCAAGAAACAAAACAAAACTAAATAAAACAAATGAAAAGGCTCTTAGGCTTTACTGTTAATAGATTTAAAAAGTATTTAATATCTCAAGATAAAGATAGAATACATAGGAAAGAAATCTGATCATTACCTCACTGTCATCCACAGCCACTTTTCCTGAGGGTGGCTTAAACGAAGCAAGCATCTCTAATAAATCAAACAGAGTAGTTAAATGAGGTTCCTGTAACAGCAAAAGCATGGGGATGTTGTCCTTCTGAGGTGGTGGGAGGCAAGATGCAGGCAGTTGAACACCTTCTCCTTTTCGTTCTCTCCTCGGTGCGCCCAAAAAAAAAAAAACCAACAAAAAAAAAAAAAAAAAAAAAAAGAGAGAAGTATGAGGAGAAAGAGGAGGGAAGAAAATACATAGAAAGGAATCAGAAAATTAACAAAATATTAACTTTTAAAACAAAAATAGGAAAGTTTTCTTATTTAATAAAACCGAGGCACAATGGAACGCCACTGATAATTTTATAGCAAAAACTATTTAACTAGACTTCATCCCAAATATTCAATTACTAACTTTCTGGGTATACAGATAACTAAAACTCAAAGCACAACTTAGGAATGTACCTGCATATCTTTAAAACCAAGTTCATGAAGCGCTTTTTCATCATAGTCAGTTGTTAATTCATGTCCAGATGAGATCATCCTAACAGGCCCCATGAGGCCGCCTTAAAAACAGAGGAAGAGGGAATTAAATTATCAATGTCATTTGCCAACACAATGGAGCAAAAAACTTAAATAGAGCTGGTGTGGTGGTACACGGTCTATAATCCCAGCACTCAGGGAGGCAGAGGCAGGTGGATCTTAGAGACTTTGATGCCAGTGTGGTCTAGAAAGCAATTCACGGACAACAAGGGCTACACAGAGAAACCTTGTCTCGACAAACAAACAAACAAAAACAAAACTTAGAGCTACTGAACAGCAGAGACAATAAGCGTGCTTCCTACATGGTTTTTAATTTTTTTTTCCTGTACGCTTTTTATTGTCTTAAATTACCAAAGTCGTACAAATTATCTTTTTAAACACTAGTATAATTAGATAAATCCCTGTATTTTCCCTTAATAATATAACACTATTATAAAGACAATAAGGACCTTCTCGTAACTTACTGCATTTCCTGCCGCACAAAGAACCAGTAAGAAGTTGTCAACTGAGCACTCTCTCCTACTATTCTACAACAAGAACTAACAAAACATACCAAACATTTAATATTTGGAATATATATAAATGTTATAAACATATAAAAAACTATATAAATGGAAAACCATTCTATTATGTGGAGAAAGAAGATACAGTTATTAAGATCTATCAGTTAATTCAATAAACTAATATTTAAAAGACCAATGAGAGACAGGTATGTTGGCGCACACCTTTAAGCCCAGCAGTCAGAGAAGCAGAGGCAGGCGGATCTCTGTGAATTCCGGGCTAGCCTGTTCTACAAAGAGAGTCCAGGACAGCCAAGGCTACACAGAGAAACCCTGTCTCAGGCAGGGGGAAAAAAAAAGAGTGCCTAAGAGTCTTTCATTGCCTATCTCTCTTTTATTTTAAAGTCACAGACAGTTTACTGTTCTATAAGTAGATAAGGAGAAAAAAGAAGAACCCTTGTGTAGCAGGAATAGCAAGAGTTGTCCACAGTTCCATTGCTGTGAGGTTCCACTATTTCTCCATGGCAGAACATAGGGCAGAGACTTGGAACTCGCACGCCTAAAGCCAGGTTACTCTTACATTCCATAATTATGCTGTCTGCAGGACTGTTGTTGCCACAGAAACTGCCTGTGCCCCAGACAAACGGGGTGCTACTTTGTTCCCACAGATCTTTATCCCAGTCTTCATCACAAAGAGGGCACGGCCATGCACTCTCAGCCAGAGTCTCTTGTCCAAGGTTCCTGGTTTGGTTGACCACATCCTGCTCAATACAGCTCATCACAGCTTGAGATGTGACCAATTTCAGCACACGGAACCTGGTGACAAGAATTGAAGGGACAAGCAGCCAATTTGTTTGCTGCACTTGCTAAGATAATAAGGAAACCTGGTCTGGTAGCTTTTATCATAGGGGCAGAGTAATAACTATTCATGGTCCATGTGTCTTCATACTGACAGCAAAGGAGTTCTTTTCAAGTGCTCAGTTCAGACCCTCTTCCCCACTGCCAACTTCACCTTCTCATCCCTTGACTTCAATTCTTACCACCTGCCTCTAACTGACAACCTGTACTTCAGCTACCAAGCTCCATGCACTTTTCTTGTTTTCAAACAGCATTTCACTGTGTAGCACTCCGGAAAGGCTGACCTTCCACTCAAGAGATAAGCCTACCTCTTTCTCCCACGTGATAGGATAAAGGTGTATTGCTGCCTTACTCAATTCCTTGCCCTTTCTGTAAAATGTGCTATCACCGAAAGAAATAAAATGTGTGCCCCAGGAATTCACAGGGCATATCCATTTTCTTCGAGGCCCTGGAAATGAGACTTTCTCTCTGAGCATAAATGTCAGGGTGCCCACCTCATAATTTCCCTTTCAGTCTATTTTTCCTTAAAGCATTTCTTTCAACAACAACAACAAAAAAATTTCCAACAGGTGCACGTTTCTTTTTTTATACTTATTTGTAGATTCCAGCCACTAAAACATAGTAGACACTCACTGTAATTACTAGACAGTGAGTAATTCAATAATAAGAATAACAATAGCAGCTGGGTGTGGTGGCACAGGCCTTTAATCACCGCACTCAGGAGGCAGAGGCAGGCGGATCACTGTGAGTTCGAGGCTAGCCCGGTTTAAAAAGCAAGTACAGGACAGACAAGGCTATGTACATTGAGTCCCTGTTTCGAGAAAAAAATAACAAACAAACAAAAACAACAACAACAACAGAAATGCTTAACTGGGAAATGGAACAAAATTAAATGTCAACTAATTTAATCAAACATTAAAATGTTGGTTTTTTATTTGTTTTTAAGTTAAATAGGATCTCACTATGAAGCCAGGGAACCTGCCATTTTCTTACACAAGAAGATTATATTCATGTGTGACCACAAACAGCTGGCAGCATCTATTTTTATCTGAGTGACTAACTAACTGATTATACTTCCAGCATCCATCCAAGAGCCTTTCGCATGTGAAACATGGGATTCTACCAGTGAGTGAACCCCAACCTTGAATCTTTTCTTGTTTTGTCTTGTTTTGATTCAAGACAGGGTTTCTCTATGTAGTCTTAGCTGTCCTGGACTCTCTTTGTAGACCAGGAGAGCCTCAAACTCACAGAAATCCCCCTGCCTCTTCTTCCCTCGTGCTGTAAGGGCGTACGCCACTCCACCTGGCTACAAGCTTGAAACTTATTAATACAGAAAACTCTATTTCATAAGTATAAAGCACTATTTTCGAG
This sequence comes from Acomys percivali, assembly GCA_907169655.1. Classification (NCBI taxonomy): domain Eukaryota; kingdom Metazoa; phylum Chordata; class Mammalia; order Rodentia; family Muridae; genus Acomys; species Acomys percivali. The sequence continues at coordinate 51,753,416 of OU015747.1, read as the reverse complement.
AGTAACAAGTAAAGCAGGACAATTCACTTACATAACAGCATATAACATTTCTATTTTGTTTGTGGTAGCAAGGCGGGGGACTCAACTTGGGCCCTTGCACATGCTGGGCAAATGTCACTCCAATCAGCTAAAACAATAATGATACATAAAAGCTCTAAATTACTTTTCCATTTTATACCAAGAAATTTTAATACAAGAAAACAAATCATTTCTAACAATGAACTTAAATCAGGCAGTTTTCTTTCTTAAAATATAACTGCCATATAGTTAAATTAACATGTAGCCTTTTCTAGGTTTCAGAAGATTTCTTTTAAAAGAGGTGGTCATCCTGGGCATTGAACTAGGGTCTCAAGAACTAGAACCCCAACCTCTAAGAGATATTTTTTATCCTAAGAATTACTTAACAATTATGGCAAGATTTCTTGCCTTTAAAAAAAAACAACAAGGGCCGGAGAGATGGCTCAGAGGTTAAGAACACTGGCTGCTCTTCTAAAGGCCCTGAGTTCAATTCCCAGCAACCACATGGTGGCTCACAACCATCTGTAATGAGATCTGGTGCCCTCTTCTAGTATGCAGGTGTACATGCAGACAGAATACTGTATGCAAAATAAATAAACTAATCTTTTACAAAATAATAAAAACAAAACAAAAAAAAAAAACCATACCAAAACACGGTTACTCATACCTATAGTACCAGCACCTGTGACACTGAGACAGAAACTGTTCCACGTTTTGAGTTTAGCAATAATACACGCACGCAGGAAAAATAAAATAAAGGCCTTTAACAATATTATTTTGATGCAAAAAGAAAAAAACCTTCAATAAAACTGCTAAGTTATAGGATCAGTAAGTAAAAGGTGCTTGCTATTAAGCATGACATTCTGATTTCAATCTCAGGGGCAAACATGGTTGAAAGAACAGATTTTTTCAAGTTTTCTGACCTCCACAGTATACTTTGGTATGTGCCTCCACAGTATATACATAAATAAGCTAATAAAAAATATAAAATAACTTTTAAGGCAAGTTGATATGGTGCACACCTTTAATTCCATTACTCAGAAAACAGAGGTAGATTGATCAATTTCTCTAAGTCTGTGGCCACCCTGGTCTACACAGTGAATACCAAGGCTATATAATAACATCCAGTCTCAAAATAAACAAACCAAAATGCAAGCAAACAAAAATGTTTAATTAGTACATATTCTGGATGTAGAACCATTAAAAATATCCAGAGTAATGGATCTAAAAGGTAAGCCAGTATTGGAAGGCACTAGAAAGTCCTTTATTAGGGACAAACAAAAACATTCAAGAAATGTTCTCGTTCTTAACCTGGGCAGCATAAGTTTCCATCTTGTTATTGATCCCACAGTATTATTTACTTATAGTGTCTACACGAGTGTTTGTAGAAGTGTCCCTACTCCTATGTACACGTGCTTGTGTGTGCCTGCAGAGGGCAGAGGTCCAATATGTGTCATCTTCTATCATTCTCCACATTATTTTTAGAGACAGAGTCTCTCACTGAATACAGAACTCTGCTTTTCAGTCAGCTCAGCTGGAGAGTAAGTCCTGAGACCCTCTTCTGGGACAAGGGGCTGTCCTCCCACTCCCCTAGTGCTGGAGTTATACTTAAGACTGATAATGCTTAGCTTTTTCCATGGGGATCCAAGCTCAGGTGCTTATCTATGCTTCATGCAGTGAGCCATTTCCCCAGTCTCTGTATGGAACATATTTTACCATAATAAAAGCAGTTAATTCTTGGGTCAGAAATTCAGTTTCTACATACTTACTCAAAACATATGAAAATACAGTACACACAAGGATAGCCTCTGTGACACTATTTACAATAACCACACACTTGTAATTTCAATTATATGGGAAAGGACGGCAAGTCAACCTTGAATTTGAGGCCGGCCTGAGTAATTTGACAAGTAACATCCATCTAAGAATAAAAATTACAAAGAGCTGAGATATACTCAGTAACAGTGATGAAGCAGAAGGCCCTGGGTCTAGTTATCTCTAGGAGAAAGAGGGAGAAAGTGAGAAATGAATGGAAAGGATCTAAGTTTTCACTACTGAAAAAGAGGTCAAATAAATCAAGGTTCTGTCTTGTAGCAAAATCACATCTAAACAGAATTTTCTGTATATACTAATATGAAATGTTTTCTAAGATGACAGCAAGGAGCACAAATACAAACCTGCTGATTATGATTATATATGTGTACTCACACTTGTACTGACATTTCCTGAAGGCTATCTATGGACCAGTTAACTGTCACAGAAGAAAGTGAGTAGTTAAGAAAAAAGTAATGCATAAGAGACTTGGACACATTGACTAACATCTGTTGTCTTCTACAGCGCAAGTATTCCATGGTACATGTGTGGGGGAGTAAGAAGATACTTTTGGGAACTGGTGCCACTCTAGTTCGCCCATGTAGGTCGCAGTAATCAAACTGAGGTCATCAGGTGTTAATAAACACCTTCACCCACTAAGCCATCTTACTGCCCCAAATCTAATACTTTAAAAGATAGAAATGTGTTTCATCTTCAACATACTGTGTTCTTTTGCTTCTCAGTTACAGATACAATATATTCCTTACTTTAACAAATGAAAGGTGCATAAACACAACTTAAGATCCAAGAATCAAGCTGGATGACATCCATAAGCCCAGTACTCAGGGAGGCTGAGGCAGGAGGATCGCTATGAGTTCCAGGCCAGCCTGGTCTGAAAGCAAGTCCACAGATAAGGCACACAGAGAAACCCTGTCTTGAAAAAAAAATAATAATAATAAAATAGAATAAAATAAAGTATTTTAAAGATTCAAGATTCAGCTTTTTGGTCATTGTTTTAAATCTACACCAATACTCCTATCTAAACATACACAAACAAGAAGCCCTGGGCTAAATTTAAATCAGTGTGCGCTTTCTTATCTACACATACACAGGACAACACTTATATTCAATTTGTCTCAGACTCCAACATCTCCCTGTTCTGAAGCACGTGCATACTTTAATTACTGAGCATCCCTAATCCAAACCTTCTAGATAAAACACCTCACTGGGTAAAACTAGACAATCTGAAGGGCTAGACATGGAAAGTCAACAACAATTACAGTTGTTTATCACGTGATTCTTACATCATTTTTATGGTCACATCAAAAAGCTTGAGGAGTGAGACCACAGACGAAGCATAGCACAGAACTGCACTATGGCCAGCCGGATGAACTGTGTTTGATTACTGAACAAGTGATAGAACTGGGTCCCACAACTTCTCTCTAGACCTCCACATGCACTCTGTGGCATGCACACACTCACATACACAATAAATAAATTAATACAAACTTATTAGGACATCTAAAAAGAATTCCCGAGGAAAACAAATGATGTCTGCAACCAATACCCAGAGCCACTGTTACAATAATACCTACCATGAATAATACCAAGGAACAAGGGAAGTAGCTGTTAAGACCTTTAAAGGTTTAAAATTAACTATGATGGTCTCATTGTTTTTGTTCCCAAACAAAAATGTTACTGGAATTTATTCCTTTATGCAATGGTGTTTGGAGATGAGATTTATGAGTTCAGGACATGAAGGCAAGGCAATTACAAAATCATTAGTACCTATGGAAACCCTGGACACAGTCTGCTTCTTCCCTTTTCACCGTCTACTTTCTGCAGTGTTAAGGACTAACATTCAAGGCACTGTACTGAAAGGAGAAAGACGCCCTCACCCCATCCTTACACTTTATACCCTAATTTTATACTTTGCAGGACAGTGAGAAACACATTTCAGTGGCTTATACTGTCTGGCCAGATGTGGTGGCTCAAAATCCCAGCTCTTTGGAAGCGCGGGCTGGAGAATTTCTGAGAATCTGAGTCCGACTTGGGACTAGGCCAGTTTAGACTCCGGAGTTAAGATCCTGTTTTCAAAATTACAACAAAACAAAACAAAAATACCACCAACACACAACACCCTACTGTTTAAGCAAATGTTAGAGCCACACAAGATAGACCAAAAAACTGCTATACAATGAAGCTTGAAACTTTCTTAAACATGTTAAGTGTTAAACTTACCAGGAAACTCTCCCTTTCTGCTGCTTTGACCAAACTCCTGAAGCTGAGCTTGCTGACTTATTTGTTCTTTTTGTAAGTTTTCATACCAATGAGTCACTTCAGCCCTAAGGTCTGCTACCTGGTCGCTGGGATACATTTCAATAGTCATCTGAAACATGAAAAGCAACCAATTAAAAATTACAAGCTATCAAACCCAAACAACCAACCAAAGAAAAATGAGAATGTAAAGAGAAATGTTACCAAATTTGGGATTAAGCCCTCTATCTACCTTGTCAGGAAGTCCAGCAGGCTGACACACAACCCTTAGAGGCAAAGACTGCTTGTCACTCAGTGCTTTCAAATGACTACTAATACCAGTGCCCTCAATTTGCCATTGTCTGAGATGATATGCAAACCTAAAACAACACAAACACACAGAGACCATTTTGACATTTTAATGTTACAGGAGTTTTTACAAGATGGGAAAGCCCATAAAAAGTTAGACAAAATTTATATTCATCATTGTCACTTGAGAAATAAAGACAGCAAAGAATTCTTAATTAAACCACACTCCCAGAAAAATTACTGAAGAAAAAAAAATCCCATTATATAAACAGTTATGTAAAGGCTAGAGAAGTAAAAGTAAAATAAACAGAAGTCGACACTAATCGAATACTGAAATCTCAAGCTATCATTTATACAGTTAAAAGGGGGAAAAGGTTTTAAGAAATACTGTCAGAGAAAAAAAAAAAGAAATACTGTCAGAGAAAGATATATATATATACATACTATATATATACTACAAAAAAAAACTTTTCAAAAATGGGCATATATTCATATAATATGAGATAGAATTCATCCATTAATGGATTAAAGACTAATTTCAGTAAACTAGATTGATGTTGCCCTTGCAAAGACAAAACAAAAATGAAACAAAAAGCCACACAGGACCAGATGCCCAGACTCCTAGCCATTCGTTACTCCAGTTCCAGTGGATAGGACACCCCGTTATGGCCTCTTTGGACCTTGACATATACCTGGAACACAAATATACATGTAAAATAAAACGTTCTTTTATTATTAGTTTCAGTCTGTTTGCATGTGTGCCTGCATGCCAGAAGAGGGTATCAGATCTCACTATAGACGGGACCTTTAGAAGAGCAGCCAGTGCTCTTAACCTATGAGCTATCTCTCCAGCCACAAATAAAATAGTCTTAAAAGGACTCTCCTGCCCCTAAAGGAATCTAGCACTAAACATACTAAATGCGTAGAAATTCTCTAATTCTTTTTAAGTTATGGAAGACAAGAGACAGGTTCCTAAATTTAAAATGAATGAATAAAAAAATTTTAAGAAGCAATGTCTAAGACTAACCAGGAGTTCTGAAATAAGAGGATGGCAGTTTATTTCCTACAAATGAAGTAAATATCCGGGGCTATGAGCGAGCAAGAGTAGAACACCTTCTACTACAATATTGGTGGTTTTACGTTTCCACCTTGGTGCTACTGACTTTTTCCCCCGAGACAGGGTTTCTCTGTGTAGCCTTGAGTGTCTTGGACTCACTTTGTGGGCTTCCACTGACATTTTTCGTTCCCTAGTTTATATTGTTCTTGGAGACAATTGGCAAGTATCTTTCACACATGAAGTGTTCACCAATATCCCTGGTCTCTATGCAATCAAAGCCAACACAATTGTCTCCCCCCAACTATGACAACAATAACATCAAAAACTGTTTCCAGATATTGCCTACTGCTCCTGAGAAACAAAGTCACTTCTGAATGCACTGCTGAGATTAAACTTTTTCTAAAAGTTAAATTCCTTAAAATATTACTATAACTCACTTTTATACAAACGTCTTTTCAAATTTTTGCCTAGACGTTATATAAATTTAAATGAGACACTGAGCACGCTGAACACTTGACGTACAAGGGTACAAGATAAGATCTATTAGGCAATGTGTAAACTTTAAGCTACTGCTTTGACTATTTTTATTCAACTTGGTGCAATTCTTAGTTCACCAGTTGCTCACAAATATTTATATAACTTACAAGCAAAATTGACATTAGCATGAAATAAACCAAGACACATATGAAGGACATAGCACCTTTCTCCATAGCAGGACAAAAATAGTATCTATGAGATGGGATACAGGGTGCAAAATCCATAAGCTCATGAAAAATATGACTGAACCTTTGGAAACAAAATTAAGTACTGTTGTACTTAATGATAAGTACTGAAAAAAAAAATACAGTGTGGAAGACCTAAAGATTTGTGCTAACAGGGCAGTTTGCTGCTCTTCACAGCACAGCATTTGTTTACAAATAACTTAGTCTATCATTAATAGCAAGCATGTCTAATAAGAAACAGAGCAACTGCAGGAGACTTTTGTTTCCCATGTAATTGCTTAGTACACTGAATGAGTTACACAAGTTTGTATTGACTTTTTAACTAATTTGAATGAAACCACATTTGACCATTTTAATTTTCTCATGTAGTAAATGTTCTGAGGTGCGGATGTTTCTATGCAAATGTCCAAGAGTTCTCTTATACATTCTTTAAAACACAAGAACTAAATAAACTTCTACAAACTATAACCATAAAAGAATCTTGTACTACGTGGATGTTTCAAATCATGTATATATGTTATAAGGAATGCGTAGGACTCTTTTTTGCTCAGCATTTCTTTACAGTCCAAAAAAAAGTCAAAAATGTAAATTGTATGTGATTTTATATCAAACTAAGATCTGAAGTTGAAAGACGTAATTTTAACAAATTTTCAACACAGTTCTTAGTACTTTTATATTTATACTCATTAAATGACGTAACAAACAGAATTTTGTAATTAAAACTATCTACTCACCTTTCATTTCAGTTGGTATAGTCATAAATGTTAACTTGCTTTGTTTCTGTATTACAGAGTTATGTCTAAATTAATTATACAGATATTCATTTAACACAGAAATTTTTGGCCCTGTTTCCATGGAAAATTGAAATTCAAAATTAAAATGCTCTCTCCTAGTCCAGAAAGGAAAAAACAACAACAACAAAAAAAAACAGCAAATGAAACAAATGATTCAACTTGATAAAATATGAATGATGATATGATGTTGTTGGGAGAGTTGTAGTGTAGCTTGTTTCATTGTCGGTGCTCCTGCGTTTCAAGTTATAACTGAAATGGAAGTGAAATGGAATTCTGTCCAGAGTTTCTTATTCATGCATGACTGCTGACACCCTAAAGTTTTAAAATCTGTTTACTTATGAGGAAATTATATTGCCTACTCAAAGGCAAAATGATACTTGTTTCTATAGCAACTATTTCCATTACTACCAATTCAGTTTGGTAACGCATGTTTCCTAGATGCCCACAATAAGAACTTTAAGAACACACTTAGACATGGTAAGAAACAAAATCCTGAAAATCATTCATATAGTGCCATGTAACAGAATTACCTTCTCCTAAATGCTTCCAGATGCGTCTTCAGCATAAGCAATCCTCTTTCTATAACCGTGAGACTTGAGTGTGACTCTTGTTCCAGACTGCTAGAGGCTATTGTAAGGCTCTCCATGCACTTACTAATAAATTCTTGCTCCTTTTCCAAACCTGTTTTACCTGAAACCCAGATGTATACTCATTACACTTTTACATTTTTATTTACTTATATTAAAGAAAATGAAGCAAACTGAAGCTTAATCAAGTCTCAGAAAAAGAAACACAGACTGGTACACATACATACAAGCAAACACTCATAAACATTATCAAAAAAATTAAAGAAACAAACATAAAAGGAAATCTTGAATTTTTAGTTTTTAAACAGTATTTCAAATTACTTACCATTAATATAGTAGGAGTTAATATACTGAATAGCTGCCCGACTGACATCACCTGATTGTGCTCTTAATGCAATGCCCCAAAATTGGTCCATACCACACAACTAAGGAATAAAGATCAGACGTTTTTAAGTTTTGTTTGTTACATAACAGGTTATTAGATTAAAATATCAGAAGTGGAATTACACATTAAATTTAGTATTTTACAAAGTAGTAAGAGGAAAAATTACAGTATGAGACATGTAATAATTATGATAATCAGCAAAAGCTTACAAATCTTCTCAGTTACTGAAGAACGTTTAAAGCCAACTATATTTCTTTATAAAGCAGGAAACCAATACAGTTTTAAACGTTCTTAACTAACTACATAAATCATACCTTGAAAGCCTAAAAGCAACAAATTATGCAGAATGATTTAATGCTTTTCACAACTGATTTATTCAACACAGTAACCAAGTTCCTGTTCAAATTAGGGACATTAAATATGAGATACCAAAAGAAAAGTTTCTGCTAAATGCTGCACAGAAACAGTTGGAAGTAAAAGTTCTCAAAATATGGACAGAGATAGTCTTCCAATGGATGACCTAATACCCTAAGTAAACTCCCAGCTAGCAGAAAATAGTTATTAATTAGGTAAATCAAAACTATCTGATTATCTTGAAATTATTAAACTGAAACTTACTAATGCTGGTGTTAAGATTAACACTAACACAAGCCCGACATCACCGTACAAATAAAAGCAACAGTAGAGAGATAGAAAAGAACATACTGATACAAGCAAAATTATTATTCTGTGAGACAACATCTCATGTAGTCCTGGGTAGCCTAGACCTGAGTGTGGAGTCAACGATGATCCTTCAGCTTCCCCCTTCCAAGCTCTGAAGTTACAAGTGTGTACCTGCACTATCTTGCCTGCTTGGCTTATGTGGTCCTGATAATGAAACCCAGGGCTTTTGTGGCTGCAGGGAAACCATTTCACCAACTAAGCTTTATGACTGGCTCTAAAACTATTCTTGACACCACAGAGATTCATAAAAATTTTCTGCTCCAGATTTTCAACAAACTTAAGTGAAATAAAAGGTTGTTAATTAACTAACTAGAAGACCTTTGAATAATGGCTTATTTTAAAACAGTATAATGATGCTCATTCAAATACATTGCAGGCATCAAATATGGGGAGGGGGAACATTTTAAAGCCAAAGATTAGAAATTTGTAGGCGTGTACAGTTAAGTTAATCATAATTATTGATCGATATGGATTATTAAAGAAGAAAAATCACTATAAAGTAGATATATATTAAATATTAGTATATACTGCTATAAAGAGGAGCTGAAAGTTTAACAAACAGCAACTTGAGAGCCAGTGAAATGGCTCAGCATAAGAAGTGCCTGCCGCCAAGTCAGCCAGGCTGATTTCGATGCCCAAGGACACACATAGGGTAGAAGCAAGGTGACAGCTGTTCTGACTTCCACATGAGCACTGTCTGCACAAACGCAAATTGTCATTTCACACCCATTACATGAGTCTTTCATAAAATTCTGCTATCTTTTCCAGGAGCTGCAAGGAGAGCAACAGGAGCCTCTCCTACACAAACCACAGAGCATGTGAAAAGGCTGTTTGAGACAAAATCAGTTTTCGTAAGCAATCAGAATACAGTAAGACCACAGCAAAACTGCTAGAACAGTCGAAATGTGCTTTTAAAACTTGAAATAAACTTAAACTTTATAATAGACTCAAAGTTTATAGAAAGATAACTTGGTAATTTCATTTGAAAACAAAACAAAACAAAAATCTCACAAGTTGATCTGATAAAACAGTAAGTCTAAAGCCTTACCTCAGAGTTTGAGCCACCATCATAGGCACTGGTAGCCAATCGAGCCAAGTTACATAGGTGCTGAAACAGGTTTAAGCCCGTCATGCTGATTGTTTCAGGTTTTAACTGGGGCATCTTAGGAAAAAGATGTTAATAAATTTTCTTAGAAGATTATTAATTTTACTAAAGACAATATGGGAGGAAAATTGCCAGATTAGATTTGGAAAAAATATAAACATTTAAATAACTTAATAAAATTCTGTTTATGCAAAGCCTGAAGAGAGATGTATTTCAAATAAACACACTTGTCTCATGTATGCTTCAACTTTCAATATATACGTAAATTCATATACATGAATATATAAATACAATATATAAACCCATATACATATTGAAATTTGAATATGTATTTACATATAAACAAATCAGAGGAAGTAAAAAACACATTTTGCAATCTACTATTAAATATTACGACCTTATACATTTATGAGGTATCTAGCTAAACCTATTGCATTGAAGAGAATAATGATAAGTGAAATTCTATTTGTGCTTTGCCCCAAAATTCATTTGTACATATTCACAGAGACACTATGAGTTTGCTGGGAATCTTCCTAATGTCAAGGGAGGGAGAGAGGGAGAGAGGGAGGGAGGGAGGGAGGGAGGGAGGGAGGGAGAAGGAGGCAAGCAAGCAGAATGAGCTGGGAGTGGTTGTGCGCTTCTGTAATACCAGCACTTGGAAAGCTGAGACTGGCAGGTCTCTGTAAGTTTGAGCCCAGCATGGTCTACAAAGCCAAGTTCCAGGACAGCCAGGGCTATTACATAGAGAAACCTTGTCTTGAAAAACAAACAAAGAGCATTAAGGAAATGGGAGGAAAGAATTCGTTTTTGCTTTGTATTTTTTTTTTTTTGAGAAAGGGCTTCTCTGTGTAGCCTCTGCTGTCCTGGACTCACATTGTACACCAAGCTGGCTTCGAATCCACAGCAATCCGCCTGCCTCTGCCTCCTGGTGCTGGGATTAAAGGCGTGTGACACCACATCTGTTCCAGAAAACTCATTTTTGAATCAGTCTCATGGAGCCAGCTTGTTATGTTTGGAAGTTTGAACACCTCATCCTCTTTCCTCCAACTCTCAAATGCTGAGATTATAGCATGCACTGGCACACCCAACACACACCTGCTTTATCATTGATGTTTATCTTATAACTTATAAAATAAATGACTACCTACAGCATCTCATATGGTGAAAAGAAATATAGATTGTTACTGTCACCACTATACTTCATAAAATGCCTTTCCAAGTACGGAACAAATACAGCTATTAGCTTATGGTTGGCCAAAAGACAGGCTGAAGTTACATAAATTTAACTGAAGAAAACCCCATAGACTTAGGTTTTCTATCTGTTGTTATGGGGATATGTTTCAAAACTGGACAAAAAATTTTTTAAATACCCAAAGACCAACATTTATGTTTAGTGCCATCCTTAAACATTATTCTAATTACTCTAAATTCAATAGATAATAGATCATAATATATGATAGGAAAATCTGAATTGAAAAACTTATATAAAGGTTACCAAAAACTGATATATTTGTCCAATTTAAAATCTATGCAGAAAGCCAGGTGTGGTGGAGCACGCCTTTAATCCCAGCACTGGGAGGCAGAGGCAGGTGGATCAAGGTGAATTAAAGGCCAGCTACAAATTAAGTCCAAGACAACCAAGGTATCACTCAAGGAAACCCTGTCTTAAAGAAACCAAAAGCAAGGGGTCGGGCGGGCAATGAAAAAGAGAGGAAAAACAAGACAAAGAATGTTACAGAAGTCATGTTTCAAGAGATTAAAATGCACATAGGAAAATATGCAAATAAAACATCTAAGATGTGAAATTACCTTCTCCAGGAAAAGGTGTTTGTAGGTCTCCATGCCCATTGCATGTTGATCTTTACTTCGAACTTGATTTAAAAACCAATGAAGGGCATCATCATAGCATTCGGAATCTTCTACTAAACAATGCCATAAAATGTCAACTTGCTCCAAACTTAACCCTAAACAAAAATGAGACAGTTTGTACATTATTAATTTTGGATGGAAGGTGTGACTGACACATCTTGCTACATAGCTCACTCTGGTCTACAACTTATCCCACCTGACTGAGTCTTCCAAGTCATACAATATTGGTGAGTTACCATATCTGTCTATTGTATAAATTATGTAAATATGTGTACAAACACATACTCCTTTAGGACATTAGGAGTATATGTAGTTTGTTTTCATAAAACTCAAATAATTACTAGCTCAGTAATAATTTTTTATGGTTTCCTATCGGTAAAAAATTTTTGTAAGTTTACTTTTAATTTATTCACTTGTAGTCCCTCTCCCTGGCCTAAAGATATGGAGCACTTCACAAATTTGTGTGTTATCCTTGACCCAGGGGCCAAGCTAATCTTCTCTGTATCGTTCCTATTTTAGTATGCGTGCTGCCGATGCAAGCACCTACCTGGAAAATTTTAATCAGGATTATACAAAACATTTTGGTCCTAATACACTGTACTAAAAGCAGCTGGAGGCAAAAATGTAAAGGAGCTATAGCTGACAGCATCTTGTATAAAGTATTTTAAAAGAAATCCTACTAACTGATCAACAAATAGCACAGCTGATAATACGGCTCAAAAGCTTAAGAGCCTGCACTACTACTCTACTAAGCAAAGTGAACAACCCATCACCCACACTAGGTGGCTTACAACTATCTCTAACTCCAACTCCAGAGGACCTAACACCTCTGTCTCTGTTGAGTGCCCAACATGTGTACACATAACCCCCATAGACATATATAATGTATATATAATTAAAAATAAAATAAAAAGGAATTATTACACATGCACAATCACACATTAATTAAAAACTGTTGTATGGCTGGAGATATAGTTCATCTGCACAGTGCTTTTCCTAGCCTGTGGAGGCCCCTGGGTTCAATCTTCAGCAACACCAAAAAATGGGAAAATATTCTAGAAAAGTCATCCAATAATAGGTCTAAAAGAGTATATAAGATTCAGAAAATGTGAATACATACTATATTATGAAAACAATAATTGCAGACAAATAATCACAAAAACTATTAGGGATTCAAATCTAAAATTGAGAATTACAAGAGTAGAAAGCATATCCATAGGTCATCCAGTGAGATAAAGAATAACAACTACTATTTTTATAAACTATGAGAAAGAGATCTTTATAAAGAAAAAAGCAAAAGTGCAGAAAATGATAAAATACAAAGTATTCATTTAGTTCTCATTCCAGATTCAGATGGAATATACATAGTATTCTAACCAAAAAACAAAACAAAAACAAAAAGATTCTCAAGTATAACAAAGAAAAACAGATAAAGACCTGTGTAGAATGACACAGAAAACATTACAAGGCAATGACAAGTCTGAATATGAATTTAAAAAAAGAAAAAGAAAAAAAAAAAATAACAGACAATTCAAAGAATATTCAACTTGATTAATTCATTCCAAAGTCAACTGTGGTTTCCTACAGTCTGGAGGAACATAAAGTATAGGAATGGAGGGCTAGACAGATGGCTCAGAGGTTAAGAACAATGTCTACTCTTCCAAAGGTCCTGAGTTCAATTGCGAGCAACCACATGATGGCTCACAACTATCTAGAATGAGATCTGGTGCCTTCTGGTCTGCAGGTGTACATGCAAGCAGAATACTATATACATAATAAACATATAAATCTAAAAAGAAAAAAAAATTATAGGAATACCCAAAACCTCTGCTTACTAAGAGAGCAAATGGCATTCCACAATATCAGAAAACACTCAGGTAAGTGGCAATATGCTCTAAAAGGTCTTATGACTTCACTAACAGTAATCCCAGGACAGAGGAGCTTTAAGGTCAAAGTCAATTAATACTAGTTTAGGACCATCAGAGCAATATAGTGAGACCCTCTCTCCAAAGTTGTGGGAAGCCATGCTAAATGCTGCCAGGTCAGAAATCCCGTGCTTAGGCTGCACGCTGTGACCTTCCAGTTGCTGAGCTTTGCCAGAGGAGATCTTTGTGTTCCAGGCCAGCCTTGGACTATTTACTTGAAAGAAGTAGGAAGTCCCTACTGAGAAACACCTGGAGGGTTAAGGAAATCCTTTCAGAGAGCTACTCAAAAATAGGAAGTTCTTACGGAGAGCTATTCAGGCTATTGTGTTGTGCTTGCCTTGGGAGCTAGGGAGAGAGGGATCAGAATAGATCCCTTTGACCTTACTTGCCTGCATTAAAGAGTCTTGATCAGAAATTTCCTTACTTGACTTGTTATTTCTCATGCCTCTGTACCCTACTTTCAATCCCCACTCCCTCTTTCAGGTGAACCCTGATTCAATTTTTCCCGCAGGCTGGGACACATCACAAAGTAACATATGATGGTGGAGATTATTTTCTAAGAACATGTGTTGCTAAGAGACAAAGGAGGCCTGAAAGGCTTTCTCAGTGATTAAGATTGCTTGCCACTCTTAGAGGAACAAAGTTCAGTTCCAACAACTTTCAGCAGCTCAGAACTGCCTCTAATTCCACCTCAAGAGATCTAATGTTTTCTTCTAGCCTTGTTAGGCACCAGGGCACCTGTCTGTGCCCGCCCCCCTCTACACACAGGCACACACAGACACACACACACACACAGAGACACACACACCTGCGGGCCACACAAAATGAATCTGAAAAGATAAGGCAACATACACTAGAAGTAATGTTTAGTATATGTTATTAAACATTACACACCTTAGGTTATTAGAAAGAGAATATAAAGTTATTCTTCAAAATAAAAAGAGGGTTTTAGTGTTTCAGTGAATTTTTGCAAACCTTGTATAGGTAAAGTACTTGACACCAGATCTGATAACTTGAATCAAACTGATCTCATGTACCTGTAACCGGCACATGCATGTACAAACACAGAAACAAATATAAGAGAAACTCCGATCTTACTGAAGTGATCAGGGGATCCCAGGGTTGAAAACACACAGGTCAGGAACTGAAGTCGAACTTGAACTTCAGCACTATGGCTGTACCTACAAAGGCCATCAAATGATTAACACAAGACTCATTCCTTCTTCTTTTGTGCCTTCATATGGCAGATAACGAATGGCCTTGACCTCAAGGCCCTCCTTTTGCTTCACCTCCCCATTCTATGTACCACACTCTTCAGGATCCTACATCTTATAATAAGGTTATTTAGTATTCCTAATCATAGCATACACCAAAAATGCAAAAATCCCATACAGTTTACAATGTCCCACTGCCTCAATTATATACTGCATGCATTAAGTTCATGAAAATTGAGACTATAGTAAAACGTACTTTCAAGTTAGCATTTTTGAGCCTTAGACTTTAAGATTTATTTTTATGTGTATGAATGTTTTGCCTGTGTCCACAAAAATTAGAAGAGAGCATCAGATCCCTTCAACCTGAACATACAGATATTTATAAGCCACCAAGAAGCAAGTCTTCTGGAAGAGCAACCACTGAGCCATCTCTTCAGACCTCAAATTAGTTTCTTTTTAAATATGTAAACAAAAAAAAAACTAAAAGAAAACCAAAAAAGTATGAAATCATCAATTTAAAAAACTGTCATTTTAAAATTATATTAACAAACTTTAAGATTAAGGTCAGCCTGGTCTACAGAGGGTGTTCCAGGTCAGCTAGAGCTGTTGCACAGAGAAACCATGTCTCAAAAGAAACAAAAACAAAAACTCAAATTGTATGACTATTAAATTAACAAATGAATGACTACATGATCATCAGTACTTCACATATTGTTATCACTATCCAGATATGTATTATTTAACACAGTACAAGTCTAGTTCATAAAGAATATGCTATGCAACTAATAACTGATGCAACAAAACTTCACAGTAATATAAGAGTTGCTGTGAGTTCATATAGCTTTGTAGGAATTGAATTTGTAGGCATCGGCCAAGCTCCACATTCTAAGGAAAGGAAAGGCTCTGACAGTCAGATAACAACCAGAGTGTAACCATTTGAATACCACAAAGAAGAGTTGTCTGAGTTATACAGAGAAAAGGACTTCCTGAGAGTTCAGGGACAAGACAGAGAGTGAGAGCAGCAGCTGCACTTGCATTTGAAGATCTCTTTAGCAACTAGGTGGACAGAGTTCTGAAGGATCAGAGACTAAACCTCTAATTTGTATCTCTGTGACAGAACTAAAGACACATTTAATTGGAAACTGCTCAAATTGCTTTGTCAATATTCTATAATCTACATCCTAGTTAACAGATAATTATGACAACTACGTAACAAAAATGCTTGTGATTTTCTACTAAGCGCAAAATTTCAAAACTTTCACAAACTTACACTGTTTATTATTTAAGATTCAAAAGTCAAAAGTTTTAGTCTGAAGCAGTGGTTCTCTAGTTCCTCATGTTGTGGTGACCCCTAACTATAAAATTATTCTCACTAGCCAGGCACATTGGGTGCACGCCTTTAATTCTAGCACTCTGGGAGACAGAGGCTGGCAGATTACTGTGAGGGAAGTTTGGTTTATAAAGCGAGTCCAGGACAGCCAAGGTTACACAGAGAAACCCTGTCTCGAGAAAAACCAAAACAAACAGCATCTCTTTCTTTATTGTGTACATACGTAAGGTGTGTTCACACCATAAATGTAGCTATGAAAAGGACAGATGACAATAAAAGGCATATTCATAGATAATTCTCCACCTTACTTCTTAGAGAGCGTATCTTAGGCAAGAGAGACAGCTCAAGAGTTAAGAGTACCTACTCTCTTACAGAAAACCTGGATTCAATTGCCAGCAAGCACATTGGCAGCTCACAACTGTCTGCAACTGCAGTCTCTGTAACTCCTACGCCCACACTTGGGCCTTTTGCAGCCA
>OU015747.1:51699334-51731834 GCA_907169655.1 Acomys percivali | reverse complement strand
CATAATAAAGTATTTCCTTTCTTGCAAACATTATCCAAATTAATGTCTGTCACAGCATTACTATTAAATTGATGTTTATGAACTGCAGGTCCTAAAGGGGAGGAAGACAGTTAAGTAAAATCAGAAATTTCAGATTTTGTACATCAGTAATTCAAATAAAAGTTTAACAAAAAATTCTGAGATTATAAAAATAGTAGATGATTATTTCAACAATGAATGAACATCAATGTCTACTTATAGTTAGAAGCTACAGTAAAAATAAGTTTTTATTCTATTGTCACTACTATTTTTAATGACTATTAATGTATCATAAATACCCAAAACTCATATGAAGCATTTAGAGAACTAATCTGAAATAAAACCCACAGCTTTCTTTTATTGAAAAAGAAGGGGGCTGGAGCGATGTTCAGGGGTTAAGAGCACTGTCTGCTCTTTCAGAGGTCCTGAGTTCAATTCCCAGCAACCACACGGTGGCTCACAACCATCTATAATGAGATCTGAATCCCTCTTCTGGTGTGCACGAAGACAGAGCACTCATGTACATAAATAAATAGTCTTTTAAAAAAATAAAAAGAGAAGGGTGAGCATGGTGGTGTATCACATGCCTTTAATTCCAGCACTTAGAAGCAAAGGCAGGAGGACCTCTGTTGAGTTCCAGGCCAGCATGTTACCTGGTGAGACCCTGCCACTACCAAGCCCCAGCATACCCCAGGAAAAGGAAAGAGGATGAGAAGCATGGTTTGACTCCCAGCACCCACATGGTGGTGGTTCATAACTACTTTACTTCCATCCCGTAGGAATCTGACAACCTCCTTCTGGCTTCCACTGTCAACGAATACACATTGTCCACAGACATACATGCAGGTAAAATACCCGCATATAAAAAATTAAAGTAAAAATAAACCTTTTCCGGAAAAAAAAAAACCTAATTGGATGGTATACTCCAAATAGCAATCTAATCAAGATTCTAACATAACAAATCAGACTTTGTAATAAAACAATTCTCAAAAGCGACTGTTATTTTATAATCCAACTGGTATACGTTCTTTTATTTTTAAGATTATTTAGCCAGGGTGCACGCCTTTAATCCCAGCACTAAGAAAGCAGAGGTAGGAGGATCTTTATGAGTTCAAGGCCATCCTCTCTACAAAGAGAGTCCAGACCAAGCAAACCTACACAGAGAAACCCTATTTCCAAAAAAAAGACAGAAAGAAAGGAAAAAAAAAAGGATTTAATTATTTTTATTTTGTGTACAGTGGTATTTTTGCCTCCATGCGTATCTGAGAGTGTACCAAATCCCCTGGAATTGGAGTTTCAGACTTTTGTGAACTCCACGTGAGTGCTAGGAACTGAACCCGAGTCCTCAGGAAGAGCCACAGGCCCTCTTACCTCAGCCCCTCTCCAGCCCCACCGTTAGAGATTCTTATGTCAATCTTTAATTTTACCCATTCTGATATGAGTACTGCACTAACTCAGGTAAAATACACTATTAACTCTCCAAATATCTTCTTTTATAAAGAATTGATACAAATCTTTTGTCCAGGTTGCCTGTTGCTGTTTGGAGAGTGTTTTACTATGCTGTCCTTGCTAACCTCACATTATTCAGCTACGGAGACACCTGGACGGAGACACTTGAACATGGCCGTTCTGAGAGCCTGAGAGTGTAAGAACATGTCACACCTGGATCCAGTTAACTGCCTGTCTCAATGTGCTCATTACAGCACTAAAGCTTTTGTAGTATGATTTTAAAGCATAACCATTGTTTAATTTCCAACTTCTCATAGTTAAAAATGTGTAAAGTACTAAACTAGGTTAAGTTTTACTTTTTAAAAAAGTGATAAAAGAATGGTAACAATTTGTGCTGGGCATGGTGGCCTTTAATCCCAGCACCAGGAGGCTGTGGCAGGCAGATTGTTGTAAGTGCAAAGCCACCCTGCTCTACAAAAAAAATTGCAGGACAGCCAGGGCTACATAGAGAAACCCTGTATTGAAAAAGCAAAAAACGAATACCCTCTCAAAAACAAAAAAACAAACAAACAAAAACACCACCACCACCAAAAAAAAAAAAAAAGATAACAATTTGAAAACATGAAACCAAATTCAGTCTCGTGGGCCCAAACTACTTTCAAGCAGCCACCCACAATAATATTATTAAGAGGAATATGGACCAATTTCACAAAGAAGCCAATGAATCCAAAGACAGCAAAAGATTCTGTTTGGTGCATCCTTTAGCCAGCAGAATCCAGTCCTTTACATACTGCTGGCTTGGCTCAGGAAACTATTACATGATCCTTGTCTGTCTGGTGGTTTGAGAGACACGTAGCATAGGAGATGAGTGGTTTCCTTTTCTTTTTCTTTTTTTCTTTTCAGTTTCATGTTCCATGTGCGGGAAGCTGGTGGTAGCCATCTGGTTTACTTTTCTTTAACCGTACTCTCCATTCCCCCAAATCTGGTCAGGTCCTATTACTTTCTTAAATTAAATTTAGAGTATTCTAACTAACGATTTCAGAAACATTTTTATTACCAGATAAATAAAAACCTTGCTTTCTTATTTTCCCAATCCTCTCTAACTCCAAGCAGTCTGTACCTCTGTCTCTATAAATCTGTTCACTCTAGACATTTTATATGAATGGAATCATACACTATATGTTGTATTTATCTGTAAGTCACAAATTTCTGAAAATAAAATCCACCATTATCACATTTTCCAAAATACGTATGCTTGTCAGGTGGTGGTGGCACAGGCCTTTAATCCCAGTATGTGGGAGGCAGAAGATGGCAGACCGCTATGAGTTCGAGGCCAGCCTGGTCTACAGAATCCAGGACAGCCCAGGCTACAGAGACCTTTTCTCGAAAAACAAAAAACAAACAAAAAACCAAATAGGTGTTTTACTTATCATTAATATGCATCATCTTTCCCAGTTGGACATTGCTTGATTAAAATATAGACCAAATAGCAGAATAATTGCTAACAATGCAAAATAAACCTTTGCTTCTGTGACCACAGTACCTGAAACAAAAAGGCCTCATTTATACTCATGATGGAGTGTGTAGAATGATTTTATTGTCTTGACAAAAAAGCTATTGTTTAAGTTATTTTGGCAAAAGCATTTAAACAGTAACAATTTACTCTTTTTAACCATGCAATTAAATTAGTCCTGCTTTGAACAAAGTAGTTAGTATTCACTTACTACAAAATCTTACCTTGACTAAGATGTTCGTGATAGATAGATGCTAAATTGGGGAGATGTTGTTGGAGATGAGATGTTAGTTCTGCATGTGAATTTATCTGAACTAGTTCCTCTTCACAGCCAGACTCTTCACCATCAAAATCAGCCATGTTTTTTTCTGATTTTGCACTGACCTGCGAGCTACTGCAACTGACATCATCTGCACTTAGCATATCATCAACCATATGTCTACAACACACAGAAAACCACAGACTTATTAATTGTGAACATTTTTCAGGGAAAGATGGTGCTAGGAATTAGACCCAGGTCCTATTGCAAGTTCCACATGTGCTCTTACACTGAGCTGTATATCCTAGTCCTTAAAACTATAAACTTAGTCACACGCAATAAACAATTTTTCCCCCAAAACTGCATGTCACTATGTAGCTCTGGGCATCCTGGAACTCACTATGTAGACCAGGCTAGACTCAATCCCACAGAGATCCACAGGCGACAGTCTTCTAAGAACTAGGATCAAAAAAAGATTGAGTTGCTATGCCTTATATATAATATATGCTGTAACATTTGGCACAAATTATTACATCATCAGAAACTAAGCTATGTAGTGTAATAAAAACTATAAATATGCCATTATATGAACTAGTTAATTTTATAACATACACCCATCATATTCTATAATATACCTCACTAAAACCATTTTAAGCAATATTGATACTTGTAAGAATTATATGAACAAATTCATAGTGAATGTTTACATTTGTTCATGCAAGTGCATTGTCAAATCAGACAGTAGAGAATAGAAAATACTCCAATTTAAGGCAGCAATCTAGAGTAAATATTAATTGAGAAGGGCTCAAAGTATGGTTCAATGGTGCACCAGAACCCGAACATGGGCCACGCCCTGCAATTAATCCTCAGGACCACCAAAAACTTCAAGGGTGACACGTATTTCTAAATACCACCACATTGGGTAAATTTCAAGATATCAAAGACAAAATGATTAAGAACTATGGAAAAGTTAAGATCAGGGCATGGTGCACCCTTGTAATCCCAGTATTCCGAGACGCTTCATGGCCAGGTGTGGTGGGACACTCCTTTAATGCCAGCACTCAGAAGCAGTGGCAGGTGCATCTCTGTGAGTTCGAGACCAGGCTGGTCTACAAAGCAAGTAGAGGACAGCAAAGGCTACACAGAGGAACCCAAAACAAAACAAAACAAAAAGTTCAGACAGAATGCGGAAAGTACTTAAGGAAAAATGCAATTATTTGAGTTTGGCAGTGGGGCAGTATTATAAAAAACATGCAATCTTTAAAACTCAATGTCCTTACTGTACCTTCATTTTATCACATCTACCCCCATTGTCATCATCATGAGTTCTGCTAGGACGTGATGTGTGCGTCTACATGAGGTACTAATCAAACGTTCTATTCAGTGGTGATCTGGCTCCCACAGAGATATATAACAACATGTATATATATTTTATTGTTATTGTTACAAATGAGGAAAAACTCATATACACACACAGATCTGAGGATGTTGCAAAACCACAAGCAATCCGGGCGGTGTGGCGCACGCCTGTAATCCCAGCACTCAGGAGGCAGAGGCAGAGGCAGATGGCTCACTGTGAGTTTGAGGCCAGCCTGGTCTACAAAGTGAGTACAGGACAGCCAGGGCTGTTACACAGAGAAGCCCTGTCTTGAAAAACCAAAAAGTAAAATAACATGTATACATATAATTCACTTAACTTAACTGAATTTTGAAAATTCAGGCAAAATAACAAGTCTTTCTTAGAAAATCTATCCTGATAAGCCAAATACTTATCTCTCACCATCAACTCAAAATATAAGTAGTTATACTGAAAATAGCAAGTTAAAAGTTATTTACACAGCCTTGTGTGGTGGTGCATGCCTTTAATCCCAGCACTCGGGAAGCAGAGGCATGTGCATCATGTACATCTTTGTGAGTTCAAGGACAGCCTGGTCTACAAGAGTCCAGGACAGCCAAGACTGCACAGGGAAACTCTGTCTCAAAAAGGAAAAAAAAAAAAAAAGTTATTTACACATTTGTGGCAAACACAGTAGCCCATAAAATTCTCACAATAAAACCATAGTGTTTCTAAACAAAAAAGTATTCAGGGGCTGGAGAGATGGCTCAGCGGTTAAGAGCACTGCCTGCTCTTCCAGAGGTCCTGAGTTCAATTCCCAGCAACCACATGGTGGCTCACAACCATCTATAATGCGATCTGATGCCCTCTTCTGCAGATAAAGCACTCCTATGCAATAAATACAAAAATAAATCTTTTAAAAAAAAAGAAGTATTCAGGCATGGCGCCCACAATAGTTTTTTAAAAAGTTTCCAGGCACGCTGTCACAAACCTGTAACCCCAACAGAGGCAGGTGGGTCTCTTGCAAGTTTTGAGGACAACCTGTTCTACAGTGAGACATTATCTCAAAAAAAGAAAGTAAGAAAAAAAGTAAGGCTTATTCCTACTTAATTCCACAATAACAGAATCACTCACTGTTCAATACAAGATATATATTTCACAAATATAAAAACCTTATATCACAAACATTCTTATTAATATCCTAAAATTAGAGGATCCGTGTTTATCATGAACACCTAATCCATCTAAAACACATGTGATCTTACATGTGCTTTCAGGGAATTGCTATGAGGATCTCAAATTTTAAATTTATACTGCCTAGTACAATATTTGTTGTGTAAATGTGGCCATTACACGGGAAAAAAAATAGCCATTTTAAAGAGATATATTGTGACTCTAGGATGTGAACTGAGATGGTCAAAAATGAAGCTAGGTCGGTGTTTACATAGCATGTGCAAAGCATCAGAATTAATTCCCGCTTTGCAAAAAAACAAACATACATGTAATATTGAATAATTTCAGTTTTTATAGTGCTTAAGGAGATTATGGTCTTTTAGGTATTACTTATATAAAATATGTAATTAAAATGAACCTTACTTTTTTCAGTTTTGTAGACTGAACCACAAACCTAGTGGGTTACTAACAGCAGTCACATTCTTGCCCTTTATTTTGCATTTTTAAAGTCAACAACAATAAAATTTAATATTACCTATTTGAAAACTGTATTTGTATTTTGTATTATACTACTCATGAGTAGTATTCAACTAAAATCAAATAATTACTAACATTATTTCTCTATATGAAATACACACTAAACATTTATTTTTAAGCATGCTTACCCATCATGGTGGTGGTGGTGGTGGTGGTGGTGATGGTGGTGGTGAGGGGGGTGGTGGTGGTGGTGGTGGTGATGCTGTGGACCAATAAACTGCCGACAATTAAACAATTCATTCCCAATAGTCTCCCCAAGGAAGTCCCCACTTCGTGTGATACAAGACTCCTGAGAACCTTGTGCTATGTGAGCAGAACTCATTTCCCCTGAAATATGCTCTGGGTCTTCAGAGTGAGCACAGGCATCTAGCATTCGTATGCGATTATCTACAGACGGCAATGACTCAGTGTTAAAGACAAGGTCCTTTCCTGTTCCACTACTTGTCCCATTTCTTTCAGATGTGCCTTGGGATTCCCCCAAGCCAATGCCAGCTTGGTTTTCTAACGTTCTGTTTCGAAGTTCTGTACCACAACTATTTTTGGGAGGATTATGACCATGATCATCATCATCTTCTTCTTCTTTAAGGGCTTCAATGTCTGCAATGTCTTCTGACTGCACCTCACTTCCAGGGCTCCCAGCTGACTGGCTTGCATGGCTTGAATTGACTTCATTGCTTGATCCATCACTATGCCCACTGCTGCTACCAGGACCACTGCTTCCATCTTCACCACTATTAGCAGTTTCATCAGAGCTTCCTTGCATGGATTCCTATATTTATAAACAAATACATTTAAAAATTCACACCAGCTGGAAAGAAAGAAGCTGGCACGTACATAGTGTGCTGATTTTTCTTAAAAGTTACATGAATTTATTCTGAGTGTCTGCATGCATGTGCAATGGCATACTTGTGGAGGTCACAGGGCAAGAGTTGGTTCTCCTATTCTACTGTGGACCACAGGAATGCCCGGTCTGACAGTCTTGATGTCAAGCGCTCTTACCTATCTTCTGAGCCCCGTAACATGCTTTTTTGATCATGTTTTTCGAGACAAGGTTTCTCTGTGTAGCCTTGGCTGTCCTGGACTCACTTTGGAGACCAGGCTGGCCTCGAACTCACAGAGATCCACCTGCCTCCCTCAATATTTACTTACTTCTGTGTCAGACAGTCGCTGTTGCACATGTTTGGTTCTATTAATAAGCTGCTCATCCATTTCAATGTCACTGGCTCCACTCTGATGTGTATCACTGTTATCACTACTTTGAGGACTCGCTGCAGGAGACCCTAAAACAGAATTTTATATTTTTATTTCTGATTTGAATTAACATATATCTGATAGGACACTTGAAGTATTCTTGATTTCTTGAAGTATTCATCAAAGTTTATACTAAGCAGCCAAAAATACCACCTCTAAATTTGTTATTTCTGAAGAAGATAAAGGAAATCTCAATTCAAATATAAATACAAATGATTTTAATTAAACAAAATTTGTAAGATGAGGGGTGGGGCCATATAGCTCAGTGGTATGCTCATTTGGTGTCTAACAGGCTTAGGACTACCACAAGAGAGTTTAAAAAAAAAAAGTATATGAATAGTTCCATAGTTTAAAAAACCTCTCTTTTTCTCAAAATAAAAGCTGTGACTGTAGCATACACTGCATAAACATATACACTCCATAAAAGCAATGAGCTCAGAGGTCACAGGAACTCCCAGTCACACTGCCATGCATTTCTAAGGCTCGACTTACAAGGTGAAGGAGCTGCTCTTCTAAGCTCTTCTTCCTCTGAAGGAAAAGGAAACAGGAGGAAAAATTCTAAGTGACTGAGCTTCTCTGCGATAGCACAGATGTTTATGTATGTAAGGTACAGACAGGGAAACCTGCCCGTTATTGTGGGAGCCTGCGCAGGAAAGCCTAAAACAAGTATATAATGTCAAAAGAAAATGGGGTGTAAATACATAATTTTAGAAACTCCGTCAAAAGTGCCCATGCATGCAACCAACAAGTTATAAAATCTCTAATGAACAACAAAAAACTATGAAGCACAAAAACCAAAAAAAGGAATTTTTATGGTCTAATCTTAAAATTACTTCTAACAAAGCATTTTGTTCCTTTCCATAAGAAAGAAAAATTAAACATAAACTTACTAACATCTGAAAACTTGTACACTGCTTGAAGGTTAAGGAAAAAACGGTAACCAAAAACACTTTATAAATCACTTAAAGCTGAGCCTTAAAAGAAAAAAAAAAAAGCTTAGCCTACATCTCACTCCAAATAGTATTCCTATCTCAAATTTCACTTAAAATTGAGGTGAACTTGTGAGTACACATTCAACCTTTTATCTGAAATACATAGGATTTTAACATGTATCAGAGTGTGTATTCTTAATTTTATACATCTAATAAACACAACATTCATTTTTTATTCATATATTTGATTGATAGCCTAAATATAATTTTACCTATTATTTGTAGTGCACTCATGACTAGGCAGTGACCAGTGAGGTAAGTAAAGATGTAGGATTGTCTATGTGTGACAGCAGTGTACAGTCTGGAGAATTCTCCATGTTCAGATTAGGAGTGTTCACACTGTGCTACCACACAATACTTGACACCACAATAATAAACTCAAAATCAGGTACAACTTACTTCAAATTACAATATAATCGACTGACCTTTCTTATTTCCAATGGGCATATTAGTGTTCAGTAATGACGCAAAGGAACTCTGTTTGGACAGCTGAGCCTTGGCTGCAAGTGCATTGTTCCACAAAGCTTTGATCAGCATGGACGCCAAGTACAGTGTCTAAGAGAGAGGCATTAAGGTTAGAGGCTATGGACAGACATGTAAGAAATTTAATACTTTAGAATTTGAATGAAATTAAAACAATACATAAGTTACAAATGAAATGATCTGGACAACTAAGCAAAATTCTAACCTTGCAGAAAATGAAACAGACCTACATATTCACAAAGTATTTACCTGCTCAGTATGAACACTTGGCTCAAGAGCTGAGACAAGATTAAGTAAATGTCTAAGTGGCACAGGATCCAGATTCTTGATCAGCGAAGGGAATAAGTCATGAATATATCGACTACAGTGTTTCAGCTATAAAATAAAGAGACAACAGTTTAAGCTGCTCTAAGTAATTTAATTTATTGATACAAAAAGCTTGTAAAGGCAACATCAATTTTTATACACTGGTAAAAGACTAATTATAGAATCGCATAAATGGCACCATTTAAAAAAAAATAAAAACAAAATTTAATTGACATAATTATCTTAGCCAAAGAATATAAATTAATTTCTAGTCAGAAAAGGGAAGCAAACATTTTTTATATTTAATTAAAATTTTAACATACATATGTTTTCGAGGTGATTAACAGAAAAACAACCCAAAAGGGCTTGAGAAGAACCAGGAGTAGTGGCGCACGCCTGTAATTCCAGCATTTAGGAAGGGAGAGGTGGGCGGAGCTCAGTGAGTTCGAGGCTAGCCTGGTATACATACTGAGTTCAGGACAGCCAGGACAACAGAGAAACCCTGTCTCGAAAAAAATATACATATATACATACATACATACATACATACATACATACATGGATGGGTGGGCGGGCTTGAGGAAATAGTTCAGAGATAGAATACATGTCTGCAGTGTGGAACCTTAGGTTTGATCCCCAATACTAAAATTATTGGCTATAACGTAGGCAACTAAAACCAAAAAGAGGGGCTGCAGAAATGGCTCAACAGTTAAGACAGTTAAGAGCACTGGTTGCTATTTCAGAGTTCCAGGGTTCAATTCCCAGCACCTATGTATGTATCTCTATCAAAACTATGTATCTCTAGTTCCACGGGAATCTGATGCCCCCTTCTGGTCTCTGCTGTGCACTACGTACATATGGTGCATAGACATACATACATACATACATACATACATACATACATACATACATACATACAGGCAAAACATCCATACACATAAAAATAATAAATAAAACGTTATAAAATTATTTTTAAAGAAGAGGAAAAACTTAAAACAGGAAACCTGTTTTCAAGTGGATTACATTCTGATTGTAGACAGACAAACCCTGTCTTAAAAAAAACAACAAAAGCAAAAGAACTCTTCTAAGCTCATCTTCCTTTGAAGGAAAAGGAAACAGGAGGAAAAATTCTAAGTACCGGTTATTGTGGAAGCATGCACAGAAAAATCTAAAACAAAGTATGTAATGTCAACAAGTTATAGAAACTCTGATGAACAAAACCCAAAAAGGGAATTTTTACATTCAATCTTAAAATTACTTCTAACATTGTGTTCCTTTATCATAAGAAAAATTAAACATTACAAGACCAAAACCACTTTATTAATCATTTAAAGCAGAGCCTATATTTCTTCTTGTTTGTTTTTTTCAGACTCCAGACTCCAAATAGTATTCCTAACTCAAATTTCACTTAAAATTAAGGTGAACTTGTGAGTACATGTTGAATCTTTTATCTGTCTTGGAAAAACAAAAACAAAAGAAAAATAAAAGTTCAGGATTGATTCAGAGACTAACAAGTAATACTGTAGATACAGAATGAATCTCTGTCATTTACGAGGCTAGCCTGGTCTACAGAGCAACCTCCAGACCAGCCAAGGTCACATCATTAACCTATGTGTACACAGAGACTAGAGACAGCTTTCTGGAACTCCAGCTCCAGTCACCCAGTGCCCTGGGCTATCTCAAACACCAGCAAGCATGTGGAACTTGTATGTGGAACATACAAGAGACACACATACACTCAACTAAAATAAAAGTGAATTTTTTAAAAATTAAAATAAAATGATCATCATTTTAGCAAACACTTGTCTAGGTTTAAAAGGTGCTGGGTTTGAATATGAACAACACACATACAAACACATACACAGGATACCAAAAATAAATAAAAGTAGACACTAAGATGATTCAGTGGACATCTGCCACCAAGTCTAATCTGACTTTGATTCCTGAGACTCAGCTGGTGAAAAGAATCAACTTCCACAAGTTGTCCTCTGACTTCACATATGTGCCACTGGCACGTGTGCCCCCCTCAAATAAATAAATGTTTTTTAAAAAACAAAAAAGAAAACCAAAACAAACAAACACAACTCTTAACACCAAAGAATATAGATATTCCCAGAAAAGCAAACTATCTCAACTTCATAATTCAATAAATGTAAAATAATAGCTTGTATCATTCATCAAATTCTCTCACACTCTCTCTCACACACACACAGTCAAGCTTAACGCCAGGACACAAAGGAAACTAAAGAAAAAGTGGCACTATCCTATTAGTATTCACAAGAAAAGCACATGTCTGCTTTAATGTACTAATTCTACTTCAATGGGCATTAACCCTATATAAAAGTTTTGTACGAATAAGGAATAACTCTATAGGATACTAACATAATATCCTTTATACTAGAATGACTGGAGAAAATACATCCATGAATGGAAACTAATTATTTTGCATCTAAATCATGACACAGCATATATTTAAAAAGAGTTAACTAGGCTAGAAAGAGTGCTCCCTGAGGAGCAGCACACACTCCTCTTGCAGAGTAACTGGGTTCAGTTCCCAAAAGCAACACAAGAGCTCACAACTGCCTTACAACCCTGGTGTCAGGAGATCTGACACTATTACTTTTTGGTATGTTTGTTTGTTTGTTTGTTTGTTTTCCTGCCTCCACAGGCTTCTCCACACACATGGTACACACATATATTCATACAGGCTCACACATATATGCTAAAAATAAATCTTCTGAAAAATATATGTTGAACAGACTGACAGATTCCTGGATTTCAGATGTTAGCTTATGCCTGCAATCACAGAACTCAGGAAACCAGAGAATGCTTAGTTCCAGGGTAGCCTAACTATACAGCCATGTTTTCAGAAAAATTAAACAAAGCACAACAAAAATAAAACAGATTGTTGGTATGTATTATTTCCAGAAACCAAAAAGAGGGAAAAAAATGAGCTATGTATCTATGTCTGACTTAGCAACGAGGATAAACAAGCTGCTTCAGAGACTAAGGTTAAAAAAATTTTTTATTCATAGGGATTCTGGGACTAATATATAGAAACTAAGGGATAGCTGTTAGGTTTTTGTTTTTTGGTTTCTTTTGGTTTGGTTATTTACATGCGCATGTAGATTTATATTTGAGCGAACGCCATGTGTCCATGTTTGAGTGCTTTCAGACCAGAAGACTGTGTCGGATCCACTGAAATGGGAATTACAAACACTTGTGAGCCACTTGACCTGGGTTGGGAACCAATACCTGAGCCATCTCTCCAGCCATACTTAATATATACTTTCACACTTTAGATTTTGGAATCATGCAGATGGATATAAAGTTACTCAAAAAGTTAAAGAAAAAAAGAATAGTACATATTCAGGCATGTTGCTGAAAGTGTTTAATCCCAATACTTAGGAAAATACTACTTAATACTTAATTCCAATACTTACTACGTAGCTCTGGTGTGGAAGAAAGGAAAGGAGGGAGGGAGGGAAGGAGAGAGGAAGGGGGAAAGGGAGGGAGGGAGGGAGGGAGGGAGGATAAAGCTACCACAGAAAAGAAATATATAACAATCATGGTATCATGATATAATGGTGGACTTTTTATAAATGGGAATAACATTTTAATGATTCTAATATTCTGTATTCTATCAGACACATAGTAACACAGACTCAATCAAGCCCTCAGAGACTCCTGTACATCTTCCGCAGTAGCATTTGAAGCACTATAAAAAAAGTTTAATTATGAAGTGTTAGCATTACCTGTGCTGCAGCCCAAATGCAGTCAATATGCTGAGTACTCAGTCGTCCTTCTGCTGCCAAGAAATTCAAAATCACTTGGCACTGCTTAATAATCTAGAAAACAAAAACTTGGTATACTTACTTAAAAAAAAAAAAACGCATCTCTCTATAATATATAGCCAATATAATTGTCTACAAACCTCGATATGCAAATTTGGTCCAAATATATGCTCCACTACATTGTTGCTAATAAGCCAGTCTGCAAGTTCTTTTGCAATGGACCTAGGATCAATAGGAAAAAAAAAATCTTAAAGCATTTTCCCATGTGTAAAAACGGAAGACATAGTAAAAAAAACCTACATTTACTTTGATACAGTACAAAGAATTATAGAATATTATTCACAATATTACAAAGCATAACTGAACTGAAACATAAAAAATGTCATAGTCCCTGAATCTATAAACAATTAACACTAAGAAGGTAGTAATACCAACTACCCAGGTGAGAACACAGTCCTTAGACTTTGTTTCCACATTTCCAACTATCACTTTTATACTGAATTAAGCAAAGTAGAAAGTAAGAGATGAACACAAAGAATTGTACTCAAGAACAAATTGCAAGTCTCCTTCCTAATACTAATGAAGAATTTATTAATAAATGAAGAGGTAAGTCATACATATATAATTATAAAATGGGAAGGAAAAAGAAATCAAAACAATACTGATATATTTCAACTATTTCCATGTAGTTCTACTAAAGATATAATCTGTAAGAGTCAGCTTTGAGAACTGATATATGAAATTCATCAAAATAAAATAAAACTCAGCGTAGCGCTGAAGGGCAGAAGCAGGAGGAGCACCTTACATTGGAGGCCCTCATCCATCCTTACAGGAAATCAGTTCTGAGTTACCCAGAGCTACACAATGACTTGTCTTAAGAAAAACAAAAACTTAAAAAAAAAAAAAAGAAAGAAAAACAAAAACTTGGTTTTTTGCCAAGGCGAGTCATTTTTAGAAAGAACATTTATTTATAGTAAGCTTTAAGGACTAGTACATAAAGATAGCTCAAAATGGTATGAACCGGGCATGGTGGCGCACGCCTTTAATCCCAGCACTTGGAAGGCAGAGGCAGGCGGATTGCTGTGAGTTCGAGGCCAGCCTGGTCTACAAAGTGAATTCCAGGATAGCCAAGGCTACACAGAGAAACCCTGTCTCGAAAAAGGGGAGAAAAGGAAATCTTAAACAGTGAGAAATCCAGAACAAATAAAAAGGATGTGGGAGTACTGTTAGAGACCAAATTGGTATGTTTTTTCAAACTTTAAGATATACATACTACACATACAAAATCAGCCTATTTTAAGTGGAATGTTTTAAGTGCATTTTACTAAATATTTCCATCACTACAGAAAAATTCCACTTGCTATCCCATTTTTAATAAGTCAATCCTTATTCTCATTTCCAGTCTTCTTAATCTACATTCTGCCTCCATAATTACTAATTTAAAACATTTCAGGTAAGTGTGATTGTATAATTAACACTATTTTTCAGTGAGTTTTGAGAAATGCAGGCATATGTGGTTGTTGGGATTCTTGGGGTTGAAATTATGGCCTCTGTACATGCTATATCCAAAGCTTTTATTTGGCATCTTCTGTATCTGTGCTGCACTGTATTCCATTAGGTAGGTGGTGCAGGGCTTTATGCATGCATACATACAGGTGCACACGTGTGAGGAGACGAGAGGTTAATGCAGAGTGTCTTCCCTAACTGCTCTCTATCTAATATATTGAACCAAGAGCCTCTATCAGCTTCATTCTCTTTTAATTCTCTCTCATTACTATTTCATGATGTAGATCAATCACACTTTTTGTTCTGTTTCAAGACAGGGTTTCTCTGTGTAGCCTTGGCTGGCCTAAATTCTCTCTGTAGACCAGGCTGGCCTCCAACTCACAGAGATCCCCCTGCCTGTGCCTCCCAAGTGCTGGGATTAAAGGTGTTCACCACCATGCCCGGCTTTAACAAACTCTTGATTTTTATTATAAATATGTGGGGGTGTCTGTGTAGACAAATGATATGCACTGTCTGGTACCTACAGAGACCAGGAGAAGGTGTTGGATTCTCTGGGGCTGGAGTTGCAAGTGGCTATGAGCCCTCCCATGTGGGTGCTGAAGTTAGAAGTGGTTGAAAACACAAAAGAGGGGTACTGGGATTAAACACCGATCCTTTGGAAGCAAGTAGTTTTAGCCACTGAGCCATCTCTCCAACCCATAGTATATGCTTTTTTTCCTTAAAGAAAATTTTACATATATTCATGTGTCTGGGTGTGTGCATGAGCACATTCATACTGCTGCTCATGGAGTCCCCAGAATTACAGTTGCAGGTGGCTCAGCGTCATCTGATATAAGTCACCTGGAAGAGGAGGAACTGCTCTTAACCACTAAGCCATCTCCTTGGCGCTAAAGTATATTTTTTAAAGAATAAGTTTCAAAATATTGCTCTATAGAAACTGAAGCCACAAGGTAACGATTTCCAATAAACACTTCAAATCAAATTAAGTCACAACTATATCTGCTATATTAACAATAACAAATTGGCATACTTCGGCCAGGCATAGTGTCACACATCTTTATTCCCAGCATTTAGGAGACAGAGGGAGACAGATCTGGGGCCAGCCTGGTCTACACTGTGAATTCCAGGACAGCCAAGGGTAGTCTACTTTAAAAAAAAAAAGTGTAACTCTGTACCAACTCATGCTCCTACTTACGTTTCTGTGTCTGATACCAATGATTCATTATTGCACACATCATTGAAAGTATGAAGCTGATTCTAAAATTAAAGAAAACAAATTAAGGCTTGTCATTTTTAACAATACTGCGAGCAAGAGGCAAGAAACAAAAATAAAACCATTACATATATAGTTCACAACTGATAAGATAGCAACTATAAAACAGAAGACACAAAACCATTACTGTACTATTTTATCACTAAAATTCTAAAATTCTTCGCAAAAGGAACATTTATTCTTTATTTCATTGAACACAATCAAGAAAATAAAATTGAGTAAGGAAAAAGAAGGAAAGGTTCTTAGGTAAAATTGACTTGAGACTTATCTCAGAAAATGTCAATAGGCATTTTCTAGATTTACAAAACTAAACACCTAAGTAAAGTAGATCACTTTAGATTTTCAGTGTGCTGACATTACAAAAACTGCACAAGAGATGGAAAGAGGTAAAGTCAGTGACCAGCAAACATCCATTCTAAAGGAGGCAACGACTTGTCTTCAGCCAACTGCTCATGCCACACTCAGTCTTCCCTACCCCCACTCTTCAAAGACTCATGTGTGTTTGAACACATATGTTGTTATAAGATTTACACCCGTTTTAAATAGTACTTGATAATGTAGATAAATGTGTCATGCTGCTCAGTAAACTGTGGCTTCTGGCTGATAATTAACATTTGATAATGACTGGCAATTATTTTTCTTTCTGAAAACACCATCTAAGCGCAGAATACTGAACAGGCGATGGTTGTACACCAGGTCCTCTGCAATGCAAAACATGCTCTGAACCCTGAGCCAGCTCCCTAGTTCTCACGGGTCTAAATTTTAAAACAAGGGAAATAGAGATATTATTTATCTGTGAAGGCAATACAAAATAACCCATGTAAAACAGCATTAAGCATAAACTCTTTCACTAATATCATTATTACATTTGACCAGCAAGCAAACAGAAGAGTTAGCAAAAACAAAGAATCATTGCTTACTGTTATCTGACTCAA
This sequence comes from Acomys percivali, assembly GCA_907169655.1. Lineage (NCBI taxonomy): Eukaryota > Metazoa > Chordata > Mammalia > Rodentia > Muridae > Acomys > Acomys percivali. The sequence goes on along the minus strand of OU015747.1, from coordinate 51,715,009 downwards.
TCCAGCCAACCTCATGGTCAAAGTTGGTGACATAAAGTACTTAAATGCAAGATCTAGGCTTTCTTTATCAAAGCATAGTGTTGTGTCCAGTGGTTCTTTCACTGTACTCCACATTAAGTCAGCCATGTTACGAGCTGCACTCTGTCGTAACTCCTGATCAGAGAGCTTGCATAAATATCTGAATGGTTCAAAAACAGAAAACATAAAAATTCACCAAATAGTTCTGAAATCCCAAAAGAAATTCACGAACATCCCTTTTCTCTAGATGTCCATTTTATATATTAGAACCCTGGAGATCTTTCCATTTATTTTAACATAAAATTTACCAGCACTCAAGAGAGGCAAGGGTAGGAGGATTTCTGTGAGTTTGAGGCCAGCGTGGTCTATAAAGTGAACCCAGGACAGCCAAAGCTACAGAGAAAACCTGATTTGAGAAACAAAAAACAAACAAACAAACAAACAAAAAACCAACTAGGTATCATTTGTTTAATGCCTTCTGTGTCCCCAATGTAAAAGTAAATTCAAATATTCACAGTGGCCTACAGAGGTGTGAGTAATCTGCCCTTGCTAAGCACTCCACTCCTGTATCACAACTACATCCATCCTTTAAGCACTAGGCCCACACCACTCCACTTCCAGATCTTACTAAATCTTTGTCTATTTTTTTCTAAAAAATATCCTGAAACCACATAATTAGCTGGTCACATCCTTTAAGTTTTACTATTTTCTCTCTATGACACTGCTTTACTTACACTGCACTCAGCCCATTCAAACTATCCTGACACTAATATTCTACAATACCTCTAACAATACAGGGAAAAACAGTAAACACTCAAAACTTACATGTCAATAAGAAAAAGTTAGAAAGAATTCCAAGCTAGGACATGTGGCTAGTGAGGGCCCAGGTACCATTCTCCAATTACCATCTCACCCACAAACATTTGCAGTCATGCCCAGGTTTTTATGTGAACTCACATCCTTACCCTTGTATAAGCGCTTTTCCTCAGCCCAGTACTTAAAAGTATAGTCTACTCTTAATCTTTTTTTTTTTTAATTTATTTATTGTATATGAGGGCTTTATCTGCAGAAGAGGGCATCAGATCGCATTATAGATGGTTGTGAGCCACCATGTGGTTGCTGGGAATTGAACTCAGGACCTCTGAAAGAGCAGGCGGCACTCTTAACCCCTGAGCCATCTCTCCAGCCCGTCTACTCTTAATCTTACAATGTGTTTCCTGATACTTATCCTGTAGTACTTGTGATTTCTTATATACTCTAACAAGTTACTTTCCAAATAAGCTGTTCGATAATATTTAAAATTACTTACTGAATAAACTCAGTAAAATCATAATAAATCTACTTAATTCTTCCTAAACTCATATGTAAAAAACAAGTCTAAATATTTTAGCAAAATGTAAATATCAAATATAAACTCATACACATGCATAAAATTACTGTGTAATTATTTATAAATTCAAATCTTCTCTAAAGGTTAGATCTGCAAGGGTCTTTCAAAAGCAGCAAAATTGTTAGAAATTTATTGAATTAGTAGATGAGGAAAGAAATTTTTTAAACTTACCTGATAACATACGTTCTAAAAGGTATAATATGCTGCATGACAGCAGGGATATGTAGCCATATCCTAATCTATAAGTAAATATAAAGAAAACAATGTATAATAAAAACGTGAAACATTATACTGTTTTTTTACTTAATTTAAAACAAGAGCAATATTTGACTGCCTCTTAAACCCAACACATTTTATATATGAATTTTGAAGAGAATAAGCTTTAAAAAGTTATAATTCCACTGATCTGATTTACATACCATGTTTGTATGACAGCAACTATAACTCAGAATATTGTACTAGATTTACAATAAAACCATCTCATTCTTCATTTCAAAAATAGTCAGTATTTTGATTTATAGTCATTTCAATATCCATGTGAGGCAAATACATTTCACAGTTGCATGCTCATTACAGTATCAGGAACATAGAAATGGGCTATCTGGCTGCAACATGAACCACTCCACAAATCACCAGGGTAGATTTGCCAGATAGAGTTAAGATGTGTGTGGCCTTCTTTCCTCACCATTCAGTACATATCTTACAAAAAGTTCCAGAGATTAGGACAAAAAAATAAACTGGGCTGGAGAGATGGCTGACTGGTTAAGAGCACCATCTGCTCTTCCAAAGATTCTGAGTTCAATTCCCAGCAACCACATGGTGGTTCACAACCATCTGTAATGTGATCTGATGCCCTCTCTTCTGGCCTACAGGTGTACATGCAGGCAGAACACTGTATACATAATAAAAAAATAAATAAATCTTTAAAAAAACTAACTAACTAACTAACTAACTACAGGATGATATTATATGTAAATATGATTTTCTGGTTTACCTTTGCCCACTCTTTGTGCTGCTACAATTCTAGCAAGACGCCGGGCATGGTGACCCAGGCCTTTAATCCCAGCACTCAGGAGGCAGAGGCAGGTGGATCACTGTGAGTTCAAGGCCAGCCTGGTCTACAAAGCGAGTCCAGGATAATCAAGGCTAACATAGAGAAGCCCTGTCTCAAAAAAACAAAACAACGACAACGATAAATTCTAGCAAACCGCTAATCATATATTGATGGGGGGAAAATGTTCTGTTCCCTATAGCTTAATCAAAGTTATTATTGATAAAGTAGGAAAATAAAATTGTTTTTAAAAACTGTCAACCTGCTGTCTGATCTGGCATGAAGATATTGAAAATACATGATCCTAAGCTAATTTCTTATATTCACTGTCTCTGTTCACCCACTTGTTAAAAACAGTCCATTTTTTATGATCTCATTATGTATCTTTAGCTGTCTGTAGACTAGGCTGCCCTCCAACTCAGCGATCCACCTACCTACCAAGTTCTATAGTTAAAGGACACATCACCACACCTAGGAAGAGCAGTGTTAAGATAGGTCAAGTTAGTCTGTTCACTAAAGTAAAAACCCACTACAACAAGTATGCATCTGATTATATTTTTACTTAATAAAATAAGCTATACTCTTTTTGTTGTTGTTTGTTTGTTTCTCTGTGTAGCCCTGGCTGGCCTTTAACTCACATCGATCCGCCTGCCTCTGTCTCCTTGAGTGCTGGGATTAAAGTCTTGTGCAACAGACAGCAGCTGGCTACAATCTTTTTGAAAACAAATTTTTAAGGTTTATTTATTAAATTTTCTTTGTATGCCTTTTCCCCAAGCCCATTACTTTTTAAATTCTATATGCATATTTGACATACTATTAATAAAAAATGATTCCAGAAAAGAGCTAAGTGTTGAGGAAAACTACTGTACCTAGAGCCACATTTAACCTAACAAAGAGAAGATAAACTACCACATGTGCTGATGTTGGTAAGCTTCCTTTCCTAAAAGACTTACAAGTACACAAACAGCAACAATAATAAATATTTCTCTCTGTAGCTTCTAAGAATGAATACGTAACAAGTGTATTAACAATCAGACCAAGAACTGAAGCCAGCCAGGCATGGTGGTGCTACCCCTTTAAAACCAGCACTTGAGAAAGAGAGAAAGGTGATCTCTGAGTTGGAGGGTGGCCTGCTGTGGATAATGAGTTGCAGGAGCCAGGACTACATAGAGAAACTCAGGCACCAAAAAAGAAAAAAAAAAGGGGGGGGTGGGGGGGAGGGTATTCTTAGTTTTCTTTCTGGGTTAATAAGTAAAACTCCAGTTTTATTGTTATACAAACTTAGCATTATAGGTTTAAAGGCTAAGAGATTAAACTAACCATTCATAAAGCTATTTTTCCTCAAAAAGTGAAGTGCTCTATCCAGGCCTAGTGGAACACACCTGTGAATTCCAGGCCAGTCAGAGCTACACGGTGAAACTATGTCTCAAGCACCCCACCCCTGCCTAAAAGTGAACTACTCTAAAACAGCCATAATAACCTAGTTCCCAGGACATATAACTATTCTTTGATGGGATGTGTAACTTACACTGTAAAAAACATACGGATTCACTAAGGGCAGTCTACTCATGCTAGATCATCTATAAGAATTTCTGAGGTTTTCTTTTTCTTTATAAGCAAAGAGTTCCTTGGCCCTCATTCATTCTCTTTGAAAGTCCATGTAAATTTATAGATTCCCAATAGGGAAAATAGTGGGAACAGAAGCAGGAAGAATAGATAGGAGTGAGGCGTGGTGGCGCACGCCTGTAATCCCAGCATGCAGGGAGGCAGAGGAAGGTGGATCGCTGTGAGTTCGACACCAGTCTGGTCCACAAAGTGAGTCCAGGACAGTCAGAGGTACACAGAGAAACCCTGTCTTGATAAGAAAAGGAGGGGAAAAAGAGAATAGACAGGAATGATTCACATAAGCCAGAGGCACTGTAAGTTTGAGGTCAGACTGGGCTAAATGACAATTTCAGAGAAGAAACAAAGCAAACAACAAATTATATTTTATGTATTGACCTAACCAAGGAAACTACTGTGTTCTAGCTAGACATGATATATCAGCAAAAGTTAAAATGTCCATTAAATTTAACTGAAGACTCTCTGTCTTCACTATGTAGACCATGTTATCCTTGAACTCAGAGAAATCCAACACATTTGCAGTGCCAGGATTAAACATATACATCTCTACGATCAGCACCACTTCCTGTTTGTTTATAAACTTCAGGAAGGGTGGGCTCAAAACACCAAAAGCAACATTTTTTTAAAAGTCAAAATTTCTAATGCTTATGGGTTTTTTTTTAATTTTTAGTAATTTATTGTATTTTATTATATGCGCAATGGTGTTTTGCCTGTATTCATGTCTGTGTAAGAACGTAAGATCCCCTGGGACTAGAGTTACAGACAATTGTGAGCTGCCATGTGGGTGCTGGGAACTGAACCTGAGTCCTCTGGAAGAGCAGCCTGTGCTATTATCTACTGAGCCATCTCTCCAGTCTCTGTGTTCACAGTTTTGACAGTGCAAAGGGAAAACATTACATCTTCATATGTAATGCAGAGAGAAGTCAGACATACTTACACAATAAAGTAGATAACCATCATCTAAATAACACAAAGTAGTAAGAAGCAGAAAGTTTTCTGAGGACAAAAGCTTAGTCAAAGAAGGTTTGCTTTCTTGTTTTTTTGTTTCTGTTTTTGTTTCTGTCTTGCTTTGTTTTTCTCCAAGACAGGGTTTCTCTGTGTAGTTTTGACTATCCTGGACTTGCTTTGTAGACCAGGCCGGCCTGGAACTCACAGAGATCACCTGCCTCTGCCTCCCTCAGTGCTGGGATAAGAGGTGTGCACCCGGCTAAAGAAGGGGAATTTCAATACAAGCCATTGATTTTTTACTTTACATAAACCAGGTAAGGGCAAGCTTTATTTTAAATTTAAAAATTTTATGCGTAATATTTTACCTTTTTAAAATAAGCCTGCACATTCAGTTTTTCAATTATGTAAAAGTAATTACAAAAAAGTTTTCATGGCATTGAAATGCAAAATACTGCACTAAAAAATTCAAGACTAAGTCTAAACAGTACTTACATTAGAAACAACTGTAATAAACGCATGTGCTATAAGAAATGGGAAAGTTTCAGGAGTCCCATATTCAAAGCAATCCTTCATGAGAGAAAGGCCATTTTTCCCACAGAACAGACAGACATAGCGAAGCAAATGCAAGGGTACTTCTACATCCTATAAAAACAAACAAAAAGTGTATCATTTTTAAACTTACCAGAAATCATTTTCAATTCATGAGCAACATTCAAATGTAATGATCAAATATAAAGTCTCAAAAGAAAAAAAAAAGCAACATATCCCATAAACGTTAGAATGAAAAATACTTACATTCATATCACAGAATGCCCCTAATATGTTACTTTCTTGTGTCGATATATCCTAATTTAAAAAAATAAATAAATATTAGGTCATTATTAACTGACAGTCTAAACTACATACAATTCTGAAAGTGATCTTCCAAATTCTCAGGAAGTATATTTTATAGCCATCAACAGCACCACCCCCACTAAAGATACAGTAGTAGCCCAGTTCTAAAGTGGCCTGAAAGCCTCCTACAGAAAACCTTTCCTGTAACACACACGGTACACTTTCCTCCTGCCTAGTTTTCTTTCACAGACCCGGTTAATGTCAAGCAAGTGTTCTACAACTGAGCCACACCCCTAAGCTTTGGTAATTCTCAGAAATATAGCCTCGCTGAGGAAGCCTAGAATGGCCTTGAATTCATGGCTTTCCTGTCTCCATGTTCGCCAAGCTGACATTACAGTTGTGCACAACCACATTTCAACAATATAAATGTCCCTTTAAAATTAGGACGACTCTAGGCTGGGTAAGATGCTGTTTAGGGGTAGAGCACCCTTTCAGCATGTGTAACACCCTGGGTTAGATATTCACCAGTTGGGGGACATACTTCAAAAGAGTCAGAGTGATTCTTATGAGTACAACTTAGATGATTGTCAAATGGTGCTCTGAAATTCTCCAGAAGAGTATGTGCTCCATATGTAAAATTTAAACTGCCTAAAGCATACTCAAACATTGTTGGTGACCATATAAGCAAATGTGGTGCTTATGGAAGAGTAAACAGTATTTATCAATATTTAAAATATGTACTGCTTTATACCTGCACATCCCCTTTTGAATATTTTAGCCTGAGAAAGTAACAAGAGAACTACTGGAAAATATATGTGTAATCATGGTCACTGACACTAACAACAAAACTAAATACAACTAATACTCATTGATTGTGTAAGCATATGCTAGAACAAACACTCAAAACTAGAGAGTTTATCAAAAAGAAAATAATCTAAAAACTGAGATGTGCTAAAAGTTTCTTTGGCTAAACTGCAGGTTTATAATATATAGGTTATACCTTTAAAACCGCGCTGAAAGCTGTGAGATAGGTGACACATGACCGTAATAACAGCCCTCAGGAGGCAGAGGCACACAGGATCTCTGAAAATTTGAAACCAGCCTGATCTACAAAGGGCTATGACACAGAGAAACCCTGTCTCAGGAAGAAAAAAGAAACTAATAATACTCTGTATTGTATTAATTCAAGAACAAATTATGATCAGGATCTCGTTATCAAAACTATCTAAAACCTGGTTCATACTATTAGACAGCACAGACTGTCAAGAATTTACAATCCTCTTGGCTTGGTTATAATGCTAGGATTTCAAGTGGGCAGTATGGCGGGGCATGGTGGCCCTCACCTGTAATCCCAGCACTCAGGAGGCAGAGGCAGGAGGATCTCTGTGAGTTAGAGGTCAGCCTGATCTACAAATCTAGTCCAGGACAGCCAAGGCTACACATAGAAACCCTGTCTCAAAGCAAACAAGCAAATAAAAAAAGTGTGCAGTACAATACCTGGCTGATCACAATTTAGGGGGAGAATGAAGTGAGATTTGAAACAGACTCTCATAAAGCCTAGCTCGCTTTGAATTCCCAAAGCAGCCAAGGATGACCACCTAATCCTACCCTCACCCACTAAGAGCTGACAGAGTAGGTGTGGACCAGTATATGCTTCTTTTTAAAGTATTGAAAGATTTCCCCTCCCCAGACAGGGTGTCTCTGTGTAGCCTTGGCCATCCTAGACTCTTTGTAGACCAGGCTGGCCTCGAACTCACAGTGATCCACCTGCCTCTGCCTCCCTCAGTGCCAGGATTAGAGACAACTGCTATCATACCTGTCCCAGAAAAACTGTGATTTGTCATTAAGTACACCTGCAAGCCAGAAGAAGGCATCAGATCACATTATAGATGCTTGTGAGCCACCACATGGTTAGTGGGAATTGAACTATGTATTTCTAAACATGTTTAACTTTCAACAGAGCATGATGACATAAGAGGCAAGACACTTGAGACCCATAAGTTCAAGACCAGCTGTGAGTAACACAAGACACAAAAATAGCTAACAATTTAGGACTAAAGGCTGTGTCTCATTGAGAACACTGGCTGATCAATAAGGTCTTAAATTCAAACCCTATTCCTACTCCTCCCACCCATACATATGTTCATGTTCAAATATGTGTGTACATAGGTAACAATACACACACTACTCATCATTAAGAGGGATGGTAAGGAAGAAAACAGGGGAAATGCAAAGAGTCTCCATCCTATTGAGTATTTGCTGTTCAAATTATCAATAAACTGTGTTGTACATTATAACACTGACTTGCCAGGCCACAGGGGAAAAGGACACACTTAGTCCTATATGACCTGATGAGCTAGGATAGATGGGAAGGGGGAGCTCTTTTCTGAGGAAGAGGGGGGAGGGCAGACTGGGAGGAGTAGAGGGATGGGGCTATGACCAGGACCAAAGCGAATAAACAAATAATAAAGGGGAAAAAAGAAGGAAAACAAAAAAGAAACTATGTTGCACATTCTAAGACCTGATTCTAGGTCTTCATAGCCATACACAGCAGAAATCTGGCCAGATCATTTAATGTCTATAAACCAAGTAAATGCTTACTTTTAACAAGAAGGATACTGGCTGGGCGTGTTGGCGCACGCCTTTAATCCCAGCACTCGGAGGCAGAGGCAGGCAGATCGCTGTGAGTTCGAGGCAAGCCTGGTCTACAAAGGACAACCAAGGCTGCACAGAGAAACCCTGTCTCAAAAAACAAAACCCAAACCACACCACCACCACCACCACCTCCCACCCAAAAAAGGATGCTGGCTTGGTGCCGCACATCTTTAATCCCAGCACTCTGGAGGCAGAGGCAGAGACAAGCGGATCTCAGTGATTTCAAGACCAGCCTAGACTTCCAAGCGGGTCTACAACAGCCAGGACTGTTAAACAGAGAAACCCCATCTCAGAAAATAATATGTGCCACCTGCACTACACTATTATTAAACACTGCCTTGAAACAAGTATTGGTACATACAACACATATTTATAAATACATGTAGCCTAACTCTACACTATAGTAAACACCAAGAATGTGTACTTTCTGAAACAACCAATGACTAAGTTAATTACATGATCACTAGGATAGAAACCACAAATTATAGGGTTTTTTGGGTTTTGTTTGTTTTTGTTTTCCTTTTTTTTTTTTGTTTTTTTTTTGTTTTTTGTTTTGTTTTTCAAGACGGGGTTTCTCTGTGTAGCCCTGGCTGTCCTAGATTCACTTTGCAGACCAGGCTCGCCTCAAACCCACAGAGATGCCCCTGCCTCTGCCTCTGGCTCCAGAGTGCTGGGATTAAAGGTGTGTCCCACCACACCCAGTATCTTTAAACAACGTATAAGAATAGACTATTTGGGGCTGGAGACGTGGCCCAGAGGGTATGAACACTGGCTGTTCTTCCAAGGTCCTGGGTTCAACTCCCAGCAACCACATACATGGTGGCTCACACCATCATCTATAGTAAGATCTGGTGCTCTCTTTGGCCTGCTGGCCCAAATGCAGTACAGAATACTAAATAAATCAATCTTTTTTAAAAAGACTAGAATAGAATACTTAAGAACCATATGTCTATGTAAAATTCAATATCAAAAGTCTTTTATGGTTGGTTTTTAAGTAAACCAATTTTAGCCAAGTTTTTATTAAAATTTTAATAAAACCCCAATAAAGCAATTTTATTTCAAACATTTTATGAAACCATTACTTTAACAAAGTAACCACATGGAAGTTTCTTGAGAAACAGTAATGGCCAGGCATTTTGCTCCAAAACAAAAAGTATTAAGCACTATAACATTAACACGTTATCATTTTTAAAAACAAAGGGAAAAAAATTACTGATTAAACTAAGATTAACAAAATATCAGATTTAGTATTAGTTATAGTACTCTTAGAATTTCTTTTAGATTTCTGTGTTTGAGCCAAGGTCTTAACTCTGAAGCCCAAGCTGCCCTAGAATTTACTACAGTTTACCCAAGCTGACCTCAAACTTTGATCCCCCTGCCTCAATCTCTTGAGAGCTGGGATTCAAGACATGAGTAACCACATCAAGTGTAATTAAGAAAATTTTGTATGGAGGGAGAGCAAGGTGGGTCTCTGTGACTTCCAGGCCAGCCTGGTCTATAATTCAAGGCCAGGCCAGCTAAGTAGCTACAAAGTGAAGTTCTGTCCCAAAAAACTAATAATGAGTTGCATAAAAAAAAAAACTTCTGAATAAAATTGATATCTACATGTTAATATCTTTCAACACCAGTTTGAGACTGAAAAAATTTACACTGTATTCTAAAGATTACATTTTTAAATTTTTTAGATTTTTATTTCATGTGCATCAGTGTTTTGCCTGCATGTAAATCTGTGCACCATATTCAAACAGTGCCTTCAAAGCCAGAAGAGAGCATTGAATCCCTTGGAACAGACAAGCTATTAGCTGTCACAAGTGTGATGGAAATTCAATCTGAGTCCACTGGAAGAACAGCCCGTGCTCTTAACTACTGAACAATCTCTCCAGACCCTAAAGATTAAAATTAAGTAATTTTTTGTTTAAAAAATTTCTGACATTTTTTTGGTATATTTTATGTATCATATTGTATAATATTCTTTAAAAAGTTTCTACACAGAAACAACACACTACATTCTAGAAGAAACCAAAAGCTACTTCAAAATGTTAAGAGTATTTTGTCTCAATATACTATAAAAAATATTCCAATAAAGGATCATAATTTTTCAGGTGAAGAAAAGTTACTAAGTTACAGATCATGCACATTGAAAAAGAGACTTGGGAACAGGGACAATAAAGCTGGACGGTGGTGGCATACATCTCCAATCTTGGCACTGGGGTCGCAGAGGCAGGTGTACCTCTAACTAAGTTCAAGGCTGGATCTAGGAGAAGCCCAGTCTCAAAAAGCAAAAAAAAAAAGAAGAAGAGAAGAGAAAGAGGAGGAGGAGGAAGAGAGGAGGAGGAAGAGGAGGAGGAGGAAGAAGAGGAGGAGGAGGAAGAAGAAGAGAAGAGGAGGAAGAAGAGGAAGAAGAAAGAAGGAAGAAAAAGGAAGAAAGAAAAAATGAAGAGGAAGAAGAGGAGGAGGAGGAGAAAGAAAGAGAAAGAACAAAGAAAAGAAAAGTAAAAAGGGGTGGGGGAAACACAATAAACCCCAGGACTCAGGAAACAGCAGGCAGCAGATTTCTGTGGGTTTGATGCCAGTTTGGCCTACATGGCTCATTTCAGACCAGGCTTCATAGTGAAACCCTGCACATAGATTAGATTAGATTAAATAGATAGATTGATAGACAGATAGATAAAGTCATTTGAGTAGCTGGCAGACTCACATCTCAGCATTATAAGCAGATTGCCCAGGATATAAATGAGGACTAGGGATATAGCTTACTTGACAGGGCGCTTCCTAGCAAGCACAAAGCCCTGTATATGATGCTCAGCATCCCATAAGCAGATATGGTAGTTTATGATTGTAATCCCAGCACCCAGGATAGAGGAGTTGTTCAGGGTTGTCTTGTACTACACAGGAGTCTGAGGCCAACTGAACCCAGTTTATAATGATAACTACCACTTCAGCTTCCTTCCCCACCTAGAGATGGAATTGTAATTTTCTTCACCATCCTTTGCATGAAATGTGACAAAATCCATTCTCTGCCACTTCAAAGGAACCCAAAATGCCTAACAGCTTCTACTTCCTCCTTCCTTGAACACACCTAAAACGACAGTAGAAACAGTAGCCATGGAAGAAAATACAAGGCATCATACACAGAGCAGCTGAATTGCTTAGGCTTTGACCTTAGCCCACCCAAACCCCAAATAAAAGGTATAAGCTGGGTGTGGTGGTCCACGCCTTTAATCCCAACATTCTGGAGGCAGAGGCAGGAGGATGGCTGTGAGTTTGAGGTCAGCCTGATCTACAAAGTGAATCTATAGAACACCCCAGGCTACACAGAAAAACCCTGTCTCAAAAAACAAAAAAACAAACAAACAAACAAACAAAAAACACAAGGTATAAATGAGACACCTGGCAAGTACTCCTCATTCTCACAGAAGGAAAAGTAATAAATCATTGCACTGAGACAAATACATCACCACATAATTGTCTCCGTTCTTTCTTTCTATAAATACAATTCTCTTCACAAATCTTAAATTACTAAATTTCTGAAATGCTCTTTAAATTAACTCATGGAGAATTAAGTAGTTAGACTTACAAAAGAAAATACTCGTATATATGTATATATATGCATATGTGTATATATAATTTGCTAAGCTACTTATTAATGAAAAACCTAGTCTGACATCTAAGAATGAAATTGTGTGTTCCTTTTTAGATTATTTATTTACTTTATGTATATGCTTGCTCTGTCTTCATGCACACCAGAAAAGGGATTCAGATTCCAATACAGATGGTTGTGAGACACCATGTGGTTGCTGCAAATTGGATCTCTGGATCCTGGATCTCAGGATCTCTGAAAGAGCAGTGTTCTTAATGCCTGAGCCATTTCTCCAGCCCCACTATATGTGGTTCTTTTACCACAACTATTTTTTAGTTTTATGTGTATGTGTGTGCTTAAGTACATGTTTTCCCAGCACATGCATGTAGGGGCTGGAAGAGATCGGAAGCAGGGTCAGGCCCCCAGGAACCAGAGCTACAGTTGTGCATCACTGCATGGGTGTTGGGAACAGAATCTGGACTCTGCAACTAGTTTTTTTTTTTTTTTTTACTTTTGACAGTGTTGATTCCTACAGTTAGGACCTCATATAAATACTAGGCAAGTACTCCACCACTGAACTATATATACCCAGCCATTATATTTTTAAGTCATAATGAATAGAACATAAAATACTTAAATCATTTAAAATTTAAGTTCCTGTGATTCAATTATAAATATATTGTGCAAATTTTCAGCAAACTATTACAGAAAGGTATGGAGAAAACAATTTTGGCAACATCAGTAATTGTTAGAAAATTTCCCATCAAGCTGGGACATGATTGTGCACACCTGTAATCCAAGTACTCAGGCTGAGGGAAGTGACTCAAACCTCAAGGCCAGTCCTAGGATACAGAGAAAGGTTCAAAACCAGACTACTGGACTATACAGTGACACCTTGTCTCAAAGAAAAGGGGGAAAAAAAGGGAATGAGAGGGAGAAGGAAATACAAGAGGGACAGGGTAGGCAGAAAGAAAGTTTTCCATCAAAAAATAACGATTTTCAGTCATTCACAGATAAGGAATAGACTAACAAGCTTAGCAGGACTTGATAATATAAAGTCATAGTACCTATTTTTACATACCTCTATAGTAGGATGAGTATTATGCTTGTAAGCAGTATATAAGGGAAACTGAATTTGAAAAATTTTTGCTACACATAGTAATAGTTTTTCCTTCTCATCTGTACTCCATAAACTAAAAAGATCAGAACTCTTTGAAGATTCCTCCTCTGTCAGATTACAAATTCTCGTAGAGTTTGATTTCTTTTCTATTGATTTTTGTCTTTCTGTATTTCCTTCATTACATTCTCTATCTATACTCAGTGGTTCTTCCGCTTGATTACTCTCGTCTTGCCACGTGGAATCTATGTTAATGGTAGTACAATGTTTACAAAGCTGGTCCCGGAGCACTTGAACTTGGGCAATCACTAAGTTAATAAGTGCACATACTACTTGGTTAAAAATCTCCAAATGCTTATATTCCTTGAAGCAGCACAGACATTGCCTGTAAGAGAAAATAAAACGCAATAAATAAACGTTTCCTAGAGAAGGAACAATATACATTTTAATAAGTAACACAAGAAGCAAATACTGAAATACTTTTTCTAAACATAAATTTTATCTTTTCTTTCTGCTAGAGTAGCACTGTATGAATTTTTAAGAGTAGAATCACAGGCTGGGTATGGTGGTACATGACGTAAAATCCCAGCATTTGGGAAGCAGAAAGGTAAGTGGATCTCTCTAACTCCAAGGCCAGCCAGGGCTATATAGAGACCCTGGTCTCTGAAAACCAAAACTTTGTTGTTGTTGTTGTTGTTGTTATTGCTGTTGTTGTAACAGTAGTGGTGGTGTTAATAATAGTACTAGTTAATGCTTTATTAAGACAGCTTTAAGTTAATGCAACATATTTTATTATCTAACAAAATATATTATTTAGCTACATTTTTAAATAAACAATTCTCTTGAAGACTACATGGGATGGGTATTCTGACCCTATCTGGAAGACCAGACACCGTCAGAAACACAAAACTCTCTTATCAATGTCAGTAAAGAAAACAAAGAACCAGGAAATGTCAGGTAAGTATAACACATAAATCTCTACTTTAGACAAGTTCTATTAATAGCACAACCCCTGGCATACTTCAGGTAAGTAAAAATCGTGTGAATCACTAAGTAAATGATACATCCAGAAGTACCTAATTCTGATTATATTAGAAGCCAAAGAAAGACTGGTGACAGATAATCAGCTATTGCTCATAACTTACACCTTGAAGTACTAGCAAAACAAAGCAAAAACATCTCTACCATAATCAAAATAGATTACCAGCCGTCTGTGTAACCACATAGAAAAAGTAATCTCACTTTTATAGGTATGATAAACTTGAAAGTATGGCCACAAAACCCTGACACACTTTCATTTAAAAGGTAAACTCTAACTTTCCTCCCCTTAAGAACAGAAGGGAAGGCAGAGGAAGGAGGATCGCTATGAGTTCAAGGCCAGTCTTGTCTACAAAGTGAGTCCAGGACAGCCAAGGCTACACAGAGAAACCCCTGTCTGGAAAAACAAACAAACAAAAGAATAGACGGGATGCATTTCCAGTGAGTGGAATGTGGTAGAAATTAGAGGATGTGACATAAAAGGCTAAGTCATAAAAGACACTGCAACCATGATGTCATTAGTAACACTCAAGCTGCCTACAACTAAGGTCTCCCCAGCACTTAATCTGACAGCAGATGCTCTAGCCCCACCTACGCCTCCGCATAATTATAACGTGAGCAATACCTTGGCAAAAGCCTTATGATAAACCTAACAGAGTTCTAAACTTCCAATCCCACTATGATATTGTCTCTTTAATTAGTTAATTACTATTTTTGGAGTTTGTTGTTAAAATAATAAAATAAAAGGAGTCTTACTTTAAAGGTCTCTTCCAGCTATAAGATTCAAAATTACTGCCAAGCGTGGTGACACACGCCTGCAATCCCAGCACTCAGGATGCAGAGGCAGGCAGATCGCTGTTGAGTTGGAGGCCAGCCTGGTCTACAAAGCCCAGGACAGGCAAGGTAAAAAATAAAAAATAAAAAAAGATTGTGCATTACCATTATTCAAAAATAACAGGGCTGGAGAGATGGCTCAGAGGTTAAGGACACTGACTGCTCCTCCAGTGGTCCTGAGTTCAATTCGCAGCAACCACATGATGGCTCACAACAATCTATAACAAAATCTGGTGCCCTCTTTTGATATGCAGGCAGAATAGTGTACAAATAATAAATAAATAAATCTAATAGTAATGATGATGATGATGGGTTTGGGGGTTTTTTGCTGCTGCTGTTGTTGTTGTTGCTGTTGTGGGTTTTTTTTTTTGTTTTGTTTTGTTTTTGAGATAAGGTCTCACTATGTGGCTCTAGAACTCACTGTGTAGACCAGGTTGGCTTCAAACTCAGAGATACTCCTGCCTTTGACACCCAAATGTTAGGATTAAAGGTATGTGCCACAACACCCAGAACAACCCCCTCCCTTTTTTTTTTTTTTAGGTGTGTGTGTGTGTGTGTGTGTGTGTGTGTGTGTGTGTGTGTGTGTG
>OU015747.1:51568730-51699324 GCA_907169655.1 Acomys percivali | reverse complement strand
TGTGTGTGTGTGTGTGTGTGTGTGTGTGTGTGTGTGTGTGTGTGTGTTTATGTGTGTTTATATGTGTACCTTCCTATGAAGGCCACAATAGTGCATAAAATCCCCTGGATCTATAGTTACAGGCAGCTGTGAGCACCAAATAAGGATGTTAGGAATTGGAAGATGGATCCTCTTAACCAATGAACCATCTCTGCAGCCCCAAACCCCAGCCCATATTACAATCTCTAATGAGAAAAAACAAATACAATGTCTTTAATCCCAGCATCCAGAGACAGGTAGATCTCTGAGTTGAAGGCAGAGTGATTCCAAGTGAGCCAGGACTACAAAGTGATAAAAACAATCTAAAAACAAACAAACAAAATAGCCTGATAAATAGCCTGCTACCTCATATCTCTTGCCCCCCCCCCCTTTTTTTCTTTCCAATACTTGGAACCAAATCCAGGAATTCACACATACTAGAAAAAGCCCTCTTAACTGCTGGGCCCGTCTTTACATTGACAGGGTCTCCCTTTTAAGTTCAGGCTAGCCAGGATGCTCTTGCCTTTGATTCCAAAATTTGAAGACTACAGGCATGTAACACCACACTAGACTCAGTTTCTTCCTATAATGCTAACACATAATTTCTTTAAAGTAAGAAGTTGTAGAGTTAGGCATTTTTCTTAGTAAAGCTAGAATCTGAGTTCTTAAAGCATCTTGGCTAAGACTTAAAAATAGAAAAGAAGGCCAGGCGGTGGTGGCCCACACCTTTAATCCCAGCACTTAGGAGGCAGAGGCAGGTGGATCTCCATGAGTTCGAGGCCCTCTCTGGGTTGAGTTTCAGGACAGCCAGAGCGGTTATACAAAGAAACCCTGTCTCAAAAACCAAAGAAAAAAACAAAAACAAAACAAAAAAAAAAAAAAAAAAAGGAAAGACAATTTACTTTTAACATTAGTTGTCAGATATTGGGAACTGGGGCTTGAAAGATGTCTCAGTGGTTAAAAACACCGGTTGCTTTTCCAGAGGACCCATGGTGGGTCACAACTGTCTCTAACTCCAGTTCTAGGGGAACTAACAACCTCTTCTGTCCTCTACAGGCACTACATGCATGTGAAACAGAGAGATACGTGTGGGCAAACAAAACAGAAAAAGAAAAACGAAACGGGAATTAAGATGGGTGGTAGTGCATGCCTTTAATCCTAGAATCAGGAAAGCAGAGGCAGCTGGAGCTGTGGATTCCAGACCAGCGCTACACAGAGACACCCTGTGCCAAAACCAACAACAAAAGAAAAACCACTGGAAAAGCTCATGACTTAGGAGTCCCAGGCAAGGATGAAGCAGGAGACAGAAAAAGAGGATTCATTGAAAGACATCAAGTAACCTCCCCTGCCCAGCATCTAATCATAGCCAAAGAATGAAGGATACATGTCTCTTCAAAAATATCAGTCCAAACGACAGCCAGGCACAGTGGCACACTCCTGTAATCCCAGCACCTGGGGACACAGAGGCATCTCTGTGACTTCTAGGCCAGCCTGGTCTACAAAGCGAGTCCAGGACAGCCAGAGCTACAGAGAAGCCCTGTCAAACAAACGAGTCCAAAAAACTGACCTACTCTGAGGCCAGCCTGGTATGCAAAGTTCTATGCCAGCCAAACTAAACAGTGAAAAACCGTGTCTCAAACAAGCTCACCATTTTTTATACCTATCATATAGTACAGGTGCCCCACCCACAGCTAGCCAACTCACTTTATTGTGCCATATTCTTAACCAAGAAGTACAGCCAAGAGTCAGTCTTTGTAAGAGAAAAGAAAAGGATCAAAATAAGCAAAACATTAAAAACTTTTATCACTAAACATGACAAAAACAGTAAAAAGATTCAGCCTAGCTTCGGGGTACAGACCTTTCATCCCTGAATCGAAGGTAGACCTGGTCTACATAGCAACACTCTCTCAAAAAAGAAACAACAACAAAAACCTCCAAAAATAAATACACAAATGCTCTAGTTTCCTTTCTATTGGGCACTATTGATAATCAGTGCCTAAAAGCAACTCAAGGAGGAATGGGATTTATTTCATTTTACAACTCTGGGGTCACAATCCCTCACTGAGGAAAAAGAAAACAGAAAGTCAAGTTGAAACAGAGGCCACAGAGAAACGCTGCTTATTAGCATGCGCCCATGGCTTACTCGGTTTCTTTTGTGATAAAACTCAGGGCTGCCTGGCATAGTCTGGGCCCTCCAAATCATTCATTCATCAATAAAATGCCTGTTGGCCTGGCATCTCTGGTATGCTGGGGTCTCCACTGCAGCTGAAGCAGCACCTTCACCAATGGCCTCTCCTCAGGGATTCCAACTATACCATAGTGCCAAAGCCTCAGTTTCTCTCCATGACTCCTTCAACCCTGGGGTGTCCTCTGCAACTGAGGCTACACTTTAACCAATGACCTTTTCTGGCCTTTCACAACACCAAGCATCCGATGCTCACCATGATTCCGTTAAAAAGAAGCTTCCATGGGCCTGTGCTCAGGAGGCAGAAGCAGGAGGAACTCTCTGAGTTCCAGACCAGCCAGGTCTACATAGCAAGTTCCAGGACTGCCAGGGCTACAACCCTCTATAATATGATCTGATGCCTTCTTCTGGGCTGCAGGTGTACATGCAGGCAGAGCATTGTATACATAATAATAAATACATAAATAAATAAATCATTTTTAATCCTAATTTTATTAATTTATTCAGATTGCAACTCAATTCTTATCCCATCAGAGCCCCGATCTACCCATCGCGATGGTCTTCTTGTAGGTTTCTAGGACCCTCTGGATTCTTCTATTTCCCATCTCCTATATTTCTCTTACCTAGAGTCTCAGTAGAATGTCCTCCCATCTATCCCAATCTTTCACGGTACATGCCTTTTGGGCCAGTGCCCAATTATAAGTGAGTATATACCATATGAGTTTTTCTGCTTCTGGGTTAACTCACTCATTATGATCATTTCTAGTTCCACTCATTTGTCCACTAGTCAAAAGTGACTAGAGAAGATTGTATTTGGGTTACACTGGCTGGTCCACATTACATCACTGAGAGAAGCTAATAAAAGTTGACCATGACAAGAATCTGAAGGCAGAAGCTAAACAGATACATGAAGAATGCTGCTTATCAGCTTGCCTGTTAGGGCTTGCTCCTGCTTCAGGACCCCTGGGGTAGCACTGTGTAGCCTGGGCTGGACCCTCCCACATCAATTATTAATCAAGGAGTGCTCCAAGATCTGAGGGAAGCAATTTCTGAGTTAAGGTTACCCCTTCCCAGAAGACCACAGACTGTTTCCAGAGGACAAAATTAAAATTAAAGTAAAAGAAATATTAACTAGGGCTGGAGAGATAGCTCAGAGGTTAAGGACACTGACTGCTCCTCCACAGGTCCTGAGTTCAATTCCCAGCAACCACATGGTGGCTCATAACCATCTATAATGTGATCTGATGCCTTCTGGCCTTCAGGTGTACATACAGGCAGAGCACTGTATACATAATAAATAAATCTTTTTTAAAAAATGAACTAGCAGGGCCGGGCGGTAGTGGCGCACACGTTTGATCCCAGCACTCGGGAGGCAGAGGCAGGCGGATCGCTGTGAGTTCAAGGCCAGCCTGGTCTACAAAGGGAGTCTAGGACAGCCAAGGCTACACAGAGAAACCCTGTCTCAAAAAAAAAAAAAAAAAACAACTAGCACAGTCACATGACAGAAAAAAATTAACTCTTCAATATAACACTTAGAGCAATATGAGGTTACGGAAAGAATGAATGTTACAAAAACATAAATGGGATTATAAGACTGAACCCTGTGAAGCTGGGTGTGGACTGTAATGTTAATTCACTTGCTGTGAATGTATGAGCCTCTGGGTTCCACCCTAACCACCATTTAAAAATTTTTAAAAGCATTTTAATTGTACATAGACTATTTGTATGCCTTTTAAATACACACAACACGTATTACTTAAAAACTCAATTAAAATTTTAGCAGCTTTAGGAAACTAAAGCAATCTCCCAGAGAGGAAGACAAAAATTGATATTGGAATCAAGAGTAGTAATAGATCTACAAGACAGATGGAAGTAAGGAAATAATGAAATAAAAATTCTCAAGGATTTTCTGTATTTTTATTTCTACTTATTGGATGATTTAAACTTATATTAAAGAATTAATCAAAGATAAAAGGCTTCAAAAAAACAAAACTACTTCAATGTGTAAAATATGCAAAAATTAAATTACTAATCAGAAGAGGGAATAAATACATCTGAAGCCTATTTAAACACTAGTTCTAGCAAAGGGGGTTTTTTTTGTTTGTTTTGTTTTGTGCTTGGATTAAAGGCGTGTGCCACCATTTCCGGCCCAAGATTTTTTATAAATGGTCATATGCTAATCCAACCAACCACAGCTTTTAGAGGTTCCTTTTTTTAATGTTTTGGTTTTTCCAGACAGGTTTTCTCTGTGTTAGCCTTGGCTGTCCTGGAGTCGCTCTGTAGACCAGGCGGGCCTCGTATGATCAGCCAGTGCTGAGTTTAAAGGCGTGCACCCGGCTCTTTTAGAGGTTCTTAAATATAACTAGAGTATCAGCTACTAAGACTTAACTATAGAGTAATTTTCTGCTGGAAGTAATATTCTCCCCTCTCATAAGCCCCTTTCTAGTTTCTTGGCATCCTCTCTCTCTCCCACATGTATATGTATATACAAAAAGTTGTGAGACTCAGATGAGAGAGGATATATTGTTTGCCTTTACGAATCTGGGTCAGCTCAGCTTAATAAAATATTTCCAAGTTCACTACACTTCCCTAGAAATAGCATTACTATTTTTCTTACAAATGAATTAAATTCCAGTGTGTGTGTATGTTGTACACTTCCATTATCCAATCTTCTAGGTTTATTGTATTTCCCTGCTATTATGAAAACAGTAATAAACATAGATAAATATCTGTAATAGCATGGAGTCTTTTGGATAAATGTCCAGGAATGGTATAAATTAATCATATGAAAGTTCTGGTTGGTGGGCCTGGTAGCAAACACCTTTAATCCAGCACTTGAGAGATAGGTGTATCTTTGTGAATTCCAGGCCAGCCTGGACTAGAAATCAAGTTCCAGAATAGCGAGGCTACACAGAAAAATGTTGTTTGGGGGTAGGGTGTGGGGAGAGAGCTCTATTTGTAGTTTACTGAGAAACAACCACACTGGTTTTCATAATGGCTGTTCCAGTTTATATTTCCACCAGCACTTAAACCCTTTCCAGCTTTGTTGTCAGTTATGTTCTTTATGATGTTCATTTTTCAGAATGGACAGGCTTGCTGGGAGGTGGTAGTGCACGTCTTTAATCCCAGCACTTGGGAGGCAGAGGCAGGCAGGTCTCTGTGGTTTTGAGGCCAGCCTGGACTACAAAGTGAGTGCAGGACAGTCAGGGCCATTACAGAGACACTCTGTCTCAAAAAAAAAAAAAACCCACACACAGAATGGACAAGCTTATCCAAATATATACCACTTATGGCCTGGAAAGATGGCTCAGTGGTTAAGAGCACTGACTGCTTTCAAAGGTCCTGAGCTCAATTCCCAGCAACCACATGGTGACTAATGGCCATCTATAATGAGATCCGGTGCCCTCTTCTGGCATGCATGCACACATGTGATAAGAATATTGTACAAATAATTCATAAATCTATTTTTTAATCTTTAAAAAAACACACCACCAGCCGGGCGTGGTGGCGCACGCCTTTAATCCCAGCACTTGGGAGGCAGAGGCAGGCGGATCGCTGTGAGTTCGAGGCCAGCCTGGTCTACAAAGCAAGTCCAGGACAGCCAAGGATACACAGAGAGACCCTGTCTTGAAAACCAAAAAAAAAAAAAAAAAAAAAAAATACACCACCTACAATTTTTGAAATACAGGAGAAAAATATCCTAAAGCTTTCAAGCAGGGAATTAAGGGAAAACTAAGGAATAGGAACTGCTAAAACTGCTGGGTGCCATGACATACACTCTATAGACGGCTGAGGTAGGAAATCCCAAGTTTTAGGGTTTCTCTGTGTAGCCTTGGCTGTCCTAGACTTGCTTTGTAGACCAGGCTGGCCTTGAACTCACAGCGATCCGCCTGCCTCTGCCTCCCAAGTGCTGGCATTACAGGTGAGCACACCACACCTGGCTACACACAGTATTTCTAAAGGGGGGAAAAAAGCCAATACTTCAGAAGAGCAACACTGGATTCCTGGAATACAATGAAGCACTGTTTATACAATTCTTGGGGGAAAATAAAAAACTTTCTACCCAGAATCCTGTTTTCCACAAAAGTAGATATAACAAAAGTACACACGAAGATTAAACACTTTAGCCGTGCCATGTCTAAAAACACCATGTTACCATGTAACATTTTTCAGAAAAGGTCCTAATGAAACAATAAAGCAATAACCACCAAAAAATACAATTCTGAAAAACATGGGCAGGAAAATAGTAAAAGCTTAGGGATGACATCTGAGGGGAAGCTAACTTAAGAGCAAACAATACAAACTGAAACTCAAGATTAAAGTCTGAGGAGACTGGGGGAAAATATTAAAAATAACAGATCATCACTAAAAAGGTTTTTAGAGTTTAGGAAGAAATTGTGACTCATATATAGAAAATTACTCAAATGAAAAACAAGTCAGTAGAGACCCAGGAAACAAAGAATGCATCAGATAAGAATTGATCCACTTAACAATTTGGCAAGGCCTGGAGAGATGGCTCAGCAGTTAAGGGCGCGGACTGCTCTTCCAGAGGACCTGAGGCAAATCCCAGCACCAACATGGCAGCAAGATGTTTGTAACTCCAAGATCTGACACTCACACAGACAGCCATGCAGGCAAAACAGCAAAGCACATAAAATAAAGCTAAATAATATATTTAAAAGAAAAACTATTTTGGCACAACTATGAACAGCATTTTTACTTTTACAAGTATGCTAAGAATTGACAGCCACTACACTGAAAGGACGTGGTAAAAGGAAAATGCTATGTGTCATAAAAGGAAGGGTACAGTTATACCTAAAACTGACAGGTGAAGAAACAGCTGCATAATGAAACAATTTCAGAAGACAGAATATTAAACCATTAGCTGAAAATAGAAACAGGGTTAAGAAGGACAATTTTTTAAAAACTGTATGCTTTCTCTTTCAGTTTGGGGCAGGGAGAGACAGTCTCACTGTGTAGACTCGGTTGGCCTAAAACACGCTCCACTGACCTACCTCTGCTGATATAAATGTGCACCATACCTGCATCTTTTAAAACCTGTATGGATTTCTTATATTTATTATTCTGCATCATGCATACCTTTCCTAACATTCTATATCTTTTATTTCCAGCTTGATTATGATCTTATTACCCAAGTAAAATGATATGCTTCTCGTCTGAATTTAAATTTACATATTAAAGCCCATGTCATGAGGGCTAGTGAGATGGCTTAGTGGGTAAAAGCACTTGCTATGCAAGATTTACAACCCGAGTTCAATATCTGGAACCCACAGAAGGGGGGAAAAAAGCTACAAACTTGTGTAGTCTTACACACACAGATTATACACACATGCTAATAAGCTTTTAAAATGCAATGATAGTATAAAACATGAAGCTTCAATAAATTTTAGTAGTAAATTAATTCTCATGAAGACCCATAAGACAAGTAAAATTTCTTAGAATTTTATTTGACAACACATACCTATACTATCCTTTTCCCTATCCTGCTCTTGTTGAAAGCATTAAAGAACTATACTTCAAGATGCTGGAGAGATGGCTGGCTCTGTGGGGAACAACACTGGCTGCTCTTCCAGAGGGGCCCAGGTTCAGCTCCCAGAATCCACACAGAGGCCCCCAACCTTCAGTAACTCCAGTCCTAAGGGATCCAAAGCTCTCTTCTCACTTCCCAGAGCACAGTCATACTTATAGTACAAAATACATGCAGGCAGCCAAAACATTCATACATGTAAATAAATAAATGTAAAAAAAATTTAAAGAACTCTTACAACTCAGTATTCAACATCTGAATAGAAAAATAATCCTTTCTTACAAGCTGCCTACTCACAGCAGAACATAACCTGTTGAATGTGGTGACTGCCACAGCAGCAGCCAGGGGTTGGCTAGCTCAGCCCACAGCAGGTGCTCAAACTTGAGACCCTCAGCAGTACTAAAAAGAACTGGTTATATGGTAAATCTTTGCTGAGGGCTTCCAGTTCTCCACCTAATTACTCACAGGGAAACCTGGTTCTGTCTCATCAATGATGTTCATTTTATTTATTTGGGTTTCTTTTCTTTCTTTCTTTCTTTTTTTTTTTTTTTTTTTTTTTTGGTTCTCTGAGTTAGGGTTTCTCTGTGTAGCCTTGGTTGTCCTGGACTTGCTGTATAGACCAGGCTGGCCTCAAACTCACAGCAATCCACCTGCCTCTGCCACCTGAGTGCTAGGATTAAAAGCGTGCGCCCCCAGGCTTGGCAATGATTTAATTTTAAATGTGATCATTGATAGTTTCCCCAGATAGTTTATTGAAAACTTAACTCTAATTGTTCTGGAATTCTTATTATACAGAAGGTTATCAGACACATTAATACTGGCCATATGTGGGCATAAGACTCAGGAGGATCTCTGGGGGCTGAAGGGCAGCCTGGTCTAAATAGTGAGCTCCAGGACAGCTAGAGTTAGAGAAACCTGTCTCAGGGAAGGGGACAGGGGAAGGGACGAGGAAAAAGAAAAATGTTAAAGGAACAGCAAGACATTGCCAAGTCTGTAAATTAGCTTAATCAGCTTAGTGTTACATGTTCTCACTGCACATATTTTGTTTATTGAGAGAAGGTCTGACTACATAGCCAAGAATAGTTAAGACCTTGGGAGCCTCCTGCCCCTGTCTTCCACGGCTGGGATTACAGACATGAACCAAGTTGACTCCATCTCAAGCTTTCGCCTTGGATCTCAAATACTATTTTATATGAGTTAAATTCTGGGGAAAAAATTACTTTAAATAATAGCATCAATATAATTTTCTTTTCTTTTGGATTTTTGAGACAGGGTTTCTCTGGGCAGCCTTGGCTGTCCTAGAACTCAACTCTGTAGACCAGGCCAGCCTAGAAATCACAGTAACAGGATTAAAGGAGTACACGACCACCAACCTTTTTCTTTTCTTTTCTGTTTTAAAGGCAAGGTCTCACCATGTAGCTATGGCTGGCCAGGTTTGTTTGGAATTCACAAAGACCTGCCTGTCTGTGTCTCCTATGAGCTAGGATTAAAGTATGTTCTACCACATCCAACTCAACAAATTACTTCTTTTTATTTTTTGTGTGTGAGAGTGCATGTAAGTGCACCACACCTGTGCAGAAGCCTTCACAGATCAGAATATTGGATTCTCTAGAACTGGAGTTAGAGAGAGCTATGAGCTCTCATGTGGGTACAGAGAACCAAGCAGGAGTCCTCTGCAAGAACAGTAAACTCTCTTAACCACTGAGCCATCTCCCAGTAAACCGAACACATTATTTCTATTTTTTTCTTTTTGAGACAGAGTCTTTCTACATAACCCTGGCTGTCCTGGAACTCACTACGTAGCCACTGCTGCTGACTCTTCTCTGAGTGCTGGGGTTAAAAGTGTGGGCCACCACACCTAGCAACCACATTATTTCTTAAATGAACATTGTCCTTCACCTATCTATCCTGGTCAATACATTACGAAAGCAAATCCTGACCACTGATTTGATCATCTTTCTGTAAATTGTATCTAGTGATAGGAATCAAATCCAGAGTTCTCACAAATGCTAAACACACAATTATGTCCATCCCATTCTACTGATAATGTGAAAGCTATAAACACTTCCCTCCAAGAAAGATAATCAATGTATTAGTATACCAAGACCCATTTATGGGCTTCAACCTAATCTTTCTTCTAGATTAACTGTTAATAGCTATGTACCTCCTAGAAGAAGCACACTCTTAAACTTAGGCAACAGTATTTGTTGAAGTATAAGAAAATAACACAAGCCTGGAGCAGTGGCCCACGCCTATAATCCTAGCACTGGGGAGGCAGAGGCAGATCTCTGTGAGTTCTAGGCCAGCCTGGTCTACAAAGTGAGTCCAGGACAGCTAGGGCTATTACACAGAGAAACCCTGTCTCAAAAACAAACAAACGGGCTGGAGAGATGGCTCAGAGGTTAAGAGCACTGGCTGCTCTTCCAAAAGTCCTGAGTTCAATTCCCAGCAGCCACCTGGTGGCTCACAGCCATCTATAATGAGATCTGCTAACCTCTTCTGGACCTGGTGGCTCACAGCCATCTATAATGAGATCTGCTAACCTCTTCTGGCATGCAGGCACATATGAAGGTGAAGCACTCTATACTTAAATGAATAAATATTAAAAAATAATAATAATAAACAATAAAATGAAATAGAAACAAAAAATCATATTTAATTCACCTGTAAACAGAATTATATAAGGTTCAGCTTATATAACCACACTTCAATTTATATTTTCTTTCCAAAACAAAGTTTAGCAGGTTTGTTTGTTTGTTTGTTTTTTGAGACAGGGTTTCTCTATGTAACAACTTGAGCTGTCTTGGACTCCCTCTGTAGACCAGGCAGGCCGCAAACTCACAGAAATCTGCCTGCCTCTGCCTCCCAGGTGCTGGATTAAAGGCATGTGCCCCTGGCCCTAGCAGTTTTAACTAAAGCAAATGTTCACTAAGTTATGTGTATCACAGTCAATACTGGGTGCTTGCCTCCAGACATGAGAGGCCTTGAGTTCAACACACACAAAGGCACAAACAATTTCTTCTCAAACAGGATGCTGAAGAGATGTCTCAGCAATAAGAGCATGGCTGCTCCTCAAGAGAACCCCAGCCCCCACAGGGTAGCTAACAGCCAACCATAAGTAACTTCAGTCACAGTGAGTCAAACACCCTCTTCTGTTCGCCACAGATACTGCAAACTCATGTTGCACAGTCACACATGCGGTTTTTGGAGACAGGGTTTCTCTGTGTAGCCTTGGCTGTCCTGGAGTCACTTTGTAGACCAGGCAGGCCTCGATCTCACAGGGATCCGCCTGTCTCTGCCTCCAAGTGCTGGGATTAAAGATTTGCCACCACCGCCCAGCCTATAATTAATTCTTAAATAGAGTGCTAGGTTAGTATTTTGCGTTTTGTTCTTCATTAAGCTACAGCATCACTGTAATTCATGAAGAAGTGAAGACTTATAGAGGGGAAAAGAATTTGTCTGCATGACCAAGGTCATGGATGATGAAGCATAACTTTAATCCATGTCTATCTGGCTCCAATGCCAGCCTCAAACTATTTCAGGAAGTAATTGATCAAGCAGAGGTTCTCATCAATTTAAGGGCAAATTCTGGTATTCTGATAAAGCCTATTATTGCCTACAATTGTACATATCAAGATCTCCTTTATAATTTCACTGCATTTTTTCATTTTTTATTATTTCTTTATAATTTCATTCATAGACTCTACATTAAAAAAATACTAATAGAGGGATTATAAATATTTAACTAGTATAACATTAAAACACAAAGTTAGAGATCTGGCTGCAGCTCCACTAGTAATGACAAGTAAAGCAGTAGGAATTGTGCTGACCCTACAACTCTCACTTTGCTCAGGCACACCCAGTACATCCTGAATTCACAAGCACTGAGTTATTCCTAGTACATTATGCTGCCATCTAGCTGTAGCTAGAATAAATTAAAAACTATGACTCATGTAACTTTTCTCAGTACATCACTTAAGTTATTAAAGTTAATTTTAATTAACTGTTTGGTTTGGGTTTTTTTGTTTTTGAGGCAAGGTTTCTCTGGGTAGCCTCGACTCACAGCAATCTGTCTGCCTCTGCCTCCCCAGTGCTGGGATTAAAGGCGTAAATCACCCCAGGCTTAAATTAGCATTTTAATATATGAAACATATTTTCGTCTAGTCTACTCATAATTGCAGCAATATTAACTCAGTCCAAAGCAAGCCATAGGGCTTATTTTTAGAAGAGATGTCAACATCAAGATTGTAGTAAGCTTTTTCTTTAATTTTTTTAAAGATTTATTTATTTATGTATATGAGTGCTCTGTCTTCATGCACACAAGAAGAGAGATTCAGCCGGGCGTGGTGGTGCACGCCTTTAATCCCAGCACTCGGGAGCCAGCGGCAGGCGGATCGCTGTGAGTTCGAGGCCAGCCTGGACTACAAAGTGAGTCCAGGACAGCCAAGACTACACAGAGAAACCCTGTTTCCGAAAAACCAAAAAAAAAAAAAAAAAAGAAGAGGGATTCAGATTCCATTACAGATGGTTGTGAGCCAGCATGTGATTGCTGCAAATTGAACTTAAGATGTCTGGAAAAGGAGCCAGTGCTCCTAGCTGCTAAGCCATCTCCCTAGCCCATATGCAAGTTTTCAGTACTTAGAACCTTCTAACTTTTCCTAAAATCAAGAGAAAAATACTGTAGAAGAGATGAGATTCAGCTGGTCTGTAGTGGCACATGCCTTTAATCCCAGCACTTGGGAGGCAGAGCCAGGAGGATCTGAGTTCAATCCTCATCTGAAGAGTTCAGTTCTAGAACAACCAAAACTACGCAGAAAAACCCTGTCTCGAAATACCAAAAACAAACAAAAAACAAAACAACAACAACAAAAATTTTCGCTAAGCTGGGTGTGGTGGCACATGCATTTAATCCGAGCTCTGGGAAGCAGAGGCAGGCTATGAGTTCAAGGCCCACTCTGGTCTACAAAGTGATTCCAGGATAGCCAGGACAACACAAAGAAACTGTCTCCCAGATAGGGATTTAAGGAGGTTTAGGGGAGGAAGGGGGGAAAGAATAGCTAAAATTTGAAACTAAAACTTTTTCTCTGTGTAGCCAGTCTCTAAATGAAAAAGGGACAAGTAACAAATGGCTTCAAAATATGTTACTATGGGCTGGAGAGATGGCTCAGAGGTTAAGAGCACCACCTGCTCTTTTAGAGGTCCTGAGTTCAATTCCCAGCAATCACATGGTGGCTCACAACCATCTGTAATGTAATCTGATGCCCTCTTCGGCAGATAAATCACTCATATACAATAAATAAATCTTTTTTTAAAATGTTACCACAATAAAGATATTTTTAAGAGAGTAAGTTTGCTATAAGCTTTTGACTATTCCATAAAAATTCTGTCATCTTGTGAGAGGCTGGTAGACAAAAGCAGACAGAGTCTGAGGCTAGGTTGGTCTACAGAATGAGTTCCAGGACTGCCAGGGCTGCACAGAGAAACCCTGTCCAGAAAAAAAAAAAAAGCAAAATAATCTCTTAATTCTCAACTACTTCTCAAAATTTTAGTCACTGATTCCTAAAGAATGAGGGAAAGGTAAAAGGAAAAAAAAAAAAAATCAATTGTTGTAACACACACTTTTAATCCCAGCACTCAGGAGACAGAGGCAGGTGGATCTCTGGGAGTTCAAGGCCAGCCTGTTCTACAGAGTCAGTCAATGACAACCAAGGCTACACAGAGAAACCTTGTCTCGAGGGGGAAAAAACAAAAAACAAAAAACAAAACAAAAAAAAAAAACCAATGTCATGAGCTGGAGAGATAACACAGGTTAAAAGCACTGTCTGCTCTTCCAGAGGTCCTGAGTTCAATTCCCAGCAACCACATGGTGGCTCACAGCCATCTATAATAAGATGTGGTGTCCTCTTCTGGCGTGCAGGTGTACATGCAGGCAGAACACTGTATACATAATCACTAAATAAATAAATAAAATGTATAATCAAGCCCATGATTAAGAAAAAGGTAACGTGACTGAATATTGATACACTTATCATTTAATACAAAAAACATGTAATACAACATCCTGAAAGAAAATCTAATGATAGATAATTGCAATTTATACAATCCACCAAGTTAATCTTCAATATATCTACAACTGCATACCTCTGAGTCCAGGAATTGATATAAGCAAATATTTTGAGAGTATGTTCCTTTCTGAGCTGCAGTCCATCACCACCTTCTATATCTGATACTGAAATAGAAGGATAAAAGTATGAATAAATATTAAAGCCAATACTTCAAGAATAAAGCTTAGATACACAAATGCCACAAATGCAAACATCAATTCTTTTACTTTTAGTACTAACATAAAATCTGTGATTACTGACTATATTAGTTAGTTTGTTTCTGTGATGAAGACCATAACCAAAAATAACCTGAATAGGGTTCATTTTCCATCCTCAGAGGAAAACAGAAAATGATAGAGAAACCCAACTTACTGGCTTGCTCAGCCTGCTTTCGTGGTTTTTGTTTGGTTTGGGATTTTGGATTTTTTTTCTTCTTCTTCTTCTTCTTCTTCTTCTGGAGGCGGGGAACATGTTTTTTAAGATAGGGCCTCCCTACATTCTAGACCTGCCAGGGATACATACTGAGATTCTGCCTCAAAAAGATAAAGAAAGGCAGCTGGGCGTGGTGCTGAATGCCTCTAATCTTATCTCTCAGGAGGCAGAGGCAGGTGGATCTCTGTGAGTTCAAGGACAGCCTAGTCTAGGACAACAAGGGCTGTTACACAGAAAAACCCTGCCTTGAAAACCTAAAAGAGAAAGGCTCAGCTTTAATAACAGCACTTTCAGAAATGACTGGATATTTTATTTGTGTGTATGTGTGTCACCCTGTGAGTGTATGTCCATCATGTGCCAGCAGGGTCCTCTAGAACTAGAATTACAGGTCGTTGTGAGCCAGCTCATGGTGCTGGGAACTGAACCCGGGTCCTCTGCAAGACCCTCTACATACTCTACACCACTGGTCCATCTCTCCAACGCAAAGGAAATACTTAAAAAGCCAGGTGTGGTGGTGCACACCTATAATCCCAGCACTGGTCTACAGAGGCAATCCAGAATAGCCATGGCTACACAGAGAAACGCTGTCTAAAACAAAAACCAAAAAATGAAAACAGAAACTAAATTCTAGTCCTAATCCTCCTACCTATATAAACTGCCTTACTAGGCCAAATCATTCCTCATGGCTCCTGCAGTTATGTAACATCGCAGTGTTGAAAAGGCTCTAAAAGTACAATAGCCTGAGGTCAGCTTTCCCTTTGCCACTCCATACTTTTGATTTCAATCTTTCCCCAAACTATAGATGTATTCTAAGAAGCTCTTGTGATCCAGGGCAGGAAACCATAGCTTATGCCATATGCTCATGATGGTCATGATCATACATACATACAAAAAAAGTGATAAAACATCCCAATAGAAAATCTAATGACAAATAATGGCAATTTATACAATCTACCAAGCTAGTCTTCAAAATACCTACAACTGCATACCTCTGAGTCCAGGAATTAATATAAGCAAGTCATCAGAAAGTACAGTATATAGCTGATAAATTTTTTTTGGCAGGTTAAATGTACTGAATGCATTTCCCACTTACATTTCAAATTTACAGTGTGTATTGTTGTTGTTGGGTTTGTGTTTATTTGCTCGTTCCAGACAAGTTTTCTCTGTCTGTCTTGGAACTCAATTTATAAACCAGGCAAGCTTCAAACTAACAGAGATATCCTCCTGCCTCTGCCTCCTGGTGCTGGGATTAAAGGCATGTACTATGATGCCTAGCTGAGGCTTTTGAGGTTTGGTTTGTTTCATGATGGTGGACTGTGTCGGTTTCTGTTGTTTTAGGGAGGTTGCATTTTGTGTGTGTGTGTGTGTGTGTGTGTGTGTGTGTTTTGATTTTTGGTTTTTTGAGGTAGGGTTTCTCTGTGTAACAGCCCTGGCTGGCCTGGACTCACTTTGTCAACCAAGCTGGCCTCGAACTCAGAGATCCACCTGCCTCTGCCTCTTTGAATGCTGGGATTACAGGCCTGCACCATCACACCAGGCTTTGTGGGTATGTTTTAAGTTGTCAAAAAAAAAAAAAAAAAAAAAACCCACACACACACACACTTGTAGAAATTTCTTTTCTTGGCCTACTATGTGGATTCCAGAAATCAAAATTAGGTTATCAGGTTTAATAGCAAGTGCCTTGTCCAGTTGAACCATCTCCCCAGCATTAACATTTCTTCTTCCTTTGGAAGAGCAGGCAGCACTCTTAACCACTGAGCCATCTCTCCAGCCCAACATTTCTTCTTTAATAGTCAATTTTCTCTTGTAGTTTCCAAAATGGAAGAGAAGAACAGCAATCTAAAACAATGGTTGTCAACTGATACTATTTCAGAAACATCATCAACTAAGCTTCAAATTTAAAGGAGTATCTTCCTAATGCTGCAACCCTTTAATTCAGTTTCCCATGTTGTGGTTACCCCGAGCATAAAATTATTTCACTACTATTTTGTAACTACAGCAGGACTGGTGGCACACAACTTTAATCCCAGCACACGGGCAGGAGGATCGCTGTGAGTTCCAGGCCAGCCTGGTCTACAAAGAGAGTCCAGGACAGCCAGGGCTACACAGAGAAACCCTGTCTCAAAAAACCAAAAACAAACAAAACAAAACTAATACTTCATAACTAATTCTGCTACTGTTATGAATCATAATATAAATATCTGTCATGCACGATATCTGCTATGCAACACCCCCTCTAAGGGGTTGCAACCCACAGGCTGAAAAATGGGACAGAGAGATGGCAAAGCAGTTGAGAACCCTGTCTGCTCCTCCAGAGAACCAGGGTTCAACTCCCAACACCCACATGACACCTCACAACTGTCCCTATTTCAGTCCCAGGTGATCCAAAGTACTATTTCAACCCCCATAGGCACTGCATGCAAGTGGTGCTCTTACACACAAGCAAAAATAGCCACACACCTAAAATAATAAAATCAAATTTAAAAGTTTGAAAGCTTCCCTGGTGGCCCTCAGAGAAAGGATAGCAGGCTACCAAGAAGAGACTTGATACCCTATGAGCATATACAGGGGGAGGAGGTCCCCTTCAGTCACAGTCATAGGGGAGAGGAGTAAGGGGAAAATGGGAGGGAGGGAGGGAGGGAGGGAGGGAGGGAGGGGGGGAAGGAGGGAGGGATGGGAGGATACAAGAGATGGGATAACAACTGAGATGTAATATGAATAAATTAATAAAATATATTTTTTTAAAAAGTTTGAAAGCTTCACAACCACATAACTACCAGCTCAGTATTCTTCATTACTCCCTAGACTAAAGGTTTAAGTTTGAACAGCATTAACATTCTCTCACATCAGTAACAGGTTCAGTATTCTGTATCTGAAATGATAATTTTTTGAGGTTTTAAAATAATGGTGCAAACTTTTACTGGCTGAACATGCCATAAAAATAAATAAAGCTGTCAGGCATGGTGGATCCCAGCAGACAGGTGGATCACTGTGAGTTCAAGGCCAACTTGGACTACAAAGCGAGCCCAGGACAGCCAAGGCTAACACAGAGAGATCCTGTCTTGAAAAACCAAAAAATAAATAAATAAATAAATAAAGCTGAGAATAGGGGGGTGGATGCTAGAGAAATGGCACAGTGGCTAAAAACACCTGCTGCTCTTCCAGATGAATAGAATTTGGCTTATACCATCCATGTCAGGCAGTTCACAACCACCTTCAACTCCAACGTCAGAGGGATCAGACACCCTCTTGTGGCCTCCATGGGCACCAGCACAAAATTTTAAACACATATACATTTATTATGTATGTATACAGTGCTCTGCCTGCATGTAGGGCTACATACCAGCAGAGAGCATTTGATCACATTATAGATGGTTGTGAGCCACCATGTGGTTGCTGGGAATTGAACTCAGGATCTCTGGAAGAACAGTGAGTGCTCTTAACCGCTGAGCCATCTTTTCAGCTCACAAGCAGAATTTTTTTTTTTTAATTTATTTATTTATTTATTTATTTATTTATTATGTTTGCAGTGTTCTGCCTGCATGAACAGAAGAGGGCAGCAGATCTCATTATAGATGGTTGTGAGCCACCATGTGGTTGCTGGGAATTGAACTCAGGACCTTTGGAAGAGCAGCCAGTGCTCTTAACCTCTGAGCCATCTCTCCAGCCCCCACAAGCAGAATTTTTTAATGGAGCGGGCAAGATACCACCAACCCCTGAAACCTGAATTCAATCTTCAGAATCCACATGGTAGGAGAGAAATATCCTGCAAGTTGTCAGGTGCCCTCCACATATGCTCCATAATATGCACAGGTACTTGTATACGTATACGTATACACATACACACACACACACACACACACACACACCAATAAATTTAATTTTTGAATTGTTTTAATTATATTTAAAATCAGAATTTAAATTCTAGCCTCACGCTGACTAGAAAACTTCAAGTTTTGGGTTTAGTGATAGCCAACCTCTATTTCTTCACCAAACTGTAAGTTAGTATCTCACTTAATACATGATTTAATCTTGCTATTGGGGAAACTCACCATGGAAGGGTAGAAACAAAGCAGCATGAGAATACACATTCTGTTGGCCACACTGTACTGCTTTGCCAAGCAGTGGTGAACAGTGTCCCATTGTTTTCTTACTTTGAATGCAACTCCAAAGGCCCTACTGCCATCATTTCCTGGTGGTTCAGGCCTATAATCTCAACACTTGGGTGGCTGAGGCTATAGGATCTTGCCACATAGCAAGACACTACCTTTTAAAGCAGGGCCTGGTGTCGCACACCTTTAATCCCAGCACTGAGGAGGCAGTCAGGCAGGTCGCTGTGAGTTTGAGGCTAGCCTGGTCTACAAAGCAAGTCCAGGACAGCCAGGGCTACATAGAGAAGCCCTGCCTTTTAAAGAGGACTGGGGAATCGGAGGTTGGAAGGCAGCATGGAGAGATGGCTCAGTGGTTAAGAACACTGGTTGCTCTTCCAGAAGATCCAGGTTTAATTCTATCAAGTGTATGGTGGCCCCCAACCACTGTAACTCCATCTACAGGGGATCCAATATTCTCTTCTGGCCTCTGGGGGTACCAAGCATGTACATGGTGCAGACATATCTACAGGTAAAATACCCATACATACAAAATAAAACAATGATAAGATAAATGTAAAGGGGATGACAGGCTGGAGCGCTGGCTCAGCAGTTAAGAATATTTAGTTCTCTTGCAGAGGGCCTGGGTTTGAGTCCTAGAGTTCTTACAGTGGCCCACAGCCATTCGTAACTCCAGTTCTAGGGACGCTGATACATCTTCTGACCTCTGCAGGCACCAAACATGCATGCAGTGCACATACATGCATTGAGGCAAACGTTCATAGACATAAAATTTTCTAAAAGAAAGATCAGGGAACTATTTCATAGAGGAATTTTAATTCAGAACACGGCTATTCTAGCAAGAGATCATCACATCCAAAGACCTTCTAGGTCTGTGTGATCCAACCAGAATACAGACATTCCTTTAATCCCAGGAAATAGAAACAAGCAGATCTCTGAGTTCAAGACCAGCCTGATGGGGCTGGAGAGATGGCTCAGTGGATAAGAGCACTGTCTGCTCTTCCAGAGATCCTGAGTTCAATCTTCAGCAACCACGTGGTGGCTCACAACCATCTATATTAGAATCAGATGCCCTCTTCTGGCATACAGGAGTACATGTAGATGGAGTACTCATACATAAAATCAATAAAATCTTTAAAAAATAAATAAATTAGCCGGGTGTGGTGGCGCACACCTTTAATCCCAGCACTTGGGAGGCAGAGGCAGGCAGATCGCTGTGAGTTCGAGGCCAGCCTGGGCTACAAAGTGAGTCCAGGACGGCCAAGGCTACACAGAGAGACCGTCTCAAAAAACAAAAAAAAAAAAAAAAAAAAAAAAAAGGTGCATTTTAAAGTGAGTCTAGGACAGCCCAGGTGTGGTGGCACATCACCCTTTAATCCCAGCACAGAGGCATGCAAACCTCTAAATTCTAGTCAATACTGCTCAGGCAGTTTGGTTCAGAGTGAGGAGAGCGGTGCCCTGGAGTTGAGTTGTGGACTTCAGGGGCAGTTTTTTACCAGGAGAGTTTTACAGAGACAGGTAGAAGAGAACAAGCCAGACAAGAATGAAGACAATGAGCCACAGAAAGAGAAGAAGCCAGAAGATTAGAATATATTGCCAAAGCTAGTATGAGGCCAAGCTGTGCAACAAGAAACTGAGAGAAGCCAGAGTGAATCAGTCAGCTAGAGAGGAGTTTGAGCCAGAGCAGCTGAGTTGAACCAGCCAGCCAGAGTTCAGAAAGAACTAGAAAGCATGAGCTTACTCAGCAGTAAGTTTCAGAGGCTGAAAACATTCTAAGCCTAGTTTAGAGTGTACAGATAGCAGAAGCTTCCAGGACTAGGCCTAGGTTAGCAGACAGAAGCACTAAGCCTCCAAGATGGCAGTTACCACAGGAGAATGAAAGTTACTTTTACACTATTTAAGTTATAGTATGACCAAATAATGGAACTATATTAAGACTATAAACTGGGCAATGTAGTAGTAAATTCCTTTAATCCCAGCACTCAGGAGGCAGAGGCAGGCGGATCTCTGTGAGTCTACAAATTTAGTCCAGGACAGCCAAAGCTACAGAGAAACTTTGGGGATGGGGGGGGGGGGGTTTAAGACTTTAGGGACTGGACTTAGGGGCTGGAGATGGCTCAGAGGTTAAGTGCACTGTCTTGCTCTTCCAGAAGTCTTGAGTTCAATTCCCAGCAACCACATGATGGCTCACAACCACCTATAATGTGATCTGATGCCTTGAACTCACATTTGTTGCAGATTCCCTAGTTTTCTATGGCACAGTAAATTTTAGGCTAGTTTGGGTTACAAGAGACACTGTCTAGAAAGAGAGAGAGGGAAGGGGGAGAGGGAGCACGAGCAGGCTGGGGAGATGATTCAGTGGACAAGAACATTTGATGTGGGGGCTGGAGAGATGGCTCAGAGGTTAAGGGCACTGTCTGCTCTTACAGAGGTTCTGAGTTCAATTCCCAGCAACCACATGGTGGCTCACAACCATCTATACTAGAGTCTGAGGCCCTCTTCTGAGATGAGGTGTACATGCAGATAGAGCACTCATCTATATAAAATAAATTAACAAATCTAAAAAAAAAAAGAACAACACTTGATGTGGATGACTAGGTATGGTGGCAGCAGCGGTGTACGCCTTTAATCCCAGCACTCAGGAGACAAAGGCAGGTGGATCTCTGTGAGTTTGAGGCCAGCTTGGTCTACAAAATGAGTCCAGGACAGCCAACACTACACAGAGAGAAACCCTGTATCCCCCCCCCCCCAAAAAAAGAATTAAGAAATGACTCAGCTCATTGAGTACAACTGCTTGCTGCCAATCCTAACTACCAGAGTCCAATCCCTGAATGGATGTAGAAGCAGAGAGCCAAACACTGAAAGTTGTCCTTTGACTTCCTCACATATGGTCACATGGACAAATGCGCATGCACGCGTGTATACACATACACACACACACACACAAAACACAGGAAGTTAATAAATGCAAAGAAAATTTTTGCTGGGCAGTGATGGCGCACTCCTGTAATCCCAGCACTGGGGAGACAGAAGCAGGCGGATCGCTGTGAGTTCGTGGTGGGCCTGGTCTAGAGAATGATTCCAGCACAGCCAGGGCTGCATGTCTCAAAAAACTAAAAAGGTAAAAAAAAAAAAAAAAAAAAAAAGGTAAAATCTGGAGAAGAAACAGAAAAAAGGAACCCAACCCATTTTTCACTGCTATTGAGAGTGCAAGAACAGAAATCAGTATAGAAATTCATTAGAGATTCAAAATACATATAGCCCATATATACTATTCCTGGGAATATACATAACCAAAGGCTTTATAATATCCTGCCACAGACTTACCTGCATATCTTTTTTTTGGACAGGGTCTCACTACGGAGCACTGGCTGTCCTGGAATTAGAAATGCAGAGCAGCCTCAAACATACAGACTGTCCTGCCCATGCCTCCTAAGTGCTAGTAAGCAGCACTGGCTGTACTCACACTGTTGTTCTCTTTCACAAGAAATTGGATGCAGTGTCACATGCCTGTGACCCCAGCACTCGAGAGGCAGAGAAAGGCTCTGTGAGTTCAAGTCCAGCCTGGTCTACAAAGCAAGTCTAGGACATCCAGAGCTACATAGAGACCTTGTCTCAAAGAAGAAAAAGAAAATGGAATTAATCTACTTATCCATCAACAAATGGATAATGAAAATGTGATCACACACATACATACACATACACACAAATGGAATTTTAGTCAACCATAAAGAAAAATTAAATATGCAGAAAAATGGATAGGGGCTGGAAAGATGGTTCAGTGGTTAAGAGCACTTTCTTGCAAAGGACCTGAGTTCTCTTGGTGCCCAGCAGCAGCATGCTGGCTCCCACCACCTCTAACTCCTGTTACAGGGGATCTAATACCTTCTTGTGATCTCTGCGGGTACTAAGCATGCACTCTACATGTGCATACATATGTAAGCAAAATACTTATACATGTAAAGTAAAATAAATCTAAAAAAATGGATAGATCTGGAAATTATATTAAGTAATTAGACACACAAAGACAAAAACTACATGTTCTCTCTCACATATGGATTCTAGCTTTTATTTTATATGTGCGTGCTTCTGATTGTGCCTGCATACATGTATGCATGTAAGTTTATTATGGGTATAGTTCATTAAATTACAAAGGAGCACCAAAAATGAGATACAAGTTTAGAAGACACCGTAAAGGTAAGAGAATACACTTGGCATGAAAGTAGAAAAGAAATTAACAAAAAACAAATTATGTACAAAAACGCCATAATGAAACTGATTTCTTTGTTAATTTTTAAAAATTAGGGGCTGGAAAGATGGCTCAAGTCAACAGCACTGGCTGCTCATCCCAGCACATACATAAGTTACCATCATCTATCTATAACTCCAGTTCCAAAGAATCCCATACTTTCTCTGTGCCTTTGGCACTATACATACAGGGTGCACAGACATACATGTAGGCAAAATACCCATTACACATAAATAAAATTTTTAAAAAGAGTAAAAATAAAAAAAGCAGTTGTCGGGGGCTGGAGAGATGGCTCAGCGGTTAAGAGCACTCACTACCTGTTCTTCCAAAGGATCCAGGTTCAATTTCCAGCACCCACATACCAGCTCATACCTGTTTGTAACTCCAAGGTCTGATACCCTCACACAGATATACATGCAGGCAAAACACCAATGCACATAAATAAAAATTATTAAATTGTTTTTAAAAAGCAGCTGGCAATGTTAAATTAAACTAGCTAAATCTTACACTGTTTAACTTTGTTCTCAGTGCAATGGTCTTTGGGAAAAAAAATATTTCAGAGTCACTTCAGGAGTCAGCAGTAACAAATTTTTTTGGTTTGGATTTTCTTCCCCTGCCTTCCATAGATTTTAATTTTATTGTTTTGCCTCATCAAAGACAAAATAAAAATAAATATCGCGTAATCCTAGGCTGTATTTAGCTAATAGCACAGAATATGAAACCTGCATTAAAAAGGTAGGGCTAGAGAGATGGCTCAGTGGATAAAGGCTCCTGTAGCCAAGCCTGACATCAGTTCAGTTCCCAGGACCCACATGGTAGAAAGCTGTCCTTTGACTGCCACACTCGTGCCATGGCTCATCTATATGGGCTGTGGACACACATACACTAAATAGATGGAATAAAGAAATTTTAGCAGGGCAGTGGTGGCGCACACCTTTAATCCCAGCACTCAGAAGGCAGAAGCAGGTGGATTGCTGTGAGTTCGAGGCCAGGCTAGTCTACAAAGGGAATCCAGGACAGCCAGGGCTACACAGAGAGACCCTGGCTCATACCCACTACCTCATAAAAAGCTCCTTTCCTTTTCTAAAAAATGCTAATGCAGCTCTGGCAATTCATGCCTATAAATCCCAGAACACAGGAGCCTAAAGCAGAGGGGCTGTCCTGGAAATCTGAAGCTGCCTGAGACATCTAACTAATACCAGTGTCAAAATAAAAATAATTTAAAACGTACAGTAATCAGGCAGATTCAGTAGCACACACCTGTAATCCCAGCACTCTGGGAGGTAGAGGCAGGCAGATCTCTGCAGTTTACAAAGTGAGTTCAGGACAGCCAAAGCTATATAGAAAACCTTGTCTCCAAAAATAAATAAATCCACTTAAAAAAAAAAAAAAAAAAACCTATATAAGTTCTTTGAAAGTTACATTCCAAAGAGAAACTCAGTGTTTACCTAAGACTGTTGAAACAGTATTTCCATGGTGAAGGTGTTTAATTTACTATAAACTTTTTTAAAAGCTTCAAGTAAGTTCAAGGTCCTCCTCAGGTACTATCAAGTTTGAGCTAGCCTGAGTTACACGAACCTTGTTTCTAAATAAACAAACAAACAAGCCAGTCAGGTGTGGTGGCACACACATTTAATCCCAGCCCTAGGGAAGCAGAGGCAGGTGGATCGCTGTGAGTTCGAGGACGGCCTAGTCTACAAAGTGAGCCCAGGACAACCAAGGCCACACAGAGAAACCCTGTCTCGAAAAATCAAAAATAAAAATTAAGAAAAAAATTTTTAATGAATGTATGAATGTATTTATGCTTCAAAAGTTAAATTAAAAATTTTAAACTCGGGGCTGGAGAGATGGCTCAGCGGTTAAGAGCACTGACTGCTCTTCCAGAGGTCCTGAGTTCAATTCCCAGCAACCACATGGTGGCTCAAAGCCATCTGTAATGTGATCTTATGTGCACTGTATACATAATACATAAACAAATCTTTAAAAAAAAAATTTTTAACTCAGGCTGAAGAGATGGCTCAGAGGTTTAAGAGCACTGGTTGTTCTTCCAAAGGTCCTGAGTTCAACTCCCAGCAACCACATGATGGCTCACAACATCTAGAATGAGACCTGGTGCCTTCTCTGGCCTGCTCACATGCAGGATGAATACAATATAAACAATAAATTAATCAATAAATCTTTTTCAAAAATTTTTTACTTTGAGTAACATAGAAATACATAAAACTTTGTGATTAATGTTCACAGCACTAGAACTACAGTTTAAAAATCAGCAACCTAAAGCCGGGCGTGGCGGCGCATGCCTATAATCCCAGCACTCAGGAGGCAGAGGCAGGTGGATCGCTGTGAGTTCGTTTGAGGTCAGTCTGGTCTACAAAGCGGGTCCAGGACGAGCCAAGGCTACACAGAGAAACTCTGTCTCGAAAAACCAAAAAAAAAAAAAAAAAATCAGCAACCTAGCCAGCATGGTAATATACATCTTTAATTGCAGCACTTGAGAGGCAGCGGAAAGCATTATGGGGCCAGGCCAGTCTACATATACAGTTCCAATTAGTCATGGCTACATAACGAGCAATCTTCAAGCCAGCAAGATAATTCAACAAGTAAAAACGATCACCACCAAGCCTGACAACTGGAATCCACTGCCTAGTACCTACAGAGAGTACCCTGACCTCCACATGCAGACTCATCTCATACTCAAAAAAACCAGTCACCTAGGAACCCTAACTGTATTTACTTGCACATATTAATAATCACTATACTTTATATGTCAAGCTTTCATAGACAATTGTAAGAAGTATTGTCTTGTATAACTGTAAAAATATTATCTGGGGGCTAATGAGATGACTCAGCAATTAAGAACATTTGCTCTTGCAGAGGCTCCACGGCAGTTCCAAACATCCACATGGCAGCTCACGACAGCCTGGAACTCCAGTTCCCGTGGACCCAAACCTGACTTCTGCTGCGGCACATCTGTAGTCCCACATCCAACAATGGCTATTCCTTTTGCTTACTTTGGCAGAGAAAGGGTCTCATGCAGTCCTGGCTCACCTCAAATTCCCTATGTAGCTGAAGATGACCTTGTATTTGTGAACCTACTGCATCCACCACCATCCCAGGTGCTAGGAATACAGGTGTGTACCACTAAGACAGATTTTATGGGGTGCTGGGATCAAACACAGAGTTCAACATGTTCCTGAAAGAACCATATACCAGCCCATGACAATTTTCTTTCTTACTTTTTGGTGGTGGTGGTGTTTTGGTTGGCTGGTGGATTTTTGGGTTTTGGGTTTTGGGGTTTGGTTTGGTTTTTTGAGACAGGGTTTCTGTGTAGCCTTGGCTATCCTAGATTCACTTTGTAGACCAGGCTGGCCTCGAACTCACAGGGATCCACCTGCCTCTGCCTCCTGAGTGCTGGGATTAAAGGCGTGCACCACCACACTGGCTGATTTTTGGTTTTTCAAGACAAGGTTTCTCTGTGTAACCTTGCCTTTAACTGGAATTTGCTCTGTAGACCAGGTTGGCCTCAAACTCATAGATCCTCCTGCCTGTATGTGTAACACCATCAGCCAGCAAGAGAGCAGTTTTCAAAGACACTGCCTCACCCATGGCCCCCCCATATCTCTTCATGGCCTGGAAGATGACCCAATAATCATGCTGGCAATGGCAAGTGTTCCCAAAGCTTCCCATGCCCACCTGCTCTAGGACCTCACATCGTGAAAGAGATACTGCCACAAGGCCCACTGCTCAACAGATATGCCATGCTGCTACATCAGGTTTGCTTGAAAACCACTCAACACTTTAGAAACATATACTTGGCATCCAAAAATACACCCAGAGAAAGCTGCATATCCTACCTTCACATAATCTCCTTGAAGGCCATAAAAGTAAATAAAGGCTGGGCCTCTTGCAGCAAATACAGCAAAGCAAGAAACAGTCTCTAAGCTGGTGACAGACCATCATCACCATTGCTGCAAAGTGGAAGGATAAAGAGACAAAGGGGTTCCAACCTGGGACCCTCTAAGACTGAACAACCAATAGGCACTGTTTCAACCACAACATAAAGTGCTCAGTGTCGAGGAGAGCCTAGGCTATTCTCTTGATTGGTTAGGGTCATTTTCTGACCAACCTAAGAGCACATGAATATTCTATTATACATAGTTGTTTGGCGGGGCAACTTTTTTGTCATAATATTTGTATACAGATGTGAAGATAAATGGATCCCACATTATACCAAACTCAGCTGAAAGGGATTAGAGAATGAGTCTGACAATTGTTATTAGAAATAGCCCATAAGCATCTGGGCGTGGTGGCACACCTTTAATCCCAGGCAGAGGCATGTGGACCTCTGAGTTCAAGGCCACCCTGTCTTCAAAGCAAGTCTAGGACAGCCAGGGGTGTTAAATAAACACTGTCTCGGAAAAAGAACTTTAAAGAGAAAGAAAGAGGGGGCTGGAGAGATGGCTCAGAGGTTAAGAGCACTGCTGTTCTTCCGGGGGTCCTGAGTTCAAGTCCCAGCAACCACAGGGTGGCTCACAACCATCTATAATAAGATCTGATGCCCTCTTCTGGTCTGCTGACTCACATGCAGGTAGAATACTGTATAAATAATAAATATTTATTGAAAGAAAGAAAGAAAGAAAGAAAGAAAGAAAGAAAGAAAGAAAGAAAGCCAACTAGGAGGTCAGGCAGTGATGGCACAGCCTTTAGTCCCAGCACTCAGAAGGCAGAGGCAGGCAGATCTCTGAGTTCGAGACCAGCCTGCTCTACAGAGTAAGTCCATGAAAACCAGGGCTACACAGAGAAACCCTGTCTCGGGAGAAAAAATTAAAAAGAAAGAGTGAGCCCCTAAATAAAATCTATCTGACAGGGCTGGAGAAATGGCTCAGAGGTTAAGAGCACTGTCTGCTCTTCCAAAGGTCCTGAGTTCAATTCCCAGCAACCACATGGTGGCTCACAATCATCTATAGTGAGATCTGGTGCCCTTTTCTGGCCTGCAGATTTACATGCAGGCAGAACACTGTATGACTAATAAATCTTTAAATAAATAAATAAATAAATAAAATCTGACAATTGTAGCTCTGGCCTATGAACAGCCTACAATTTCATCAAATGCAGCTACTCTTCTTGAAATTCCCATAAAATGGATTTTAAAATGTTTCTACATTTCTAGCACAGCATCCTCAATGACACAGAATCTGGCCAGTTCATCCATTTCTTCTTTGATAACTGCAACTTCAATAAAGGCACACACATACACAAGGAGGAGAGCATATCCCTCAAAGTTTTCTCATTTTCCCACTACTTGCTTCCTAGGAGAGGATGTTCTCTTTCTGTTCCTTTGCTGAATGAAAATAAACATAAAAGTTCTCACATCTTTTTTAAAGTAAAGAAACAGGGATTCTGCAAGTGCTCATATTGCTCTTGGTTCCTGAGTGGCAAGCCCCTGCCACAGCATTCCTGTGGCTGTTAACTTTCCAGCGGTCAGGGAGCCCAAAGCTGGTTCAATATTCAGGTACAAAGTACAAAGGGAAGTTACCCGCACATGTGAGAAAAGCTTTTACCAAACATTTGCTTGGTATTTGCTGATGTGCAAGGTGACTTTAAATAGGTTCCACAAGTGCTTCTCTACACTGGTGCTATCAGAGCTTAACTCTGCACAGCGGCCTTAGCTGACATCACCATTACCTGCTACAGGGTCTCCCTCGCCCAGGCTGCTCTCAACGCACTGCGTAGCCCTCATCTCCTACTTCCACTCACCAGGTTCTAGGACTACGGAAGTGCATCATAAAGCCAATTGATGTGGTACCAAGGACCAAACTCAGGACTTCACATGTGTCAGGCAAACATTCTACCAACTGAGCGACATTCACAGCCCTAATACTACCTTTTTTATAACTATTTACATTTGTATCTATGTGTCTGGGCACACTGGATCCCCTAGGAATTCAATTACAAATGTCTGTGAGGGGCTAGAGAGATGGCTCAGTGGTTAAGAGCACTGCCTGCTCTTCCAAAGAACCCAGGTTCAATTCCCAGCATCCACATGGCAGCTCACAACTGTCTGTAACTCCAAGACCTGACTCCTTCACTCCAATGCACATAAATTAAAGTTAAATAAAATACTGAAAAAGAAAACAAACAACAAATGTCTGTGAGCTGTACAATGTACATATAAATATAAATAAATATATAAATGCACACACCTTTAATCCCAGCACTCAGGAGACAGAGGCAGATGGATCTCTGTGAGTCTGAGGCCAGCCTGGTCTACAAAGCTTTTATATGTAGAGGAGCTGCAGCTCCAACACTTAAGACCCTGAGACAAGAGGACCAACCAGGAAGGAGTCCAAGGCCAGCCTTGAACTGTCAAAAAACAGGTTGAGCAGTAGTTGTGGCACACACCTGTAATCCCAACACTTAGGTAGACAGAGGCAGGCTGATCTCTTTGAGTTCAAGGCCAGCCTGGTCAAGACATCCAAAGCTACAGAGAAACCCTGTCTTGAAACATCAAAAGGGGAAAAAAAAGCTGATTCTCCTTGTTCTTTTTGGGGGTGGGGGATGGGGGAATGGTCCAATCCTGGAGGTTGAAGCCAGAGCCTCAGCCAC
Organism: Acomys percivali; assembly: GCA_907169655.1. Classification (NCBI taxonomy): domain Eukaryota; kingdom Metazoa; phylum Chordata; class Mammalia; order Rodentia; family Muridae; genus Acomys; species Acomys percivali. The sequence goes on along the minus strand of OU015747.1, from coordinate 51,670,073 downwards.
ACGAGGAAAACACCACTATTCCTTATTTTGAGACAATGTCTCACTAAATTACCCAAACTGGCCTTGAAATCATCTTGTAGTCCAGGAAGATCCTTGACTTTATGATTCCCGTCTCAGCTTCCTAAGCAGCTGGGATTAGGAACAAGCCTGTGCCACCAGACCAGGCTAATTCAACAAGCTTTAGTCAAAGTTCAACCAGCATGCTCATCATGAAGCTCCGTCCATCATGTGCATTGGCAACCATTTCCACAGTGATATACAGTATGTCCTGTTCTCCGAGAATTTAATATTATACTTGGGATACAAGAACAGCACAAATTAAATATTGTTTTGAGCCAGGCATGTGATGCCAGCACTCAGGAGACAGAGGCAGGCACATTGCAGGAGGCCAGCCTGGTCTAAGACAGCCAAGACTACACAGAGAAACCCTGTCTCAAAAAAAAAAAAAAAAAAAAAAAAAAGAAAAAAAAAAAAATATTTTGAAATAGGATCTCACTATACATGAAAACATTTAAGACAACTACAATGAAAAAAAAAAGACAACTACAATGCTTTTAAAAAAAAAAAAAGTATCTTGGGGCCAGGCGGTAGTGGTGCACACCTTTAATCCCAGCACTTGGGAAGCAGAAGCAGGTGGATTGCTGTGGTCTACAAAGTGAGTTCAGGACAGCCAAGGCTACACAGAGAAACCCTGTCTAGAAAATCAAAAAAAAAAGTATCTCATGAGATAATGATTAAAGACATTTTTTTTCAAATCAGCCTTAAAGAAAACATTAAAGCCGGGCAGTGGTGGCACACGCCTTTAATCCCAGCACTCCAGAGGCAGAGGCAGAGGCAGACAGATCACTGCAAGTTCAAGGCCAGCCTGGTCTACAAAGCGAGTCCAGGACAGCCAAGGCTAACACAGAGAAATCCTGTCGCAAAATACCAGAAGAAAAAAAAAAAAGAAAACATTAAAGAGATAAGTACCTTTGGAGTCCACTGACTTACACAAAGTTTCAAGAGTTTCACAGATAATCTTAAATGATGCCTTTATCTTTTTACTGTTAACTTACATGCATGTGTGAGCAAGTGTGGGCTGAGAATAAACTCTTTCAATTCAACTGGCATACAGAGTAAAGCACTTTTACCAGCTGAGCAATCTTTCCAGCCCTTAAAAACAGTATCTTTCAGCTGGGTGTGGTGGCGCACGCCTTTAATCCCAGCACTCGGGAGGCTGAGGCAGGCGGATCGCTGTTGAGTTCGAGGCGAGCCTGGTCTACAAAGTGAGTCCAGGACAGTCAAGGCTACACAGAGAAACCCTGTCTCGAAAAACCAAAACAAAAAAAAAACAAAAAAAACAGTATCTTTCTTTATCGTGCAGATGCCATCTCTTTCCAAATAAACTTTGAGATACTATGTTTACAACATTCCTAATTAGGCTTAAAACAATGCTTAAATCACCCCAAGGGGGCTGGAGGACAAGGGCACTTGGTGCTTTCAGAGGGACTGGGTTCAGTTCTCTGTACCCCATGGGGCAGCTCACAACTGTCTGTAACTCTAGCTCCAAGGGATTTGCTATCTGTGGCCTTATTGGGCCACTGTACTTACATGACTATACCCACATCAAGACACACACACACACCTACAAACAACTAAAAATAATAAAAATTAAGTGGGCAGTGCTGGCCCATGCCTTTAATCTCAGCACTCAAGAGGCAGAGGCAGGCAGATGGCTGTGAGTTCGAGGCCATTCTGGTCTACAACACCGAGTCCAGGACAGCAATGGCTACACAGAGAAACCCTGTCTCGAAAAATAATAAAAATTAATCTTTTCCTTAAGCATACTTAACAATAAAACTATTTCCAAGCTTGAGAGCAAAGTCAGGATCATCAATATATACCTAAGATACGAAATGTTTTACTGAAATTAGTACTAAGGACTTGTGCTTATCAGATCACTTGTACCACAAATGAAGTTTCTATCAAAATAGAAATAACCATAAAATGGAAAAGTTAAGATGACACGAATAATGGAAGATGTAGTATGAATATATGCAAACACCTACTTTCATCTGTCAGGAAGTAAATATACAGCTGAAAATAAATTACATACCTTTAAGTCATTAAAGAGAAATTCGAGCACATAATAAAGTAAAATTTAAACACAAAAATGATGTTACAGTCTTAAATCAACTATTTAAATGAATCTATTAAAAAGAATGTCGCCGGACGGTGGTGGCGCACGCCTTTAATCCCAGCACTCGGGAGACAGAGGCAGGTGAATCGCTGTTACTTCCAGGCCAGCCTGATCTACAAAGCAAGTCCAGGACAGCCAAGGCTACACAGAGAGACCTTGTCTTAAAAAAATAAAAAAATAAAAAAAATAAAAAGAATGTTAAGTTTGGATATCTGTCAAAATATTACACTAAATGTAAGTTTCAGTACCTCAAATGAACATTTTATCACAATGTGCAAATTGTGTAAATTGTCTTTTCGTGTAAATCACCTCTTCCAACCTAGGCCTCTGGGCCCGTAAGTGGCTGACTTGCAATACACCTTGATCCTTTAAGCAGAAATGCAATCTTGCATGGGCCAAAAATAAAATATGTAATATAATAATATAGAATAAGGCCTTTCATTTCCGGAGACAGACCATGACTGGTCGGAGTGGCTGTCTCTGGTACAGACATCTCCTTTTAATAGATTTTACTATTTCAACGACGAATGGTACACTAAAGAAATACTATCGCCTTTTATTTTTAATTAAGGTAAGACGGCTCCAGTCATCACTACCGCAGTTCATTTTCTGCTATTTAAGGGCTGGCAGATGGATCTAATACACCCACACACCCTCAAGGGAAGGGGAAAAAAAAAAAAACAATCACCACCCTTCTCCCAGGGACTTTAATGAAAATTAGCAGGTAAGCGAGGCCTCCCCGGCACGCTGGAAATCAAAGAGGGCGGCCCTGGGGCTCGACTGCGGAGCAGAGCCTGGCGCTCCGACCCCACCTCCCACACCGTCTCCGCTGGGGGAGGGAGGGGGGGAGCGGGGCGGACGGGCTCGCCAGGGCCCTTCATTAATTGACACCTGTAATGAGGAAACTTTCCGGGAGCGCCCAGGCCTGACTGGGCCGGAGCTGCGCCGCGGCCTCTCGGGCGCCCAGGTAAGCCGGCGGGGCCTGGGCCCGAGGCGCCGAGACCGCCGGGCCACCGCGCACCTTCCGGGGCCCACAGGCCCGCACGCCGTCCGTCCGTCCGTGCGTCCGTCCCGCAGGCCGCGGAAGCCGGACTCCCCCCCTCCACCCCACCACACCCCGCGAGCCGTGCACCCCGACAGGTGCCCCCCCCGCCCCGGTTACTTACTCTCATTTAACACCTCCACCAGGTCTGCGCAGTTCTCGCACATCGTTCGGCCGCCGCCGCCGCCGCCCCCCCCTCCCCCGCTTCGGATCACACTGACTGATCCCGACCGGCGGGGGGGAGGGGACGGAGGCAGGGGAGGGGGCCGGCCTGCCGGCGGGGAGGGAGGGCGGGCGGCGGCGAGGACGGGGCGGGGAGCGGAGGGTGGGGGAGGGGGCCGGCGGGCCCGGGAGCGGGCGGGGGCGAGGAGGGGGGGGCGAGGGCGGCGCAGGCCTCAGGGGCGCCGAGGCGCGGGCGGCGGCGGCGATGGCGGGGAGGAAGGGGGAAGGACTGGGGAGGGAGGAGGAGGAGGAGGAGGAGGAAGGGGCGGGCGGGGAGAGAAGCAGCAGAGTCACTTCAGCACCGACCAGACGCCGCGGCCACCGCCGCCGCTGCCGCTGCCGCCGCCGCCATTTTAGTGGAGCGCTCGGGCTGCGCTCGGCTCTTTCCGCCCAGGCGAGGGAGCCGAGGAGAGGCGCCTCGCGCTCGCATTCCTCCGCCCTCCCTGCTGCTCCCCGCCCTGCTCCGCCTCCCTCCGCACGCCGCACGCCCCGCGGGAGCCGCTCGCTGGCCGCCCTCCCTTTCCTCTTCCGTCCGGCCTCCCCGCCCTCGCTCGGCCCGCCCCCACCCCCACCACCCCCTCCGCGCGCGCGCTCGGCCGCCCGCCCCGCCCAGCCCGGATCTCTGTCAGCGGCCGGAAGGGAAGCGCGCCGCCCGCTGCCGCTGGGGGGGATCGGGTGAGTGGAAGATGGCGGAGGCTGCGGGCGGGTCGCGGCTCCGCGTGCTCTCCCGCCCCGGCCAGCTCCGTGCTGCCTCGCTCGCTCGCTCCCTCCGGGGAGGCTCCGCCGGAGCCCGGACCGTGCGCCGCTCGCCCCGCGCCTCGCCGCTGCCTCCCCGCCCCACGAGAGGACGCGCGGCGAAGTTTGGCCGCCGCCCGGGCACTTTGGGGTGGAGACCGCGGTGGGTCAGCGGGTTCCGGCGCGCGGCTGTCTTCCCCACCTGGCTTCGTGAGAATGGAACAGCCCAGGGCGCGTCCTAACCTGAATCCCTGTTTTTCGCGGTCGTGCGATTGATTCTGGGAGGCTCATCTGTCCCTCAGCAGTGAGACACCCTGACGGGACTAGAAATGGCGCGGAGGAAAAACCATGATGTCTCGTGTTTTTACGCACGAGGTCTCCTCATAATGTGCCTCCCCGTTCTTCATCGGAAATGGTATATTAGGCTTTCTCATCAAAGACACACAGCAAGAGCTACTGGCGTGAGGAACGAGGCCTGCCATGATGGTTTGCGGCAGTAAACATAAACGCAGGCAGGAGCATTGCTCCGAGTTGGAAGGCAACCTGAGAGACTTTGACACACACACTCCGGTGTCAAAAGAAATAGGGCTGGAGAGATGGCTCAGAGGTTAAGAGCACTGTCTGCTCTTCCAAAAGTCCTGAGTTCAATTCCCAGGAACCACATGGTGGCTCACAACCATCTAGAATGAGAATTAGTCCGTGCTTAACTCCCAACCCCGGTCTGGCCTGCAGTTGTTATATGGAGGAGAATATTGTATACTTAATAAATAAGTCTTTTAAAAAAGAAAATAGGAAAGAGAAGTGAAGAACAAGTGAAAGAGTCACCCAGCTTAAGTTTGGTATTGCAATTAAGAATGAGCTAGAAGCTCAGAGAGGTGTCTCAGCAGTTAGGAGCACTTGCAGGGGGGCCAGGGTTCAATTCCCAGCACCCACATGGTGGCTCACAGCCATCTAGAGCCAGTCCCAGAGATAGACTCCCTCTTCAGACCTGTGCTGTCACCCAAACGCTCCTGGCACACATACATACAGCCAAAACATGAGTAAACGCAACGGATTGTTTTTGTTTGTTTGTTTGTTTTTTCCCTTCGAGACAAGGTTTCTCTGTAACAGCCTTGGCTGTCCTAGAACTTGCTCTGTAGACCAGGCTGGCCTCCAATGCACAGAGATCCGCCTGCCGCTACCTCCAAGTGCTGGGATTAAAGGTGTGTGCCACCATGCCTGGCTTCAAAATTATATTTTTAAAATTTTAAACATTCTAACATTTACATAGTGACCACAAAGTCTGAAAGGTCATGTATGTAATTCCCAAACTGCAAGCATACCACATAAGGAAGGCCCTGTAGTAATTTTTGGTTGTCAGGGTCACTGTATAGCTCTGACTGTCCTGTACTCATTTTGTAGGCCAAGCTGGCCTTGAACTCACAGAGATCCACCTGCTTCTGCCTCCCTGAGTACTGGGAGCACCACCATTTCCCAGCCCTATAGTAATTTTTTTTGTTTTTGTTTTTCAAGACAGAGTTTCTCTTGTAGTCCTGGTTGTCCTGGACTTGCTTTGTAGACCAGGCTGGCCTCAAACTTAGAGATCCACCTACCTCTGCCACCATGCCCGGCTCCCCTATAGTAATTTTTTAGGATATCTTGTCGAGATGTGTCACTCTTTCTCTATGTAGTGGAACTGCTATAAAGTTTCACTCCAACCTCCCCCTCTCCCACTTAACATCCCTGATTATTGTTTCAGTAGACATCATGTTCTAGCCAATCTTTGTCTACCCTTTTCTTTTTTAAGATTTATTTATCATTTATATAGTATTCTGCCTACATGTGTGCCTGCCTGTACAAGAAGGAACCAGATTTCATTTTATAGATGGTCATGAGCCACCATGTGGTTGCTGGGAATTGAACTCGGGACCTTTGGAAGAGTAGACGGTGCTCTTAACCTTTGAACCATCTCTTCGCCCCATTGTCCACCCTCATAACAACTATTTTTTCCTCCCAGCAGGTCCCAGTTTTTTTCACATGGCATCAGTGAACCTGGATTTGAGAAAGGCAACTTCCCACCCTTACCAAAGGATTTTTTTTTTAAAGATTTATTTATTTATGTCAGGCTTGGTGGCGCATGCCTTTGATCCCAGCACTTGGGAGACAGAGGCAAATCTCTGTGAGTTCGAGGCCAGCCTGGTTTATAAAGCGAGTCCAGGACAGCCAAGGCCAAGGCTAACACAGAGAGATCCTGTCTTAAAAAAACAATAATAATAATAATAATAATAATAATAATAATAATCAGATTTATTTTTTATAGTGTTCTACCTGAACGTCAGAGGGCACCAGATCTCATAGATGGTTGTGAGCCACCATGTGGTTGCTGGGAATTGAACTCAGGACTTCTGGAAGAGCAGACAGTGCTCTTAACCCTGAGCCATCTCTCCAGCCTCCAAAGGAATATTTTTAATTTGTTTTAAACTAGCAGTCTTGGTAACCTAGTTTCTCTAAGGTTGTTCATACCTTTTAAGTTTTTGCCTATGATATTGACATGTCTGTACAGTATTGAGTCTTTGGGGAAAGAATTACCCTCCCTCATAAATGGATTATTTCAACCAATAAAATTCATTTTAGCCGGGCGTGGTGGCGCATGCCTTTAATCCCAGCACTCGGGAGGCAGAGGCAGGCGGATGGCTGTGAGTTCAAGGCCAGCCTGGTCTACAAAGTGAGTCCAGGACAGTCAAGGCTACACAGAGAAACCCTGTCTCGAAAAACCAAAAAAAAAAATTTTTTTTTTCATTTTAACCCTTCTCTTTGCCTGAAACTGATTTAACTAAATATGGAAATTAATTTCAAAAATAAGTAAGCCAGGCATGGTAGCACATGCCTTTGATTCCAGCACTTGGGAGGCAGAGGCAGGCACATCTCTGTGAGTTCAAGGCTAGCCTGCTCTACAAAGTGAGTTCCTGGATAGCCAGAGCTACACAGAGGAACCCTGTCTCAGAAAAACAAAACAAAATAATAATAAATAGGGCCTGGAGAGATGGCTCAGCCGATAAGAGCACTGGCTGCTCTTCCAGAGGACCTGGGTTCAATTCCCAGCACCCATAGGCAGCTGATAACTGTCTGTAGGTCCAGTTCCTACAGAAAAACATACAGGCAAACCTCGAATGCACATAAGAAAAATAAAATGTAATAAGTAAAATAAACATTTTGTAGGGTTGATACAGTACTTTTGCCAGACTGGGGTTCCTCTGTATTAGCCCAGGCTAACATTGAATTCAAATTCCTCATGCTTCTGCCTTCTGAGAACTGGGATTACAGGTGCGGTGCGTGTCACTATGTACAGTGATCCTTTACTCCTCAACCCCCCAACATTGGAGTTACAGATAGGATAAGAGCTCGGGTCCCTGATGGGTAGTCCTGCACCCCTTTAATCCCAGTACTGCAGAGGAAGAGGCATGTGGATCTCTGAGGTAGGAGCCAGCCATGTCTACAGAGTGAATTCCAGGATAGCCAAGGCTACACAGAGAAACCCTGTCTTTTTTCTTTCTTTCTTTCTTTTTGAGACAGGGATTCTCTCTGTATCTCTGGATATCCTGGACTCTCTTTGTAGACCAGACTGGACTCACACTCACAGAGATCCGCCTGCCTCTGCCTCCTGAGTGCTGGGATTAAAGGAGTGTGCTACCATTGCCTGGCTATTTATTTATTTTCAAGATATATTTCTCATACAGGCGTGTTATGGTGGTACACACCCTTAATCCCAACCCAGGGAGATGGCTCACTGACTAGCATGCCTGCTGTACAAACATGAACTTCATTTGGAACCCCAGTGCCAATATAAATGTTAAGTGTGACAGTAGAAACTTGTAACTCTAGCCAGGTTGGGGGCAGTGGGGAAAAACCTTGGAGGTCAGTCAGTACCCTGCCAGAGAACTATCTAGAATGCTAAGCTGTAGATTCAGTAAGAAGCCCTGTCTCAAAAAAATATATGTGATGGGTGGGCTGGAGACATGCCCTGTGGCTAAAAGCACTTATACCTCTTGCAGAGGCCTGGGTTCAGTTTCTAGCACCTACATGGCAGCTCACAACTGCCTGTAACTCCAGTTCCAGGGGATCTGATGGTATCTTCTGACCTGTACTTATAGACATGCAGGCAAACATTTATCCATGTAAAATAAAACATTTTAATCCAGGTGTAGCGCACACCTTTAATCCCAGCACTCAGGAGCCAGAGCCTAAGAGATCTGAGTTCGAGGCCAGCCTAGTCTACAAAGTGACTATAAGACAGCCAGGGATACACAAAACAACAAACAAAAAAACACAAGATACCACATATTGGAGTCATGGAAAAATCGGCCAAGCAGTGGTGGTGCATGCTTCAAATCCCAGCATTCGAAGGCAGAAGCAGGAGGATCACTGTGAGTTTGAGGCCAGCATGGACTACAAAGTGAGTCCAGGACAGCCAGGGCTGCACAGAGTCACAAGCAACAACAACAAATGAACAAAGGAAACATTGAAAAATCAAGCTGGTGCCCGCCTGGAAGATTCTCCTCTACTGACCTGGAAAATGTTATGAACACTGAAAGAGGAAAGTGATCATCTGCAGATCTCACCTAGCTGTAAAGCCTGCAAACTACAAAGTCTGTCACATGGCACAAACCACTTTCTGATTAGACTTAAGGCCTGCTTCGTGATCTGGAGCCCATCCCTAGCACTGTTAAAGGGCCAAGAACGTGTGGTGAAAACCCAATACTATTACTTCCTAAATGGTCATAATAGTAAACAGTTCCTTAATGGCTTATAGCCATTTGCATCCATCCGAGTGTTTCTCAGGCCTCATCAGAGAAGGTCCTCCTTGCTGTAGATGGCAGAAAACAGAACCTCCACTCCTCAACAGGAAGAGAGTGACACAGCCCTAAATGGCGTGTACATATCACACCCCTTGCCCCAGGGCTCTGGGGTCTTTATGGAAGAAGGGACAGAAAGATTGTTAGAGCCAGAGGGATGACAAGGAAACCTTGTCTTCCAGACAAACAGGGCATTTGCACAAGTGAGCTCACAAAGAATTGACAGGATGGGAGCCGGGCGGTGTTGGCGCACACCTGTTGCCCCGGCCTGCGGGGTTCCACTGAAACTCGGGAGGAAGTTCACCTGTTGAGAATGCAAGGCACAAAGAAGGAGAGCAAGTCTGATTGATCAAACTCTCAAACTTTATTAGTCAGGCAGCAGCTTTTATAGTTCAGAAGGCAGGGAAGCATATTGCTATAGCAACCCAGCTGCAGGCTTTTCTCAAAACACGGGGAATTTCAGGCAGGGTCATAATGTCCTGCCACACAGGGCGTCTGGCTCCCTCCTTGTCTAGTCTAACTGCTAAACCATAACAGGGTTGCTCCATCTCTATCTGTCTTTAGTCTAACTGTTGACCCACAACAGAGTCAGCTAGTTTCTGGTGAAATGCAAACTCTGGGAAAAACAGAGACTTAAAGGTGCAGGCTCTGACAAGATGGCTGAACATTGGCCATATGGCCTATTGTCCCCAGCAGCCTGTAATCCCAGCACTTGGGAGGCAGAGGCAGGCTGATCGCTAAGTTCAAGACCAGCCTGGTCTACAAAGTGAGTCCAGGACAGCCAAGGCTACACAGAGAGACCCTGTGTGTGTGGGGGTGGGGGAGTTTGACTGGATGCTAACTTGCACTTGAGCAAATTCCAGCCAGACAAAAATCCTAGCATAAAGGAGGAAAGGTGAATTCAAAATCCCACCACTAGCCAAAGAGCTATAAGCATTTGATAGCTGTTAGCAGAGGGAGAATAATTTTTCCTTAATAATGTGATCTCTGGTAGGAGATGACACACCAGGGCAGGCCCCGTTCCCAGACATGGCTAAGGGACTGCTGAGCTACACGTCATAGGCCCTGTCTGGCCCACTGCCTTTGTTTGTTTGTTTTTTCTTTTTTTATTTTTATTTATTTATTTTGATTTTTCAAGACAGGGTCTTTCTGGGTAGCACTGGCTGTCCTAGGCTTGCTTTGTAGACCAAGCTGGCCTCGAGCTCACAAAGATCCTTCTGCCACTGCCTCCTGAGCACTGGGATTAAAGGTGTGCTCCAGGGCACCCAGCTACATTTTTGTTTTTGTTTTTGTTTTTTTGGGGGGGGGAGGGGAGAGGGGTTGTTTTTTGTTTTTGTTTTTTTGGGTTTTTTTGGAGACAGGGTTTCTCTGTGTAACCTTGGCTGCCGGGGACTTGCTTGTAGACCAGGCTGGCCTCACAACAGCAATGCGCCTGCTTCTGCCTCCCAAGTGAGTGCTGGGATTAAAGGCATGGCTCACTGAAGCCCTTTAGGTTCTTCTTCCTCAACAGTGACCCAGCCGTCCTCCACAATGCTCTGAGAACATCCTTGCCTTTCACAATCATGGGGAGCAAGCTTCTCCGTGGTTTCTGGCAGGGGCACGGACTCTGAACTTGGTCTCCCGCATCAGCATGTGCCAAGGACCTCCACCTGGTCTCTGGTGATAGTGTGACCCTCGAACATCAGCATAAGTCTCTGGCCTCTAGGAGAAGCAGGGACCAGAGGTCTTTCAAGAAGGTCCAGTCCAGTAAATAGATCATTCTTGTTTTGTTTTTTGAGACAGGGTTTCTCAGTGTAGCCCTCGCTGTACTGGTCTCACTTTGTAGATCAGGGTGGCCTTCAACTCACAATGACCCGCCTGCCTCTGCCTCCCGAGTGCTGGGATTACTGGCCTGAGCCACGACAACTGGCTCAAATGGATCATTCTTGGGGTTTGTTGTTGTTATTGTGGTGATGGTGGTGGTGTTTGGGTTGGTTTGTTTTTTTTTTTTTTTTTTCTTTTTCTTTTTTTTGAGACAGGGTTTCTCTGTGTAGCCTTGACTGTCCTGGACTCACTTTGTAGACCAGGGTGGCCTCAAACTCACAGCAATCCATCTGCCTCTGCCTCCCGAGTGCTGGGATTAAAGGCGTGCGCTACCACGCCCAGCTAAAAGGACCATTCTTTATCCCAGACTTCCTGTCACTGTTCAGGGCAATCTGTGACTGGACAGCTTGTTCAAGGCTGAGGGTGAGCACTGGATGCACCATCATGCAGACCCCAGTGGGTCAGGACCTGCTCCTCTGATCAACCACAGCCTTTTCTCACACCCCTCACGGCTGTCTCATCTCCAGTTCTGCTGTGCGCTCACTGCTCCTCTCCTCTGCTAAAACACCAATGCACATAAAATAAAAATAAATAAGTGGCTTTTTTAAAAAAAGACTTGTCAGCTGGGTGTGGTGGGGCACACTTTTAATCCCAGCACTCAGGAGGAAGAGGCAGGTGGATCTCTGTGAGTTCGAGGCCAGCCTAATCTACAAAGTGAGTCCAGGACAGCCAGGGCTACACAGAGAAACCCTGTCTCAAAAAAACAAAAACCGTTTGAGGCCATCCTGGTCTACAGAGCAAGTTCCAGGACGGCTAGAGCTGTTACACAGAGAAAGAAAGCTAGGATGACACTCAGAGTTAGTAAGCTTGGAAAGCCCTGATGTGGGTTAAGTCAACAATCTGAGAAGATAGGTCTTTGGTACAATTATTAAGACTCTGGCTTCCAGAGCTGGAGAGATGGCTCAGATGTTAAGAGCACTGTCTGTTCTTCCAAAGGTCCTGAGTTAAATTCCCAGCAGCCACATGATGGTTCACAGCCATCTATAATGAGATCTGGTGCCCTCTTCTGACATGCAGGCAGGATACTATATAAATAATAAATCTTAAAAAAAGACTCTGGTTTCCTCTCTAATACCACAAAGGGAGGCTAAAACAAATGGAGTTTGTTTTTCTTAAATTAGAGCAATAGACCCCCATACTGGCCACCGGAGTGGGTCAAAGAGAAAAGCCCAGGGTCTTTCACTTTTACCATCCTTAACACAATAGTTTCTGCCTCCTAACTTTCAGGATAGCCGTTTTGTTTGTTTGTTTGTTTAAGAAATTCTCTATTGTTTGATTTTACCAATGAAGAATCAGGAGCCAGATGCTGGGGTGAAAGCCTAGTAGCTCGGAGAGGCAGAGAAAGCACCCAGCTGACCTTCCTACTCAGATGTCCTCCACAAGGAGAGCCTCCTTCCTACCAAGGTCTGTGCTTCTACTTCTTGTGTGTCTCCCTGCGTCAGTCTTCCTGACTCCCTCTTGCCATCTATAGCTTCCTTCCTTGGTTCCTTCCTTCCTTCCTTCCTTGCTTGCTTCCTTTCTTCCTCTCTTCCTTCCTATCTTTCTTTATTGTTTTTTTCAAGACAGGGTTTCTCTGTGTAATAGCCCTGGCTGTCCTAGACTCACTTTGTAGACCAGGCTGTGCTGTTTTTCTAACTAATGCTATATTCACTTCCTGTCAACTGGTTGTTTGCTCTGCCTCCTGACCTACGGTTGACTTTATTTAATCCTGTTTACAATATTCAAGAAGAAAGCTCTTCTGGTCTACAAAGCCAGTCCAGGACAGCCAAGGCTACACAAAGAAACTCTGGCTCAAAAAAAAAAAAAACAAAAAAACAAGAAGAAAGCTCTTGCCAGGTGTGGTGGCAGAAGCCTTTAATCCCAGCACTCAGGAGGCAGAGGCAGGCGGATGGCTGTGAGTTCAAGGCCAGCCTGGTCTACAAAGTGAGTCCAGGACAGCCAGGGCTACACAGAGAAACCCTGTCTTAAAAATACAACAAACAAAAGAAAAGAAAGAAAGAAAGAAAAAGAAGAAAGCTCTTGGATTAAAGGTATGTGCCAGGGCTGAGCCACATCACAACTGGAAACAGGTTTTTCTAGTAAATGACACAATCCTGGGGTTCACAGTGTGATCAAATAACTGCAACATTTCCTCCTTTTGTCTAAATAAAAAGGAAAGATTTGAACTCTAACACAATAAAACCACTTACAATATTGAAGCTATTTCTGCCAAGCTTTCCACACTGTCCAGCTTAGTTGTACTTGGCCGTCTTAGGGTTGAGCATCTTTGAGTTCAAAGTTCTGTAGAATGATCATGTCCGTCTCCTATGAACTCAGCAATTTGAATGTCCTGAGCAGTTCGTTGTCGGAAGCTGACCTTTGGGTGTGTTTGTCACCTCAGTGGCAATGCTGGCTAGGTAGAACACTACAGTCAACCCAAAGGATTCCACTGTTGGCCCAGAACCTAGACGCAGAAGCGGCCTAGGGCAGTTATTCCCAATGGTTAGCGTGACCACAATCCAGGTGGGTGCGTTGTTGTAGGGCCCCATCATCTTCTTGGAGACCTCAAAGGTTACTGTTAGGAACTGTGTAGAAAACTTACACATTTTAAATGTTTAAATTCAGCAGATCTCCAAAAGGACGAAGAACCAAAATCTATTTAGTACATCCGAGGTACACAAACTTTGTTCCCAGTTACCTGCTTCAGACTCAAACCTGAAAACACGTGCAGGATGCTAGAAGAAGCTTGTTTCTAGAATTAGTATTCTGTATGACTACTAGTATTGTTGGACCCTAGAGCCCACCCGGGTGGGGTGTCGTAGCGAGAGACCACTCAAGAACCACAATGTTGATGTAAAAGCACAAGGCTTACTTCTGACGCGCGTCAGGGGGCCCCGACACTCTCTCGAGAGGGAGGGAGGAGGCACACCCCGAGCCTCTGTAACAGTGACTTTTTAAAGGCTAAAACCACAAAGGTTAGGAGGGGCCGCGTGCCCTATGTTAGGATTGGCTCTGGTGGTCGCTAAGGGTGCTTGTCTAATTATTATTGGCTATTGCAGGGAGGGGTGTTGGGGAGTTTCCAGAGAATTTCCAGATGGTAATTGTTTACCTTGGTTGAAATTGTTTATCTCGGTTGGCTACCTTGATCTCAGAAACTGAAGCTGAGCTGGCCTTCAATTTTTTTTTATTCTTTTTGGGTCATTTTCCCAAGCTTGTCTGGGTCACATTCCCAGGCTGGCTGAGAGAGAGGGCCTTACAGTATCATGACAGAAAAGGTTATGTATGCATAATAATTTTATAGATTTTGAGATAATATTTATACCTTAAGAAAAGTTTTAGAAGTTAGACATGGTGGTACGCATACCTGTAATCCCAGCACTCTGGGAGGCAGAAGCAGGCTGATCTCTGTGAGTTCTAACCCATCCTGGTCTACAAAGTGAGTCCAGGACAGCCAGAGATACAGAGAAACCCTGTCTCCAAAAACAAAAAATGAAAATAAAAAAGCGAGGGGGTGTGGTGGGGAGGAAAGAAAGTCAAATGAAAAGATTAAGAGATTTGTGTTTTTTTGGTTTGGTTTGGTTTGGTTTTGGTTTTTCAAAACAGGGTCTCTCTGTATAGCCTTGTCTGTCCTGAACTCGCTTTGTAGACCAGGTTGGCCTCAAACTCACAGCGATCTGCCTGCTTCTGCCTCCCCATGCTGGGATTAAAGGCATGTGCCACCACGCCCAGCAGATTAAGAGATTTGTGGCAACAGAATGGTCCCTTATTTTTTGTTTTCCTCTGTCCCATACCAGGTGACTAGTCTTTTTTTTTTTGAGACAGGGTTTCTCTGTGTAGCCTTGTTTGTTTTGGACTTGCTTTGTAGACCAGGCTGGTCTTGAACTCACAGCGATCTGCCTCTGCCTCCTGAGTGCTGAGGTTAAAGGCGTGTGCCACCACACCCGGCAGACTCTTCTAATAAGAGAGGAAGATTTTGGGTTTTCCTTTAATAAGCATGTGTGGTTTTAGAGAAGCAGAGAGCCCGCCACACTCCAATCCCAAAGCCAGCCTTAACTTTTAATTGAATTGGGACCATATAAAGGCCATTTGCCGCTTATGTCTGTAGAGGGCAGCAGAGACATGCATTTGGGAATCTGCCATGGGCAGGTCAGCGGCATAGCATGAAGAAAAAAAGGAGAGCTAGCCAGGGCCTGTCCTGAGCATGCCTTGCTTTCAGGTTGTTTTCCAGTGGCAGGGGCAAGATGGTGGCACTAGTCTAGGCCTCTGAACCAGGATTTTAGGCTGGTCACATGAGGGGCATGATACAACTTAGTCAATGTACTCTTTTTCTTGGGACATTTTCTCTTGATGATCCATCCTTTTCCTTCAGATGTCTCACTTGTCCACTGGTCTCCAGATTCCTTAATTGGATGTTTTTATTCTACTGGAAAGATAAAAATAAAACCCTGCTCCAACCCTAACTCTAAAGGGTTTCTTTCATTTTTTCTTTTTCCCTTTTTTTTTTTTTTTGGTTTGTTTTTGTTTTGTTTCTGTTTTTCAAAACAGGGTTTCTCTGAAAGACTTTACTGTCCTGGACTCACTTTGTTGCTTTCGTTCTTTTTCTTTTTCTTTTTTGGCCACTTTATACCTTTCCTAGGGAAAAATGGTTTTTGGCAAAATTTTATTTCAATTGAAAATTTAAAAATTATTTTGAACTTCTGAAGAGGAATATATCTTAGTATCTGTAGATAAATATACCTATATCCCCTTTCTCTTTATATATAAATTCAATGTTTAAGTGTATTTACTTTTAGATCACAAAGGACAGTTACTGTGAATTTCAGCCTGCCTTTTGGAAGCAGCTTTTAAATTTAAATCTTTTATTTATTTATTTATTCTATCAGTCAGGGTTTCTCTGTAGCCCTGGCTGTCCTAGAATTCTCTGTAGACCAAACTGGCCTTGAACTCACAAAGTTCCACCTGCCTCTGCCTCCTGAGGGCTGGGATTAAAGATGCGAACCACAGCCTGCCTATGGATTCCTTATAATAGTTATTCTCATAGAATTGTCCTGGTTTAATTTGGTTCTCAATTTCCCCTCATTTTTGTAGTGATAGCAATCTATCATTCTTGCTGATTTATTCTATATTTGTTCCCTGGGCTTTTGAAGCCAAGTTTCTCTGTGTAGCCCTGGCTGTCTTTGAACTGACAGAGATCTGCCTGCCTCTGACTACAGGTGTGCACCACTGCTGGGCATGGTGGCAAACGCCTGCAAACCCAGCACTCAGGAGGCAGAGGCAGGAGTTCGAGGCCAGGGCTATTATACAGAGAAACCTTGTCTCATAAACAAAAAAAGAAAAACATGATGCCAATTTGTCCACTATGTCATTATTTTCAAACTTTTTTTTTTTGTCTTGCCTGTATGAGCTACATAAATAAAACTTGATGTCTTTGCTAAGTTTTGCTAGGTGTTGCCATTTCCATTCATGCCGTTTGCCTGCCGGGTGTGGTTTTCCATTTTGATGACTACTAGCTATACCATTGTACACACACCATGAACTGGAGAAGATAAGAGATTTTCCTTTTGCTTTTCTAGTGGTTTGTCTTACAGCCAGTAGTGCTGCACTGACTCTGTGGTCCTTCCTCAGTGTTGACCACTCCATCCCCCTGCCACTGTCCCTTAGTTCTGGTTCAATTAGTCATTGATGACCCATCAGAACCATGTGTTAGCCAAATGCTGTGACCGTCCCACTGGTCCCCACAGTTCAATAATAGGTGCCTCTCTTGGAGGAGGACTGAGCAATTTAGGCAACTGAGCTACTTCCTCAGTGCAGAAAGACACAGATCAAACTCTTAGAAACAAACTCTTAAAAACAAATAACTCTACCCACTGGGCAATGTGGCTGGGCCTATAAAGTCACCTAATCACTCAATTACTAGTAAGATACTAGGGAAAAATATTGCCAAACATACAGCATTTGGAAAAAAGTCTTAGTAACAATCATCTTTTGAAAGCCACCAAGCAGAGGTACACAGAGGTATTCCTTAAACCCCAGATTTGAAATGTTATTGGAATATTCACCTGTAATTTTTGTTTTTTTGAGACAGAGTTTCTCTGTGCAGCCTTGGCTGTCCTCAAACTTAGATATGCCTGCTTGCCTCTGCCTCCCATGAGTGCTGGGATTAAAGGCGTGCACCACCACACCTAGCTTTTGTTTTCAGACAAGCCCTTTCTACGTAGTGGCTGTCCTGGAACTTGTCATGTGGACCAGGCTGGCCTAAAACTCCACCTGCCTCTCCTGAGATTGGAAGACTCAATGCCCTGCCTCACTGCCACCTCTTACCAATAACCTTAATTTTTGTTGTTAATTTTTGAGACAGGGTCTTTATTATGTAGCCCTGGATATTCTGAAGTCACTATGTAGACATGGTAACCGCCAAATCATCTGCCCCTGCTTCCCCAGTGGTGGGGTTAAAGGCATGCATCACCACTCTCAGCTAAGAATCTTGTTTATAAGAACCAAGAAAAAATAATACAATCCTTAAATAAAATCACCTTCATTAGTGTAGGAATAATTTTAAGTCAGTGAAGGGAAAATAAATGTAAACCAAGTTTATTTTGCCTTTTAAGTAGTGTTCTTAAAGCACTACAGCTTGGTAAACAATGTAAATTAGTATAAGTCATCTCAAAAGCCAGAGTTTTGTTTTCTTTGTTTTTTTTTAATGAGTTGTTAAAAAGATGCAGCCTATTCTAACAGGATAAATATTTTTAACCATTTCACTTTGAGTTAATGAAGGCTCACAAATGAGCAACACTCCTCATTGAGGAAAACAAAAAGCTGTTGTCGACAAGCGACAGCACACACACACAAAAACAAAAAGAACTGTGTAAAAATAACTAACTGTTCCCATATTTTTGAAGTTGCTTTACAATGGGATGATATGCACATGATCTTGCTGCAAACATGACACACAGACTTTGATACATGTAGTCTAGAGACAGACGATTCAGCTCACGAGGTGCCGACTCCAGACACTGCAGCTATAACCAACCCCCTGAACGCAATTGGTTTTACTCATTACTTTTCTTCTAGACCGAGATTCAGGCTAGAAAAAAAAAATGCTCCCTAATTAAAATTGGTATTGTTTACAAGAAAAATTTTTATAATTTTGCATTAGAATTTACAAGTATATTTTCAAATCAAATTTACTTCCTCCCCCAGCATTGCCACAAAATGGGCATGAAGTAAAAGTTTAAAAAAAAAATGCCTTAATTTTCAACTTCATGCAAACTAAATAAAGATGACCAAAACAAAAGCTTAAACAATGGAAGGATATTTCACAGAAAATTTCTTATACAAAAAACACATAAGAAAAGGGCCACTAGGTGACATTTTAATTTACAAATTGGCATCATTTTGGTCGACAAGTAATCCATATGCTGTTTTCTTCTGTGAACAAATGTTGCAGAGAGAAAAGACCCTAGCGCTGACTTCAGATTTTAATCACACATTTCTTCTGGAATTTCATGTGGATTAAGAATTCCAGGCACAGACATTTGAAGTTTATGTTTTTCCTCCTGAGCCTGTCGAAGGGCTGTTTCTCTTTCTTCCAAAAACAGATCAGATGTATCTTCACCTGCGAACTCCTGTAGACACAGATGTCAAATAAAATAAAACTTTAAGTTGCCTCTAGGACTGGGGGCAGAATGTAGGATTTTTGCCATTTACAATAGAAATATAAATTATCTGTCACTTGGATTTATAACTTAAGTGTATGAGTAGAATCATAGACTAAATTAAAAACAAAACTTGGGAGTAGAATCCACAAGTGTACAGTGTTATTCCATAGTAAAGTTCTGAGACAGGTTGTTGCCCTAACACCCAACAAGGCTTCTCTATATAGGCCTAGCTGGCCTGAAACTCAGGAGATCCACCTGCCTCTGCCTTCCCAAGTGCTGGGATTAAAGGTGTGCCCACACCCAGCTTAAATATTAATATGCCACACGATCACTGAAATTGTAGCTCAGTCAAATATTCACACAGTTCACGGTCTTGAAAGTATTCTCATATTCTCTGCATTCAGAACTCAATGATTTATTTGTTGTACATGATCTTCTGACATCAATTCTCATTAAACTATCTTGAGTAAGTTAACTCAGGATAGTTTGTGTATAAACCACAAAGCCCTGGGATTGTTTACCAGCACAACATTCATTTCAAGCACTATCTGTACACAAAGACATTCAGAGCATTCAGGAGAATGCCATGGGTGGACTGTTTGAACTCACAGGTTTGTATGAACCAAGCATAGGCAACACACCCAGAACCTGTCTCAGAAACAAGATAGGGCTGGAGAAATGGCTCACAACCAAAAGCAAAATATTTCCCCCAAAGGGGAATGGACATTGCATTGAATGTAATAGAATCCTGACTGGAGAGATTAAGTTAAGAATACTGCTCTTCCAGAGGTCCTGAGTTCAATTCCCAGCAACCACATGGTGGCTCACAACCATCTATAGAGACCTGATGTGCATGCACACGCAGGTAGCACACTATATAAACAAACAACAACAAAACCAGCTAAAAAAAAGGTAATAGAATCAAAAGGTGAGTGTAAAATCATTAAAAGGGGCTATCAATGTGTTTGTTAGTCTTATTAGATCTGTGCCACATACAATGGTGTACACCTGTGACCCCAGAACTTGGAAGGTGGAGGCAGAGGCAGAGGCAGGCAGAAAGGCCACACACCCGGTCTCAAAACAAGAAAAAGAAGAAAAGTGGGCAGTGGGGACAATCAACCAGGATGTAGCTCAGTAGTAGAATGCTTGCCTCTGATGTAGACACACAAAAAAATAATCTAAAATATCGCACAATACTGCAAAATCCATTCAAACACCCTAAAATTATGCGTACTTATAAAAACCACTGGAGACAGACACCCCTGGACCTTGCTGGGTAGTCTATCTGCCTTAACGAGTCCCACTCAGAGCAGGCAGCATCCCTGCAGGACGACCTCCTAGATCCTCCTCCGCCTCCACAGATGAAGAAACACAATAAAAAAAGAGAAATGCTTAATAGCTGGGTGTGGTGGCATGCACCTTTAATGCCAGCACTTGTGAGGCAGAGGCAGAGGGATCTCTGTGACTGTGAGGCCAGCCTGGTCTACAAAGAGAGTCCAGATGAACCAAAGGTACACAGAGTGCTTGCGGGAGAGGGGGGCAGGCAAATAAAGAAATAAAACCTTAAAAGAATATGTACCTTTATTTGTACCAAGAAGTCCCTTAGATGTTCTTTGAAAGCAGGAATATCCTGATTTAAGCTGAAAAGTCCTGTTACAAAGAGCTTTACTTGAGCACTGCAAATCAAAACAAAAATTAATCTTTAAAAACTAAACATCTATAGTACTCTTTTAAAGACAATTTGTTTATCCCCAGCATATGTACTAAATTAAAAACTTAAAAGATTAAATAATGCAGAACCAGAGTGAAGAGGGTTGGTTCAGCCTGTGAAGGCACTTGCACTAAATCCTGGCAGCCTAGGATTCATTACTGGAAACCACAGAGTAGAGGAAAAGAACTAACCCCATGTTGCCCTCTGAGCCGCACAATGTACAGAGGCACACACCCACATGTGCTAGAGAGATGACTTAGTGGATAAGAGCACATACTGTTCTTCCCAAGGATCCAAGTTCAAATCCCAGCACCCATGTCAGATGGTTCCCAACTGTCTGTAACTCCAGGGGGATGGATCTCACCCCTGGTCCTGCACATACCCACCCACGCACACCCCATATAGTAACGGTAATAATTTACTCTTGTAGATGAGGAAATGCAGACTTAAGAAGATTAGCCACATATTCTTGAATAAACATTTGGTTGTTAACTGGATTTCCAGGATTTAGCGGTGTACTTATTTTTCCTTCTTCAACCAAATTAAACATATATGCAAGAATTGATGCATGCATTGTTAGACCTGTTGAATGGAAGAAACTTATTAAACCAAAGATGAAACACTAACAAGAGAACACGGTAAATCCAGTGGGTTCCAGTTCTTACCTGCAGTGTGTGAGGTGTCTGTCACAACAGAAAAGATATGCTGAAGAATATCACAAAAATAAGTCTGATAAAAACTCTGTGCTGCAGCTTCCTCTTGTGCAACATTTTGTAGAAGTGTAAAAAGTATCTGTAAGCCTAGAGTTAATAGAAAATCATTACAGACTGATACACATTTTTTTTAAAGTATGATTGCTGGTATTCTTCAAATATTCTACGAGGTGCCTTGGTGTTGTTGGGCATTTCTTTCTGAGCTGCTCGATCTGAACTGTGATCCTAAGGACTGAGTGAGTAATAAGTGCTCTTAATTCCAGAGCACTCTCCAGACCCCCAGATACTGTAACTTTCAGTAATTGAAAGCTGCTTAAAGCACATTGTTCCTTATTGAGGATAATATATACTTACATATATTTAAATACGGGGGCACCTAACTATACGTATGGTTAATGCTAGAGTAGACTTGTTCCAAGTTTTTCCTCGGCACATAAAAGGGCTATGGCTGCAGGGCTGGCTACCACCACACATTCCAAATTAATCTTTTTGGTTTTTGAGTCAGGGCTTCTCTGCAGCCCTGGCTGTCTCAGAACTTGGGTCTATCGCACCAAGCTGGCCTCAAACTCAAACTTTGCCCCTGCAGTGCCAATATTAAAGGCAGGTATGCACACCACGTCCAACCGAGCCCTCCCTGCCCCCATTTCTTTTTGCACTTGTTTATTTATCTTAAACTACTAATGGAGCTCACAGCCCCCAGAATATGCCACAAGCACCACACTATCCTTCTACTATCAGAACTTGGCACACACCCACTGAGATATGAAAACTAAGGAGAGATATGCCTTGTTTTAGCTACAGACAGGGTTTTACCCTGTAAACTAGATTGGTCTTAAAGGCATAAAACCACCAAATTTAATGCTTGTTTGGGTTATTTTAAACCACTTATTACTTAAAAATAAAGAGGAAAGATTTATAGGATCCAAAGATAAGCCAGAGCACTGTTTACACTTAGGGGTAGTCCAAGGTCATGAGCACTTGCTGCTCTTCCAGATGACCCAGGCTGTAGTCCTAGTGCTGACAAGGCCTCTGTGAGCACCAGGGATACCAGTGGCGCAGAGACATACAAGCAAACAAACACCTATACTCACAAAATACCAGAGTCTAGGATACATCTTAGTTGTACACTGCCAGCACATCCAGAACTCAGGAGGTAGGGATAATACTACTTAAGTTGGGAGACTAGCTTCAAATACATGAGATCCTATATCAAAAACCACATGGGAGCTGGAGAGGGGGTCCTTCAGAGGACCCAGCACCCACATGCATTATGTCTCACAACTCTGATTCAATGGCATCCAACACCTTCTCCTGGCCTTCACATCCTCCAGGCATGTGTGTAGGGTACAGACAGACAGACAGACACACACCCAACAATGATTCTCAACTTGTGGGTCCTGACCACAGAGGCTGCCTGAGACCACCAGAAAACACAGATATTTACATTATGATTAATAACAGTAGTAAAACTACAATGAAAATAATTATGGTTGGGGATCTACAACATGAAGAACTGAATTAAAGGATCACAGTTAGGAATGCTGAGAGCCACTGCTCATATACATACCACAAATAAACCTAAATAAGATAAAATAGCTATGGAACTGCCTTCTCTTAAGTGATTTCTCCCAACCTCACATAACACTGTTTTACATAACTTACTCTTAGACATGCAAACACCCCATTGATTAAGAAAATCAACAGTCCTAATGCCAAACTAATTGTTATGAGACAGCTACTAAGAGCTAATGGACAGAGTATACACAAATGCATGAAGAAATATGCATTGTGTAAGATGAGGCATGTCCTCAAAAAAGTAATAAACTTCTATTCCCTGCATTTATTCATTATTTTAGACACTTGGCTGAACCCTGATAACTGAGATGACAGGAGTTAAACCGATACTGGATGACTCCATGCACTTAATTTCTGGTTTATCACACAAATGATTTAAACAATTTTTCTACGTATTTACCTGTATCTGCAACATTCCTCATAGTATGTTTAAAAGCCCAAATAATAGAATCCAAAACAAGCTTAAACTGTGCCGGTGGAATAGCTAGGAACGCTGGGAAACAATGAGAATTGACGGCTTGAAGTAGTAAGAAAAAGTTCGTTCTGTGTTCTGGATATTCTTCAAAATCCTGAAAGTAAGAACATAGACCACAGCTCAGTGCCTGATTCACCATGAGACGGAGCTGTGAGCCTGCACTCACATGTGTATTTACATTTGCCTCAAAAAGAAATCCCAAACTTTAGGATTTGCTTGTTTTTTCTCTCTCGCCTTCATTCATATCACAGGGTTTCTTTGTATAGCCATGGATGTCCTGGAACTTGCTCAGCAGATCACGCTGGCTTAGAACTCAGGGAGACAACGCTGCCCTGCTTCTGGTGTTAAAGGCGTGTGCTACCACCTCCTGCTAGGGTTTGTATTTTAAAGTTGTAAGTACTGCTGGGAGCATTGTGCTTGCCTGTAACCCCAGCACTAGGGAAGGAAGAGGCAGGCAGAACTCCAAGTTCCAAGCTAGCCTGGTTTACTAAGCAGGGCTACACAGATAAACGTGTGTGTGGAGGGTGGGTGGGGTGATGGACAACAATATCAAGTGTAATCATGGACAGTTTTTGTCTTCTGGTTTTATGAGACAGGGTTTTCTCTGTGTAGCCTTGACTGCTTGACCAGTTTTCAATGTCAGGATTTTGTTATTAAGATCTCCATTATTAGCCATGCATGGTGGCAGAGGCAGGTGGATTGCTGTGAGTCCCAGGCCAGCCTGGTCTACATTATCCCTTGTACTATACTCATGCCATTCTAGGGCTTTAAAATCATTCTTAAAAATGGACTGGAGATGGCTCAGCCATTAAAGGCTAGGTTCACAAACAAAGACGTCATTTATATATTCAAGTGTAGAACATACTACAAAATCTTCCAGTATATAATAAAACCACGCCACCTACCTTATTGATCATATTCAATGTGCACTCAAACACTGCATCAAATATCTGAGGTATTTCAGCTGTTATATGTCCACCTAATTTGTTGACAATGATGGCCATAGTACTAAGCACTTCTGGTTCTCTAGCAGCGGGGACATTTCTCTGGTAATCAATGAGAACTGCATCCAACAAAGGAGGAACAAAGTTTTCAGCCACCTGTTGGGGTAAAAAGAAAGTTCTTACAATTGCCATCCTTCACAGCAAGGGGCTACAGTAACAAGTGTGTGCCAACGCAGCAGCTTCATACGTATTCAGTCAGAGTCCTAAATTGGCTAGAAGCAAAATACTGTAAGACTAGATCTCTTGGTGTACTGTAAAGTACAAGTGTATTCTGTTGACACTGCTCTGCAGAGGCAGATGCAGGGACACTGACTTGTATTAATAGGCCAACTGTGGATCTGGTGGCTGGTTCTTAGCATCCAGACCATCTGTAACTCTGCAATTAAGGTATCTGGCCTCTTCTATACACATGCAAATTCCAGACCAGCCAGTTCTATATAATGAGACCTGTGATTTGAACATCATTAAAGTTAGGGCTGAAGATAGAAGATAATAATAGAATTCCTTACCATGCTAATCTCTAAATAAGATCCCCAGAACCACTGAACATACAATATTTTGGCAACTTGCCCAAGCACAAGGCTTAAGGATTCCTGAAGATTAAAGGCCCTCAAATCTGGGAAGCAGTAGTAGCAACTTCCCATTCTGACTTACCTTTGACAGTGTAGTAACTCATCCTCAATAACTGTGCCCTAGTTACTTCCATTACCACAGGAACTGCTCTTTCATTTAGCTATTCTCAGCATAAAATACTTTGTCCTGGAACTTGCTCTGTGGATCTGCCTCCCAAGGCAAGGCACATCCCACTCTAACCTAAATGTGTAACCCAGCTAGTCTCATATTGGTGATTCTCTTTCCTCTGCCTCCTTCAGCAAATCCTACCAGCAGGAGCCACAACTATTGAAACAGTACTCTTAAACTCACAAGTGAAGGTGATCAGACACCACAGGGAAGAACTTGGACCATTAAGCAGATACTGTTTACCCATGCCTGACAACTTAGACAGCATATACTTCAGTCCTATTAAGACTGAATGAAGTGGGGCTGGAGAGATGGCTCAGTGGTTAAGAGCACTGTCTGCTCTTCCAAAGGACCCGGGTTCAATTCCCAGCCACCACATGGCAGCTCACAACTGTCTGTAATGGCTCTGACACCCTCACGCTAAAATAAAAATTAAATAAATTATAAAAAAGACTGAATGAAGTGTCAGGCTCTTCCTGTGTACACACACTTGCACATGCTCCTGAGAGTTGGTTTTCCTTCCATCACGGGGGTCCAAGCGATGGAATCCTCTGAGACTTGGTAGAAACATCTTCATCCCCTCAGCTGTCCACTGGTCACTCCACTATTCAGTTTTACTGGCTCACAAACATTACTGCTATCACACACTAATAGTGAAAAGGATTCTATTTTTTGTGCTGATTTGAGAATTAGGCATAACAATCTGCTCAATGTGTTATGTAATTTTAAGTCTGAAGTAATGACATTTTCTTAATTGTTCAAGATCAAAGATGACTCAAAAGCTTTAATTTGCAATCCTAACTTCCTATCTCAAAGCCACCATAGTAGTAGGTACATGCCTGGACTTTCTTGTGACCCATGTATAACATGAATTCTACTGACCTTTTGTGACTTAAGTTTTATCTTACCAACCTATAAATCTACCTCTGGACATAAATCTCCAACCCAAAATGACCCATTCTTATCCATTAGCATCTTATATGAAGCAAACAAATTTTTTCAGAAAACTAAATTACTATTACTTTACTGTAAAAGGAGACCCGCAAATAATGATATGACATAAACTAAAACTAGACATTTAATTGCCTTTTAATTAAGCAAAAATACATGTAGACATGGCATATTTGATAATGTACAACCAAAAGAAAACAACCCTTACCATCTGAGGATCATTGGAACGGCTCACCCAACCAGATATCAACTTTAAAGTCTCCCTCTTCACTGTCCGCATACTTCTAATCAATGGCTGCTTTGTAACCATCTCACCTAAAAACAACCAAATATGAGCTAGCTGACAGCCCACAACAGTGACAGATCTACCTCTCAGATGTCATCATTACAGTGACATTTTAAAAGGTAACCCCAGTTTTTTTGGATAGAGGAAATGGACTAAAATTTAGAGAAAATAAAGCAACACAACAGCTTAGACAAACACACAGCTTTGGGCATTTTGCAAGAGGCACTGTCAATAAACTATACTTGTAAGTAAGATTAATCTTAATTAGGTAAGCAACACTTGTTGAGAAAGGGTCTTGGACCTTCTGATGAAAAAGAAAGCCTATCAAAGACAGTGGAAGCAAATGTTTTTTACACAGCACTCTTTCTTTCCCCAAGAAGCCAGAATCACTTACCATTAGCTTGAATAGCTGCAGAAATATTTTCACTGAGGCACTTATATACATTAAGCATATCTAAGTAAATTCTCCCAAGCTGAATTACAAAAGGATGTCCAACAGCTTTGCAGGCTCTCACGTTAGTTTTTAATATGCTACCCAGCTGCTTCACTGTTTCAGGATCTTTCAGGATATCCACATTCTAAATGATCACATTAAAACACAACCACTGTTACTGAAAACTTCATCTTATTTGTCATCTCAAAAGGCAAGTACAGGCCTGGGTTGTAGCTCAGTACTAAGTCCTAGGCTTAATCCCTATCACCTAGTCAAACCTAAAACTCAGAAAGTAAGAGTGACATATTCTCGCCTTTCTCAGTTTTTGCTTTGCCTTGCTTTTGAGACAGGGTCACCTGGGTCTTAGTTGAGCACCAACTTGCTATGTTGCCAAGGATGACTTTGGACTTCTAATCCTGCCTCTCATCTAGCTCCCAGGGTTATACTTGTGCACTACTACCAGGCCTGGCTTCTGTGGTGTTTCAGTTGTTCAAAGTCCTATCAAAGCTCTCATGGACTAAGGAAGGGCTGACTGGGCCAAGGGCTTGCCATACTCCCTGAGGGCCTAAGCGCAGATCTCTAAAGAGCAATAGCAAAGCTGGGCTGTTCTCCCTTATGAGACCTAATTTTCAGAAAAGGCAAGGCAAGGACCAACTACCTCAGGCTGTCCTCTTATTTCCATGTGTATAGTGGGCACACCCAGGGACACACATACTTTTAGTAAAAAGGACATTTCCAAATTGCTGAGATTAGTCTAAACCTTATTAGAACTCAAAAACAAAATAATCCCCACCACTCCCTCCCAAACAACAACAAACCATACACAAAAGACTTACTTTGGTTGCCTGCTGAATTATACTGTCCCAAACTTGATTAGGGAGTAGCATGTATTTTTCTATCAAATGCTCTTGAACTGTCTGGTCTGTCTGTGCACCAATCATGTATCCCACAGCTTCATAAAATGTATGAACCTATTTGTGAATGCAAACATTTTAAATTTCATATTCTCATGCCATCAAATAATGGAAAACACATATGCAAATTACAAATAATCTCAGAATGTATTGATTATTGCTTACTTTTTTAAACCCATTTTTAAATAGTATATTTGATTATGTGTACGTACGTAGGGGTATGGGATATGTGCTTCTAAGTATAGATGCCCGAAGAAGTCATAAGATAAAAGTGGATTAAGCCCTGGAACTGGAGTTACAGGGAGTTATTAATTAACATTCAATGTGGGTGCTGGGAACCCAACTATAATCCTCTGCAAGAGCAGTGCTCACTCTGAACTGAGCTGCCTAGTCCTCCTCTGTGCATATTACTTTTTATAAATTATTAAGAACTGGTCAGGTGACTCAACAGTTAAAGAGGACTGGCTCAACTTCCAGAGACTCAGGATCTAGCCCAAGCACCCAGTCAGTGATCAACGTCGGTAACTCCAGTTCTGTGGAATCTGATGTCCCCTTTCTGACTTCTTTAGGCTCCAGGAACTCAGGAGGTGAACATACATACAAAGATACACATATATACAAATCTATACACACATACATACATGCAAAAAACCCTCATACACATTAATTAGCAGTGGCTTACATACCTGCTGAGGCTGAAGATCACAAATTATAGTATTTATGTTGTTTAAAATTTCATCAATAAATGGCATTACTTCTCCAACTTGAACCTGAACAAAATGCCTACGGCATTTCTGAGCTATTTTAATAAATGTATCACAAGCCATGTCCTGGACTCCATCATGGGTCTCTAACAAGATAAAAACATTTATTTATTGCTCAATATAACAAACAAAAAGTGAAATTAAATACACTGAGTTTATTAAATGAGATTTACCATGCATGAACTCAAATAGCTTGTTTACTACTGTCTTCAAAAACTTCCAATGTGCTCTCAAAAATCGTGGGTATTGACCTACTATGTACATGATATTCGATGCAATAATAGCTTTATTATCTTTGCCTCTTTTCTGCTCACATAATCCTAAAAGATCCTACAAAATAAGACAAATTTTGGTCACGTAAACTTACAAAATGTACTTAGTTATGGCTCTACGTCACCGTGTTGCGTCATACCTTGATAACAGTAACCAGAAACCGCTTCTCATCCTCTTCGTGCATCGCACCACTAATGGAGCCTATTGCCCAACACAGCGTATTCAAATTCTTCCATGACCATTCTGTACCATTCACTTGATTCTGAAGTTTCTTAGTCATTATTATTTCTGTATCTACATAATCCAGATGAGTAAGATAAACTACAAAGAAAAAAATTGCAGGTGTTTCACAACAAAAACATAAAAGAAAAATTTATTTTTTGCTAAGGTGTAACAGCATATTAATAAGTATATGGTCACTGAAAGAGTAAGTTAAGTGTAGAACTTTGACCAAACAGTACTTTCACAAATAGGGCATAAAATGACAAAGAGCAAATTACTGTCACTTATGAACTTACCTAATGTTTCTCTCATATTCTTATACAAATTTATGGAATCAGTATCCTTCATGAACTCTCTTACAACTTCTCCCTGATCATTTTCTACAACCAGTACCTCCTCTGGTTTAGCCATACGACTAACCATCAATAAACGGACCTACATATCAATAAAGACACTGTTAAGACATTCGATATCCATGCCAAATATAAAATTGGTAAAAGACATTTAAAAGCATATACTTATTAACATGCCACACAAGTCAAAGTGATTCTGACAAGAAAGCACAAATGGTAGCACACTCCTAAGACCAAGTGGATTCCTCCCTATTTAGAAGCAAATAAAGGATAGTCATACATGCTTGTAACTAAAACTTGAAAGCTGATCTGTAAGGACCAAAAGGTCAGGGTTTAAGACTGATGAAAGTGACCTACAAAAGGCTTTATTCCCAGCACTGGGAAGGCTGGGTTCACTTAGGGCCAGCCTGGTCTATACAGTGAGTTACAAGTAGGACACATACTCAAAGGTCTTATCTCCAATAGAAAATCTCTAAGAAGTAAAAAATAACATGAATGTTAAAGTTGCCACACTGAATTTCAGAACCCTGTTTTGATTAGTGCCTTTTTCTTTTTCTTTCTCCTCTGTGTAGCCTTGGCTGTCCTGAACTCAAACTCACAGTGATCCGCCTGCCTCTGCCTCCCAAGTGCTGGGATTAAAGGCGCGCACCACCACTACCTGGTGCAGATCATTGTTTTTTTGTTTGGTTTGGTTTTTCCGAGTCAGAGTTTCTCTGTGTAGCTCCAGCTGTCTCTATGTAGACCAGGCTGACCTCAAACTCAGAGAGATCCGCTTGCCTCTGTGGTTGGTTATTTTATGGTGCATCAGTGTTTTGCCTATATTTATGTCTGCCTAAGTCTGTCAGGTCCTCTGGAACTGGAGTACAGACAGCTGTAAGCTGCCACGTGGATACTGGGAATTGAACCTGGGTCCTTGGGAAGAAGAGCCATGGCTCTTACCACTGAGCCATCTCTTCAGTCCTTGATCCATGTTTTTTTTTTTTAAATGGTTATCTATTTATTTATAATCATTTCCTGTGTCTTACTGATTGAACAAATAGGG
Organism: Acomys percivali; assembly: GCA_907169655.1. Taxonomy (NCBI): domain Eukaryota; kingdom Metazoa; phylum Chordata; class Mammalia; order Rodentia; family Muridae; genus Acomys; species Acomys percivali. Next base: position 51,640,106 of record OU015747.1, on the reverse strand, counting down.
GATGGCAAATGAACACACACTCTAATAAATATGGATGACACAACTTTAAGAACCATACTTATAAAAACTCCAACTGAAAAGCCTCCCCTTTTTATATTCTACTCCAACAATCACTTAGCCATCAAACCTACAGTCAGAATGTGAGCACTCACCAACCATTTCATCATTACCTTTGATAACACAGTCAAGTACAGCTGTCTCCTAGGAGGAATATCAAAATGCTGACTCCCAGATAACAACGGAGAAGCAGATGTAGAAAATGGACTTTCTCTGTAGAGCTCGGCTGCCAAGTGATTCCAGTACTCAAGACAGATTTTAAAAATTTCAGTTTCTTCCACTTCTGATACCAACAACATATAATGAAGGGCCTACACAGTAAGAGCAAGAGAATTAGAATATTACTACCACCAAATCTCCAAGCTGCTTCCCCACCACTTGATCAGGATTAAAAATTAATATTCTGCCAGCCTGGTCTACAAAGTGAGTCCAGGACAGCCAAGGCTACACAGAGAAACCCTGTCTCAAAAAACCAAAACAAAAAAAGCAAAAATTAATATTCTGAAGCTAGGCTATGGTGGTGCATGATGAGAGTCCCAGCACTTAGGAGGCAGGCACAGGCTCTCACAGGTGGCCAACCTGGTCTAGAGAGTTTAGATCCAGGATAGGCTACAGAGAAAGCCTGTCTCGAAATAACAACAATCTGTTTGAAACACATCTAGAATTTCACTCCTCAAACAGATGGAAACCTGGCAACAAATATTTCTTCTGCCATGTCCAATAGTTTTTCTAGCGTGCATATAACTGAGTTACAATCCAGCTCTGTAAAAGGCCTTACAGCTAATCACCCCGCCCTGTGGCTCTAGTACAAGCACATGGGAATGCAGGAAGATCACGTTAACATGTCATCACAGTAAACCACAAGCTTGAGCTCAGTCTGGGTGACAGAATCCCCCATATCATAAATGGGTCCTGGTAATGGGAAAACACACAATCCTAGCACTGTTGGTTGTAGAGATGAGCTCCTCACAATGTTGAGGATGGGCTGTAAACCAGGACTAAAGGACTCAGCCTCAACAAAAAACAGGGGCTCTTATTATCTATCAGTGACACAAAGAGTTGCACATTCTAAAATTGTAGTATTATTTAACCATGAAGAAGGCACTAAAGTTCAGTCTCTCCATGCTAAAATATGTATTTAAAAGATCGTGTACTGCTAGGCGGTGGTGGCGCACCCCTTTAATCCCAGGACTTGGGAGGCAGAGGTACGAAGATCCCTGTGAGTTCTAGGCCAGCCTGGTCTACAGAGCAACTTCCAGGACAGCTAGAGCCGTTACTAGAGACACCCTGTCTGGGGGTAGGGGTAGGGTGGGGCAACTTAATGCATATAAAGTAACTAGATTAGATAAATCCAAAGTACAATAGTACTAGTTTCAGGGATACAAAGTTTGCTGTGTTATAGCTCATTCTTCATATGCTAAATTGACACTGTGAGACAGGGTTTCTCTGTGTAGCCTGGCTATTTTGGAATTTGCTTTGTAGACAGACCTGGCTAGCCTTGAACTCAGAGGTCAGACTGCCTTTGTCTTCCCAGTTCTGGGATTAAAGGCTGGTGCTAGGGCTGGAGAGATGGTTCAGATGCTCTTCCAATGGCCTTGAACTCAATTCTCAGTAACCACATGGTGGCTCACAACCTACTATAATGAGATCTGGTGCCCTCTTTTGGCTTGCAGGCATACATGCAGGCAGAACACTATATACAAATAAACAAACATTTAAAGGCACATGCTACACCATGCCCAGCTCTCTGGCAATTGTTATACTTTTTTTGTAGACCAGGCTGGCCTTGAACTCACAGTGATCCGCCTGCCTCTGCCTCCCTGTGTGCTGGGATTAAAGGTGTGCGCCACCACGCATGGCAATTCTTATACTTTTAAATTGGATACCAGTTCAGACAGAAAAGCCAGACATAGTAATACAAGTAATCACAAGAACACACACAACAAATTAAAATGTCATATTGGGACAGCCTTTAGAAATCTAATAATTATCAAAATTATCTAAGCACCTAAGAAGGAACTAGGCTACCCACCAGTCTGCCCTACAGTGTACTAAGCCACCATAGTAAATAGTATGAGACCCTGTCTCAAAGAACAAAAATACAGCCTGTGGCGCCGTTAATCCCAGCATTCAGGAGACAGAGGCTAGTAGATCTATGAATTTGAGGTCATTGTGCTTTACAACTGAGTTCAAGGACAGCCAAGACTACATACAGGACCAGGTCTAAACAACCAACCAACCAAGGGGGGGGGGACGAGGACAAACAAGGCTTCTCAAAATGCACATACATAAGAGACAAATGTCAGGGCCAAACATACCTCCATGAGTGCTTCCCTGAGATTCAGTCTTTTTTCTAACAGTTGACCATGTTCCTTTAGAAAGGTGCAAAGAAATAAACTGAGGTTTTGAATAAAGTTCTGTTCATCATCTTTTCCATTTGAGTATGCAAGTCGAATATTAGTATTTAAAGGAAGCATCTGCAAAGTTTAAAACCATTATCAATCTTGGTATTATGAAACCAACAAGAAATTACAATACCCACTTGCTAATACAAAGAAGGGCTGTCTTGGGTTTGTTTTTGGTCAATCAAGACTGATATATTCTTTTAATTTTTTAAGACTTTCTCTCAAAAGAAAAAAATTGTAACAGAACATTTATATGGCAAACAGTAACAAAACATCACGTTTAACTTCCAAGATAATCAAATTGGAGCTTGAAATAATTCTTTCCCACTTGTAACAACATCTTAGATTGAAGAGAGGAGGACAAGCCTATCAATTTCCTGTTTTGTGATCAGTCTCCACAATATTCAACCTTCAAACTTTCAGAACTATATTATCATGGTACCTCTAAAACCTTAAGGGGAGGAAACATGAAAATCTCTACTTAGGGTTGTATATACTGTACATATAATCACACTATAACTATTTAACTGTTCCATACTTTAACTTAAATCCAACATTTTTTGTTATTTGGCAGTGTTGATTATGATCTAACCATTTCTAAAGCATAAACAATTCAGAAAGTTTTCAAGATAGTGGCATGTACCTGTTTTAGCTGCATCATTGTAAGTGTAAACAGAGTTTCAAATTGTTCCTCATATTGGCTTACACTCACACCAGCGATCTCAGTGAGGCACTTTAGAGACACATTTCGAAACATTGGGACATTCAGGAACTATGTTTTTAAAAGAGAAATAAAAATTAAACAAGAACTATTTCATTCAATAATGACGAAAGTGAGCGGCTGGAGAGTGGGTTGTGGTGAAAAGCCTTTGGTGCTCTTTCAAGTTCTTGTCTCAACACCCAATGGCAGATCACATGTACCAAGTCCCAGGGGTGACCTCTATGCACGAGCACCAGGCACTCATGGACGGACAGACGGACGGACGGACGGGGACACACACGCACACACTAAAACCCACTCCCACAAAATAGTATTTTTCAGGTAAAATAAACTTCATGGCCACAGTGTTGAAAAATGTGCCACTAAACCTGAAGATCTGAGTCTGATCTTGGGGACAGGCTATTACAAAGTAAATAAATGTAAACAGCCCCCTTTTCACATTATAGAAGCATCACCCAACTTCACTGTGGCTCAAGGAAAACAAAGCAATTGACTAACTGTACCTGCTTTTGACAGCACCAAGGACCTTGGACATGCTGGGCAACCTTATTCTCAGTCTTTTTTTAAAGAATTATTTATTTATTTAATATATCTGAGTCTTCTACTGCCAAGTATATGCCAGAAGAGGGCACCAGATTTCATTATAGATGGTTGTGAGCCACCATGTGGTTTTCAGGAACTGAACTCAGGAAGAGCAGACACTGTTCTGAACCTCTGAGCCATCTCACCCAGCCCGCTTTATCCCAGTCCTCACATTTATTTTTTGGTTTTTCAAGACAGGGTTTCTGTGTGGCCTTGGCTGTCCTGGACTCACTTTGTAGATAGACCAGAACTCACAGCGACTCGCTGCCTCTGCCTCCTGAGTGTTGGGTGCCGGGATTAAAGGTGTGGGCCACCATGCCTTTTTTTTTTTTCCTCCTTTTTTCTGCCTTTTTTGAGACATGGCATTACTACTTAGTCCTGAAGTCCTGGGCTAAATGGGTCTCAAGCTGAGATTAAAGCATTCAACATATGTGTGGCCCAAAAAAGGGCAAGCATTATCAACTACAACCATCTTGCGAGACTCTTAAACAACTGAGACTATAGGCATAAGACCTTGCTCTATAATTCAGGGCACAGTCAAGCTTGGAATCCTTATACCTCCTGCCTTTGAGATGGCCCAGCAGGTAAAGAAGCACCGGTGTTCAATCCCCTAACCGGCACAGTAGAACAAACTATCAACCAAGCTGTCCTTTGATAGCTCCACAAATCCATATACAAAATATTAATAAATAAAAAAGACCTAATTCTGAGACTACAATACTGGAATTACATCTACCACTATTCCTGAGCTAAAAACCAAAAAAGAAACACCCACACAGGCTTTAAAGACTCCTATCAAATGACTGCTAGTTCTATGCAAAAGATTTTGGAAGCAGTTCTTTCATTTCAGAAACTATAGTGGTTAGAGTGTCAGTGAAGAAAAGCCACGTGACACCTAGAGACAAAATTGAAGTATACTGGCTTTACCTTGTATATTAATGTGCTGATTAACTTGGTCTCAAAGATGTATCCCAGTGGAATCCAGTTCAGAAACCTCAGCAGTGTTTCTAGGGTAGCATGTACAAGGGGAGCATTTTGGGAATTTTCCTGGATACAGAAACATATTATAAATACACTTTCCGCTAACTCTTATGTTTAAAGAAAGTAAGAAAATTAAAATCACTTACCATCACAAACTGACAAAGCTGAAATATTTGTGAGAACTCATTGCACATGCTAAGGGGGAAAAGAACCACAAGTTAGAAAATGGGGAAATATAATTCCTGGCTTTGGGCGAGACACTTCACATCTCATTATGTACAAACACTCCCCGCCCAAGTAATTTAAAACATTGTTGATCAAACATCATTAAAAAGCTTTTACACTTAGAGCTCCATATAGCATGAGAGACCTTAAAACAATTACTTGCCTGTCTTTTAAATGCTTTGCTTTCACTTGGGTTATCTGTCCACTAGAGAAATCAAATACTTCTTCACTCAAAAGTTTAAGAATCACCATATTATTTTGGCATAGACTTTCACTGGTTCTACTTGCTCCAACAATGTCACTGATAAAAGTTGGCCAGTGCTTGGGCCACTCTTGCTTAAGTATCTGAAATTAAAAACAACCATTTTACTTCATTTGACAAATATAAAACAACTTCAAAGTCAAATATTACTCACTTCTCCCCATTTAATGAGGAACTCTGTCACTCTCTATACCATATGTAAATAGAAAACAAAGTATTTTAATACTCAAGGACACCGTTCAGTCACCCAGACTGTTACAGATGGCCCCAATGTGTATGAGTATTTGCTTCATATCCATGTTTAACCTATCTATCCCACAGATCCTGAGATGTAATTCAGGGTGGCAGCAGGTTAAGGAGACAGAGTAGCTGGACGTGGTGGCGCACACCTTTAATCCCAGCACTCGGGAGGCAGAGGCAGGCGGATCGCTGTGAGTTCAAGGCCAGCCTGGTCTACAAAGTGAGTCCAGGACAGCCAAGGCTACACAGAGAGGCCCTGTCTCAAAAAACCAAAAGGTGGGCAAACTTGAAGTTAAGATATGAAACTCCAGTATGCAATCCAAGTCATAGTGGAGTCATTTAACAGTCTTAAAATACAGTGGTTTCCAACGCCTCTGGCCTTTGTGGGAACCTTCATTCACATGTATATATCCACCAGCAGAGAGACGTACCTACATTATTAAAAACAAATACTTTTAAGAGATATTTGTCTACTGGATAAAATATGCACAATAGGCCCAAATGTTAAGTGTAACAATCACTCAATTTTCTGAGGAAAAGGCTAACATATGCTTACCTGAACAAGAATCATATTTAACTTCCCGATATACACCTTTTCTTTCTAGGGAAGTGAAAAGAGGAGTCAATTAAATAAGTGCCTAAGGAATACAGTGTAGACATGATCATATTAGAAGAGCCTGGCAGGGTGGGGCACAACTTTAATTACAGCACTTGAGAGGCAGAGGCAGAGGCAGAGGCAGGTGGATCACTGTGTGTGTTTAAGGTCAGCCTGGTCTACAGGGTTCCAGGACAAGAAGGGTGACAGAGAAATCCTGTCTGGAAAAACCAAAGGAAAAAGATTCTAGGTATATTATAAAAATGCATGTTTACAGGATCATTAAAAGCAGAGTAACATCATCTGGGGACCAGTGAGGTGGCTCAGCATGCATGTAAAGCCAATTGCCACTAAGCCTGACGACCTGAGTTCAAGTCTCTGGATCTACATAGCATAAGAAAACTTCTAAAAGTTCTTCTTTAACCTCAAACACCCAGGTGTTTACACATGCACACACAATAAATAAATGTAACTAATTAAAAAACCACTAATCTCTGGGGCTTCTGAGATGGTTTATAGTGTAAACACGAGTTCAAACTCCAGCTCTGCAGGGGTGAGAGGACTGACCTCTGACTTCGACATTCATGCACACACACAAAAATAAATTAAAAATTAATTTTCAAAGAATTTTCTTACCTCTACACAAGTGGGATCAGAGGATGTCTTGATAATGAGGCCAACAACATATTTTTTTATTCCTATTATGAAAAAAAAAACACACACAATGTATAAAAAAATTAAAACCTCTTCACAAGATAAGCAAGGAGGTCTGCAACACCAGCATATGTTGTCATAGCAGCCTGGATTAGAATATGATTAATTTTTTGTTGTTGCATTTCCCCGAGCCAGGGTTTCTCTGTGTAGCCTTGGCTGTCCTGAACTCACTTTGTACAACAGGCTGGCCTAGAATGCACAGATATGTGCTTGCCTCTATCTCCCCTACTGGGAGTACAACAGGTGTGCCTGTTCCACCATGCCCAGCTGAATGTGACTCTACTAATATAACCACACTTTTACACTATACTAACAAATGGTGGAGGGCAGAATCAGTTTCAAACTCTAAAAGCTTCAGCAGTGCCAGACAGTGCAAAGACTGCCAATTAGGACTTTGGCTGTAGTTCAGTAGTAAAGCACTAGCCTTATGTGTTAATTCCTGGACTTGATGGTAAACACTTTAAAAAGTTAATGGATGTGTTTCCATACTTTTGAACTTAAGCTTGGAGAAATCAGGACCCATGTAGCCCAGGCTAGCCATGAACTAGCCACCCATCTGCCTCATAAATTCCTTTTATTCCACTGTGATATTATAGGCAGACACTATTATAGTGAGAATTCTTAAGTTTTTGGTTTCTTTAAAAACAGAGCAATATAGCTAGGCATAATGGTGCATGTCTTTCTTTTTTGTTTGTTTGTTTTTAACCTCCCCCCCCCAAGACAGGATTTCTCTGTGTAGCTTTGGCTCTTCTGGAGTCCCTTTGTAGACCAGGCTAGCCTTGAATTCAACATCAATCTGCCTGCCTCTCCCTCCCAAGTAGTGGTGCATGTCTCGAAAAACCAAACCAACCAAACAAACAAAAAACAAAACAAAACCAACAAAGAACCACCTGCCAGCATGTGAGGCTGTGGGGCTGCTTTGCAACAGCTGACCAATTCACCTCATGCTTTTTCAGGGGAATAATTTTGCCAGTTGTAGATAATTTCTGCAATTGTGTGACATTTGGAATTCAGGGGACTTTTCCTTACAGTGAACACCAAACTTGCCACGGGAACCTTGATGCCCTGATCAGCAGGAAGTAGTTTGCTCCTTTCCAACCCCTGACTTTCCTCAGGGATTCTTTAGTCTCTATCCTTTTTTCTTTTTTAACTTCTCACATCTAGTATTAGAGGTTCAAAGGGAAGGAGGAAAGGCTAACATAGCTGGTGCTGGCCACATACTACTGTGCCCATCTAATGCCACCTCAAAATCATTTTTTGTTTTTTGAAGACAGGATTTTTCTCTGTGTAGCCTTGGCTGTTCTGGATGCCCTTTGTAGACCAGGCTGGCCTTGATCTGGCATCAATCCACAGGGATCTGTTTACCTCTGCCTGGGATTAATGGTGTGCACCACCACCCCAGCAAAACCGCATCAATTTTAAAGGGATATACCAAAAGATACTCATTCTTTGTTGAATAGCTACTTCTGGCCTGGTTTGACAGCTGACCTCTATGTCAGTACTGGGGGTTGGGGGTGGGGGGTAGGGGGGCTAACGCAGGACAGCTGTCTTAAGGTCCAGCCAGCCTGGCTAATACTGAGGCCAACGTTGACAATAGAGCAAAACACTTAACTACACATACTTAAACTCTTGGTCCTGCATCCAAGGTTCTGGATTACAGGGGCATGAAGCATACCTAAATTACCTATTTTAAATCCTTCTCTTTTCTCTGTAAGACAGGGTTTCTCTGTGTAGTCTTAGCTATACTAACACCAGCTCTTTGGAGTACACTGAGGCATCTGCCTGCTTCTTCCTGAGTGCTGGGATTAAATGGCCATGTGCCACCACCATATGGCTACATTCCCCACCCCCAGGGTTTCTCTGTGTAGCCTTGGCTGTCCTGGACTCTCTTTGTAGACCAGGCTGGCCTTGAACTCCTAGAGATCCTCCTGCCTTTGCTGGGATTAAAGGCCTGCGTCCCACACCCAGCGTGGCAACATATTTCGAACCTTTAAACTTTGTTATTTATATGTCTGTGACTGTTATCTGTATGTGAAAGCCCAGAGACCAGAAGATGAACAGTTACAGCTGTCAGGAGCAAGCAAGTGCTCTTAATTGCTAAATTGTCTCCAATCCAGCACTTTTCTTTGTACAACTTGTATATTTCTTAGGGGTGGGGGGGATCCCGATCAGTTTAAGACTTGAAGTAGATTTTCTTCAAAGGATTACTGGTTTTAGTACTTCAGATAGGTTGATTTTTCTGGGGTGGGTCGTCTGAAAGTAATCATTTTGTATTTCTAATTCCTTGTAGCCTGGCCTATATGAAATTCCTATATAGTAAGGGTAACCTTGAGCGCCTCCCCCTTCTGCTTCCACCTCCTAAGCCTTCTCTGAGGGAGTCTCTAAGTAGCCTCAAACCCTGTGGCAAGTGGGCCTTGAATTAGAGTTCTCTCTCCATAGCTCTTATCCACATGCTAGGAAGGCTTACCTTCTTTTATCTTTGTCTCTAATCTGTGAAAACAGGGCTTAAGTTCAGGCTGGCCTCCAATGATTAGCCTGTAGTTGGAAATGGCCCTATATTATGGGACTGGATTCTTTCTTTTTCTTTTTTCTTTTCTTTTTTTTTTAAATTTAAAGCTGGGTTTCAGTGTGTAGTCCATGCTCTTCTGTAGCAGCTAGGATTAGGTGTGCACCACATACCTTTAATCTCAAAACTCGGGAGGCAGAGGAGGACAATCTGCTGAAGCCAGCCAAGTCTGAACAATGAAACTTTCTCTCGTAAAAGCAAGCAATGCCCCCTCAAACAAACAAAAATAAATAATAAAAAAAGCATTTAACCTCAAAACAGGCCTAGCTTCCTGCTTCCTGTTGCTATTGTCCTCACCATCACTTGTGTGCATACACTGATGTGGTGTACACACCTCAGCACCTACATAGTCAGGTGATCTCTGAGATTGGCATTTGCTGGCCTCTAACTTTGAGATCCATCTGTTCTGAGGACAAAAGGCTTCTAGGAGTTAGTTTTTCCGTGGGCTGCAGGGACTGAAATTGAGGCAGCAGGCTTGGCAGCAAGCATTTTAAACACCCATTGAGAAATCTCACTGTCTTCTGGGTCCAGTTTTAGGTTTTAAAACAAGAAAATTAGGGAGTTAAATGTACTTGCAAATTATACTTAATACTCAAACAATTCCATTAACAATACTCTGAGTAGAAATTGTTTCTTATGTGTCCTCAGTCTCCATTATACCCAATTAAAAATTCTGGTAGTTTGCCCCTTGTGCTCTATACACCAGGCACTCTATACAGATAGAGTTAGTATCGAAGCTCCTGGGACTAAGACAGGCACCCTCAACAGCCTGGGTAGACAGAGCGAGGCTGCAGGACAGCTCAGCTCCAAGGCTTCTGCTGCCAAGCCTGTGGGCTGGGATTCGATTCCAGTACCCACATGTTGGAAGGAGAGAACCAATTGGCAAACCGTCCTCTGCCTTCCACATGTGCACAGAGGTGGGCTGGAGAGATGGCTCAGAGGTTAAGAGCACCACCTGCTCTTTCAGAGATCCTGAGTTCAATTCCCAGCAACTGCATGGTAGCTCACAGCCATCTGTAATGTGATCTGGTGTCCTCTTATGGGGTGTAGGCATACATGCAGGCAGAGCATTATATATGTAATAAACCTTTAAAATAAAAGACACAGCCAGGCGTGGTAAGTTCCAAGGCCAGCCTGGTCAAGGACAGCCAAGGCTACACAGAGAAACCCTATCTCGAAAATCTAAAACCAAACCAAAACACAACAATAACACTAAAGGAGGAACAAGTGTAGGTCTTTGGAAGGTACTTGACTAATTCACTCAATGTCCTGGCTTCAAACCTTAGTACTACAAATATAAAAATCCCCTCCTACACCCAAACTGGGGTTTAAAAAAGAAACAACATCACTCTAAAATCTTATTAAACGCCTTAAAAAAAAAAAAAAAAAAGAACAAGAAAAATATTATGGCCAGGCTGTAGCAGCACAATGTGGACTCATTGGAGGGGTGGGGGAGGCAACATCTATATCAGTCTATATGAACTGTCATATTCCAGTATAGTTTTAATAGTACTTACTATCATTATGAGTGAGATTATGCTTCATAAAATCTTTCTAAATTCCACTTATATAATATGCTTACTTTGTATCTATTTATTTTTATATATGTTTGCCTGAATATTGCTTATGTGTACCATGTACCTTCAGAAGCCACAAGAGGGCACTGGATCCCCTATAACTAGAGCCAGAGGTCTGAGTAGCCCACTAGAAGCCAAACTTAGCAAGAGCTCACAATTAAGACAAGGTCTTTGTAGGCCTGACTAACCTGGAAATCACATGCACACCCAGCTGGCCTCTAATGAAGACCCTCCTACCCTGCCCCACCCCTGCTGATATTAAACGTGTGAACTTTTTTTTTTTTTTTTTTTTTGGTTTTTCGGTCTCTCTGTGTAGCCTTGGCTGTCCTGGACTCTCTTTGTAGACCAGGTTGGCCTCAAACTCACAGCGATCCACCTGCCTCTGCCTCCCGAGTGCTGGGATTAAAGGCGTGCGCCACCACACCCGGCTGAACGTGTGAACTATTATACTGGCTTGTTCACATTACACTTATTGTTTTTTTAGTTTCTGCTTTATCATTAATTTCTTTTCATGAGTTCTTTACATATTAAAATTACCCAAGTCTACAATAAAATTTGTGTATATAAACTTTTAAGTGTTAAACAGGTTGGTAGCACATGCCTTAACTCCAGAGGCATATCTCTATGAGTCCAAGGCCAGCCTGGTTCAGAGTAAGTTCTAAGATTGCCAGAGCTACACAGAGAAACCCTGTCTCAAACCATCTTCCTGCCCACAAAGTATTAAACAGTAAATTTAATTTTTTAAATAAAATTCTAAGAAATATTTTTTCCAAGATAAGATTTTTCTGTCTAACTTTGGCTGAGATTAAAGATGTGTGCCACCCCAACTCGGCAGAAATATTTCTTTTAAAACCTAAAGCTTTGCTGAGTGGTGTTGGCACATGCCTTTAATCTCAGCACTGAGGAGGTAGAGGCAGAGACAGGAAGATCTCTGTGAGGCCAGCCTGGTCTACAGAGCAAGTTCCAGAACAGCTAGAGTTACATAGAGAAACCCTGTCTTGAAAAACAACCAACCAAAATCAAACAAAACAAACCCCAAGACAAAACCTTAAACTTCGGGCAGGTATGATGATCTACACCTTCCATACTTCCCCTCCCCCACCTTCTCTCGTACGTCTTAAGAGAAAAAAAAAAGGAAAAGAGGAAAACAGAACAACATTTACTGCTCTTCTAGAGAACCCAATTTGGTGTCCAGCACCTACACAGTCGGTCACTGTAGTTCTAGGGATCCAAACAAGCTCTGGCCTACAAGGGCACACGCACACACATGGTACACACTGACTGTGCAGGCAGATACACATAAATAAATTACACGACCTATACAGGGGCTGGTGGGACAGCTCAGTGGGTAAAGTTACCTGCTGCACAAACTTGGTAACCAGAGTTCAATTCCACAAACCCCACATAAAGGCAGAAGGAGAAATCCAACATGAAATTGTCCTTTGGCCTCCAAATCTGCACCAAATACAGACTCTAAATTCAAGTCATTTAGAAGAGGAGTTTGTGCTCTTAACAGCCAAGCCTCCCCTCAAACCTTTATCCATGTTTGTGTGTGAGTGTGGTGATGGCACCATCACATCACTTCTAAGTCAGGCTGAGACTCGGGCAGGAATGGTGGCTGAGTGGTTAAGAGCATTTGCTCTTGCACAGGGCACGTTAGGTTCCTGCACCCAAATGGTAGCTCACTGCCGCCCTTAACTACAGTTCTAGGGGATCCAACACCCTCTTCTGACTGCCACAGGTACCATGTACACATATGGTACTTATGCATATGCGGGGATGACGCCCACGTGTGTAAGATAAAGCTGAGGACCTAGAGGTACAAATGAAGAAGCCGGGTCTACCACTGAGCTACTGACCTGGCCGAGATAGTACCAAATGTTAAATGTCCTTTTGTTAAAACTATTACATGTATTTGTTTTATGTACTTAGGTCTGTATGCACACAGGTGTGGGGACAGGTGTGCCTGTTGCACAGCTTCTCCTATGCAGGTCCTGGTGACAGCACTGACATGGTTAACTTTGGTAAAGAGTGTACCTTTTACTCTTTATTGTGTGCTATGTATGTTTGTACTGTGTACGGAATGGCACCAATGTAGAACTCTGAGAAAAACTTGGTGTTTGTCCTCCCAGGATTGAATTCAGGCTTGGTGGCCGGTGCCTTCGCCTGCTACGTCATTATACCGGCAACCCTTTTTCTCTCTTTTTTGAGATGGATCTCATGTAGCCCAGGACTTGAACTCCCAATCCTTCCACTATGCCCAAGCAGGAATATACTTTCATTTTCTGTACAAGGATTAACAAAAGTGATGGTTGCCTCTTCCCTCTAAAAGGCAACTACTCCTTCCCAATACAAATAGATGTCATGCAATATAAATAAACTCAACTGTAATAAGAGTACCAGGAAGTTGGGTATGATGGCACAGGAGGTACCTTGAGTTGGAGGCCAACCTGGTCTACAGAGTGAGTTCCAGAACAGAGAAACCCTGACTCAGAAAACTAAGAGTATCAGGACCCCAAGTCTGAATTGTTTACTCTTAAGATAGTTTCCTACCTTCACACTGGTTCCTTGGAAGAATCTTCCACCTTGTTTTTATCACATTTTCCAAAATTTGTAGTCCATAATACTGAAAATTGGAGAATAAAACAATGTGAGTTTCCTGTCATAGGACTAGGACCTTTTAGGATTCACAAATGGACAAACATTCACACATTTACAGCTAACATTTTAAAACATTATGCTATCAAGTTTAATTACATATATTAAACAAGGATCTATTCACCCATAAGCTGAGATTTCATGCATTTTCCTCATTTTACTGTTTGCTACTCTATGAAACGTCCTGCTGTTTATACATGCTCACACCAGGAGAAAGAACCAATAAAAAGCCCTTTAGCAGCCAAATGGCTTATCTGTTGAAGGAAAAATAACAGCCAAATATGGATTCACAGCATAAGTGACTGCTCATAGGCTCAAACACTATTAACACAACCAGGCTCCTAAGAATTTAGTAGCTTGGATGCTATCAAGCTTCCTACCATCCTCTAGGAGTTACAAGCTTTCAGCCAATATCAAGTATTGTCATAGATACTTTCTATGCAAAGTGTTTAAGCATCACTGGTGTGTTACTTAAAGAGCAGCAAGACAAAGCCATGGGTTCATTTTCTAGTTCAGGCCCACCCTTATGCAGTTTCTATTTCTACTAATTTAAAGATAAACTTTTGTGCACAGTCAAAATTCAAATACATGTTGCAATCTGTATGTACCTTTCAGGTATTCCTTCATAAACATGGAAGGTGTAACTGTACGTGTGAAAAGGTTAAATAATAGACACCACTTTCAATCCATTTTGTCCCTCCCGCTGCTTATGCACTCTAAACAGTCAACATTTAAGAATTTATAATGCTCCAAGATTTACCACCTTAAGTTACTTCTATGACCAATTAGCGTGATAGGCAGGAGGAAGAAAAGGAACCAAAACCTGGTTTGTTTCAAGTCAGGCTGAGGGACTCTAATAGCCAGCTGCAATACCTGAAATGTACACTCACTCACAGACATGGCCTCAGATTGCAAGTTTTGGCTGAGAATAAGAGTTCATCTTTAAAACTGTTAGTCATTTACACAATAAAATAGGAGCATTAGTATTTCAACCAAAGGGATCATATAGTAAATGCTCATTTTAGCCAAAGCACAATATAGACTGTCCCAAACTACATTGTGCTCAAAGGTTTTTGCTGTTTTCTTTCAGTATTCCATACTTTACAAAAAAAAGGGGAAAAAGGTTTTTTTTGCTATCTTTAATTAAACTCTACATTTGGAGAACATTCCTTAAAGTCTTCTAAAATAAGTGCGTGGCCAAAACAAACTCTGAAGTTAAGAAGTAAATGCACTGCAGCAGGGCAGCTGCTGCCTTGGTCGCTACACTACAATCTGGTGCTCAGAATGCAGAAAGGCAAAGCTCCTCTAAGCTTAAAACTTACTACCCTTTAAAAATCAATAAAGCAGAGCCCCACTGTGTTACCAAAAGCAAACTAAAAAGATCCTCGAAGCACCAAGAATCAAACACTATAAATACATCAAACTAAAAAAAAAGGTCTTTTAAGGCATTTATTTTACCTGTCTTAATTTGCTTCTAAATTGAAATTCCCCCCTTCTGTTGCTACCGTATCCTTTACTGATGAATATTCCTGTTGTGGTGTGTGTTCCTCGCTGCCATCTAACCCTAGTCTCTCCACCTCAAACAAACTCTAGAGATGAAACTTGAAAAGTGAATTCTTGTTCCTTAGGGAATATAATTTTCTCGATAAATGTGACGTGACAGCCAGTCTTAAAATAACAAAAAACAAAAACAAAACAAAAACCACTCTACTTCTACCTTAAATCTCAAAGCTTGAGTAATCCACTGCAGAGCTATGAAGATGAGGGACAGATAACAGCAAAGACTACATGAAAAACAAATGCATGAAATGATCCCTATGGCAGAAATTTGAGCCCTTAGAAATACTTATTTTATGCATTGAGCTCCCCCTTCCCCACCCACCACCCATGAAACAAAAACAATTGATGAACAGAATTCAGTTAAAGGGAATCAAAAGGGTAGACCTTGTGGAGGCCTGCCGTCAAAGCCTAGCTGTGTCAGTTGCACAGGAAGACACCCCTTTTCTTCCTATTACAAGCAATCAACATAATGGAACATTATGATTAATATCAGGTAGTGTTAACATCTTTAAAGAAAAAAAAAATGATTGCATAAAAGCCAAATGTCATAGTGCATAAATTTAGCACCAAATCATTTGTAATTTATGTAAATTGAAGAATTCTTTACCTGTTGCTTTCTTTCTGTTCCTCTAATCATCTCATTTTTCACAAGACAAATTTGAGTTTTTAAAAATACTGTTGATAAATCAACTTAAACATTAGTAATGTCTGTCAGTATAAAAAGCAAAATTTACCAGGCAAGCACACAGGCAACACTGTTATGTCACTTAAGGTTAGCACTTTGAGGAAGTTCTGGGCTGTATTTTTGCCTTAAATTTACAAGATGTCAAAACTAATTAATATTTTTAAACTGTTAACTAACACACTCTGATTTGATAAACAGATGTGCACATGGCTATTTTTCTGTTTTAACACAATTTATGTCAAGTAGAAACCTTTTGTGTATTAAACAGAATGCCATGGTATTTTATTACTTTAAAACGTTTAAAGAGAAGCGTGAATCATCAAGCATTAAACAGTCAAAACACATTTTGATCAACCCTTCTGTTCAAACTCAAGAGAAAAAAAAAAGCCCTGAGTTATAACATTTTCAATTGCAAATAAGAACTGAGTGCTGTCTCATTGAAAACACTGGTACCATGGAGCAGGGTTTTAAGTTGTTCACACTACTGGGTGTTGTTGGCACTTAACCTGTATTATATTGATTACTTGCCCAAAAATAATTTGTTACGTCTCATCTCTGAATAACGTCTACAACTTATACTACTAAGACCTATACACATGTTGTAAAAGGGGAAAAAAAAAAAAAACACCCACCCCCAAAAGGGAAAAAACAAAGCAAAACAAAAACAAACCACCTTGCACGCTAGTCCCAATTGCAAAAACTTCATTAATAAGTCTTAGGACTATTTGCAAGAATTCTAAGCTTTAGAGTAATTTTGAAATAAGTTAGCAATATAAAGTGATTTGGTAACAAATGCTAATCCTAAAAATGAGATACCTTCCTCAAAGTTTATGACTGGAAGAAAAGAAAAATCGACTTTTAAACCACCACTTGCTTACTTTCGTGTTCATGTTCTGCGAAAACTCCAATATTGTGTCGACGCGTGTCCAAGCATCAGGATGTTCCTTTAAATGTGTCAGTACTTCTTGAGCCATTCTTTGCTAAAAAGTTAACAGAAAGGAATTAAGCTAATGTGTTCATCAGAATTCACTAAAATGTAAAGTACAGAGAAAGGCACACCCCTAACAACGCAGTGATACTTCACCTTCTGGAAACATTTGCAAAATGAACTCTTCCAGAAATAGAAACTCCTTAGGCTTGGTGCTGCAGGCTATAATCCCAACTACTCAGGAGGGCAGGGTTCCCAAGCACTTTAGTACCCACAAGCTCAAACGACTCCTCCCTCCTCGCAATACAAGGTTTCTCTGTGTAGCGTTGGCTGTCTTGGACTCACTTTTTAGACCAGACTGTGCCACTGGGGCCCTCATGATTAGTGAGAGCACATTCTGGAGAGCTCAGTAGATGAAGGTACTCACCACCAAGCTTGACAGAGCATTCTCCATCACCTGAACCTTCAAACACACGGACAGACCTACACTTAAACAAAACAAAACATGGTGCACGTCTATGAACATAACACCAGGAATACTGAGATGCGTGGTTTGAGTTCAAAAGACAGCCAAGGCTACATACACAGAGACCTTTTAAGGAAAAGATGGAGAGGGCGAGAATTTAGAAAGGAGGGAGGCGAAAGGAAAGTTTATATTTCTATGAAATACACCAACTATTGTTGCAAATCTGGTTTTATTAAACTGTTTGCATTCAATCAAGGGTTTGGTAGAGCTCTCTGACAGAACACAGGCTAAGACTAAACAAGGCCCTAGACTTAATGTTTATGTCATTACTAAATGGTAATACACACCTTTTTCTAGTCTAGACATGGTTTCTCTGTGTAGCCTTGGTTGTACTAGACTCACTGTGTAGACCAGGCTGGCCTTGAACTCAGAGATCTGCCTGCCTCTGCCTCCCGAGTGCTGGGATTAAAGGCGTGCGCCGCCATGCCTGGCTGGGAATACATGCAGGAGGATCTGTTCAGTTTTGAATCCAACCTTGCCTACATAGTGAGTTCTAGGCCAGCCAAAGCTACATGAGACTCAAATAAAAGATATACTTAGGCTGGGAAACCTTAGACAGAGAAACCCTGTCTCGAAAAACTGAAAAACAAAAAACAAAAGATATACTTGGGCAAGTGCTTTGGCACACTTGATCCAGAAGGTGGGTCTAAGAGCTCCAGGCCAGCCTGAGAGTTGAGAACCAGGGCAGCCAGGGCTATTCAGAATTATGTAATTTCTTCTGCAAATTTGTCTTTTGGATTTCGTGTGGTGGTTTCTTTTTTAAACTTTCTTTTATTTAAATGATGTATTCAAAGCCGGGCACGGTGGCACACACCTTTAATCACAGCACTCAGGGAGGCAGAGGCAGACGGATCTCTGTGAGGTGTACAAAGTGAGTCTAGGACAGCCAAAGCTACAGAGAATCCCAGCCTAAAAACAACAACAAAAATCAAATAACAAAAACAAACAAAAAGGCCACTGTTGAATTTGAAAGAACTCAGTTACCTGTATCCTACTAGAAAGGTCTTGGGTTAGAAATTTGATAATGGAGTAAGGGTTTTTTTGTTTCTTTGTTTTGGAAAACATGAGTGTCTGAGTGTTTTGCCTTCACCTATCTATGTGTGCACAAGCATACCTTGTGGCACATACACCATGTAATCCTTGCTTCTGCTTCCTGAGATTACAGATACTGACCACCACATCCAGAGCTGGGTAGTATCTTAGCTTAGTGTTCCTCCTGAGAGTAAATATGGTGTGAACTTGTAATAAAACAGAACATAGCCTAGTAAAACTTACTTGGCCCAAATGCAACTGTGACATTCCTTAGTCCAGATATGAGTGCTTTGAACTCAGGATTTACCTGCCTCAGCCTCCTAAGTACTAGGACCTCTTGGTTGTTAATAGCAGAAGTTGTACCACAGCATCGTCTTTATTGTGTCCTATTTCCCACTCTTCTATTACCCCACAATCTCAAAAAGGGGTTGAAATAGCAAGATAGAAAAAAGAGGGAAAGTCTAGATTGTCCCATGTTATGAAATGATGCAAAAGCATTTTTGTTGCTTAGCAATAGAAAGGTCAAAATATCTAACACAATACTTAAAAATCGCATCCATCTAACTTTTTTCCTTTTGGCTAACTAGCTAAAAATAGAAAAAGACCATATACGTGTGTGCATGCATGCAAGGGAGGGGGCTGTGTAGTACTGTGTAGTGCCAGTGAAAACCAAAAGTTGGGTGTGGGACTTCCCAATGTGTTAGAGTTACAGGTATATGTCATCTGCCTGAAGTGAATGCTTGGAACCAAACTCAGATGCTCTGGAAGAGCACCATATATGTTCTTGACTGCTGGGCCATCTCTCCAGCCTCCAACCCTTTTTTGTTGTTTTTGAAACAGGGTTTCTATGTGTAACAGACTGGTTGTCCTCAAACTCAAGAGATCTACTTGCCTCTGGCTCCCCAATGTCGGGATTAAAGGTATGCACCACCACACCTGGGTTAGTATTTCAAGTATCTTTACTATATTGCCCAAATAGGCAAAAATTCTGTCTGTAATTTAAAAGTGAAAATTCTAGGTATTTCATGCTCCAAAAAACTTTAGGTTCTTATCATTTATCTTAAACATTTATTTTTGCATAGCTGGGCATACTGGCATATACCTTTAATGCCAGCACTCAGAAGCAGAGACGTGTTGATCTGAGTTTATGGTCTGAATAGCAAGTTCCAGGCCAGCCAGAACCACATAGTGAGACTGTGAGAGAAGAGAAAGAGGGAGACAGGCATAACTTCCTAGGCCTGGTGGTCCCTAGTGACCTGCTGGCCAGCTAGGATCCATACCCCAAAGTGCATAAATTTCACTTTACATTGTAACAGCCTATTACGACATTAGTAAATCAAACCATGCTCTACTTTTTTTTTTGGTTTTTCGAGACAGTGTTTCTCTGTGTAATAGCTCTGGCTGTCCTAGAACTCACTCTGTAGTACAAATTGGCCTCAAACTCAGAGATCTGCCTGCCTCTGCCTTCCAAGTGCTGGGATTAAAGGCGTGACCACCACAGCCGGCTCATGTTCAATTTTTTCCTGAGACCACACAACAAAACATACTTTTCCCTTTCCCTTTCTACAACACTGGAGTTTGACCCAAACATCTCATGCACAGTAGGCAACCAGAATTACTATTTCTAGGCTTTTCTAAGCTTTGAGACCAACACCTTGCTAAATAAATTACACAGACATCCCCAACTGCCTGCATATATATGAACACCACACCCGTTCGACCCGCAGGTCAGGTGGCATCAGATCCCCTAGAATTAGAGTTCAAGTTTGTTTTGAGCCACCATCTGGGTGCCGGGAACCAAATCTGGGTCCTCTGCAAATGCAACAAGTAATCCTAACTTTTGAGCCATCTGTCAGCCCCCCCTTAAGCTCTCTTTGTATAGTTAAACCAGTATCATAGAATTTTATAAATGAATGAAAGCATCTGTGTGTAAATAGTTTCTCTCTCATTCATCTCATTCAGTATAAACAATACCCACCTTTCAGGTTTCTAAAATGTATGATAGCACCCAAGGTCAAACAATAATGTCGTAACAAGTCAGAGTTGTTGCCAAATGCCTAGGGAGGCAGGGTACACAGACTAAGCTCAAGGCGAGCCTGATCTACATAGTGAGTTCCAGGACAGCTAGGGCAATACAGTCTTAACCACCCCTCCATCACCTCACCCCCTAAAAACCACACAAAACAACTTCCAGCAGACAATTATCCAAGGAACCTAATGTTGGCAACAATACTTGTGCTTTACATGACAAGACTCTGGGGTCAAAACAGAGCACTTGAGACTGGTTCTGAACCGGCACGTAGACAACTTCAGTGTTCGCTCCTGCACCTCTGTCTCCCAGTGCTGGGAGAACAAAAGACACGCTCTACCACAACCAATGTTAATTTTATTAAAGGGTTTCTGCTCCAATTTCAGAACATTTTATTCTATTTCTCAACACATATTGACTTGTGTGTGCCCCAAGCCACACAGTCAGTTCTCTCCTTCCACCAGGTGGGTCCCAGGGATTGAACGCAGCTTGTTACATATCACCAGGCCAACTGCACAGAATTTTTCTCAAAACTAGTTTTACAAATATTGCAGTTTGTGCCAGGCGATGGTGGCATACACCTTTAATCTCACCACTTGGGAGGCAAAGGCAGGCAAATCGCTGTGAGTTTGAGGACAGCCAAGGCTACACAGGGAAACACTGTCACGGAAGAAGGAAAAAAAAATTCCCTGGCTGGGGTAGGCTGGACTTACCCCAGACTCCTTCCTGCCTCCACCTCTCAGAATGCTGAAATTAAAGGAGCATACCACATGTGGCTCATATTGGATTTTTAGATAAACACCTGAAAGACTTCTGCAATTTCCTTTTCTTTAAAGACAGGGTTTCTCTGTGTAGCCTTCACTGTCCTGGACTCATTTTGTAGACCAGGCTGGCCTCAAGCTCTATGATCCACCTGCCTCTGCCTCCTGAGTGCTGGGATTAAAGGCGTGCGCCACTATGCCTGGCCTGACTTCTGCAATTTCAAAGTTTAAAAATTGGGACTAAGAGGCCTAGTAGCCATACCTACTATGGCTAGTAGTCCAATCTGAGTCTCATCGCCAGAATCTGCATATAAGCAACTAGGTGGTACAATGGAAGCCACACACACAAACCAATGTTAAAATCTATTAAAAATAGGATATTAAGCCGGGAGGTGGTGGCACACGCCTTTAATCCCAGCACGCGGGAGGTCTACAAATGGAGTCCAGGACAGTCAACGCTTGAAAAACAAAACAAAACAAAAAGGAAGATATTAAAAGCCTGGCAGCTGGAGCTGGAGAGACAGCTCAGTGGATAAGAGCACTGGCTGCTCTTCTAGAGGACCCTAGGTCCATTCTCAGCACCTACATGGCCCCTCACGACTGTCTGTAACTCCCAATTCTAGGGTATCTGACAGCCTCACACAGACATTCATGCAGGTAACACACCAATATTAGTTAAAAAAGAAAAGTTGAGGGCTGGAGAGATGGCTCAGTAGTTAAGAGCACCGCCTGTTCTTCCAGAAGTCCTGAGTTCAATTCCCAGCAACCACATGGTGGCTCACAACCTCTGTAATGTGATCTTGTTGTTGTGACACACACATTTCATCCCAGCACTATGGAGGCAGAGGCAGGCTGCTCTCTGAGTACCAGGCACAAAATGACACACACACCAGAGAGACACTCATAAATATACGTAAAGGTATCAGTAACCTTAGTGACAGTGGGTTCTATTTTAAGAAGATTAAGTATTTGGCACACGCCTTTAATCCCAGCACTTGGGGGGCCGAGGCAGGCTGATCTCTGTGATTTTGAAGCCAGCCTGGTCTACAGAGCCAGAACAACCACAGCTGTTACAGAGAAACCCTGTCTGGAAAAACAAAAACAAGCAAAAAAAGAACTGACAAATGGAGGCTGGAGATGGTTCCAGAGTTCCAGAGTTCAGTTCCTAGCATCCACTATCGGGCAGCTCACAACTACCTAAAACTGCAGCTCCAGGATATTTGGCCTCCAAAGTACCACCTCCCCCAAAACACCAGGACTGGTGGTACATGCCCAGAAATGAGCAGATCTCTTGAAGTTGGGGCCAGCCTAGTCTACAGTTGAGTATCTCAAAAGGAAAAATAACTAGAAAAAAGAAAAGCCAAACAATTATATTGCTAATTTTCACTCTTGACCATGTCTAACATTAATACTTTCCCCAGACTAATTATTAGTAAATAATTCCAGATTTATATAAACTATAGAATATATTTTTTAAAAACAGAAGTCTCAACTACTTTGTTATAGTTTAATAATTCTGTAAGGTTCTGGTCATCTACTTTACCTGGGCTCCTTCTCCATGGTATAAGCAATTCACCACATTGTCTAAAAGGTTGATATCCAGTTTTTGGCTGAAATCAAGCAGCTGACGAGCTGCATGGTCTGCTAACATTGTCATAATTGCTGGCATAGATTACTGAAAGAAAAAAAAATGAAGTTACTTAAGTATGGATAGCAATAACACTCAAACTTTCTAAAGTAAGTTAACCTCAAAACATTGTTCATATACATACATGGATCACAGAAATTTTATTATGAAACAAGTAAAAGCAAAAGCAACATCATATCCCTAAGCTGGTCTACACATTACTGCAGTGTGGCTGGGTTCCTTCTACTTTCCTTGTACATTACTAGTCCACCTACATGTGTAATCTATCCACTATGATTCCATAGCCCTGTAAGTTTTCTTGGGGGGGGGGGAAGTAAGGTGTGATTGTGAGGGCAGAGACAGAAAGGGTTTCACTAAGTAAGCCACCAGTTTCCCAAGTGTGGGGACCATGAGAGTGTGACCTTGAGCAGGCTAGGCCTGGCTCACCTGGATCTCCATGCAGCAAGAATGACCTTGTACTTCTGACCCTCTTGCCTTTCCTTCTCCAGCCCCTGTATATCTAGTCTAGAGTGCTGAGGATGGGTGCTAGGCAAGCACTCTACCACCATCATGCCCAGCCCTCTTTACAAGTTATTTCAACATTTTAAATGTGATTTCAAGGATTTAAAAAAAAAAACTTTCTAAGTGAATCTTGTGAATAGCTTAGTCTCTCACAGACAGGACAACGTGACATCGATTTTTGTATTGTACATGGTGGTGGCAAGAAACCAGTCTAATGTAGCTTGATACCCAATACCCTTAACTGCTACAGAAGTTTTTTTCTACATTCAAACCACTCAACTGCATTGCTTTCCACCCTCACTGTGGCTGAGCATTAAAATGGCACCCACACCAAGGGCATGATATTACATGCATATCATCTCAACACTTGGAAGGTTGAGACAAGGAGGTCTTTAATTTGAAGCCAACCTGGGCTACATCTGATAAGTGCCACGACAGACTGGGAGATACTCCATGCCAGGTGTGGTGACACATGTCTGTAATCCCAGCACTAGGGAGGCAGAGGCAGGCTGATCTCTCTGAGTTCGAGGTGAGGCCTGGTCTACAAAGCAACTCCAGGACAGCCAAAGCTACACAGAGAAAACCATAAAGGGGGGGGGAGGAGAGGAAGGAAGGAAAATATGCCATGACTTCAAAGTTAGCATGTACACAGTAAGGCCCTGCCTCAAAAGGCTGGGGGAGGGGAGGAATAAAGCTAAGGTGCTCCCCTGATTCTAAGGAATTCTGAACACCCCCACACACACTGTGTAGCCCTACTGACTCTGCCAGGAAATCTTGAGTATTAGCTTTGAGAAACCAACCAGGAGAGAGGAACATGGCAGGGCTCAGGCCTCTAATCCCAGCATTAAGGAGGTTTAGGTAAGAGGATCACACTTCCTGCACTGGAGGCCAGTCTGAGTTACACAGTAAGGACTTGTCTAAAACAAACAAACAAAAAAACAAGAAAACAAGGCTGGGCTTGGCAGTGAACACCAGGGGGTCAGAGGCAGGTAAAGCTCTGGGAAGCCAGCCTGAGCTACACAATCAATTCCAGGACAGCTAGAGCTACGTAATAAAGAAGCTGCCCCAAACAAAACTAATAAAGCAATAGCAAAAGAAAAAAATATTATATTCTGGACAACAGGGGCCTGCAAGATGGCTGGCTCAGTAGCTAATGCACTTGCAGCCAGCCAAGTAGCCAGCTCTCAAGCCAAAAAGGACCCCGCCCCCCTGCAGAGACCTAACCCCACAAGTTGACCAAGTTACCTAAAAATATTCTGCCAACTTTTCTTCTTGTTGTGGGACTGAGGGGCTGTGAATGCTAGGCACAGCAGCGTTACTAAGCTCTTCTCCACCCCTTGGCTTTATTTTCAGATAGCGCTCACTGTGTTGCTCAGGGGCACTCTAGCCAGGCCACCCTTGAACTCACCATCCTTCTGCCCAGACTCACCACAGCTTGGGATTACAGGCCTGACTTGTACCAGTGCCTCTCTTACATGTACAGAGCTGCTCAGGTACATCACTTATGTGGTAAGCCTCCTGTCTCAACCTTCAGGCACTGTGAGCCCCACAGCTGGATTCTAACTCAAATTTAAACAATTTGCATACCATTTAAAGAGGATCTCTTAAGTGTATCCATGACACCTTTTACAGCAGCGTTATTTCCAGGATTGGGAAATAAATAACATATTTGATCACACAGTTTTTAAACAACCAGGTTGGTAAGATAAAGTTGCTTTTAAGACTTTATTTTTAAATTCTGTTGTTTTTGTGTGCCTGCAGAGGCCAGAACCG
Source organism: Acomys percivali (assembly GCA_907169655.1). NCBI lineage: Eukaryota > Metazoa > Chordata > Mammalia > Rodentia > Muridae > Acomys > Acomys percivali. The sequence goes on along the minus strand of OU015747.1, from coordinate 51,615,080 downwards.
TGTCAGATCCCACCTGAGCTGGAGTCACAGTGATTATGGCAGAATGGGTACTGACCAGGTCCTCTCCAAGTGCAGGAGGGATTCTTAACTGCTGAGCCATTCAGTCCCACCCTTTTTTAAGATAACAGTTTGAAACTTGTACAAAGTGGAGGCTTGGTGGTTAAGGTCTAATACCCCAGCACCTAAAAGATGAAGCTACGAAGTGTGAATTCCAGGTTATCTTGGACTGCAGAGATCCTGACTCAAAGAACAAGACCAGGAGTTTCTCCACTGTATTTCTGAGAGTGCTGCTGATAAACTTCAATTTAAATGCAAAGGCTTTATTAAGGATGTCCAAGATATAAATTAGTCACAATAAACCACAAATGAGGCTTGGCTCAGTTAGCAGAGTGTTCCACCATGCATGAAGCCCTGGATCTGAAACCTGGGTGGTGATGTGCATCTGTAATCCCAGGACTCTCGAGAATCAGAAGACCTCGGCCATCCTCGCCTACAGTGTGAGGCCAGCACAAACTGTGCGGCCTGCAACTGATAATCAGGCCAAGGCTAAACCAAGCCCTGAGGATAAACCCAGCATACTACAGGAATAGACAGAGGCAAGAGGACGACAACAGGCCAAGGCCTGCCTATTAATGTCCCCTTTTCAAGGCTCTGCACGCTCTGTCATAGAGACAGAGGTGTACTTACAAATAAATTAATGTCAACTGGAGAGGTGGCTCAGAGGTTAAGAGCACTGACTGCTCTTCCAGAGGTCCTGAGTTCAATTCCCAGCAACCACATGGTGGCTCACAACCATCTATAAATGAGATCTGATGCCCTCTTCTGGCTGCAGATGGACATGTAGACCATTCTATACATAGTAAATAAATAAGTAAATCTTTAAAAATTAATTAATGTAAAAACAAAGAAACTGGGCTGGAGAGATGGCTCAGAGGTTAAGAACACTGGTTGAGCTTTCAGAGGACACCAGGTTCAATTGCCAGCACCCACATTAGCTCACACCTGTCTGTAACTCCAGTTTCAAAGTTTGACACCTCCACAGACATACATGCAGGCAAAACACCAAGGACATAAAGTAAAAATAAACTATATACCTAGAAAATGGAGAAACTGGCTGGCATGATCATATACTAACTTATGTATTAAATAACTAAATAATACGTTAAAATACACATTTTTTAAAAGCCTGCAATCCAAGGAAGACTAACACCAAGGCCAGCAGCTTCATTTACATGAGGCTCAAAAAAAACAGCAAAACCCCTTCAAGAATTCAAAGGGATAACATCTCAGAAGAGGTACAAGCACTCACTGGCTGGGACTCACAGTGAGGCCATGTCTGGAAAAGGAGAAAACAGATCTAAACATTATACAAGAGGAAATAAATTCCACAAACATGGCTATGCTTTCTGATACCTTCAAGTGCCATACTTTTTATAGATTAACAGAATTTCTGACTTTGTGGTTTAAAATTGCAATCAACTTTTCTCTGACACTATCACAATTTACAGCTTTAAAAAAAGCAACAAAATATTAGTCAGGCGGCCCTACCCCTAAAATTTCATTTTCATGTTGGTCTGACTTCTTTAATAAAAGTTCTGATGGGGGAGGGGTCCAATCTAATAATACTGAAATATATAGTTGTTGGCCTTTCTCGAACCAGAAGTTATCTTTCAAAATGACTACCTATTCTTTAACTGTATAGGTAATCCAGAAATGGCGGCTTTGTGGTCAATGCCAACCACATTTAGTAGCCCAGAGCAATATCCCAATATTCTTTCCACTACCGGGCGTGACACACAGGCTTAAGATACATAATCATGCACCAAGTTTAGCTATAGCCGGATTTTTTCGCCAGAATACCCTTTCTTGTTGGTATCCTCCAATCCCAAATTCCACTCAGACTGTGAACAGTAGGGAGCCATCCTGCAATGCTGCGACTCTACAAGTGATCACCGATATACCTTCAATGTACCCTAAGCAGCGGACACACTACCTACCAGTTCCCATGCAAAAACCAGAGAATCCTAACTATGGCTTGGAGGTAACTTCACACTATGTAAAAATACAAGAGGATACAAAAGACTGCTACTTCGATGTGTGGGCAATCGCCTGCTTCATTCAGTAAGAAACACACGCCTCCCTTGGGAGGGCCCGCCCTCCCCTGGCTTCCCACCCGAACGACTCTCAGCACTTCTAACTATAGCTCACAGGGGCACGCATTCACCCCGCCCATACTCGGAGGAGGCATTTAGACCCGGCGCCTTAAGTTCACCGCCCCATTCTCTATGCAGCATGTCCTCTGAGTGATCCGAGGTCCCGCCTCGGCGAGTATTTAGTGCATCCTCTACTACCACCACCACTTCCTCTCCTCCACCCCAAACTCAAGAGACTAAGGGACTCAGGGAGGGCACCATTCACTGTCCACGACCAGCGATAAATTATTCCACCAAGACACATAAGACCTGGACAGAAAAAAAAAACCCACAACTAAAACCCTAAAACACGGAACTCCATTTGCAGATCTCCGAAAAAAATTAATTCATCTTTCCTACTTCTTGTTCCCTACACACAAAACCACCACCAACAAACCACCCACAAGGCTTTCGAGTTTCCTCGCAGAAAAAGGGACTCGGTAGCCCCTCCCTCCCTCCCCCATCCCAAGCTCTCCACCGAAGGGGCCACGTGATGCAGGCGGACGTTTCAATGCTGCTGCACTAAATATTTCTGGAAACTTCCACTCCTAATAATTTACAGAGACGTTCCTGAGATCACCCCAACTCTCCCCAGCCCTTTGGACTGGGGAAGCCCTTCCACCCACGCGCAGGGGCTCAACCTCACTACCACGCTGCTCGCCTTCCTCCACCCGCACACGCCAATGACCCAGCAAGCGCTCCCCTCCCGCGGCCGCCTCCCCGCCTCCATCGCCGAACGACAGAAGCGCTTCCATTCAATCGCAGGCTCCGCCGAGGGCCCCGCGCCCGCCGCCCGCCTCGCCTCACGCCGGCCGCGCCGCCGCCCGACCCTCGGCCCCGAGCACACGACCGACTTACCCAGAAATTCAACCAACTGCTTCTTCCTTCCTTGTCCGGGCTTGGGGCGAGGGAAGGTGGAGAGGAGGGAAAGGAAGGGGGGTGGGAAATCAAGGTGGGTTTCACAGTTTTCCCACCTTAAAAAAAAAAAAAGAAATTTAAAAAGAGAAGGGCAAAAAAAAAAAAGCTCAATATTTACTATTCCAGGGACAACTCCACCCAACACACACTCACGCACACACACGCGCGCACGCACACTCACACACACCACACACACACGCGCGCGCGCCCCCCACCAAAAAGGGGAATTAATCCGAGGAATAAATGCTCCCGCCCGGCTGGGGAGGAAGAAAGGGGGAGGGGAGCGGGCCAGTCCGGGAGACGGAGCCCAGGACCCTCCAGCCACAGGCGGCGGCGGCGGGAGCAGCAGCACGAGTCCGCACGGCCAGGGCCGCTCTGCCGCCAGTTGCAGTCCGGCTCCCCCTACCACTCGGGGCTCGTTCGCTCTCTCACGCCGCTCCGGCGCCGGGCCCCCCCAACCGGGCTCGCCTAAACTTTCCCCCCCCCTTCGCGTGCTCCTCGGCGACTGGTGGCTCCCCCCTCCCCCTCGGGATGGTTGCACGGCTGCTGCAGCAAAGGCTGGAACAGGCACGGCCGCCGGGGCTGTAGCGACTGTCGCTGTTGCTGATGCTGAAGCTCCCGCTGCTCCTGCCGCGGCCGCTGCAGCCGCTTCTCCCCCTCCTCCTAGTGCCTCAAACTCGGAACCGGTTGAAACCGGTTCAGACTGGGAGATTCCATCTCGGTTGAGTTTTTCAGCCCATGGCGCCGCGGAGCGTTTGGAACCTGGGCCTCCGCCCCCAGGCCGTGCGCCCATTGGTCGGCCCCGGCCACAGCCGCGCCATCGGCCTCCCTCTTATTGGCCCGAGCGCCCGTCAGTTCTACCTCAAGGGCTCCACACGAGCCTGCCGCTTCGGCCCCCGCCTCTTTCCAGCAGTGATTTGCCCGCAGAGTGGGGGAGGGGAGGCGGGGCGGGACGCGAAGGAGGGAGCGGGAAGGGGGGGAGCCAGGAGTGGGGGGAGTGGAGGTGGGACGTAAAACCGAGCCCAGCGAAGAAGCGAGCGCAGAAGCCTCACCGGGGATTGGCTGGAGTGAGCTGTCAGTCAAGCGCAGCCCGCCTTCGGCTTCCCCTCCCCCCCTCTCGCGGCTCTACCCCCCTCTCCCGGTCCCTCGCTTGCAAGCCCCGCCTTTCCGGCTCGCCCATTGGCTGGGCGCCTTTGGTGACGGAGAGGGTGGGGCTCGCCCGTGATCTGGAGGCGGCGGGAGTTTGAGCGCCGAGCGCGCCTCTCTTCTCTTCTCTCTGCTTTCCCGGTTCATAGGCGGCCCGCCCTCTCTGGCTCCCGCCAACCTCGGGGGCCTCTGCCTGGGGCTCCAGCAGCCTCGTGTCGCGTGGGGTCTGAGCTCGGGAAAGGGAGGGCACACTCCCTGTTGTTTCTACATCTGCATAGGCGGGGGAGAAAGACCATAAGGAAGGCGTAGGTGCCCCTGGGCCTTGGATCCATTGTAGAGGCCTGGGTTTGGGACACTTGCAGTTGGGGTCGGGGATACCACGGGCAGGCGTGAGCCTAAACTGTGCGGCGCCTCGTGATCTCAGAGTCCTGGGAATAGTGCCTAGCGAGCCTCATTCAAAATTTTAAGTCTCCCAGCATTCGAGAGGCAGAGCCAGGTAGATCGCTTTGAGTTCGAGGCCAGCCTGGTCTACACAGAGAAACCCTGTCTCCAAAAACCAAAAAAAAAAAAAGTCTCAGAGGCAGGTGGGTTGATGTAAGTTCGAGGCCAGACTGATCTACAAAGTGAGTCCAGGACAGCCAAGGCTACACTGAGAAACCCTGTCTCGAAGAAACAAAAATGTAATTCTCTCCCTAGACTGCTTCAACAAGATTTCCTCGTCCCAAAAGTTAAAACACTCGCCGGGGATGGTGGCTCACGCCTTTAATCCCAGCACTATGAAGGCAGAGGCAGGTGGATTGCTGTGAGTTTGAGGCCAGCCTGGTCTACAAAGTGAGTCCTGGACAGCCAAGGTTACACAGAGAAACCTTGTCTTGAAAAAAAAACAAAATAAAAAACCCAAAAGTTAAAACACTCAAACTCCTGTTACTAACTTAACAATGCATATAAACTATTCTTGTGCCAACTTGCTTCAACTTGGTGCCCTTAATCTGCCACACTCAGTTTGTCTTAGGTTGTTTCCCTTTGCACACCTCATCTTCAGATAGAACAGTCTATGGAAAGTCTGGAACTTGGCTCCCAAGTGCCAGGTCAGTTGTGCTGATGAGGCTTACTTGAGACAGAGCCAGCAGCCTGCAGAGGCAGGCAGATCTCTGAGTTCAAGGCCAGCCTGGTCTACACATTGAGTTCCAGGACAGCCAGAGCTACATAGAAACCTTATCTTGGGGGATTGGGCACAGAGCCAGCAGCCCACCAAAATCGACTGGCCTGCTGTGCCAGAAAGAGGTGGCTAAGTGATTTATTAAACAAACCTAGTTGGCCTGGCATGCTGGTACAGGCCTGAACTCTCAGCACTTAGGAGGAAGAGGCAGAAAGATTAGGAAGGCAAAGCCATCAGCTACAGAGTAAATTCAATGTCAGTTGGAGGCAGAAGATGCTATCTCTAAACACAAAAACAAATATTAAGGCTACAGATCTGATACCCTTAGAATCAGCCCTACCCCAAGGATAGGGATATGGAAATCTAAATAAATACCTGCTCTCCAATAGGTATGGAAGACATTTTATGCAATGCTTTATTGAATTCTTCATAGCACCATGAGGAAATTATTTTTGCAGAACATCTCTGCCTGTGCCCCCCCCCAACACACACAGACACATACATACAACACATATTACCCCAGATATTTTGTTTGATTGGGTCAGGGGCCACTTGGCACAACACAATTGAGGAGATCAGAGAACTTTGTTGAGTTAATCTGCTGTTTACTTTTTATTTTTCCTTTTTGAGACTTGGGTCTTGATGGATAGCCCTTGCTGGCCTAGAACCGGCAATAATCATCCTGCCTCTGCCTCCCTAGTGCCACCATACCCTGCTAAATAGTTAAGTGTCTTTCTTTTACACAGGGACTGGATAAAGTGCACAGGCTGACCTTAAACTTGAGAATTTTTTGTCTTTGTCTCAAGTGCTGGCTGGGATTACAGGTATATGCTCTTCTGAAAAGTACTCTTTGTAGCAGGGCTTGGTGGAACACACCTTTAAATGCCAGCCCTGGGGAGGCAGAGGCAGACAGATCACTGTGAGTTCAAGGCCATCTTGGTCTATATAGAGAGTTCCAGGCCAGCCAGAGCTATATTGTGAGACTCTGTCTTAAAAACAAACAAACAAGCCGGGGTGTAGTGGTGCATGCCTTTAATCCCAGCACTTGGAAGGCAAAGGCAAGCAGGTCGCTGTGAGTTCGAGGCCAGGCTGGTCTACAAACTGAGTCCAGGATAACCAAGGCTACACAGAGAGACCTAAACCAAAGAACAAACAAACAAACAAGCCAGGCCCAGTGGCACACACCTGTAATCCCAGCACTCTGGGAGGCAGAGGCAGATGGTCACTGTGAGTTCCAGGTCAGCCTGCTCTACAAAGTCAGTCAAGGACAGCCAAGGCTACAAAGAGAAACCCTGTCTTGAAAAACAAAAAATAAATAGGACTATATGCACCACCTGCCTCTGCCTCCCGAGTGCTGGGATTAAAGGCGTGGGCCACCATGCCCGGCATTAAATAGGACTATATTCTATCATGGTTAACAAAAGAAATAGAGTATAACTCCCTCTCTCATCCTTTTTCTCACCCAGAAGCACTTGTGTGAACTACAGCTCTTTAGCACACACCCCTCACCCCCTTTAAGATGGTCTCCTGTAGCCCAGTCCTGTAGGCTGGTCTTGAACTTTTGATCTTTCTTCCTCCACCTCCTAGTGCTGGGATTATGGGTAAGGACCACTATACTCGCTCTCCCCATCTTTTCTTTTCTTTCTTTTTTTTTTTGTTTTTTGGGGGTTTTTTTGTTTTGTTTTTTGAGACAGCGTCTCTCTGTGTAACCTTGGCTGTCCTGGACTCACTTTGTAGACCAGGCTGGCCTCGAACTCACAGTGATCCGCTCACCTCTGCCTCCCGAGTGCTGGGATTAAAGGTGTGTGCCACCACGCCCGGCTCTCCCCATCTTTTCAATGTCATAAATGATTCAACAGTTTCCCTGCAGTGGATAGTTAAGCCATTTCCTCTTTTGCTTGTGACAAACAAGGCTCCAGTTAGTAATTTCGTACACTTATCTTCTGGCACAAATATGGACGTATCTCCAGGGTAAAGTCCCACAATCAGAATTACAGTGTCAAAGGCCATGCATATTTGTCTTGATAGATATTGCCAAAGTGTCCCCTGAGTGATTTTATTGGTTTAGACACAGGATCTCACATTGCCTGGAAATGACCTTCTACTTTTTTGTTTTTGTTTTGGGTTTTTTGGTTTTTTGTTTGTTTGTTTTGATTTTTCAAGACAGGGTTTCTCTGTGTAGCTTTGGCTGCCCTGGATTTGCTTTGTAGACCAGGCTGTCCTCGAACTCATATTGATCCACCTGCCTCTGCCTCCCGAGTGCTGGAATTAAAGGCGTGCACCACCACGCCTGGCTGAGAGGACGAACTCTTTTTTTTTTTTTTTAATTTATTTTGGTTTTTTGAGACAGGGTTTCTCTGTGTAGCCTTGGCTGTCCTGGACTCCCTTTGTAGACCAGGCTGGCTTCGAACTCACAGCGATCCGCCTGCCTCTGCCTCCCGAGTGCTGGGATTAAAGGCGTGCGACACCACCACCCGGCTCTAGAGAGGACCAACTCTTAAAGTTGTCCTCTAACCTTTATCTACAGGTGTGGCATACCCTCCCCCAAGGGATAGATGGATGGAAAGATGGCTAAGTGGATAGATGTAATTCAGAGTACAAAACTTAAAAAAAGATTTGTGTATTATTATGTATGCAGTGCTCTGCCTGCACATACACCTGCAGACCAGAAGAAGGCATCAGATCACATTACAGATGGTTGTGAGCCACCATGTGTTTGCTGGTAATTGAACTCAGGACCTCCGGAGAAGCACTCAGTGCCCTTCACCTCAGAGCCATCTCTCCAGCTCCAGAATACAAATTAAAAAAAAAAAAAGCTGGCATGATGTTGACACTGTAATTCTAGCACTTGGAAGATTGAGGCAGGAAGATCAGGAGTTCAAAACCAGCTGTGGGGGCTGGAGAAATGGCTCAGAGGTTAAGAGCACTGGCTATTCTTCCAAAGGTCCTAAGTTCAATTCCCAGCAGAGTGGCTCCTAACTATTTGTAGTAAGATCTGGTGCCCTCTTCTAGTGTGCAGGTATACATGCGGGCAAAACACTGTATATATAAAAATAATAATAATAATAAAGGTATGGGGGCTGGAGAGATGGCTCAGAGGTTAAGAGCACCGACTGCTCTTCCAAAGGTCCTGAGTTCAATTCCCAGCAACCACATGGTGGCTCACAACCATCTATAATGAGATCTGGTGTCCTCTTCTGGCTTGCAGGCAGGATATTGTATACATAATAAATAAAGAAATCTTTAAAAAAAATAAAAAATAAAAGTATGTAAAAAGGTTCAGGCTAGTAAAGTCCAGTGGCAAAACTCTTTAATAAAGAGGCAGAGGCAGGTGAACCTCTATGAGTTTCAAGGCTAGCCCGATCAACATAAAGTTTCAGACCAGCCAGGACTAAATAGTAAGACCCTGTCAAAAAAAAAAAAAAAAGAGGCAGTCTTGCCAAGCCACATGAGGTCAGCCTGGGGCAATTCTTTCTTTTTCCTGCCTCTCCTGTCTCTTTCTGGTGTTTTATTTTATTTATATGAATGCTGTATCTGCAGGTACCAGAAGAGGGCATCAGATCACATTATAGGTGGTTATGAACCACCATGTGGTTGCTGGAAATTGAACTCAGGACCTCTGGAAGGGCAGACAGTGCTCTTAACTGTTGAGCCATCTCTCCAGCCCCCTAAGCTGGCCAGTCTTAAGGATGCTTTTCTGGTACCCTAAAGCTCCCTTCCCTAGTATGTAGTTGCTTGTCCTCTGAGTGTCTGATCTCCATGCCAGCTTAAATAGCATGGCGTTTACATTTTCCTTCATTCTCCTCCTGAGATGGGAGTAGGAAGGCAGGTGTGAGGTTTGCAGTTTCCATTGTAGGAGCTTCTTTTTCTTTTTCTCCATTATTATTTTTTTATTTTATTATTTTGGCTTATCTAGACAGGCAGGATTCCTCTGTGTAATAGCCCTGGCTCTCCTGCACTTGCTTTGTAGACCAAGCTGGACTTGAAATCACAGACATCTCCCTGCCTCTGCCTCCCTGAGTGCTGGGATTACAGGCGTGCACTACCACACCCAGCCCAGAGCTTTTCTTTTTAGGTTCTAATAAAATTGCCCTTGGAAGAAAAATTGTCCTTGATCTTGAAAAAATAAGAAAGAAAAGCCAGCCTAAGTTACATGAGATCCTAAATATAAAACACACATAAATAAATTATTTATTTATTAATTTTAGAAAGGACTGAGACAGCGGGGTGGTGGTGGTGCACGCCTGTAATCCCAGTACTCAGAAGGCAGAGGCAGGTGGATCACTGTGAGTTCCAGGCCAGCCTGGTCTACAGAGTGAGTTCCAGGACATCCAGGGCTACACAGAGAAACCCTGTCGGTATGGGGGGTGGGAGACACGGGACCGAAGCATGGGCTGACTGAGGCTATACACTTATGCTCGGCAGGAGAGCATCTGCCTGTCTGGATATGGAGGTGGGGAGAGACACAGGACAGAAGCATGGACAGGCAAGCTACACTCCTATGCTTGGCAGGAGAGCACCTGCCTGTCATCACAATGCTCTAGGTTCAATCCCTAGTACCAAAACCAAGCAGAACAAAAGTGCACAGTATTGTCTGCAGTGCCAGAGTCAGAACAGAACACATCACAGGTAGGACAGACGTGAAGATAAGCAGTAAAAAGTTTAACAGTTCCAGGACAGCCAGTGCCCTGTGGAGAGACCCTGTCTCAAACCCCACCCCATCCCCCGCCCCAGAGAAAAAAATATGCTAATGAGGGGCTCGAGAGGTGCTCAGTGGTTAGGAGCATTTGCTCCTCATGCCGAGGACCTGGCTTTGTTTCCCAGAACCCAAGAGGGGTTCACACTTATGAATAACTCTAGTTCTAGGGCAATCCAGTATCTCCTTCTGACCTTCACAGACACACATGGCTCTGGCGCGTAGATATACATGCTGAAGAAACGCATAAAAATAATTGAATACATATTTTAAAAAATCAAAAAATTTAAAAAGCATACAAACCGAGCAGCGGTGGTGCATGCATTTAACCTCAGCACTGTGGAGGCCGAGGCAGGTGAGGCCACCCTGGTCTACAGAGCTAGTTCCAAGACAACCAGAAACTGTGTCTCAAAAAACAAAAAAACAAAAACAAAAACAAAATAACAACAAAGTATAATAATGTCTAACCGGGAGACTTAGAGAGTCCCAACTGGTCCAGGAGGAGATGCTAGTGGCATCTAATAGAGGCCAGGGATGCTCCAAAGCAACACAAGTCAACACTTACCTCAGCAACTGTTCACAACCCTCCCCCGAAAATGCTAACAACAGCCCGGGATTGAAAACAGACTGAAGTTATTCCAGCCCACTGAGGGAAGGAGGAGACGGAGAGAAAGCTGCCAGCCAACTGGATCTACTGTCTTCAAACTTCACCATTTTGTCTTTTTTTTTCCCAGAGCTGAGGACCAAACCCAGGGCCTTGCGCTTGCTAGGCAAGCGCTCTACCACTGAGCTAAATCCCCAACCCCCAAACTTCACCATTAAACAGGAAACAACCGACAGGCCTATGGATGTGCACCTTTTTGACGTGGATCTGGCACAGGCCTGAAATCGTTCTCTAGGAAACTTTCAAGCAGTGCTGACAACAGTCCGCCAGCTATAGTCTCAATAAAGAGACAGGTTATTCAGTGAGGTGTCCTGGGATAGATTGAAGACAAAGACTATGATTTGAACTGAGCCAGGTACAGTGAAGCAAACCTTTAAACTCAGCACAGGAAAAGCAGAAGCAGGTGGATTTCTGTGAGTTCGAGGCCAGCCAGGTCTACATAATGAGACCCTGTCTCAAACAGACAACAACCAAAAACCAAAAAAGAAAGGAAAAACAGAACAAAGAAAGAACCTGAGTGGAGCTGGGCATGGTAGGCCCCCTGCAACCCCAGCATCCGGACAGCAGAGGAATAAGGAGGTTCAAGGTGATCTCGGCTACATAGAGAATTCAGGTGTGAGGGTACAGGGTGAGACTATCTCGCATAATAACGATAATGATGATGATAATTTGCTAGAAATCACATAACAGTGGTTATTGTTTCTAAGAAAATTGCCTGTGGGGATGGGAAATCCAAACTGTCAAAGCAATGTAAGTTATTGTCATTGTCCTTGGTCACCTCCCAGAACTTAAAGGTAAGACCCTATTTTGAAGACACTATACACTTCTTGCCACAGACCTAAAGGAACCCAGCTAGACTTGACCTGGAGACAGAAGGGTTGAGGCTCTCCCAGGGGGAGAAGTAAGGCAGAAGAAAATCACTTTCAAACATGGGCATTTCCTTCTACAAACTAATTTTACCTTCATTGTTTGGAATTAAAGGCATGTGCCACCACGCCTGGACCTAAGCTTTTCTTTACCAGAAACTTGCTCTATACCAGGCTGGCCTCGAACTCAGATCTCCTTGCTCTGTCTCCTGGATTAATGGTGTGTTGGTATTCCACACAGACCTAGGAGATCTTTGGATGTGATCTCTTGCCAGAACAGCCATGTTCTGAGTTAACACTCTTCTACAATGACCGACCTGGCAAGACATCCCCAGCAGCTCCATAGCGGTACTGTTTTCTTGGTGCTAACCAACAGCTGTCTAATTGGATTTATGGTCCACTCAGTGATGGAATTGGTGCATGCATATGATATAGCCAGTCCGGCTAGAGAAGTCATAGGCCCTAGCAGAGAACCTACTGCTGTCATTTTCCTAAATCACTGTAGTCCTGACAGTGTTCTAAAGCACCACCCTTCCACCCACAGATGAGCGCAGCCTTCGCCTCTTTCAAAAGCACTTCTTCCTACTGCAGGGACCCCAGCTGGCCAGAGTGCAGACACCAGGGCTAAGCCCCACCTAATCCTTCCACAACCGTCCTTATACCTAAAGCTCATGCGACACTGGAGACAAAAGTCAAGCACACCGGCTGCTGGACAGTGAGTGTCTTCTAGACATGAGAGAAGCTGCACTCGGAATCCCAACGATGCCATTGCATAATGACAGTGCCAGGCGGCATGCCTATGTGCTTTCAGGGAACCAAGTAAGGCCCTACCCCTAGATGAAGAGACACAGGAAATCAACGGCTGCTGAGAGTGAGAGTAAGTGTTCTCCAGGGATGAGCCCCTTGATAGTTATCCAACCCCAAGTGGTCAGCCTGAAACATGGGCACAGCGGACTCAGTGGGGTGTATACACACATAGAAGGGGGGGATGACAAGTGTATAAATGTGGCGCTTGTTTGAAATTCTGGCCTCCAAAGGCATGCATGAGTGCAGTGAGCAGACATCTCTACAGACGAAACACCCAAACACGTGAAGTAAAAATAAAACTTAAATTTATTGTATTCTTAGTTCGAGGCCAGCCTGGTCTACAAAGGGAGTCCAGGACAGCCAGGACTGCACAGAGAAATCCTGTCTCGGGGAAAAATTATTGTATTCTTTTCTTTGTTTTTTTTTTTTGAGACAAGGTCTCTCTGTGTAGTCTTGGCCGTTCTGGACTCACTTTGTAGACCAGGCTGGCCTCGAACTCACAGTGATCCGCCTGCCTCTGCCTCCCGAGTGCTGGGATTAAAGGTGTGCGCCACCACACCCAGCTCATCTTTTCTTTAATTAAAAAACAAAACAAAACAAAAAAAAACCAAACCCAAAAAACAGCCTGGCAGTGGTGGCGCACACCTTTAATCCCAGCACTCGGGAGGCAGAGGCAGGTGGATTGCTGTGAGTTCAAGGCCAGGCTGGTCTACAAAGCGAGTCCAGGACAGTCAAGACTACACAGAGAAACCCTGTCTCAAAAAATTGAAAAAAAGAAAAGAAAAGAAAATAACAAAAACCCCAAAACAAAACAAAACCAAGCAGGGCATAGTGGTGCACACCTCTAATCCCAGCACTTGGGAGGCAGAGGCAGGCAGATCACTGTGAGTTCGAGGCCAGCCTGGTCTACAAATCGAGTCTAGGACAGCCAAGGCTACACAGGAAACCCTGTATCAAAAAACAAACAAAAAACAACAACCACAAAAAAATCACAAAGGGTTTTTGTGTAGCCCTGACTGTTCTGAACTCACTCTATAGACCAGGCTGATCCCCAGTAAAACATAAAACCTGGTGTGATGGTGATGGCCTGTCTCAAAAAAAATAAACAAATTAAATCAAGAGTGAGGCTTGTACTTGGGCGGTAGTGGCACACACCTTTAATCCCAGCACTCGGGAGGCAGAGGCAGGTGGATCGCTGTGAGTTCGAGGCCAGCCTGGTCTACAAAGTGAGTCCAGGACAGCCAAGGCTACAACAGAGAGACCCTGTCTTCAGAAAAACAACGACCACGATGCTATGACAAGAGAGTGAGACTTGTTACAACAAAGAACAAGAGACAAGGATGAGAATGTAGCTCCATTGGTAGAGAGCGTGGCTGCCATCCACACAGCCCTGAGCTGGATTCCTAGGCCACTTACATTGGATGTGGTGATACCTTAGGGGGTAGAGGAAGGTAGTTCAAGGTCATCAGCTACAGAAGAAAACAAATGGGGGCGAGCTTGTGGGCAAGAGAAAATCTTTATACAGTGCTGAGGGCACTGTGAGCTAGTCCAGTTTCTATAGAAGGCTATGGCATTTCTAAAAAAATAAAAACTAATAATAGATCTTTCATATAACCCAGTCAAAGGGCACCCAGGCAACATACCACAGATAACTTGCGGACCCATGTCTGTTGCAGCACCATTCACTACAGCTTAGCTATGGGGCCAAGCTAGGTGCCCAAGAGAGGAATGAGTAAGGACAATGTGGTTTATATCATGCAATAAAATTATAATAAATTTTATTATTTGCCTATTTGCGGCACGCATGTGTGTGCATGTGCGTGTGCGTGTGCGTGTGCGTGTGTGCATGTGTGTATGGGTTTGTGTGCGCGCGCACACAGGAATATGCTTGTGGAGGTCACAGGACAACTTGAAGAAGCTGGTTCTCTCCTTCCAGTATGTGGACCCCGGGCATTGAACCAGGATGTCAGGCTTGGTGACAAACTCCTTCACTTGTTGAGCTTTCTCACGGGACCAAGAAATCTCACTAGTCAAGATGAAATCTGCCTTTAGTCTGGTGTTCCTCACTTTCTGAGCTTTGTGCCTCTGCCAGACCTACACACTTGCTTACTGTTGTGGTAAAGCTGTTGGAGGCATCTCTCTCTCTCTTTTTTTTCTTTTTAAGATTTGGTTTGTTTGTTTTTAATTAGTATACAGTGTTCTGCCTGCCCACCAGAAGAGGGCACCAGATCTCACTACAGATGGTTGTGAGCCACCATGTGGTTGCTGGGAACTGCACTCGGGACCTCTGGAAGAGCAGCCAGAGCGCTTAACCTCTGAGCCGCCTCGAGGCATCTCTTGAGTAGATTAAATTAAAGAATGAGATGCCCACCATGGTGTGCTGTGCGACCGGCAGTGGTGGCAGCCCCCAGGGAAGCAGAGATAAGCAAGATAGGGGTGTTTGCTTTCACGGGGATCAGACTTGCAGTGAAGCCTCTACCAAGGGGAAACAACAACAACAACAACAACAACAACAACAACAAAATACCCCAAAAAACTAAAATCAAAACATGTCTGACTCTTATCTGCCCACTGGTTTGGACTCAGATAAAAAAGTAGACCTATTAGCCAAGGCTTTACAGAGAAACCCTGTCTTGGAAAAAAAAAATAGGAGACCTATTGTAATTGCCTTGTAATGTAAGAAGTATCATTGCAGAATTGCCTCATGAATACACAAATGGTGCTATATATTATTTTGGCTTGTTTTTTTTCCTTCAAAAATGGTAATATATCACAAACTTTTTTTAAACCTTGTTCGTTCGTTTATTCAGTTAGTGGTTTGTTTTGCTTTGGTTTGGTTTTTTTGTTTTGTTTTTCTTTCCTTCTTTTTTTCTTTTCTTTTTTTTAGGTTTTTCAAGACAGGGTTTCTCTGTGTAGCCCTGGCTGTCTTGGACTCCCTTTGTAGACCAGGCTGGCCTCAAACTCAGAAATCCGCCTGCCTCTGCCTCCCAAGTGCTAGGATTAAAGATGTGCACCACCACCATGCCCGGCTCAGTTCGTGATTTTTTTTTTAATAGTCATTTATTTATTAAGACTAGTCTTGATATCTAGCCCCACCTAACTTGATATTTGGGATATAGCCCAGGCTAGGCTGGACTTGATGGCAATCTTCCTGCCTAAGCCTTTTGGCTCCTAGAGTTAGGGATTGTTGGTGTGTGTTACCATTCCAGGCCTACTGAACTATCCCAAAGATCTTCGTTTTAGTTTGGTATTTGTTTATTCATTCTAAGAGTGTCTGTGTGTGTGTGTGTGTGTGTGTGTGTGTGTTCTCCTTTGAAGGTCAGAGGATGACTTTGGGGGGGATGACTTCTGTAGCTGATGACCTTGAAGTCTTTCTACCATGTGTGCTCCAGGAGTTGAACTCAGGTTTTTAAACTTGGTAGGTATCTTTCCCCACTGAGCTATGGTGCCAGCCCTTTGGCTTGATTTTTCTTTTTTTCTTTTCTTTTTTTGTTTTTGTTTGTTTGTTTGTTTGTTTTCAAGACAAGATTTCTCTGTGTAGCCTTGGCTGTCCTGGACTTGCTTTGTAGACCAGGCTGGCCTTGAACTCAGGGATCTGCCTGCCTCTGCCTCCTGAGTGCTGAGATTAAAGGTGTGCACCACCACGCCCGGCTTGGTTTGATTTTTTTTTTTTTAAAGAAGGTCTTGCTCTATATAACTAGCTGGCTTTGAACCTTGTCAGGCTGCCCTGGACAGTGTCAACTTTTTGCCTTGGGCTTCCAAGTGCTGGATTATGAGTGTGGTTCCTCACATCAGGCTCCTAGACATCCCCTTCCCCCTCTGGTACAGCATATTGCTTTTTTTGGTGGTGTACTATCTAATGGGTAGACTAGCCTTTGCTCACCAGCTCCTCTGGATTAGTTCCAAGGTTTCGCTTTTCGAGCATTGCTTGTAGATCAATTAGCACGTGTGGAACACATCTGAGGAAGAGATTCCTAGGAGTGGTATTCTTGGGTCAAAGGGTATATGCATTTGTAATTTTGACAGACATTGCCAAATTGGCCTCTTCAGGGATTAAATCAATTTACACTCCCAGCAGCATTAGGGGAGAGCTCCTGTTTCCCATGGCGTCTCAGCAGTCTTAAGAAACTTCTGGTACCTTGCCAATCTGAAGGATAAAAAATGGCACCACTACATTTTTTTTTTTTTCATGATAAGGGAGGTTGAGCATTTTGCCTTCAGTTCAAAAGGCTTTATTTTTGCTGGGCGGTGTGGTGCATGCCTTTGATTATACCACACTCAGGAGGCAGAGGCAGGCGGATCACTGTGAGTTCGAGGCCAGCCTGGTTTACAAAGCGAGTTCAGGACAGCTAGGGCTACATGAGAAACCCTGTCTTGAAAAACCGGGAAAAAAAAAGTTTTAATTTTCTTCTTCCTGAACTCATAGTCTTAGTCTGTTTTCCTCTCATTGGCTTTAAATTTTATATTATTATTATTATTATTATTATTATTATTATTATTAGTAGTAGTAGTAGTAGTAGTAGTAGCAGCAGCAGCAGCAGCAGCAGCAGCAGCAGCAGCAGTACTAATGAGACAGGGTCTCCTCATGTGGCCCTGGAACTCACTATATAGACCAGGTTGGCCTTGAACTCACAAATACCCACCTGTCTCTCCCTTCTGAATGCTGTGTGCTGCTAGGCTCAGCTTGGTTTTTATTTAATTCTGCTCAAGTGTGGGTCTGTGTATGTGGTATACACACTTGAGTTCTGTGCCCAAGGAGGCCAGAGGCTCTGTGCCCAAGGAGGTCAGAGGCTTCACATCCTCATAGAGCTGGCGTCACGGAGCGCTGTGAGCCTCCTGGTGCTGGTGGTGGGCATGAAACTCGTCCTGTGCAGGAGCAGCTCGTGCTCTTAGCTGATAGGAAGACAAGGCTGACCTTGGACTTCCTGTGACTCTCCTGCTTCTGCCTCTGAAGTCCTGAGATCCCAGGCGTGTGTCACCATGCCTGACTCCTCTTTCTTTTCTGATTCAGGATGTGCTGGACTCAGGGAGACTTGAACTTGTTGTTGAAGCAAGGTGACCTTGAACTTCTCTTCTGTTTACTTTGGTTTAGTGTGTGTTTGGAGACAACCCTGGAGGACAGAGGTTGGCATCTGAGGCGTTCCTCTAGTGGCCTCCACTCGTGTGTGTGTGTGTGTGTGTGTGTGTGTGTGTGTGTGTGTGTGTGTTGTGTGTGTGTCTGTCTGTCCATCTGTCTGTCTTTATGGTTCTGTGCCTTATTTCCTTGAAAGGTCTTTCACTGACCCTGAAACTTAACTTTTTGGCTAAGCTGGCTAGCTAACAAGCTGAGGATCTGACTGTCTCTTCTTCCCAGTGTTAGCCAATATATATAAATATATATATCTATGTATATACACCTATATCAATATCTATCTATCTCCAACATCTACACACACACACACACACACACACACACACACACACACACACACTGCCAACACTTCCAGCTTTGGGAGAAAGGTCTCAACACGCTGGCTGGCCTGGAATTTGCTATGTTGTCTAGGTTGGTCTGGAACCCACAGAGATCTGTGTGCCCTTACCTCCTGGGTGCTAGCACTAAAGGCGCACACCGCCATGTACAATACTAGCTTTTTTTTTTAAGTGTGGTTGCTGGTATTAGAACTTAAATCTTCATGCTCTGCTGATGGAATCCTCCAGGCCTGCTCCCGGTCTCCTGCCGCTCCTCCCAAGTGCTAGCGGCGCCGTGCAGGGCATATTTACAGCAATTCAGTTAATTCTCACATCATTCCTTGAGGCCGATGCAACTTAACTGATAAGGAAACTGAGGCACAGTGCTAAGTCACCCATTCAGGGTCATACAGATGCCTAGGGAGTAACTAGTCTAAAACTTAGATAACCTGGTGAGAAACTAGAAGACTAGTTCAGTTGCTAGTTTGTAAAATAGAAAAATGAATAACTAAACATGCACGGGTTGGGGAGGTGGGGGCCGAGGCACTCAGCTCAGCTGGCAGCGCACTTGCCTAGAATGCTCAAAGCCACAGTCGTTTCCTTGAAGATCCTCAGAGTCCTTTGGGATGCACGCTGGGTTCCCCTTGTTCCCCTGCCCCCCCCCTAAATAGCTGTCACCCACGATCTCTGGCTGAACTGGTCTCCACCCACTACAGCCAACCTCAGGGTTCCTGCAGGTGCTCCCTCCTTCTGAGCTCCTCCTGTCCTTTCACTCAGATGCCACCTCGTCAGGAAGTCGCTTCTCTCAGCACACTGCCCTCCATCTTCTCTCACTTTTCTTTTTCTTTCTTTCTTTTTTTTGTTTTTGTTTTTGTTTTTGTTTGTTTGTTTGTTTTTAAAGACACAGTTTCTCTGTGTAGCCCTGTCTGTCCTGGGCTCATTCGTAGACAGGCTGGCCTTGAACTCACAGCGATTCACCTGCCTCTGCCTCCCAAGTGAGAGGATTACAGGCCTGCACCACCATGCCCGGCTACCCACTTATCATTTTCTTCAGGGGGACACTGAGGATTGAATCAAGGGTCTCATGCTTGCAAGCACTCTGCCCCTGAGGTACTTGCTAGCTCTGTCCCACCTCAGCCATGGGTAGCCATTTCGACTGCCAGGATGGCTTAGTTTGGCCTCACAATGTGTTCATTATCCTACCCTCTGGTCAGGTTAAGTCCGCCAGAGTCTTTTTTCTTTCTTTCTTTCTTTCTTTTCTTTCTTTCTTTCTTTTTTTTTTTTTTTTGGAGACAGGGTTTCTCTGTGTAGCCTTGACTGGCCTCGAACTCACAGCAATCCACTTGCCTCTGCCTCCCAAGTTTTTTTTTTTTTTTTCCCCAAGACAGGGTTTCTCTGTGCAGTCCTGGCTGTCCTGGTTTCACTCTGTACCAGGCTGGCCTCGAGTCACAGCTGGCTGCCTCCTGAGTGCTGGGATTAAAAACTCACCATATTATCTTAATTGCTTGTTTTCTTTCTTGGTTTTCCCACTCTGTAGTAGTATCTTTTATAAATCTAATTAAAGGTCACAGCCAATATTCCCTTGGGATTAAGAAATTATGCTCGAGGAGGCTGGAGAGATGGCTTAGTGCCTAAGAGCACTGACTGCTCTTCCAAAGGACCCGGGTTCAATTCCCACCATCCACATGGCAGCTCACAAATGTCTGCAACTCCAAGATCTGACACTCTCATACAGACATACATGCAGGCAAAACACCAATGCACATAAAATAAAAATAAATAAGTTATAAAAAAAAAAAAAGAAAGAAATTATGCTTGAGCTGGGTGTAGCGGTGCACGCCTTTAACCCAGGACAATGGCTCCAAGTTTGAGGCCATGCGGGCTTACACAGCCAGCACTAGAGTGAAACTGTATCTGAAGAGGAAATGGGTGGTGGGTGGTGGTGGGATGTTGTGCCTGGTCTGTTTGTTTGTAAAATCTCACGTAGCCCATGGTGCCCTTAACCTTGTGATCATCCTACCCCTACACCTCCCGAATGTTGGAATTATAGGTCTGTACTCACACACCTAATTTAGAATTACATGTTTGTTTTTGCTGGTTGTTTTGAGACAGAGTCTGACTGTGCTGCCTTGAGTGGTATGTAGATAAGGCTGCCCTTGAACTCACAGGATTCCCTTGCCTTTTCCTCTTGGGACTGCCAACATGTGCTATGACACCTAGCTAGAGCCATCTGCCTTAGTGGGTTGTTGACGGATCGCTGTGAGTTCAAGGCCAGCCCGGTCCACAAAAAGAGTACAGGACAGCCAAGGCTACACAGAGAAGCCCTGTCTCAAAAAACCACACACACACACACACACACACACACACACACACACACACACAAAGGGTAAGAGGTAAAATTTGATTCACATTAATTGAATACTACTGTATCTAGAACTCAGGATAAAAGGTCCTAAGTTCAATTCCCAGCAACTACATGGTGGCTCACAACCATCTATAATGAGATCTGGTGCTCTCTTCTGGCCTTCAGGCAGAACACTGTAAACATAATAAATAAATAAATCTTTAAAGGAATAAAGTCTTGTTTCGGCAGGGTGATGATGGTGGTGGTGGTGGTGGTAGCTCAGGTACAGGTGTTTGGGCTGGTGGGATAGCTCAGGTACAGGCGCTTGGGCTGGTGGGATGGCTCAGGTACAGGCGCTTGGGCTGGTGGGATGGCTCAGGTACAGGTGTTTTCCACCAAGCTTGACACCTGACCTGAGTCCAATCTTCAGAATCCAGAACCAGCTCCTGAAAGCCGTCATCTGATGTACACACACAGATGTGCATATAAACAAATGGTACAGAACTGTTTTTTTAAATAATTTTTTTACCTTTATTTTATGTGCATTGGTGATTTGCCTGCAAGTATGTCTATGTGAGTGTGTCAGACTTTGGAGTTACAGACAGTTCTGAGCTGCCACGTGGGTGCTGGGATTTGAACTCGGGTCCTCTGGAAGAGCAGTCCTTGCCCTTAACCACTGAACCATCTCTCCAGCCCCACAGAACTGTTTTTAAATCAATGATATAACTATAGACTACTGAATGTGAAAATGTTCATAATATATTCCTTTCTTTTCAATTGCCTTTGGTTTTCCTGATTGAAAAGGAAAAATATGTCAGGATCTGGTGTTGTTTTTTGCATAAAGTAACCCGTTCCTTCGATGGCAATCCAACTCATAACCTCATATCCTAATCTCCAATCAGGCTGGCTTCTGCTCCTCTATCAAATGTATTGTTCATTCATGCCATATTTATCAATGATAGAAAAAACAGGATAACACTAAGGTATTAACAGGCGTTTACTCTGGGCAGATGGATTCCTGACTTCTCTTTAACAAGTGTCTGTTTTCCCTCACTCCTTTTTATTTTTATTTATTTATTTATTTATTTATTTATTTATTTATTTATTTATTCCTGAGACTGGGTCTCTCTGTGTTAGCCTTGGCTGTCCTGGAGTCGCATTGTAGACCAGGCTGGCCTCGAACTCACAGCGATCGGACTGCCTCTCCTTCCCAAGTGCTGGGATTATAGGCGTGTGCCACCATGCCTACCTGGCCTTGAACTCTTGATCCTTCTGTGTTTATGTCCCAAGAGCTGGGGTTATAGCGTGTGGCTGTCCTGGAACTCACTTTGTAGACCAGGCTGTCCTCAAACTCAAAGACCCACTGCCTGCCTCTGCGTCCATGCCTCTCTCTCCCCCCTCTCTCTTTCTGGAGACAAGGTCTTGCTCTGCAGCTCTGGCCAGCCTGGACTGAGAGTACAGTGTTCAGGCTTAAGAGCAGCTTTCTCAACTAAAAGATTTTATGATTTCTCTCATACATTTGATGCATATAGCCGACATGGTGGCGCACGCCTTTAATCCCAGCACTCGGGAGGCAGAGGCAGGCGGATCGGATCGCTGTGAGTTCAGGGCCAGCCTGCTCTACAAAGCGAGTCCAGAATAGCCAAGGCTACACAGAGAAACCCTGTCTCAAAAAACCAAAACCAAACCAAACAACAAAAAAGATTGTCTGGAATCTCAGTGCTTAGGAGAT
Source organism: Acomys percivali (assembly GCA_907169655.1). Taxonomy (NCBI): domain Eukaryota; kingdom Metazoa; phylum Chordata; class Mammalia; order Rodentia; family Muridae; genus Acomys; species Acomys percivali. The sequence continues at coordinate 51,593,108 of OU015747.1, read as the reverse complement.
AGAAGCAAAAGTATAAAAAGCAAAAAGGACCCAGGAAAATCAGGGTCATCCTCAGCTACGTAGGGAAGCTTCAGCCCAGCCTGGCCTACGTGAGATTCTAACAAAAAGTGAAAAAAATAATACGAAAGAAAAAGAAAGAGACTAACAGAAGACCACCATCTTCAGCGACCCTATCTCATGGCAGCTGAGTTAGAAAATGGGGTCGGGAGAAGTGCCTGGTCTTGGGGCTGATCTACATCTTTTCCCACAGCCACATTTAGAATCCAAAGAAAATATCTGAAAGCTTCTCCTAGGTAATTTCTAATCCTGTCGCTCCACTGACGTGAGCCACTCCCACCCTCGCTGCAGCAGCCCCTCCCAGAGCAGAGGTGGAGGGGCCTATTGTTTGGGGTTTCCTCTCATTGTCCATGGGCAGCGCCTGGCTAGCCACCTAAGTCTCCTCCTCTGCTTTGGGCGATCTAAAATGGGCCTGGGGTTTCCCCTGCCCGGCTGGCTAGTTAGTTCACAACTCATACTGTTGTTGCATCCCTATTTTTAAAAACTTCCTGTTCCCCAAGAAGAGCTCTTCTGTAGTTCCCAAGGACTTTTCCAGGTAAGAATAAACAGTGGGGTTCAAGCAGAGCAAAGGGGTCTACAGACAGGGGCGTGTTTATTTTGAGACAGGGTCTCTCCTGCCGTTACCTACCTAGAGTTCTGGATTTATAGGTGTGTGCCACCAAGCCCGACTAGAATATGTTTTTATCTGAGTTGCTGCAATACAAAATACAACTCAAGCAAGTAGACACACCAGTGTATTATTTCAGAGCTTAAAATCAAACCCCAAATGGCAGATGTGCGTATGAAATGTGAAGTCCTCCATTGTAAGGATACTGATCAATGCATAATTGTAACCCTACACCGCTCAGCCCTCCTCCGGGAAAAGCAAAGTCGATACGTACAACCAAAACCTAAAGTTATTTTATTACTTATGTAAGGTGAACCTCGGCACTAATCCCAAAGAAGTGACGGAAGCAGCAGCGGTCACCGGGGAAGTGAGTACAAATTTGCATAGAAGACTCCTTGGGGGCTGGAGAGATGGCTCAGAGATTAAGAGCACTTGCTGCTCCTCCAAAAGTCCTGAGTTCAATTCCCAGCAACTACATGGTGGCTCACAACCATCTATAATGAGATTTGGTGCCCTCTTCTGGCCTGCAGGTGTACATGCAAGCAGAACATAAGTAAATAAATCTTAAAAAAAAAAAAAAAAAAAAGAAGACTCCTTTCTGCAAAAGCAGACAACTTTCTGCGCATGCTCAGCTAGAGATTATGCGTCTTCCATAACACATTGCTTAAAAACAGGAAGAGGGACTGGACTGGGTGGGTGGCACACACCTTTAACTCCAGCATTTGGGAGGCTCAGGCACCTGGATCTTTATGAGTCTGAGGCCAGTCTGGTCTACACAGCAAGTTCCAGGTCAGCCAGAATAACTTGGTAAGATCCTGTCTCAAAAAAACCCAGCCATCGGGCATGGTGGCGCACGCCTTTAATCCCAGCACTCAGGAGGCAGAGGCAGGTGGATCGCTGTGAGTTCAAGGCCAGTCTGGTCTACAAAGTGAGTCCAGGACAGCCAAGGCTACACAGAGAAACCCTGTCTCGAAAAAACAACAACTAAAAACCCAGCCTATAATCCCAGCACTCGGGAGGCAGAGGCAGGCTGATCTCTGTGAGTTAGGGGCCAGCCCAGGCTACAAAGCAAGTCCAGGACAGCCAAAGATACCCAGAGAAACCATGTCTGGAAAAACCAGTCTCTCCTCACCCCCCAAAAAAACGAATACAAAACAAAACAGTGTTTGGCGCTCTTCCAGAGGAGGAGAGCGCCCAGTGCTCACATCGGGTAGCTCACATTTGTATATAATCCGACATCTTCTTCTGGCCTCCATGAGCACACGCATGCGCGCACGCACACACACACACACACACACACACACACTCTTACACACCAAGTGTTAAACGTATAAACAGTCCTGATCAGTAAACTGCATGATACAGAAGAAAAGTGCTACTACATACAGTTCAAAGTGAAGTCAACCTTCACTTTGAATCAAGTTGGGAGTTGCAGGTAGAGTGACCAGTGGTTAAGAGGGCTTACCTCACTACCCCAGGACAGCAGTTCAGATCCTGATACCTGTATAAGAAGCTGCGTGCTCAGCACACACCTGCAAACCCAGCTCTGAGTGGAGCAGAGCTGGACGTCTCTAGGGGTTGCTGGCTTCCAGCCTAGCCCAGAAAACATGAGCTATAGCTTCAGGCGGATGCTCCACCCTAGAAAGAGGAATAGGCCAAGAGGCTGGAGAGATGGCCCTGTGCTTAAGAGCACTGGCTGCTCTTCAAAGAGACCTAGGTTTGCATCTCAACAGCCACATGGTGGTTCACAGCCATCTGTAACTCCAGGTCTCAGGAGTCCAGCGCCCTCCTCTGACTCTGCAGACAGGAGGCACAGACACAGTGAACAGACACACATGAGGAAAAAAAAAAAAACATTCCAAGCCGGGTGTGGTGGCACTGGGGAGGCAGAGGCAGGTTGATCCCTGTGAGTTTGAGCCAGCCTGGTCTACAAAGCGAATCCAGGACAGTCAAGACTACACAGAGAAACCCTGTCTCAAAAAACAAACCAAACAAAACTTTAGTTATGTTATGTGAACATGTGTTAGTTTTGATCCCAGGTGTGGGAGGATATGGGGCTGCTTCAGGTTGTCCACAACAGGAGACTATTTGCCTCCTGCTGGCTCTGAGAAGGGTGTGATCTTTGCCAGCTGGGGACAGTTTAATTCTGAGGACTTCAAGAGGGAATAAATGCAAGAACCCAGAGAGGGGCTGGGGTAGGGGTGGGGTGAGGGGCTCCGAGAAAGAAGAAGGCTGCTGCCGCCCCTCCCCCTGCTGCTCCTGGTTGTTGTTTGCTGTTGTTCTTGCTGTTGAGGTTTAATGAGAAGAAGAAGTTGGGGAGCCATCCTGAAAAGAAGACTGGACTTGCCCCCAAGGAATCTGACCACCTTAACCAGCAAGAAGCAGTCAAAGAGAGCTATGCCCCAGAACCCCACTAACCTTTCTTCTTACCTGTATTGGGGTGTTGGAAGGGATTGGGGTGAAGGGAGGGAGAGGTATAAGAAACCCAAATAAAATAGATTAAAAAGTACATGCCTACAAGTATTTATTTATTTATGTCTTTTGAGACAGGGTTTCTCTGTGTAGCCCTGGCTGCCCTGGAACTCATTCTGTAGACCAGGCTGGCCTCGAACTAAAAATATCTGCCTTGCCTCTCTCTGTCTCTTGAGTGCTAGGATTAAAAGTGTGTGCCACCACCGCCTGGCATGTTTTTGTTGGTGTTTGTTTGGATTTGTTTTAGATATTTCTTTTTGTGGAAACACGTTTTCTTTTCTTTCTTTCTTTTTTCTTTTGGTTTTTTGAGACAGGGTTTCTCTGTGTAGCCCTGGAACTCACTCTGTAGACCAGGCTGGCCTCAAACTCAGAGATCCCTCTGTCGTTGCCTCAGGAGTCCTGGGATTAAAGGAGTGAGCTATCCTGTGCAGCACTTTTCCATTTTATAAGAAACCATCAGAGGTGGGCCCGGTGGCACTAGCCTGTAATTCCAGCTTCCCAGGAGAGTTAGATCGTGGGATCATGAGTTCAAAGTCTGCCTTGCTAGCAAGTGTGGGGCAAACCTGGCTACACTGAGATGCCCTAACACACACACACACACACACACACACACACACACACACACACACACAAGAAACGGAGAAAGATCTGGACATTTTGCCCACCCTGACAGGCGTACAGTAATATGGCACTGTTGTCTTGTGTTTGTGGGTTTTGTTTCTTTCTTTTTTTAATACTTTCTTTCATTTTGCATGCATGAGTGTTTTGCCTGCATGTATGTCTCTGTACCATGTGTTCCTGGTGCCCACAGAAGTCAGAACAGGTGTCAGATCCCCTGCAAGGGCAGTTGTGGGCGGCTGTGAGCCACCACGTGGGGACAGAGAATTGAACCCAGTACCTCTGCTACAGAAGCAAGCGTTCTTTCCTGCTGAGCCATCCCTCCAGCTCTTTTGTGAGTTTTGTGAGTGTTTGTTTTTGCATCCATGCACACATGTTCACCCACTGGTGGGAAGGATGGTAGCGGGCATCAGGGGCATCAAGCTCCATCTATTCCTTTGGAGCAGGGCATCTTCCTGAACCCGGGCTTTCATTGTCTGTGCTAGGAGCCAATGATTCTCCTATCTCTGCCCTCACTTGGAGCTGGGGTTAGAGGCACATGAGGACACCTGGCTTGTTACATCAGTGGGTGCTGGGATCTAAACTTGATGGTGCAGCCAGCGCTCTCAACCAGTAAGCTGAGCTGTCTCTCCAATGTGTACACGTGCGTGCGTGTGAATGTGTGTCTGTGTGAGTGTGTGTCTGTGTGTGTGCCCACATGTGTGAGTGTGAGTGTGTGTCTGTGTGTGTGCGTACATATGTGAGTAGGTGTGTCTGTTTGTTTGTTTTATTTTGTGTTTCGAGACAGGGTCTCTCTGTGTAGCCTTGGCTGTCCTGGACTCACTTTGTAGACCAGGATGGCCTCGAATTCACAGCGTTTCCCTGCCTCTGCCTCCCGAGTGCTGGGATTAAAGGCGTGCGCCGCCATGCCCGGCCTGAGTGTGTCTGTGTGTGCGCACATGTGTGAATGTGAGTAAGTGTGTGTTTGAGTCAGGTTTTCACTATGTTGTCTATGATGACATGAAACTCACTATGTAGCCTAGGCTAACTTCAAATTTGCATCAATCCTCCTGCCTCAGTCTTAGCTGCCTCTCTAGTGTTGAGATTATAGATATATGCCAGAAGTCCAGCTCAAAGCTTTTTTTTAGGCTAGTCCCCTCTATGCGTTCACTTCTGTAACAGGAAGTATGCTGACCTATGGGTAAGGAAAACACACTGCAGAGGCATGAGGCAAGGGCCAGAAGAGAATTTTTATTTTGGGTTTTCGAGACAGGGTTTCTCTGTGTAGACCAGGCTGGCCTCAGACTTACAGAGATCTGCCTGCATCTGCCTCCTGAATGCTGGGATTACAGGGGTTCACCACCATACCCAGTGAGGTTAAGTTCTTAATATTCTTGTCAGGAACCCAAATTTGATCCCCAGCAAACATGAGAGCACAACTGCCTGTAATTCTAGCCCCAGGGGATCTGATGCCCTCTTCTGGACTCTAGGGGTACATGCATTCATGTATACATACCTGGACATAGACACACACAGGAACGAGTGTAACATACACACACACACACACACATACACACACACATACACACCAAACACATAATAAAAATATTAAAAACTGTATTGGGTGCTAAGACTATAGTCTTAGCAGTGTGGAGTCTGAGGCAGGTCTGAGGTCAGCCTATCCTACACAGAAAACTCCTGTCTCAGAAAACTAAAATAACAAAACTTCCATTGTTCCTGGGGCATAGTTCACTGACAGAGTTCTTGTCTAGCTTGAGTGAGCTTGTGGCTTTAGTCCTTTACTAAAAATAAAATTAAATAAAAAAATTCTTTATAAGTCAAGCATTGGGCAGCTTGTGTCTGTGACCCCAGCACCTGACAGATGAATGAAGATCACAGAGAGTTTGAGGCATACCCAGACCACACAGTAAAATGCAGGCTAGCCTGGTCTACAGAGTAAGACTCTGTCTCAACAGGGCTGGAGAGATGGCTCAGAGGTTAAGAGCACTGTCTGCTCTTCTAGAGGTCCTGAGTTCAATTCCCAGCAACCACATGGTGGCTCACAGCCATCTTTAAGGTGATCTGATGCCCTTTTCTGGCCTGCGCATGTACATGCAGGAAGAACACTGTACACATAGTAAATAAATAAATAAATAAATCTTTTTTAAAAGATTTATTTATTTATTTATTTATTTATTTATTTATTTATTTATTTATTATGTATACAATGTTCTGCCTGCATGTACACCTACAGGCCAGAAGAGGGCACCAGATCACATTATAGATGGTTGTGAGCCACCATGTGGTTGCTGGGAATTGAACTCAAGACCTCTGAAAGAACAGCCAGTGCTCTTAACCTCTGAGCCATCTCTCCAGCCCCAAATAAATAAATCTTAAAAAAAAAAAGACTGTCTCAAAAAACCAAAATGAAGCTTGGCATGGTGGTGCATGTCTTTAATCCCAGCACTCGGGAGGCAGAGGCAGGTGGATCACTGTGAGTTCAAGGCTAGCCTGGTCTACAGAGTGAGTCTAGGATAGCCAGGGCTACACAGAGAAACCCTGTCTCAAAAAACCAAACCAAAAACCAAAAAACAAAAAGAAAAACAAAACAAAAGACATCCCCTGACACACCCACAAAAGGAAAAGGCCACTATGGTGGCTTGTAGCTGGCTGCTACTGTTTGAGTTCTTTTTCCCACCCTTCCCCACCCCTTTTCTTCCACCCTTTCAATCCTCTAACACCAGACAAGGGGGAAAAAGGAGCCAGGCGTGGTGGTGCACGCCTTTAATCCCAGCACTCGGGAGGCAGAGGCAGGTGGATCGCTGTGAGTTCGAGGCCAGCCTGGTCTACAATGCGACTCCAGGACAGCCAAGGCTACACAGAGAGACCCTGTCTCAAAAAAAAAGGGGGGGGGGCGGGAGGGAGGAGGATAGAGAGGAAAGAGATGGTGAACACCGTCGAGGGCTGGGAAGGAAACGTTACTACTCTTAGCCTACTTCTCCACTGTTTAGGGCCTTCAAGTTCCTTGGGGCAAGTTCGAGCTTTAAACGTCAGGATATCTACTTTCCTCTTGCTGTTTACTTTTTGCCCACGACTACTTAACAAACAGACCAACAACAAACAACAATCAACCACAACCCTCAGAGCCCTAGCATCTACATACCAGTAGCGGAGATAATAAACATGTTTTTGTTTTGATCCCAAGTGTGGGATGGGGAGCAGTTTTGTGAGAAAGCAGGTGATGTTTATCCACTAGAAGACAAACCCCTTTGGGGGGGGGGGGGCTTGGTTTTTGCCAGCTGAAAAACATCCTAGGACAGACTCTGAGAGGACACACACACACACACACACACACACACACACGCACGCACGCACGCACGCACGCACGCACGCACACGCGCGCACACACACACACACACACGCACACGCACACGATGCTGGGCTTGTTATTATCTGGCTTTTCATTGTGTTCTGACCCCTCTGCTCCAGGGAAGGCTTCAAGGCTTTGGATCTCGGCTGAGGCTCTGGGTTTTGGTTGCTCCAGGTTCCAGCAGCAACCTTGGTGGGATTGCTGGTCTGTTGAAATCCTGCTAACTACACCACCAGGAGAATCGTTCCCAGGAACTGATACCCAGAAGGTTTCGTTCTTGTTTTCCCTAAACCCCTTTCCCTCCTGCTTAGGGTAGTCGGGTTGTAAGGGATGTACACTCATTTAATAAGTTCATAATGAAGTATAGTTGTTAAGGAAACTGAGCCTACACATCCCCTCTGAAAAGACCCCAGGATTCCCAACATCACACAATCACAGAAACTATCTGCAGCAGGTAAACCACGCCCCTTTCTTCAGAGCACTCTCACAGAGCAAATCACAGTCGCCTACTGCGAAGCAGCCGCGTAGCCCCACACCTGAGATTAAAACGAAAACATACTCATATAATATTTCTGTGTGGTTTTTTTTGTTTTGTTTTGTTTTGTTTTTTTAGAGAAATCAGAATTCCAGAATTCTCATTTCAGCGGCTCAAACTGCGATCTCAGTACTTAAGGGGTAGCGGCAGGAAGGTTAGGAGCCTGGTGTCATCCTCAGCATCCTCAGCTATGCAGTGAGCTGGAGGCTAGCCTGGGCTATATGAGACCCTATTGCCCCCGCCCCCCTTTTTCTTGTGTGTTCATGGTCCGGAGCCCAGAGCATCTCCTCCTTCATGTTTAGCAAGCTCTCCACCGCTCGGCTCCACCCTTAGCCCCAATAGAGTTCCTTTTCCCTAGGGCCCAGAGAGTCTGAGATTGAGGGAGAGTGCTGACAGCCCCAGGCAGAGGCTGCATCTGGCAGTACTGACGGGTAGCCAAGGGCGATGGGGCTCCTCGTGCACAGTGCTGCTGCCTCTCTGGGGCCATGTGGACTTCAGCCATGGGCTCAGGGCACAGCAACAGAGGGTAAGATAACCTTAGGTGGATTTCCAGTGTCTGTGGAGGACATGAAGAGAGAGGAGGCCCGATGATGCCAGGCCCCAAGGAAAGAAATTAGAACAAGCCGTGTTGTGAGGTTGTGGCGGGATGGGACAAGGACGGACACGGAGAAGAAAGTCCTCACTTTGAGGCTGCAGAGAGAAGGTACATGGAGCATGGATTCTCTGAGGCAGGTCGGTGAAAGACGAAGAGAAACGGCAATGCTGGCGCACGCCTTTTATCCCAGCACTCGGGAGGCAGAGGCAGGTGGATCACTGTGAGTTCGAGGCCAGCCTGGTCTAAAGAGTAAGTCCAGGACAGCCAAGGCTACACAGAGAAACCCTGTCTCGAAAAGCCAAAATATAAAAATTTTTTAAAATAAAATTTAATTGTGTCTATTATGTTTAATTGTGTTTAATTGTGTTAATGTATGTGAGGGCAGACTGGCTTGTGCCACAGTGAACGTGTTGGGGACAGAGAACAACTCCCACCTTTCCATGAGTCCCGACTCAGTTTTTTTTTTTAAAGATGGAGGACTTTTTTTTTTTAAGATTTATTTATTTATTATGTATACAGTGCACATCAGATCACATTAGAGATGGTGGTGAGCCACCATGTGGTTGCTAGGAATTGAACACAGGACCTCTGGAAGAACAGTCAGTGCTCTTAACCTCTAAGCCATCTCTCCAGCCCCCAGACTCAGTTTACAGGTCAGCACAACACAGCAAGCATGTTTATCCTCTGAGCCCCGCCCCCACCAGCCCAGGCTTTATCGTTTTTTAAAGGACGGTGGCTTGTTTTCGAGCCCTGGCAACAATTTTCTCACTCTCCATAAATCTCAGCTTCCTCACTCCTAAATGGACTTTCTTCATGAGATCCCTTCCATTTTGTTTTTCGAGACAGGCTTTCTCCGTGTAGCCCTGGTTTGTTCTGGGACTTGAGCTGTAGACCAGGCTGGCCTCGAACCTACGGAGATCCATTTGCCTCCTGAGTACTGGCATCACAGGTGTGCCACATGAGACAACAGAAGCAGAAGACTATAAGTGTTCAACACCATGACGTCTTGGTGGCCTGTGCATTCACGGTTGTATTCTTATCTCAAGTCGTTTTGGTGGGGGAGGGGCAGTGTTTTGAGATGGGGGGGTCTGACTACGTAGCTCTGGCTGGCCTGGAACTTGCTGCGTAGACCAGGCTTGCCCTGGAATGCATAAACATCTTGCCTCTGTCTCCTGACTGCTGGGATTAAAGCGTGTGCCACCATGCCCGTCTTAAAGGCATGCTTTTATTACTAGTTTTAATCTGACTCCATTGAGAACTGAGGCCACTTTGCTTTTGTTTCTTGGCCAGGAATCACTTGATTCGGAAACTGTTGTGGGACTTGATGGCCGAGGAAGGCAGGCAAGGACACAGAGCACAGTGGCTGAGAAGATAGAAGAGGCTCAGCTGTGTGTCTGAGGATGGCCTTGAACTCCCGATGCTCCTGCCTCTGTGCTGAGTACCATGCTTGGCTTCTTATACATTGTATCCTCCTGGTTTTGGAGTCAGAGACTCATCCTCTGTCATTGGCTACCCCAGAATTTCTGGCATTCCTCCCATCTCAGCCTTCTGAGTTTTGGAATGACAGGCCAGAACCAAGAAAGGCCATATCTTGAGCTGATGTACTGAGTTTAAAAACTGAAAGTCTCTTTTGCAGAATGAGCTGTCTGCTCTTCAATGTAGTTTAAACATATGAATGAGTCATTCACAATTTTTAGGTAGGGCTGGGCGGTGGTGGCGCACGCCTTTAATCCTAGCACTTGGGAGGCAGAGGCAGGTGGATCTCTGTGAGTTTGAGGCCAGCCTGGTCTACAAAATGACTCCAGGACAGTCAAGGCTACACAGAGAAACCCTGTCTAGAAAAACCAAAACCAAAGCAAACCAAACCAAATTTTAAGATAATATCCATTTTATTGTAGCTGCTTCTTTTCCAAAGCAATATTTTGAAAAAATAGAATGCTGTATGGTGATGCATATCTTAGTGGGTGGATTCAGGAGAATATAGAATTTAAGGCCAGTTTAGGCTAAGGAGAACTGAAATAAAAAAAAGGGTAAAATGTTTACTGTCATAGCACAGTAAGTGGTCAAGTGGTCTGTCAATATTGTGCCCTCTCTCTCTCTCTCTCTCTCTCTCTCTCTCTCTCTCTCTCTCTCTCTCTCTCTGTGTGTGTGTGTGTGTGTGTGTTCAGCCTATTTCTAATTTCTGATGTACTTGAGTTCTGTTACCTAGACACCTCTTAGAGAACCGGAGATCATTTTAGCTCGATACATTAATATTTAACAGACTTGTGACTGATGGGTTGAAGATAAGAAAATTAATTCAATCTCCCTAGGTTTTAATCTGTTGTTAGACCCGAGAGGCTGTGCCAGGGCTAGGCTGCTCCTGAAAGTAGCTTTGGCCTCTCGACCCTGGAACTGGAGCCAGCTCCTTCGCTGCTTTGCATTCATCCTCGTTGGCAGGCAAGAGCCTCTTGATTGCTGTTGCTGTAAGATGCCTTTACCCCTCACCGGTTACCAAAACCCTGGGCTCTTAGCACATAGCCTGGGAGAGAAAATCCTTCGCTTAGGTAGTGCTGTCACTTAGAAATCCAGCTTTAAACACGGTGTTCAGAATGAATTACAGATAATTAACCGCTCCATCAGACTTACATGTTGGCTGTATGTTCCACAGAACTGACGAGGTTGGTCAGTGTCAGTTCCCAGAGGCCCCGGGCCTCTGCTCATCTCTCAACTTTTCACTGACGGCGTCTGTTGAAGGAAGGTATCCTAGCAGCCGTATCTAAGCTACAGTTTGGCAGGTGTGTAATTGCAGGATCTCTCTTAAACACAGGGGCAAAATCAGCTCTGCGTATGAAATGTGGTGCACCCCTATAACCCCAGCTCTTAGAAGCAGAGCCAGCAGGACACCCACACATTGGAGGCCAGCCTTGTGTACGAAATGAGTTCCGGGATGGCTAGGGCCACAGATTGGGATCTTGTCTCAACAACACAGAATGGGTTGGAGAGATGACTCAGTGGTCAAGAGCACTGGCTCCTCTTAGAGGGCTTGGGTTCAGTTCCCAGCACCCACATGGTGACTCACAGCAACTGCGTGACTCTAGTTCTAGGGGATCTGGTGCTCTCTTCTGAATTCCTTGGGCACTAAGTATGCATATGGTACATATACATACATGTCAGCCAACACTCATGCATAGAAATAAAAATGAATAAATTACCAAGACAAACAAACAAGAACTAAAGTTACTGTATTAGTTACTGTTTTGCTGCTGTGATAAAATATCAAGACCAAGACAGCCTGGAGGAGAAAGCCTATTTTGCTGATGGTTCTAAGGGACAAGAGCCTATGGTGAGGCCCCTGGCAACGGGGAAAGAGACACCTTGTTGGTGGTGTTCTTGTGTCAGTCAGGGGCAGAGCAGATGGCAGTTCTTTGTTCATCCTAGCTCAATGCCTGCCTTGGTGGCCCAAGCTGTCTTAAGTCTAGAATGCATAAAAATACAATCAAATTCAGGCAGAGCAGCAGGATGGTGTGATCTCAGTGGTGGTACATTCCTTTAATCCCAGCCCTTGGGAAGCAGAGGCAGGCAGTTTCTGTGAATACAAGGCCAGCCTGGTCTACAAAGAGAGACCCTGTCTCAACCAAACCAACCCAAACTAAGGAAAGACATTGCTAATTCTATTCAAAGTTGTATTTCCCTCCCCTTTCCCCTTAGTGAGTTTTCTTTCTCTCTCTCTCCCCCCACCTCTCTCTCTCTCTGAATCTTTCTCATCTCCCTTCCTCCTCCCCCATGTAGCTCAGGCTGGCCACTAACTTTCTACCCTCCTGTACTTTGCCCACGGAGCCACATCACTGACCCTAGTTTTGGCTCTTCTGAATCACATCTTTTTGTGTAGCATGGGCTAGCCCCAAGCTGGAGGCAGGAGGCGCCTCATGCCTTTGCTTTCTGAGACCAGAGAGGATGCCAGGGTTCAGATGCAGTTCTCTTCTCTAGAGGCTTCTGTGTCTGAATATTGGTCCCCACTTGGCCTGTTTGTCGAGTTTTATAGAACCTTTAGTATGTGAATCCTAACTGCAGAAGTAGGCCCAAAGGGTGAGCTGACAAGGTTACACTTGTCTTAAGTTTTATCCCTGGCTAATCTGGATATCTTTCAGGGTGATTTTGAACTCACAGAGATTCCCCCTGCTTCTGCCTCCTGAGTCCCCAGATTAAAGGCAGGTGCCACTTTTTTTGGGGGGGTGTTTCAAGACAGGGTTTCTCTGTGTAGCCTTGGCTGTCTTGGACTCACTTTGTAGACCAGGCTGACTTCAAACTCACAGCGATCCACCTGCCTCTGCCTCCTGAGTGCTGGGATTAAAGGTGTGTGTCACCATGCCTGGCTGCTCTCTTCTTCTTCTTCTTCTTCTTCTTCTTCTTCTTCTTCTTCTTCTTCTTCTTCTTCTTCTTCTTCTTCTTCCTTTTTTTTTCAAGACAGGTTTCTCTGTATAGCCTTGGCTGTCCTGGACTCACTTTGCAGACCAGGCTGCCCTCAAATTTATGGCGCTCCACCTGCCTCTGCCTCCCGAGTGCTGGGATTAAGGGTGTGTGCCACCACGGCCTGGCTGGCCGCTCACTTCTTATATTTCATTTTCTTAGGTGGATGAGTGTTCTGCCTGCATGTATGTATGTGTACTGTGTGTATGCCTGGTGCCCATGGAGGTCATAAGCAGGCAGGGGCTTCCCTGGAACTGGACACAGTTGTGAGCCACCACACAGGTGGTAGGGATTAAACCAGGGTTCTCTGAAAGAACAGTGAGCCATTTCTCCATCCCCACATCTTTTTTCCCCTCTTTGAGACAGGGTTTCTCTATGTAGTCTTAGCTGTCCTGGACTTGGCTTTGTAGATCAGGCCTGCCTCTGCCTCCCAAGTGCTGGGATTATAGGTGTGTGCCACCATGCCTGGCTGGGACAGGGTTTTTTGTTTTGTTTTGTTTTGTTTTTTTTGTCGCTGTTGTAGTTTTTTCTTTTAGGTTTTTCAAGACAGGGTTTCTCTGTGTAACAGTCCTGGATGTCCTGGACATGCTTTTGTAGACCAGACTGTCCTTGAACTCACAGAGATTCACCTGCCTCTACCTCCTTAGTGCTGGGATTAAAGGCATACACCATCACACCTGGCTGAGACAGGGTTTTTATGTAGCTCAAGCTGGCCTCAAATTCACTACGTAGCCAGCCTGGGCTGCCTTGGTCTTCCTGTTCCCATGACCCAAGTGCTATGATTACAGGTTGTCCTACTAAGGGTTTCTATTGCTGTGAAAAGACACGGCAACCACAGCAGGTCTCACAGTTTCAGAGGTCTCGTCCATTATCATGGCCAGGGAAACATGGTGGCATGCCAGACTTGAACCCAGAGACTGTAAACTGTAAAAACTTGTTTCTAATTGTGGTATGGCTCAGTCTTTGACCCAAGAGCTTTCTGTTTATTGTAAACAAGTGCTTGTGGTGTGGCTCAGCCCTAGCACACACCTTTAATCCAAGAGCTTTCTGTAGACAGGATTTGTTTTGTTTTGTTTCCAGAGACAGGGTTTCTCTGTGTAGCCTTGGCTGTCCTGGACTCATTTTGTAGACCAGGCTGGCCTTGAACTCACAAAGATCCGCCTGCCTCTGCCTCCCAAGTGCTGGGATTAAAGGCCAGCTTGGATGTCATGGTTTTGAATACAGTGCACTCTTGGACATATCTCCCACTAAGAGCTATGAATCTGCTTCCTGCTCATGAAAAATTTCTAGGCCAGGTGGTGGTGGTGCATACCTTTAATCCCAGCATTTGGGGAGCAGAGAGGCGGGTGTGTTGGGGCTTGGTCTGGTGCTATGTGATGCTAAGTACTGGCTCCCAAGATCTGGTTGCTGCCAGACGAACACCTTCTCACACACACCTGTCCACGTTGTGTAAGCCTTGTCTACAAAATTATCCTTGTTTGACCAATAAAAAACTGATACCTGAGCAGGGCCGGAGGAAGGTGAGCGTGGCGAAGGTTCAGGGGCTTGGGAAGAGAAGGATCTTGGGAAGGAGCGAACAGGTATGGGTGGAGGAAGGAAGCAGAGAGAGCGTGATGGGTTAGTGTGGACAGAACACATGGCGGGATCAGTGTGGATGGAGGAAAATGGCCCAGATGAAGAACATGAGATGCATTTTGGAATAGTGGCTGGGAGGTACCCCAAATGGAAATGATTAGAGCAGATGCCGTGATATGGGGGCTTGGGAGGTAAAGATAGCATAGGAGGTAATATCTGCCTCGCCCCAGCTGAAATAAGACTATCCTAAAGTCTATCAGGTGTCTGTGTCTTGATTGATTGTGATAGCTGGTTAGATAATACTGCTGTAATAATTATAAGCCTAATAATAATAAGCATTATAAGGCCATATCATTAAATTAACAACAACACAGGTGGATCTGAGTTCAAGGCCAGCCTGGTCTACACAGAGTTCCAGGACAGCCAGGGCTACACAGAGAAACCCTGTCTTGAAAACAAAAAACAAAAAACCCCCAAAATCAGTCAATCAATCAATCAATCAGTCAATCAGTCAACCAATCCTGGCCTGGGATGATGGCTCAGTTGGTGAAGGGCCCACACAGAAGCATGAGGACAGATATGAATCACCTCCAGACAGCTGGCGGGGTACGTGCGACGGCTCAGCAGGCTCAGGCCTTTGCGGCCAGGACCCATAGGAAGGAAGGAGAGGCTGACTCACACACCTGTGCCCTGACCTCTATGTGCACACGCTTATGTTCATGAATGCAATGAAGGCAGTAGGAAGAAATTCAAGCTAGGTATGGTATCAGGACTTGGTAATCTCTGTACAAACACACACACACACATGCACACACCCACACACGCATACACACCTGCACACTGGTGTGTGTGTATGTGGATCAGTGGTGCAGGTCTGTCATCTTAGTTACTCTAAAGACAGACAGAAAATCCCAACTTCAAGGTCTTGTCTACAGAGTAAATCCAAAAATCAAAGAGAGATGGGGGGGAGAGACAGAGGGGTGTGGTTCATGCCTGTAATCTCATCATTCAGAAGGCTGAAACAGGAGGTTCTTCCTAAATTCAAGGCCAGCCTTCACCATATAGAGAATTCAAGGCCAACCTGGGTTACAGAGTAAGACTCTGTCTCAAAAGACTCCGATCACCCAAAACCAGAAAAGAAATACATTAGTATTAGTACTTGGTAGCAGTGTGGATACGTGTGTGTGTGTGTGTGTGTGTGTGTGTGTGTGTGTGTGTGTGCATGCGTGGTCAATGGTGGACTTACCTAGCAAGTGCAAGGCTCCAGGCTCAATCTCTGCCACCAAAGTAAAGGGAGAAAGGACTCGACACTGTGTGTGTACCTTTTGTCTCTTGGTTGAACTCACCAGTGTTGGTGTTGATAAGACATGGTGGCTTAAGGCACCATGCCTGATGACACAAGTGCTGCCCCTGACCCACAGAGTTGAAGTAGAGACATAGTCCTGCAAGTTGCCCTATGGCCTCCACACACGCTGTGGCAAAGTGTGTGTGTGTGTTTGTGTTTGTGTGTATATATGTGTGTGTGTACATGAATGTGCCATGATCACTTTGCATGCTGTCTTGGTTTTCCTGTTGCTGTGATGAGATAACTTAAGGTAACAATGTAAAGGTGTATTTACTGTATTAATTATTGCTGTTGGTGCTGCTGGTGTGTGAGAGGCATGTGGAGGTCGGAGGACAAGCCAGTGGAGTTGGTTCTCACCTTCCACCTTTGTGTGGCCCTCAGGCCTGAGCCATGTCACCTGCCCCCAAAGGCTTTCACTCACAGTTCTGTGGCAAGGGGGTCATGGCCACAGCAGGCTGAGGCAGCCGGTGACATCCTGTCAGTCAGGAAGAAGAGAGGAATGGGAAGATGCGCCTGGATGGTCCCTCCCAGTCCCGCCAGAGGCTGGCCTAAACCAGACAACCCCTGCAGGCTTGGGTCCTCGCTGATTCTGGACCTGGCCAGACCCTCCCTCCAGATTCTTGCCTGAATCCTGTGTTTCAGGTTAACCAACACACAGGCTAACCTAAAAAACAAACAAACAAAACAAAACAACAACAAAAAAAAACCTAAAGTAAGCGTGGGAGCTGGAGAGGCGGCTCACAAGCTAAGAGCACACACTGCTCCTTCCGAGCCTGGCTCAGTTTCTGCCTCCCACATCTGGGGACTCACAATTGCTTACAGCTCCCAGGGATCCAATGCCCTCTCCTGGCCTCTGAGGGCACCTGTACTCTTGTACATATATCCCTATACACAATTAAAAATAAAATCAGCCATACACACTTGTCACCCCAGCATTTGGGGCTTAAGAACTGAAAGTCATTCCAAGGCACTCTGGCCTATATGTGACCTGGGTCAAAAAACCAAAGTGCATGTGGAAAAAAACAAGTAAGCAAGCTGGCCACAGAAATGTGAGGCGGGAAGCCCATTGGGAGAGACTGCACACCCTGAATATTAAATTCTGACACTGCAGTGATGAAAACCATGGCAACGGTGGCTGCACGACACATTCATTGGCGGGTAAAGATCAGTCAGGAGGAGCAGATGCGCTTAGGTAGGAAGCCAGGATATGATGGCCGCAGCTTTCCTCTGTCCTCTGACACTGGGTCTTGCTAGACAGCGCAGGCTGGGCTCAAAATTTTGCTCCTCTTGTGTCAGGTCCCTGAGGGTGGGATTTCAGGCGCGCACCACCATGGTGGGGTTGGTAACTTTGGTGTGTGTGTGTGATGTTGGGGATGGGTCCCAGGACTTTGAGCACGCCTAGGATGCACTCTACAACTGAGCCATTAAAAAAATTACATTTATTGATTTATTTACTTAAGTGTGTGTGTGTGTGTGCGAGTGTGCATGTTGTGAGCACCTGTATGCTATAGAGTTCATGTGGAGATCACAGCAAAATGTGTGGGAATCTGTTCTTTTCTTCTACCATATGGACTCCAGGGACTGATCTCTAGTCATTAGGCATGCAGGGTAAGCTCCTTTACCTGCTGAGCCATCTCTCTGGCCTGCTTTATTTATTTATTTGTTGTTTTTGTTTTTGTTTTTGAGATAGGGTTTCTCTGTGTAGCCATAGCTGTCCTGGATGCACTTTGTAGACCAGGCTGGCCTCGAACTCACAGAGATCCACCTGCCTCTGTCTCCCGACTTGCTGGGAGTACAGGCGTGTGCCACCACTGCCCAAGCCATTTTCTTTTCCTTTATTGGGAATCATATTTTAATTGCAGAGACAATTTCTGGATTAACTTATTAATCTATAGCAGTCAAAGCTTATGGCCCAGTGTGATGCTTGTACGTACTGGGTACTATAGTTTAACTCCGGATGGCATTTCAGGAAATTCAATCTGCATCGTGTGAAGGCCTCTGCGTTTATGAGGACAAAGTCCAGATGTTCAACATTGCTCCAGTCATTTTGTGTTTTTGAGAGCAAGTCTTGTTACCTGGTTGGGGCTCACAGTGAACTTAATCCTCCTGCCTCAGCCTCCCTGTGCTGGGTTTACAAAGATCTGCCCTTTCACTGACCTTCCCACATTGCCACACAGGGCAGTTAAGGCCTTCTACTGTCCCCATCTGGCAAGTGGCACCTCTATCCTCCTGCTTGCCTTTGCAATTGCCCTATGTTTCTCTACTGTCCTGGTCGGTATCTTTATAGTTGTCACTATGGAAAGCAGCTGAGGGAATTAGAATATTTTGTGAGTCCGGGCAGGCTCCTCATCTCTATCTTCTCCCCCAGGCTTGTGGTGGCAGTGACGTGAATGTCTCCGGCCCTCAGCTGAAAGGCTTCAATGTGTGTGGCTTGTCCGAAGAACAGCAGACAGGCTGCCAAGCTGCCTTTCTACTATTATTTTTTGATTTAATTATGCAGTGCTGGGAATTAAGCAAAGGCCGTGAACACGAGAGCCCAGCACCCTGCCCTTGCGCAGCATTGTGGCCTGCAGCACTGAGTCTTGACATCATGCTTTGCCTGCATGAGGTAGTGGAAACCATCTGCTGCACTGATTTATTGTTTATATGATAGGCAAGCCACCTTCGATAGCCCTGGCTGGCCTGGAACTCACTGGAGCCTGGAAAGTTGTAGGCCAGGCTGGCCTCAAAATTTCAACCTTCTTTCTGCCTCTTTGTCCACCAGGGCTGAGCCACTGCACCTGGCTTTGTTTATTGCATTTTCAGGTCTGGAAGATGGTGAAACACAGAAGGAGAAGAGAAGAAATCACTAGCTGAGTAGTGAACTAACCAACTATGCTATAGTGGATATGAATTGATCCATCCAAATCTCTAGCTATTGCCTGAAAAAAAGAAACAGGACACCTCAGCTAGGCACAAAGGCACACTTGGAGGCAAAGGCAGGTGGATCTCTCTGAGTACAAGGCCAGCCAGGTCTACATAGCAAGTTCCAGGACAAGCAAGGCTACATAATAAGACCCTATCTCAAAAAAACTAAGACCCAAACCACGAACTATTCAAAATAGAGGTTTTTCTCATGGCATGGGAGAAGCCATCTTTTCTTTTCTTTCTTTTTTTTTTTTTTTTTTTTGTTGTTGTTGTTATTGTTTGGGGTTTGTTTGTTTGTTTTTGTTTTTGTTTTTTGTTTTTTGAGACAGGGTTTCTCTGTGTAGTCTTGGCTGTCCTGGACTCACTTTGTAGACTGTGCTGGCCTCGAACTCACAGCAATCTGCCTGCCTCTGCCTCCCAAGTGCTGGATTAAAGGCGTGTGCCACCGTGCCCGGCTGAAGCCATCTTTTCTTATAAACTATAGCAGCTTCCAGCTCACCTCCAATTTCCTGCCTTCACCAGAGATCTACAGCCAAAGCAGCCCTCATACTTACAATTTACAAACTGGGGCTGAGGAGTTGGCCCAGTGAGTAAATGCCAGCGTGGGGAGCAGAATTCAGATGCCCAGCACCTTCATAAGTGCGGGGGTGGTGTGGTGACTCACTTGTAACCCTAGTTTATCATGATTTGGAGTCAGCATCCTCTCAAAGCTGGCTAGTAAGACTTGTCAAACTGGCCAGTACTGGGTTCAGGTGAGAGATTCGTGGTTGGGGAGGATGCCCAGTGTCACCCTCTGGCTTCTACACACATTCACACTCATACATGAGAACACACATGTGTGCACATCATATACTCATGCAAAAACTATACATTAATGGGGCTGAGGATATAGCTCGGTTAACAGAGGGCTTGCCTAGCATATTCCAAGTGCCAGATTTGATTCCCAGCACGATGATGCATGCCTGTCCTTTCATCGGGAGGGAGGTAGAGGCAGAGGTGTCATGAACTCAAGGCCATTCTCCACCACACAGCAAGTTTAAGGCCAGCTTGGGATACATTCAACTTTCTACAACAAACAAAGTTAAATAAAAGCAGTTATGTTTCTCCCTTAGCAAAGAGTCAGCATTGCAGGGGAGCCAGACGAGCCTCGTAAACCTTGGCCTGCCTCCTGCCCTGCTCTGGCCTCTCTCTTTCTTTCTAGCCCGGGGCTTCTGTAATTGCTGAAGAGCTTCCCTAGACTCTGAATGACTCTGGTAAATTCTGATCCTTAGAAAGGACTGTCCTGATACTGTCTCATGTTTTCTTAGGTTGTGATATTTATCTACTTGACATCTGTTAGTCATAGGACCAAAGGCCAGAATTATTATTGTTATTGTTGTTATATTATTATTATTATTATTATTATTATTATTATTATTATTATTATTATTATTGTCATCGTCATTGTCATCGTCATCATCATTTCTTTGATTTTTTTAGACAGGGTTTCTCTGTGCACTCCTGCCTGTCCTGGACTAACTTTGTAGACCAGGATGGCTTTGAACTCACAGAGATCCCCCGGCCTCTGCCTTCTGAGTGCTGGGATTACAGGCATCCACCACCACTCCCGGCCCCAGAATTATTATTATTATTATTATGACAAGTTTTTACTATTTTTATTTGGGTGTGTGTGTGTGTTGGGAGAGGTGGAGCCAGAAAGAGTTGTCTCCCTTGGAACGAGAGTTAAAGCAGTGCTGGGAACCAAACTCGGTTGCTTTGGGAGAGCACACGCACACTTAAGTGCTGAACCATCTCTCCCGCAACGCAAAATTATTTTTTATCTCCTTTGTAGACCATCATGAAGACCCATCATAACAGAAATTATGTAACAAAGCCTTGAATTAACCCCAAATGTATAACCCCAACTGCTCCCTTTAGCACTCACGCATCAGGCTGTATCCTGGCACTGGATGGGGTGCCCAGCACCTAAAGCCTCGAGGCCTACTGACATTACTAATTCCTTTGTTGTTGAGAGGATCTCACGCAGCCTGAAGGAGGCTCGAACCCACGATGCAGGCAAGGATGACCTTGAACTTCTGATCCTCTAACTTTCTTAGTCCTTGGATTGTAGCATGGGCACAGTTTTTTTGTGACAGGGACAGAATCTAGGCTTAATACATCCTAGGCAAGCTCTCTACCACTAAGCTAATTTTTTTAACTAACTAACTAACTAACTAACTAACTAACTAACTAACTAACTAACTAACTACACACTTTCCTAACCATACACACAAAGATTTTTCTAACCATTTTATATATTGTAAGACAGAGTGTTGTTACGTAGCCAGGCCAGCCCCAGGCGTGTGACCAGACTGCCTCAGTCCTCTGCCATCTAGGATTCCAGATGTGTCCTGCCACGCCAGCTTCTCTTTCTCTTCCCTGCTTTGGTGGCAGGAATGGAACCCAGGGTCTCATGAGTGCTAGGTCAGCAGCCTTCCCTCCTCACTGGCGGCCATCTCCCACGCCACCCAGCCCTGCCTTTCCCACAGGAAGTGCATGAAGGCTCTGGACCCTGCCTTCCCATTCTCCATGCCTGCTTCCTGACTAAACCGAGTGCCTCTGCACCAGGCCCTCCAGAGAGTGGGGTGTCGTCTCCCCTCTTCTCAGGAGCTGTATGGGTGCTCTCGGGGGCTTTAACCTCTACCCCGCTGTCACTGAGCCAGTTTTATAAGTTAAAAACCAGAGTAAACATACAGCCACCTTGGTCACAGTGACTTCCTTTAGTGGAAATCACACCTGCTTATTTTCTTATTTTCTTTTTTGGTTTTTCAAGACAGGGTTTCTCTGTGTAGTCCTGCCTGTCCTGGACTCACTTTGCAGAGTCCAGCAGCAACAGATTTATTAAAGGGAAATAAAACTCTTGGGATGCCAGGCAGTGGTGGCAAACGCCTATAATCCCAGCACTCAGGAGGCAGAGGCAGGCAGATCTCTGTGAGTTCAAGGCCAGCCTGGTCTACGCAGCGAGTCTGGGACAGCCAAGGCTTCACAGAAAAACCCTGTCTCAGAAAAAAGAAAAAAAAAAAACAAAAACAAAAACAAAAACAAAAACAAAAACAAAAACCTCTTGGGAGCATGAAGCCATTCATGGAAGGAAAACGAGGTAGTATCTATTAAAAAAAGCTTTTCAAGACTGAAGATATTGGTAGGAAACCAGGGTATGATAAGAGAGCCTGGGTTTGACCCTCAAGTAAAAGAGCAATACAGTCTTTACAATAAAAAGCATCTTATGTTAATATTCTCCCAGAATTTTGAAAAAATATTTTTCTCATTTATGTCTTTTCATTGTTAAATGGCTCCATGTAGTTCAAGTGGGGATATAAACACAGTGATATTTACTTTGGAAATACAGATTTGGAATTATATTTTACAGGTTCAAGGTAAAACATGACCGCTATGCAATGCAAAATTTGTAATTAAGCTGAAAACGGACAAGATACTGGCATTCCCTTCTATTATAACTGGAAGGGAGCTTCAACCACCAGCTGAAAAAATAAACACGGGGTCAGCAGGCATTCCCTCAGAACATTCCAAAGCAGAGGCTTCACATAAACGATCTAAAGTCCCGCTGCCTCCTGACTAGAATTCACAGTTGCAAAACTCACGAGGAGTAGAAGGGTCTTGAAGATGAAGGCTTACTGTGGAGAACGGTTCAAGGGACAAGGAACTTAGATTTGGGCCCAAAGAAACGGAATAAAGTATCATAGTTTTAATTTCCCATGGTCAAACAAGCAGAGTACCAAGCACAGGGTGGGTGAGAACGAGCAGTCCAGCCTCAGAGTCGCTGTGCCCGCGTCCAGGGCACCGCTGGCGCAGGCGCGGGAAGCGGGGCGGAGGGCAGGCGTCTACACCGGCTGGACCGCTGCTCTGGCTAGTGGGATTTACCCTGTGCCTCCATTTGGGTCTTGCTTTGTAGGTTAAAAAGATTCTTTCTTCTCTCCTGCTGGTCCTTGGGGACTGAAGGTCAGGGTCACATGCACGTGGGACAAGCACTCCACTGTTGAGATGAGAAAGCAACTGTCAGCCGGACGGAGGTGGCGCACGCCTTTAGTCCCAGAGCTCGGGAGGCAGAGGCAGGTGGATCTCTGTGAGTTCGAGGCCAGCCTGGTCTACAGAATGAGTCCAGGACAGCCACGGCTACACAGAGAAACCCTGTCTGGAGAAAAAAAAAAAAGTAACTGTCTGGGGCTTGAGCGATGGCTCGGTGGGTAAAGGGGCCCCATAAACCCAGTGAGCTGAGTTCAATCCCCCAAATTTATGTAAAGGAAAAGGGAGTGAATTGACTCCAGGAAGTTGTGTTCTGATATCCACACATGTGGCTGCGGCACCATGCCTCCACACACATACTATGCACTCACACACATGCACACACAATAATAAAAAAAAGTTAAGAGTAACTGTCAGGGCTGTCAGTGGCTCTGTGGTCAACAGCACCTGGGTTTGGTTCCCAGCAAGCACACGATGGCACTTAACCACATGTAATTCCAGATCATAGGGATCTGATGCCCTCTTTTGGCCTCTGTGGGCACTGCAGGCACCTTATGCATAAATAAACACGCAGGCAAAACTACTTAAAAACAAAAAAGTACACTGGCGTAGTGGTGCACACCTTTAATGCTAGCTCTTGGGAGGCAGAGGCAGGCGGATCGCTGTGAGTTCGAGGCCAGCCTGTTCTACAAAGCAAGTCCGGGACAATCAAGGCTCCACAGAGAGACCCTGTCTTGAAAAAGCAAACAAAAATTAAAAAAAAAAAAAATTAAAAAGCAACTCTCATTGTATTCCAACTCCGTGGATTAAGGCTCTGTGTATCGCATGGTAGAGATGTCTTTATGGCAGAGTTGTCGGGGACTTGGCTGAGTGAAGATGACTTGGTAATCTCAGTGTTTCATGACACGTGAGGTGCCTGAACTATAGTCCACAGAGGCTGCCTCTGCGGGCACTGCTGACTGGGGCACCCACTCCTCATTGTCCCCAAGGTTTGGGCAGAGCTAGGGCTGTCTCTGGAGAGGGAGCCTCTTGAGGACTATCTTCCAGGAGAGCCAAATTAAAGCTGTGTGGTTTCCTCTGACCCCGACAACAGCCCCTCTGCCTCTGCCGTGTTCTGTTCTTACGTTAGAAGAGCTACAAGCTATCCCAGATGCGAAGGAAGGGGTTGCCACTGCACCTCCAGTGGCGCCACATGTGCTGTGTGGATGTGTTTGTGTAGAGGTCAGAGGACAACCTCCAGGGGTTGTCCTGGGGAGTGTCACATAGATCATCCGGCTTGGCAGTGAGCACCTTTCCCCACTGAGCCATCTTGCTGGCTAGTTCTTGTCATTTCTTAGAGTTTAGTACAATATTTTTCTTTATTATAACATAAACTACTTTTTGTTTTGTTTTGTTTCGAGACAGGGTTTCTCTGTGTAGCCTTGGCTGTCCTAGACTTGCTTTGTAGACCAGGCTGGCCTCGAACTCACAGCGATCTGCCTGCCTCTGCCTCCCAAGTGCTGGGATTACAGGCGTGTGCCATGTTATCCTTGGCTACATTGTAAGTTTCAGATCAGCCCTGTTTAAAAAACCAAACAAAAGGACAGGCTTAAAAAAACCAAACAAAAGGACAGGCTTAAAAAAAAACAAACAAAAGGACAGGCTTAAAAAAAACAAACAAAAGGACAGGCGTGATCATGCAGGCCTTTAATCCCAGCACTTGGGAGGCAGAGGCAGAGGCAGGTGGATCTCTGAGTTAAGGCCAGCCTGGTCTACAGAGTTCCAGGACAGTCAAGGCTACACTGAGAGAAACCCTGTCTCAAAAAACCAAACCAAACCCCCAAACAAAACAAGTGCAATGCTAAAA
>OU015747.1:51544460-51561134 GCA_907169655.1 Acomys percivali | reverse complement strand
GCTCACTGGTTAGGAGCGGGGCTGCTGGACAGAGGGCTCACTGGTTAAGAACCCTCATTACTTTCCTCAAGGGCCACAGTTCAGTTCCTGGCATCCAAGTCAGACAGCTGACAACTACCTGTAATTCCAGCTTCAAGGGATCTGATGTCCTCTTCTGGTCTCCGTGGGCACTGCACTCACTCATCTGCACACAGCCATGGACACATACACACAATGAAAAGTAAAATATATCTTTCAAAGTATGTATTCTTGGGCTGAGCAGATGGTTCAATGCGTAAACTGTTGTGTAGGACTTATCGTTAGTGCCGACATAAGAGCCTGGCATGGCATGTGTCTGTCCCCCGACACTAGGACGGAGAGACAGGAGAATCCCTGGGGCTTGCTGGCTAGCAAAGTTGGTCATCCAGTGAGCTCTGGGTTCTGGGAGAGACTTCTCAAAATATAGGTAGAGACCAATTCAGGAAGACACTGGACATCAACCCCTGGCTTACAAACATAAGCACCACACACACAGATACACACATACACATACACACACACAACAGATACACACACAGATACACAGATACACACACAGATACACATACACACAGATATATACACAGACACACACCCAGATACACCCACACACATACACACACATACACAAACACACATGAATTTAGTCTTGGGAACGTAACATCTGAGGCCCTGGTTTGACCCTAAGCATCATGAGAAAATAATTCTAGGTAAGCAATGTGTCTGCATCACACCTAATGATTAAACACATGTCATTTCAGGTGTCATGCGCAGAACCTTGCACTGATTCCAGTGAGGCTCAACTTCAGCACACTGGGGCTACTTACTGTCTTTTCTTAGTTTTTGTTGTTGTTTTTGAGACAGGGTCTTGCTATGTAGTTGTGAAACTGGCCACATAGCTCAGGCTGACCTTGAACGTGCTGTGGTTCCTCCTCCCTTTGACTCCCAAGTGAGGGGAGCACAGGGGAGTGTCACTACACTCGGTCTAAATTGTCAGTAATATTGAGCAAAACAGATTACATTTCCCTTCAAAATATATTTATGTGTAAATAAAGTTTAAAAATGAATAACTTTCAATTATGAAATGGGAAACAAAGTAACCCTCCAATAGACAATTAGTTCTGAGACTTAACATCTTCATGTTTTCATACTAAAAAAAAAAAAAAAAAAAATGGATCCAAATATATGGCCATTGTTTTTAAAAAAAATACCTGAAGACTGGAATGTTCAGTTTCAATTAGGATTTTTGTCATTTTGTGTAGAGACCATTGAGAGGGAACCCAAGTTAACTGACTAGCTGCTGCTGTGCAGGGGTTCCCAGTGAGAGGCAAATCCAGACCTAAGGCCTTCATTAGCATAATAAGGACTGCATTTCTCCCAGTAGGTGGGCTTCATTTCCAGCAATCTTCTGCACAAGACAAGTTTCAATAATTTTAATTTTTTTTGTTTGTTTGTTTTTCCTGTTTCTAGTCTACATAGAGTGGGATCAAACCCAAGGTTTCAGGCTCGCTAGGCAAGCAAGCACTGTGCCAACCCACATCCTCAACTGTGGAGGTTTAAAAGAGGAATGTATCCCGTAGGCTTGGGCATTTTGAACTCCTGATTACCAGTTTGGTAGCATTCTTTGGGAAATGCTAAAGAACCTTTAGAAGGTGTGGCTGTGATGGAGGGAGCTTGCCACAGCCTTGCTGTTCTCTGCTTCATGTTATGTTTGAAGGCATGATCTCTCTGTAGCTGCGCCTCCCCTACCGTGATGTGCTCTCCCTCTGGAACTGTAAGACCAAACAAACTCTCTCTTCTCTGGGTTGCTTTTGGTCTGGTTGTGGCATTTTATCAGAGTAACAGGAAATTAACACACTAATCCAGGCTCAACCATTTTAAAGGGTTAGGTGTGGTGGCTAGAGAGTTAGGTGTAATTTCCACAATTAGGAGGCTGAGGCAGGAGGATGGCTGGGAGACAGAAGTTAGCCTGGGCTACACAGTGAGTTTCAGGCTCACCAGACAGACCTACAGACTAAGACATTGCCTCAAAGGAAAAATGATGAATTTACAGGAGAGCAAGTTGTGATGGTTAACTTTTGTCAACTTGACACAAGCCGGGCTCATCTGAGAAGAGGAAGCTTCAACTGAGAAAATGCCTCCATCAGATCAGCCTGCAGACAAACCTGGAGGTATTTTCTTAATGAGAAATTGAGGGACTGGAGAGATGGCTCAGTGGTTAAGCGCACTGACTGCTCTTCCAGAGGACCGGGGTTCAATTCCCAGCACCCACATGGCAGCTCACAACTGTCTGTAACTCTATGATCTGATACCCTGAAGCAGACCCATATGCAGGCAAAACATTAAAAAAAAACCATAAAATAGAAATAAATTAAAAAATGTCAAAAGAAAGAAAGAAAGAAAGAAAGAAAGAAAGAAAGAAAGAAAGGAAAGAGAGACTGATATAGAAAGGGCCCTGCCACCTTTGGGCAGGTCGTCCTGGGCCGTCTATGGAAGCCGACTGAGCAAGCCAGTAAGCAGCACTGTCTAGTCCTGTCTTAGCATCCCTCAGTAAGGGACTGTGACTAGAATATATAAGCCAAATCACACACATACACACACACACACACACACACACACACCCCTGCAACACTGCCAGGTTGCTTTTCACAGCAACAGAAAGCAAGCCAGGACACAAGTCACATGTTTCCTCTGACTGCCCTGGAACCAAGTTAGAAAGAAAGAAGAGAAAGGTCTCTGCAAGCCCAGATACCTAGAAACTAGGTAACATGGTTTATGTACATTGTGGTCCATGAAGAAAGCACGTGGAAAATTAGAAACTATTTAGAGCTTACTATGCTGCTTGTCTAGAAAGTTAGCCCCAGAGGTGGAGATAGCAACGCTTGTCTTGTAAGGTATGAGTCATAGCCTCTGGACCGTGGGGCTGTGGGGCAGGGCAGAGTCATGGCCCCAGAGCTGCTCCCAGAGGACACAGTTGGTCACAGCACATAGCCTGAGGATGGAGCAGAGAAGGCCAGAGAAAGATGACGCCATTACAGATGTTGCAGCAACTCCAATCCCAACATTTGCTCGAGGTGAATATGAGCAAACAGGTCATCCAGCCTTGGACTCTGTCGAATTCCTTAACAGAGTACAAAGGTGGGGTGCGTTGTGCATCTGAGCAGCAGGGGGCTGCTTATAGTTTCTGGCGTCAACGTCTAATGTAAATATTTGTCCCTTACTCAGGCAGGACAAGAAACCTTTACAGACATGACATTCCTTTGCTCAGATGAGGCTGAACACATATATTTCCAATACCAAAGTACGTGGCAGGCCTGTATGTCAGTTCCTCATCTACAAAAGCCAGATAGAGCCGGGTGTGGTGGCGTGCACTTTTGGTCCCAGCACTCAGGGAGGCAGAGGCAGGTGGATCTCTGTGAGTTGGAGACCAGCCTCGTCTACAAAGTGAATCAAGGACAGCCAGGGCTACACAGAGAAACCCTGTCTTGGAAACAAACAAACCCACAAAAGCCAGGCAGTGTCTAGAGCTTTACCCGGAGATATTTGGTGGAAGGCGCACCAGGCATTCAGGAGTTGGTTACACTTTTGCTGAGGTCTAGCCTGCTTAGTGAGTCAAACCTGAAGCACCCGACTCTGGTGACATCTCTGTGAAACAGCTCATTCCTGAGTCCCCACTCCCTGTCTCCTGAGTGGCCCCACCCCCACCCCCATCTCTGCTGGGTCCCAGGAGTAATCTCAAGTAGGATCACTGACCCCACAGCTCAGCACCACCTTGTTCAGTTGCTCCGAAAACCACATCTCTGTCTGTCCCAGGGGACCCGCTGCACCACACTGCCAGGCTGAGCCAAACTGAGTGAAGGATTGTGTTCTATACCACGGAGAACCTTCAAAACTTCTGGGGCATTTGTGGTGAGGAGTTTCCCCCAGCTGTGTCCCACGTTGAGACAGGCATGGGCGGACATGATGGGGGAGTAGAGGACGCCTTGAGTGAATGTGTAGAGACGGGACGAAGTCCTGAGGGAATACGTATTACAGACACAAGCAAGGCCATGTCAAGGATCCGATGCCTTAGACCTATGTGAAATAGGCCAAGCCTTCCCACTACGGGTTAGGCTCAGAAGGGTAAAAGTCTTCCTCAGATCCAGTTACAAGTCTTTATCTACAATTCCCAGTGTGAGTAAAAACTAGCAGCTGCAGCTTCCTCCTCCAAGGTGGTTATAGCCAGAGACCGCCCCCCTGCAGTTACCTCCCCCTGTGCTGCACATAACAAACTTATAGTGTTTCCAGGCTGTTGCTCACGCCACTCCATCAGAGTGTGCACAGCCCACCTGGCCCAGCTTTTCTGTGTACGTGACTATCGTTTCTTCATTCCCTCCACATCCCAGTCAGGTTTCCAGACCCAGGAGACGGGGATTTGGCGAGACGTAAGGCCAGAGCATCCCCAATCTACACCGAAGCCCTTGGGTCCTGCTGGCAGCTGAGAAGTGGCAGGAGGTTGATGACTATGAGCCTTTGTATGTTAGCTGATCCTTAGAGGAGAATTCTTTTTTTTTTGGTTTTTTTCGAGACAGGGTTTCTGTGTAGCCTTAGCTGTCCTGGACTTGCTTTGTAGACCAGGCTGGCCTCGAACTCACAATGATCCGCCTGCCTCTGCCTCCCGAGTGCTGGGATTAAAGGCCTGCTTAATGCAGTATCCTGTTGTTTTTATTAGAACAAACCCATTAGAGGCATCTAGAAAGCTAGAAAGTAAAGGCAAGGAGGCAAGCAAGACTGCCAGGAATGACACTGAGTTGCCCAATTTATGTAAATGTATGTCATGTGATCAGTAAAAACATTTACATGGTCAGGCTGGGCAGGGCGGTACCCTCATGTGATGGAAGCTGCTTGGAAAGCTGGGGCCAGAGGATCATGAGTTCAAATCCAGCCTGTGCATCTCAGGTAGACCCTGTCTGAAACTGAAATAAAGAAGGTTGGAAATGTAGCTCAGTGGTAGGCAGAGTGTTTGCTACACATAGAAATGTAGCTCAGTGGTGGACAGAGTGCTTGCTGCGCACACAGGCACTGGTTAGGTCGCTGGTGTCTTCAAAAAAATTTATATAGCCATAATAAACAACATAAAAATGATGTAGTCATAATAAAGAACTTAGAGCATGCACACTCTCACATAAATACCAAACAAGCTAAAAAAAATATTAAAAAAAATAACTAATTTTTAAAAAAACTGAGCTGAATATGGTGGCTCATGTCTATAGCTCCAGAATTTTAGAGGCGGAGGGAGAATCAGCAATTCAAGGTCAGCCTCCCCTACACTGGGGCTTGGGGCTTGAGGCCTGCACCTGCCAGGGTCTCACAAAGCCAACAGAACAATACAAAACCACCTAGCCAATTAGACAATAGCAACATGACTAACAAGAGCCTGTCCTGTGGGATTCTTAGCATCTTCACTAAAACAGTTCAAGTTCCTCACCTAGAGGATTGCTTTATTGTTTTTGTTGTTATTTTTGAGACATTGTCTGCTATGTAGCCCAGGCTAGCCTCGAATTCTCAGTCTTCCTGCCTCAGCCTCCCGAATGCTCATCACCAGGCCCGGATTGAGCTTTGCTTTCTATAGTGTTTGCGTTTCTTCATTGTAATTAGGTTGTTAACTATATATTGGTGTCAGTAGATACGCCTTGCTTCTGATTCTCTTATCCTCTGCTGCTAAGAGCCTGGAGCCCAGCTATTAAATCTTGTCTTATTGTGTACACTGCATAGGAGTAGGAAGATTTTACTGTAAGCTTGAAGTTTCACATATTGGAAGTTGAATATAAAGAAGGATTGAAATAGATGAGTGGTGCCTGGAGAGATGGCTCAGCAGTTAAGCGCGCTGGCTGCTCTTCCAAAGGTCCTGAGTTCAATTCCCAGCAACTACATGGTGGCTCACAACCATCTATGATGAGATCTGGTGCCCTCTTCTGGCCTGCTGGCTCACATACAGGCAGAGCACTGTGTACTTAACAAATAAATAAATCTTAAAGAAAGAAAGAAAGAAAGAAAGAAAGAAAGAAAGAAAGAAAGAAAGAAAAAATAAATAGATGAGTGGCAAGATAGCCACAAAGGAAGAGAAAAATGTAAATTGGGATAAGGAGAGTGACAAATCTAAGGCTGGGAGTGGTGGCACACACCTGTAATCCCAATGCTTGGGAGGCTGGAGGCAGGAGGATTGCTTTGAGTTTGAGGCCAGCCTGAGCTACACAGTTAAGTTCAAGGCCAGCCCAGGGTATGTAATGAAACTCTGTTTCCAAAAACAAGAACAAATCGAGACACACACACACACACACACACACACACACACACACACACACACACCCTGTCTCAAAAGAAAAAAAATCACAACAAAAACAACAAATATTGTCCAATATCCCACTGAAGCCAGTCTCTTAGTCATGAAAATATTCTGGCTATTCTAATCAATCTTGTTACCTTGGTTAGATTGACAGGTACGTAAGACACTAGACAGACCGCGCATCCAGGGTTGTCTGGAGGTGCTAGCAGAGAAGGTCAGCTAGTGGAGGACCAGTTCAAGGGCAGAGGGAGGAAAGGAGAAAAGGGAGGAAGCGAGAGCAGGCATCCATGCATGCCCACTCCCCAACTCCTGCCTCGTGAGTGCAGGTGATGCGAAGAAGCCGTGCGGCCACGCGCTCCCACTGCCATGTGCCCCGCTGTAGTTTAGGAGAGGAGTAAGATTGCTAGTTAGGGTCACTACTGTGATGAAGCATCATGACCAAAGCAAGCTGGGGAGGAAAGGGTTTATTCAGCTCACACTTCCACGAGCTGTTCACCATCAAAGGAGATCAGGACAGGAACTCAAGCAGAGCAGGAACCTGGAGGTAGGAACTGATGCAGAGGCCATGGAGGGGTGCTGCTCACTGGCTTGCTTCCCATGGCTTGCTCAGTCTGCTTTCTTATGGAACTGAGGACCACCAGCCCAGGGATGGCACCACTCACAATGGGCTGGGCCCTCCCCCATCAATCACTAATTAAGAACATGCCCTACAGCTGGCTCCTATGAAGGCATTTTCCCAATTGAGGTTCCCTCCTTCAGATAACTTTAGCTTGTGTCAGGTTGACATAAAATATCCCACACAGAAGTTAATTTCAGAACCAACCAAAGTCATACAGATTTTTGTTTGTTTGTTGTTTCGAGACAGGGTTTCTCTGTGTACCCTTGGCTGTCCTGGACTCACTTTGTAGACCAGGTTGGCCTCGAACTCACAGTGATCCGCCTGCCTCTGCCTCCCAAGGGCTGGGATTAAAGGCGTGTGCCACCACCGCCCAGCCAGTCATACAGATTTTGACACATCTACCCTTGGGCATATTTTATCCTTTCTCTGAGTGGCTTTTTATACCCCACAGTGGTTAAATCTACTTTCAAATTCTCCCGAATAAACGTCTGTTCCATGCGGGCCCCAGAGCCCCAGCTCCCAGTCTCTGGGAGGAGACCTCTCAGGCTGCCACAGGTGGTCAGTAAAACTTTATCTCTTGCCCCAGCCCCCATGCTGCCAAGATCAAGTCGGCTGTGGTGGCTCATAGCAGTAAGAGGCACTTGGGAAGCAGAGGCAGGAGGATTGCCTCTTGTTGAGGACTGCCTGGGCTCCTGAGTAAGATGGTGTGTGTGTGGTGTGTATGTGTGTGTGGTGTATGTGTGTGTGTGGTGTGTGTGTGAATGTGTGTGTGTGCATGTGTGTGTGTGCATGTGTGTGTGTGCATGTGTGTGTGTGTGTGTCCTTAAATCTGGAAAACAAGAGGATACAGCTAGCAATGTTTTAAGCAGCCCATTGTTGAGAGGCTGTGGTTTTGTTTGTTTGTTTGCAGTTCTGGTAATGGAGGTAGGGCCTAGCACATTCTAAGTAGTTATTCTACCATTTTCCATAACCTCAGCTCTCAATTATTATTATTTCTTGTTTAACACATCCAGGGGCTGGAGAGATGGCTCAGAAGTTAAGTGCACCTGTTTGTGCAGACTACCTGAATTCATTTCCCAGGACCCTCATGGCAGCTCACAACTGGCTGTCACTCCAGTTTCAGGGGATCGGATACTGTTCTCTGTCATCTGGGGGAACCAGGCATTCACATGGCACACAGACATACATGTGAGCAAACACTGATATATATAAGGTAAATAATTCTTAAAAAGTTAATGAACTGCCAGGCATAGTGGCCCATGCCTTTAGTCCCAGCACTTGGAAGGCAGAGGCAGGCAGATCACTGTGAGTTTGAGGTCAGCCTGGTCTACAAAGTGAGTCTAGGACAGCCAAGGCTACACAAAGAAATCCTGTCTTGAAAAACAAAAAAACAATCAAAGAAACAAAGTTAATGAACTAAACCACAATAATCTGTGATGGTTAATTTAAAAAAATCAACTAAATACCATTTTACTAATTCTTATATTGAAATGCTAAGTTTGGTAAAATCGTTTTTCCTTAAACATTTCAGACTTTTTTTTGTTTTGTTTTGTTTTTTGTTTTTTGAGACAAGGTTTCTCTGTGTAGTCTTTGCTGTCCTGTCCTGGACTCACTTTGTAGACCAGGCTGGCCTCGAACTCACAGTGATCCGCCTGCCTCTGCCTTCCAAGTGCTGGGATTAAAGGCATGGTGTGCCACCACTGCCCTGTGAGACATTCTTAATCCAATGTCCTTTGTTTCTGTTTTTTGAGACAGGCCTCCCTGCATAGCAGAGGCAGGCCTATGTCCCAGGCTCCTCAGAGCTGGGATTGGAGGGCTTGGCTGTCAGCTGGAAGGTATGTTTTTCAAGACCTAGAAAACTATACTTCCAAGTATATCTCACACTCTTCAACGAGAGGGAAACAGTCCCAAACTGTAACGCATTGCAGGTGCTTTCAGGAGAGAAAGCAATAAGAAAGGCTACTTGTACGTGATAAAGACCTAGGATGGCCCCATGTTCCTGGTGACTCTTGTCAACAAGACAGGCTACAGTCAGACAGTCTACAGTCACCATCCTATGCAGCGCTCTGTTACTATGAAGAAACACCATGACCACTGCAGCTGTTATCAGGGAAAGCATTTAACTGGGACTGGCTTACAGTTTCTGAGATTTAGTCCAGTACCATCATGGCTGGAAATGTGGCAGCATGCAGGCAGACATGGTGCTGAGGGAGTTAAAAATTCTTTGTGTGGATCTACAGAGAGAGACACTGTGCCTGGCCTGAGCATTTGAAACCTCAGAACCCACCCCTTGTGACACACTTCCTCCTGCGAGGCCACTCCTCCTAATCTTTTCAAAGAGTGCCACTCCCTAAGCATTCAAATATATGAATCTATGAGGGCAGTTCCTACTAAAACCACCACATTCCACTCCCCGATCACCAATAGGCTTATGGTTATATCATAATACAAAATAAATTTAGTCCAACTTCACAAGTCCTCATAGTCTGTAAGTCCCAATGCTTTAAAGGCCCAAAGTTCAGGCCGGCTGGTGGTGGAGCACACCTTTAATCCTAGCACTTGGGAGGCAGAGTCAGGTGGATCTCTTTAAGTTTGAGGCCAGCCTGGTCTACAAAGCAAGTCCAGGCCAGCCAAGGCTACACAGAGAAACCCTGTCTCAAAAAACAAAAACAATCAAACAAACAAAAAAAGGTCTAAGTTCAAAGTCTCTTCTGAGTCTCACAGCAATCTATTACCTGTAGGCCTCAGTAATTAAAAAAAAAAAAAGACCCCCCCTCCCCAACATTCAATGGCAGATAATATGCATTACCATTCAAAAGGGAGGATTGGGAGCATGGTGAGAAAATCCTCGACCAGAGCAACATTGAAAACCAAACTCCAAACTCCAAACTCTGCATCTCTCCGTGCCTGATGTCAAAGTGCTCTTCAGATCTCCAACCTTTCAATATGTTGACTGTGACACACTTCTCTCTCTCTCTTGGACTGGTTCCACACCCTGTTAGCTGCTCTCCTCAGCAGGCATCCCATGACTCAGGCGTCTCCAGCATCTTGGGGTCCCCAAGGCAATCCAGGATTCACCTTCAGAGCTTCACTCAGTGGCCTCTCCAGGACTCCATGCAGGGACACCCCTGACACACACACCTGTCCTTGCAGCTTTCCTTAGCCAGGAAGGGAGATGCCACAGCCCCTTTCTTGTATTCTTGACTATGAAGCCAGAGCCACATGGCTGATGCTGCCGAGTTCTGCTGTTTGGTGGGGGTGGATCACAGATCCTCACCCAATTTTTTCTTCATCAGCTTTCTGTTATTGATCACTTTTCTTTCTTTCTTTCTTTCTTTCTTTCTTTCTTTCTTTCTTTCTTTCTTTTTCAAAACAGGGTTTCTCTGTATAGTCTTGGCTGTCCTGGACTCACTTTGTAGACCAGGCTGGCCTCGAATTCATAGACATCTGCCTGCCTCTGAGAGCTGGGATTACAGGTGTGTGCCACTCTGCCAGCCTGTTGATCATTTTCTTTACTGCTTAAGCTTTTCTTTAATTTCTTTCCACAAGTTGGAAGCTTGGCTGTGTTGGGTCTTGCCCAGAGTTACCACTCCCTTTATCATCAGGTTTTTCTTTAAACTTTTTATTTCCTTGAGTGAAGAAGTTAGCTCCTTACACTTCCTGGTGCTCACTTTCTCCTCAAACTGTACACTCTATATTTTTCTTGGTTGGCTTGCTCCTTTTAATTATAGAGCTATACAAGATCAACCGCTAATAACCATACGATACAGCCAACGCCAGGCTGCCTTGAAATCTCCTCTTTCCAACACCATTAATCAAAAACTCTTCAGTTTAGCCTTAGGCACATTTTTTTTTTTTTTTGAAGCGGGCAATATCAGCCACATTCTTCACCAAAATATCACAAGAACGGTCTCCAGCCACTTACTAATATTCCTGCTAATGTGGTTCATCAAACTCTGCTTAACGTGTTCAACTGCTTTCCTAATCCAAAGTCCCAAAGTGCACATTCTGCCAACAAGCAGCATGGTCAGGCTGTCACAGAAGACCCTACTCCTGGTACCAAATACTATCTTATGTAATATTCCATTGCTGTGAAGGGACATGGCCGTGACCACAGCATCTCTTACAAAAGTAAGTATTTAATTGGGGCTTGCTTAGAATTTCAGAGGTTTAATCCAATATCAGCATAGCAGGAAGCATGGCAGCACACTGGCAGACACGGTGCGGGGAAAAAGAGCTAAGGGTTACTATATACAGACCCACAGGCAGCAGGAAGAGAAAAACACTGGGCTTGGCTTGGGCTTGTGAAACCTCAAAGCCCACCCCCACAGTGACACACTTCCTCCAACAAGGCCACATCTTCTAATCCTTTCAAATAGTGCCACTCCCCAAGCATATGAGCCTATGGGGGCCGTTCTTATTCAAACCACCATAGTCATCTAAGAAGAGATGCCTCAACTGAAGCATTGTCTTGGCCAGATGGTCCTTGGGGCATCGTCTTGATTACTAACTGATGCAGGACGGCCCAGCCCACTGTGGGTGGCACCATCCCTCGGTAGGAAAGCGAGACAAGCATGAGCATGCGAGCCAGCACCATCCCACCATGGTTCCTCCCTCCATGGTGAACTATGACCTGGAAGGATAAGCCAAATAAACCCTTTCCTTCCTGAGTTGGTTCTGGTCATGATATTTATCACACCAACAGAACGAAATGTAAGCATTTGGTTAAAGATCTCTGGGAGTTTAATTGATTCCATTAAAAGGGGATTTTTTTCTTTCAGGGGCTGGAGAGATGGCTCAGAGGTTAAGAGCACTGGCTGCTCTTCCAAAGGTCCTGAATTCAATTCCTAGAAACCACATGGTGGCTCACAACCATCTAAAATGAGATCTGGTACCTTCTTCTGGCCTGCAGGTGTACACACAGGCAGAACACTGTATATATAATAAATCTTTGATGAGGACATCCTACTGAGACTCTAGGTAAGAGAAATATAGGAGATGAGACTTGATAGCCTATGACCATATAGTGGGGGAGGAGGTCCACCTTGGTCTTAGACCTAGGGGAGGGGAATAGGGTAAAAGCAGGAGGGAGAGAGGAACGAGAGGATACAAGTGATGGGATAACAATTGGGTTGTAATATGAATAAATTAAATTTATAAAAAATAAATCTTTGAAAAAATCTTTCTAAAAAGGAGATTTTGCTTGTCTTCTCTGGTATACAATAGGTTTAACTAGTAACTAGAATTTTGACTAGTTAAATTTTAACCATATAATTGTTAAGGAATTCCACAGAGCTTCTGGAATGTTCATATTAATATGTATCCAAAAACAACACTGAGCCAGTTAAATGTCCACTCAACGATGCTTCCCAAGAAAATGTAACAGATTAAACATCCCTCCCTCCCGACCCCTCAAATAGAGAACCTTTCGAGATCCTCCATGGGCCCCTATGGAAACCTCACATTTAAGTTGGGATGAAAAAGACCATATGGGGTTTTATTTCAGGTCTGAGGCGATAGCTCAGCAGGCAAGAACACTTGTTAGAAACCATGAGGACCTGGGTTCAAATCCTCAGGACTCCTGTATAAAGTCGCATGTGGCCTCATCACCTACAAGCTCAGAACATAGCCCCAGAGAGGCCCTGTCTCAAAAAACAAGGTGCTGAGTGGTACAGCAGGACCGCTCAAGCTCTCTCTGGCCTTTGCATGCATATACACGTGTGCTATAAATAGACTCCAGTATTGTTTGTTTGTACAAAGAAGCTGCAAGTATAAACTTTTGTCCAGCACCATATCTTATTTGGAGATGACCTACATATTCACAGAATATCCATATTTTATTTATTTAGACAGGGGCTCCGATACACAGGCTGGCCTCGTCCCCAGAGTGGCTGAGGATGCTCACTGCATGGGCTCTGCCTCCCATGCAGAGCATCAGTGCCCTCAGCCACCACACCTGGTTCACCCAGCACTTGACTTCAACTTAGCATAACATTGATGTCTTTTTGTATTTTTCACTAAGATATTTATTAGTTACTCAGCAGTGCTGAGGAAGAAGCTGGGGCCTCTTGCATGTTGCTTTAGTTGTTGTGTCATCACTGTGACAGAGTCCTGGACAAACGCAACTTAAGGAAGGAAGGAAGGAAGGAAAGAAGGAAGGAAGGGAGGAAGGAGGAAAGAAAGGAAGAAGCAAGGGGAGGGTTTATTCTGGCTCATACTTCAAGGGAGCTGTGTACCCTGGTGGAGTGGAAGTCTTGGCGGCAGGACAGAGACAGCTGGCCACACTGTGCCCAGGCTCAGAAAGCAAAGGGAGTTGAATGCTGGTGCTCAGCTCAACTTCTCTTTCCTCTCCAGTCCTTGGCATGCTGCTGCTCACAATTCAGTGTTTTCTCACCTCCACTAACCCAACCTAAAACCCCTTCACAGACAGGCCCAGGGGTTCCTTTCCATGGTGACCCTGGGTCCTGTCACGTTACCAATCGAGAAGAACCACTACACAGGGCAACAAAGAGCGCCGCCTGGTGAGAACGCCTCCCGGTGAGAGCGCCGCCGGGTGAGAGCGCCTCCCGGTGAGAGCGCCGCCTGGTAAGAGCGCCTCCTGGTGAGAGCGCCGCCCGGTGAGAACGCCAACCGGTGAGAGCGCCGCAATAGACCTCGATTGCGCCTTTTACTTCTCAGCTGAATTTATAATTTCATAGTCTTAAACATATCCAAGGCTTTTGAGTAGTGAGCCCAGGCAAAAGTAGTTTTCTATTTGATGCTGACAGACCTACACACCCCGAGCTACATCTCCAGCTTTTGTTTCTCCCTTTGAGACAGATTCTAAATTGACAGGGTCACCCTTGCATTTGTGACCCTCCTCCCACAACCTCCCCAGTAGGTAGGCTCATACATCAGCAGGCCAAATGCCTGAGTTACTGGTCTATTGCTATGAAGGGACACAGTGACCAAGGCAGCTTGTAAGAAAAAAAGCATTGCTTCCTTGGCGCTTACCTGCGAGGTGGCTGTCATCTCTTTTGCGGCATCATGGCTGCCCTCTGGCCTCTGGGGAAGCCCAAGATTGTCAAAAAGAGAACCAAGAAGTTCATCAGGCACCTGTCAGACTGATGTGTCAAAACTAAGCGAAACTGGCAGAAACCCAGAGGTATCGACAACAGGGTGCAGAGAAGATTCAAGGACCAGATCCTGATGCCCAGCATTGGTTATGGGAGCAACAAGAAGACCAAGCACATGCTGCCTAGCAGCTTCGGGAAGTTTCTGGTTCACAATGTCAAGGAGCTGGAAGTGCTGCTGGTGTGCAACAAATCTTACTGCGCTGAGATTGCTCACAGTGTTTCCTCCAAGAACCGAAAAGCCATCGTAGAAAGAGCAGCACCGCTAGCTATCAGAATCACCAATCCCAACGCCAGGCTACGCAGCGAAGAAAATGAGTAGATGGCTTCAGTGCGTATTTTATTTGTGTTTAAATAAAACCACAAAAAACAAAAACAAAAAGAAAAAAAGCATTACATTGGAGATTTACTTACAGTTTTGGAGGGTGAGTCCATGACCATCATGGCGGGGTACATGGCAACAGGCAGTTGTGGTGCTTGGAGCAGTGGCTGAGGGCTTACCTCCTGATCCACAAGCAGGGGGATGGGGATGGGGTGGGGTGGGAGGGAAGGAGAGTTAGAGGAAGGGGAAGACACTGGGCCTGGCCCCAGGCCTGGGCTTTTGAAACCTCATAGGCCACCCGTAGTGACATACCTCCTCCTACAAGGCCACACCTTCTAATCCTTAACAAATATTCGCACCAACAGGGGAGCAGCATCCTAGCATATGAGCCTATGGGCCATTCTCCCTCAAGCCACCACACCAGGCTAAATATAACTTTCATATTTATCAAAATATTCTTGAGATGAACTTGAAAAACACTTAGTCAGCTGGGCACAGTGCTGTAATCCCAGAACTCAGGAAGGCAGAGGCAGGCAGATCTCTGTGAGTTTGAGGCTAGCGTGTCTGCAAAGCGAGTCCAGGACAGCCGAGGCTACACAAAGAAACCTTGTTTCAAAAATCAAAGCAAAACAAACAGTCTTCAAGGGCAAAGCTACCTCAGCTGTGACTCAAATCAACGAATCTGTTTTTGTTTTTGTTTTTGTTTTTGTTTTTGTTTTTTGAGACAAGGTTTCTCTGTGCAGCCCTGGCTGTCCTGGACTTAACTTTGTAGACCAGGCTAGCCCGGAGCTTATAGAGCTTGGCCTGACTTTGCCTCCCGAGTGCTGGGATTAAAGGCGTGTGCACCATCATGTCCTGCACCTAACAAGTCTTTTTTATGGCTTATCACTGATAAGCCTTGTAGGATTTAGTCGTGGACACAAGAAGTGTCCCCAAAAGTAGATATAAGACACGTAATCCTCCTCAAAACCCACAGTTTATCTCAAAGGTCGTCCAAGAATGCAAAGCCGGTGATCTCAACAAGGCTGAGAAGGCGGGAGAATAAAGACAAATTCCTCGAGAGTGGCATGGTTGGACAGAGATGGTTTGGGGAACTCCTGGAGAGCCAGGGAAGCTCAGAGAAGGTGCTCTCTCTGCCACAAAGCGCCACCTCTAAAGACCCCAAATAAGGTGAGCCGAGAACTTCTTAAAATTCTTATTTCCTTTTTATAATAAGCCACACAAATGGCAGACCTAAGGAATAAGAATGATTCCTCGGGCAGTGGTCCATCAATCAATCACATCCTAACAAAACTCTCAAGTCGCTTTTCTAATAGTTGATTCTAACAAATGCTTTCCTCCTGACAATCCAAAATTAGAAAGGGATAGACAGGAAGAACTCCCCATCTGCCGTCCGCATTAGCTTTCCATTCTGTGGTAAAAAACACTGTGACCAAAACCAACCGGGGTAAGGAAAGGGTTTATCAGGCAGACAGGCAACAACAGTTCATCGCTGAGGGAAACCGAAGTAGGAGCTTAAAGCAAAAATCGGAGGAGCGTTGCTTACTGGCTTCCTTCTGCCTGCAGTTATTTTTCTTAGGTAACCCAGGCCTACTGGTCCAGCGGTGATGGTGGCATAGGCCCTCCTCCATCAGTTAAGAGAGAAAATGGCCCCGCAGACTTGTCCACTTGTCACTGAGCTGGGGTTGGATGGAACCATTGCTTTGGCCTGCCACCGTTGCTCTATCCTAGGTGAGCGGATATTTGTCTACCTCTCCAAGGAGACGTTGAGGCAACAAGGGGGTGTCTCAGCCCTTCAGGGTCCAGTCTTTGTTGCCAGAAACTGCAAGGTGGAAAATTCCACATCTGCCCTTCGAGTGTCCCTGCTGGGTGGAAGATTAAATGGACATGACACAGATTAACAGGAGAAAAGTATGAAACAAATCTTATGTGACATGGAGGCCAAAAGAAGAAGGAAAAAGCCAAAAAGACCAAAAGAAACAGTTATTGTAGGTCATGTATGTACTGAATGGATTAAAAATAAATGAGCTGTAAAAATGTGATGGAAGGCCAAGGCAGCTTACCAACGCTTGGATGTGCAGAGTTCCTGCCACTTCAGCTTCCTTTCCTTAAGGGTGAGGATGTTGCTGCTGTCTGGGCTGGGGAGGGTGAGGATGTTGCTGCTGTCTGGGCTGGGGAGGGTGAAGATGTTGCTGCTGTCTAGGCTGGGGAGAGTGAGGATGTTGCTGCTGTCTGGGCTGGGGAGGCTGAGGATGTTGCTGCTCTCTGGGCTGGGGAG